>CM053617.1:26638486-26691885 GCA_028646535.1 Procyon lotor | reverse complement strand
CATGAGGCACACCCCAATCCCTCAATTTCAATTTAGAGTTACAATGACAAGTTACAGTCAAAAATGCCAAAAAAAAAAATGCCTCTCGCCTGGATGCTCAAGCCCACCGGCCCTGTGGTACTTTTCCTTTCTCTCTAGATGATTTCCTTTTAAATATTTAATATTTAATCTAATTTAATTTTAATTAAATATTTAATATTTCGTATATTATATATATTAAATATCTAATTCACATATACTATTTAGTGTTTACTTTCTGTCTTCCACTGGTAGAATGTAAGTTTCATGAGGGCAGAAATCTTTGTCAGCATTATTTGCTGCTATACCCCAGACTCCAAGAATGAATGAACACGGCTAGATCTCAAAATCCTATTAACTAATAAAATCATGCCGCGGAAGGACATTTATGGTACGATATCATACTACATAAGGTTTTAAGGTCTGTAAAACAACACTGCATATTGTTTATATATGCCTACATATAGTAAAAGTCTAAAAACGAGGCAATGATAAATTTAGGATAGCAATTATGTCTCATTTTGGGAGTGCGGGGCATTGATTGCAATTGATTTATAATGTTTTGTCTTAAAAAATTGATGTGAGGGGCACCTGGGTAGTTTAGTTGGTTAACCGTCTGCCTTAGGCTCGGGTCATGATCCCAGGGTCCTGGGATCGAGTCCCACATTGGATCCTTGCTCAGCAGGGAACATGCTTCTCCCTCTGCCTACCTCTCTCTCTCTCTGAGACAAATAAATAAATAAAATATTTTTAAAAATTTGACGTGTGGGGCACCTGGGTTGCTCGTGGGTTAAAGCCTCTGCCTTCTGCTCAGGTCATGATCTCAGGGTCCTGGGATCGAGCCCCTGCATTGGGCTCTCTGCTCAGCAGGGAGCCTGCTTCCCCCTCTCTCTCTCTGCCTGCCTCTCTGCCTACTTGTGATCTCTCTCTCTGTCAAATAAATGGATAAAATCTTTAAAAAAAAATTGATGTGAGACAAATATGACAAAATCTTGACACTTGGCAAAGCTGAGAAAACAGTTCTAGTGTTTCTTTTCTTTGCATTGCCTTGAAGTATTCCGTGACTTTAGAAGAAAAAAATAATAAATAGCTTCAAAAAAAGTTAGGTTAGCCAGACCCACCTAGACAAGGACAGAAGCTTGGAGAGAAGCTGTGCCACTAGGAAATTATTGCAGTTCCTTTAGCTAAGACCATCCTATTCTGAAAGGAAGCTACCAGCTACGAAATACTGAGCCACTAAAGGCCAGTAAATGCTGGCAAGGATGTGGAGTGATTGACACTTTCATACACACTGGAAAACTCCCTGTCAGCATTACTAAAGCTGAACAGATGATGTCCTATGATGTAGCAATTCTACTCTCAAGGATGTAACTAACAGACATGCATAGGGAAGACCTCAAAAGACATTTACAAGAATATTCATAGCAGCATCATTCATAATCACCAGAATGGGAAACAACCCAAATGTCTTCCACAAGAACAGATATATATTGAGTGCCTGGGTGGCTCCATTGGTTAAGCACCTGCCTTCCACTCAGGTCATGACCTTGGGGTCCTGGGATCGAGCCCCACATCTCTACATTGGGCTCTCTGCTCAACAGGGAATCTGCTTCTCCATCTTCCTCTGTCCTGCTCGTGCTCTTTCTCTCAAATAAATATATAAAATCTTTTTAAAAAAAGGAGAGAGAGAAAACAGATATATAAACTGCACTGTATTCATATTGGAGTACTTACAACAATGAAAATTAACTACAGTACATAGAGCACCATAGGTAACATTGAATCCAAAAAGCCAGATACAAAAAAAAAAAAAAAAATACATGCTGTATGATTTCATTTATATATGGTTAAAAATCAGCAAAATGAAAATGGGTTGTTAGAAGCCATGAAACTGTTACTTTGGAGAGGAGGGAGGAGGTTCTGGTTGGGAGGAGTCACAGGGAGTTGGTGCTTACTGGAAATAGGAATGTTGGATTTCTTGACTGGGAGGTGGTTCCAACGTTAGGTTCACTTTGTTTCTTTGATTTAAGATTTTATTTTATTATTTTTTAAAAGATTTTATTCATTTATTTGACAGAGAGAGAGAGACAGTGACAGAGGAAATACAGGCAGGGGGAATGGAAGAGGGAAAAGCAGGCTTCCCACTGAGCAGGGAGCCCGATGCTGAGCTCCATCCCAGGACCCTGGGATCATGATCTGAGTCGAAGGCAGACGCTTAACAACTGAGCCACCCAGGTGCCCCAAGATTTTATTTTATTTTATTTTTTATTTTTTAAAGATTTTATTTATTTGACAGAGAGAGAGAGATCACAAGTAGACAGAGAGGCTGGCAGAGGGAGGGGGAAGCAGGCTCCCCTCTGAGCAGAGAGCCCAAGGCAGGGCTTGATCCCAGGACTCCCGAGTCATGACCTGAGCTGAAGGCAGAGGCTTTAACCCACTGAGCCACCCAGGTGCCCCAAGGTTTTATTTTTTAAGTAATCTCTACACCCAATGTCGGGTTCCAACTCACAACTCCAAGATCATGAGTCTCATGTTCTTCTCACTTAGCCAGCCAGGTGCCCCATGAATATGATTTAGTTTCTAAGGGAGAGAAAATGCAAGGCACATTATTCAGTTTTTCCATTTTTTGCAAGTTATTACTTTATTTTTTTTAAGTTGCTGTTTTTTTTTTAAGTAGGCTCCGTATCCAACGTGGGGCTTGAACCCATGTCTCTGAGATCAAGAGTAACATGCTTCTTACAGACTGACCCAACTGGGCTCCCTTCTTTGAAAGTTATTCATTCATTAACTCAACAACTATTTACAGCCTACCTCCCCTGTGTGAGCCCTCTGCTACATGGAGGATATACAATGACGAACAAAATCAGACATGGTACTTGGATTCGTGAGGCCTACAGACTCATGCTATAGGCAGCACTAATGAACCATTCACATAAAGAGCACTATTGTTTTGAGCTATATACATAAACTGGCTTTTAGTTATGATGGAGAATGCTTTATAGAGATAGTGTGCAAATTTTTGGTGTGAACGTAGATTCTCATTTTTCTTGCTTTCTTCCTAGGAATGGCTATTTCATATGGCAGCTCTATCGTTAACCTTTGGAGGATCTGCCAGACTGCTTTGTAAAGTGGCTGCATCATTTATGTTCCCTTCAACACAGTACAAGAGTTTTAACCTCACATTCTTGCCAACATTTGATATTATGTTTTTTTTATTATTATGATAGCCACGATAGTGGGTGTGAAGCGGAATCTCACTGTGGTTTTGATTCACATTTCCATGATGGCTAAGTCATAAATTTAGTTGTTTCCTTAAATTCCTTTTTGGATTGGTCAATGTCAATGCATAGAAATACAATTGATTTTGGTATGTTGATCTTGTATCCTGCAACCTTTCTGAACTGTTTATTAGTAATAATAGTTTTTTTGTGGACTCCATAGGATTTTCTTTCTTTTTTTTTTTTTTTAAGATTTTATTTATTTGACAGAGAAACACAGCGAGAGAGGGAACACAAGCAGAGGGAATGGTAGCAGGAGAAGCAGGCTTCCCGCTGAGCAAGGAGCCCGATGCGGGACTCGATCCCAGGACTCTGGGATCATGACCTGAGCCGAAGGCAGACGCTTAACGACTGAGCCACCCAGGCGCCCCTCCATAGGATTTTCTATATACAAGGTCTTATCACCTGTGAAAGAGATAGTTTTCTTTCTTTCTTTTCAAATCTGGATGGCTTTTATCTCCTTTCTTGCTTCGTTGTCTTCTCTATGCCCTCTATCACAATGTTGAATACAAATGGACATCTTTGTCTTGTTCCTAATGTGAGAGGGAAAGCTTTCAAATTCTCATTATTAAGTGTGCTGTTAGCCGAGAGTTTTTCACTGATGCCCTTCCTCAGAGTGAGGAAGTTCTTAGTTTGGTTGAGTGTTTGGATCATGAACAAATGGTGGATGCTGTCAAAACTTTTTCTGCATCTATTGAGTTCATTTGTTTTTGGTCTTTTGTTCTACAAATAGGTGAGTTACATTAAATTTTGTATGCTAAAACAACCTTGGATTCCTGGGATAAATCCTATGTGGTTGTGGAGTATAATCCTTTTGATATGTCACTAAATTTGGTTTGCTACAGTGTGTTGTTGAGGAGTTTGCATCTATATTCTTATGGGATTTTGGTTTGTAGTTTTCTTTATGTTGGTTTTGGGATGAGGGTAATATTGGTTTCATAGAATGAGTTTGGAAATAATCCCTCCTTTTCTATTTCTTGAAAGACTTTGTGAAAGATTGGTGTTAATTCTTTAAACATATGGTAGAATTCACCAGTGAATCCATCTGGTCCTGGGCTTTACTCTGTTGGAAAGTTTTTGATGACTGATTTGGTCTTTTTACTTATTATGGAGCTCTTCAGATTCTTTATTTCTTCTTGAATAGTTTGAGTAGTTTATTCTTTCTAGTAATTTGTTGATTTCATCTAGTTTGCCTGATTTGTTACCATACAATTATTCATAGAACACTTTTTTGGATACACCTTGCAATTCATTCTTGATTTTAATAACTTGAATATTGTTCCTTTTTTTTCTCTATCAGTCTAGCTAAATGTTTGTCAATTTCATCGATCTTGTCAAAGAACCAACTTTTGAGTTGTTAATATGTTCTGCTGTTTTTCTATTTTCTAATTCACTTATTTCTGCTCTGAATTTTATTATTTCTTCTCTTCTGTTTGCATAGAGTTTAGTTTTGCTCTTCTTTTTCTCATTTCTTAAGGTGAAAGTTTAAGTTATTAAGTCGAGATCTTTCTTCTTTTTAATATAGGTACTTAAAGCCATATATTTCCTCCTAAGCATTGCTTGTATTGCATTCCATAAGTTTTGGTATGTTGGGTTTTCATTTTCATTCATCTCAAAGTATTTTGTAATTTCCCCTGTGACTTCTTTGACCCACGGGTTGTTTAAGAGTATACTGTATAATTTCAACATATTTGTGAATTTCCCAAATTGCCTTCTGTTATAGATTTGTACTTTCATTTCATTGTGATCAGAGGCATATTTGTATGATTTCAATCCTTTTAAATGTATTGAAAAAAATTGCATGACCTAACATATGGTCTATCCTGGAAACTACTCCATGTGCACTTGAGAAGAAAGTACATTCTGCTGTTGTTAATGTATTCTATAGATGTCCGTTAGTTGGTTTATGGTGTTGTTCAATTTTTCTATTTCCTAGTTGATCTTCTAGCTAATTATTCCACCCACTATTGAAAATAAGATATTAAGTCTTCCACTATTTCAATGAATTGTCCATTTCTGGCTTCAGTTCTGACTGTTTTTGCTTCATATATTTTGGGGCTTTGTTATACATAGATATAACCCATAGATCTATGCTTATTGTTTTGTCTTCTTAATATATTGGCCATTTTATAATTACATCGTCTTCTTTGTCTGTAACTTTTACTACAGAGTCCATTTGGTCTGATACTTCCGTAGACTTCCCAGCTCTTTCGGCTACTGTTTGCATGGCATATGTTTTTCCACCTCTTTGATTTTAACCAATATGTGTCTTTGAATCTAAAATGTGTCTCTTTGAGGGGTGACTGCTTGGCTCTGTTGGAAGAGCATGTGACTCTTGATCTCAGGGTCGAGTTTGAGCCCCAAGTTCAGTGTAGAGATTTCTTTCTTTCTTTCTTTTTTTAAAGATTTTATTTATTTATCTGATAGAGAGAGATCATGAGTAGGCAGAGAGGCAGGCAGGGAGAGGGGGGAAGCAGGCTCCCTGCTGAGCAGAGAGCCCGATGCGGGGCTCAATCCCAGGACCCTGAGATCATGACCTGAGCTGAAGGCAGAGGCTTTAACCCACTGAGCCACCCAGGCGCCCCCAGTGTAGATTTCTTAAACAAACAAACAAACAAACAAATAAATAAATACTTTTTTAGAAGTTAAAAAAATAGGGGCACCTGGGTGGCTCAGTCGGTTAAGCATCTGATTTCAGCTCAAGTCATGATGAAGTCAGGGCTCTGGGATGGAGCCCCATGTGGGCTCTGCCCTCAGCGGGGAGCCTGCTTCTTCCCCTCCCTCTCTTTTGCCCCTCCCCCTGCTTATGTTCTCTTTCTCATATAAATAAATAAAATCTTTTTTAAAAAAGTTAAAAAAATAAAATGTGTCTCTTGGAGACAAAATATAGTTCGTTTAATTTTTATCTTTTCTAAAATCCTTACCCATTGATTGGAGTATTCAATCCATTTACATTCAATTTAATTACTAATAATGTAGGGTTTGTATCTGTCATTTTGCTGTTTGTTTGTTACGTGTCTTAAGTCATTTTTATTCCTCTATTCCTCCTTTCCCGCTTTCTTTTTTGTTAGGTAGATATTTTCTAGGGTAGCATTCTAAATCCATTGTTGTTTCTTTCACTATGTTTTTTTGAATCATTGTCTTTTGGGTCATTGTGTTCCCTGGGGATGACAGTTCACATCTTAAAGATCTATTTGTTTATGAGAGAGAGAGAGAGAGTGAGAGAGAGAGAGAGGGAGAGTGTGCATGAGGTGGGGTATGGGCAGAGAGAGAATCCCCAAGCAGACTCCCCTCTGAGCAGGGAGCCTGATGCAAGGCTCAATCCCAGGACCCTGAGATCAGGACGTGAGCTAAAAGAGCTAAAATCAAGAGTTGTTAGCTCAACTGACTGAGCTACCCAGGGGCCCCTGCAGTTCACATCTTAAATAAATGAACCTCTTCCCACCCTGGGACAGAAAAAAGTGCCCACCTGGCCCAGGGCATCTATCTCTGCTCAGTGTTTCCGACTTTAGGATGGGGGTATCAGTATTACTGTCTTATCATTAGCTGAGCTGTACTATTATTTGTGAAAGCTTTATTTAAATGAACTGCTCTTTTACTTAAATGTAGTCCAAACAAGTATTTTTGTTTTGTTGTTTTGTTTTAAAAGATTTTATTTATATGACAGAGAGAAACACAGCAAGAGAGGGAACACAACCAGAGGGAATGGTAGCGGGAGAAGCAGGCTTCCTGCAGAGCAAGGAGCCCGATGCGGGGCTCAATCCTAGGACCCTGGGATCATGACCTGAGCGGAAGGCAGACGCTTAACGACTGAGCCACCCAGGTGCCCCTAAACAAACACATATTTTTGTGAAGATTTTATTTATTTGAGAGAGAGAGAGCGAGAGAGCACGAGAGTGTGGGGGAGGGGCTGAGGGCGAGGGTGAGTCTTAAGCAGACTCTGTGCTGATCACAGAGCCAGACCCGGGGCTTGATCTCAGAACCCTGAGATCATGACCTGAGCCAAAACCAGCAGTCAGATGCTTAACTGACTGTGCCACCCATGTGCCCTGTAACAGAAGTTTTCTATCAATATCATAAGTAGAAAAGAAAGCCTGTATCATTTAAATATATATAAATGTTTATTAATTAAAAAAAAGATTCCTTTGTGTATCGCTAAAGTGACCTTGGGTACCATACTTTGGGAAACACCACTTCTCATTCAGCTCTCTTCCTAGGCTATACACCGCCCATTTACTTGGCATGTGGGATTTTTGGTTTCTCCCTGTCTTGTGCCCTCCTAAGGGCGAAGATGCTGTGTCCTATAGAAGGCAAAAATTTATTTGGTTTAATCTGAATTTATCTGGGGTCCCCTCGGGATGGTCCAGCAGAGCCCATCAGGCTTTGATGCTCCGGTGTGTACCCCGTTGTCCTTTATTGTTCCCGTCCACTGCATCCCCAGGGTGCCCACTCGGGGGGTGGGGAGGAGTTGCCATGACCTGCCTCTGAGTACAAGGCATTAGATTTTAGTGATCTGTAAATCTGATTTCCCAAAAAGATGAAGATTAAGGGCCTGCGTGAATACTTGGGCCCACCAGGAAAAAGAGCCATGTGATTATCATACACCAGTCATGGTCTCCAAAGAGCCTGGGATTGGTTTTTATGCTGTGGAACCAGAAACATGCTGGGAGAAATTATTTTTTTTTGGGGAGAAGTTATTTTTTTGTAGAATGTCTTCCATAATTATATCATTGCTACTGATTTGTAATTTCCATTATAAACAAGTTTGCTGAGAGGTTCATAACTCTGCTTTAGTTTCCATAAAGCGCCTTTTTGGCAGGTAGATTGTTGAATTGGATGCAAATCCTCTCTCTAAATTAAGTGAAAACTTGTTAAGTCACTTTATTTAGATCAAGGAGGGATTTTGATTTATTTTTGGAGAGGGTACAGATACTTTTTGATCCTGCCACTTCCCACAGCTATAGAAGGCTGTTTTACAAGGAGAAGCTGAGAAGGTTTGCCTTGGGTCACATTTAAGTGCTGCTGGAAAGTGGAAGACCTTTTCCCTTCTCGGATGCTGAGGGGCGGAACTGCCAGGGGACAGGGAGCTAGAAACCAGTTCCGCTGGGCTCTGCTGGGGGTGAGCCCACGCCTGCCTGCAGGTATGTCTTCCTCCTGCAGATGAGGCCCCCTGCTGTTCTACCCCCAACTCTGCCTCCCCTGCCTGGCTCTGGTCACCCCAGTTCAGTTCTGCGAGGAAGCGGCCCCAACTGTCAGTAGGCGGGGACAGGCCTCCAGGCTCCCTTATTTTTGGCCCCAGCCTCCTGCAGAATTCGATTCGAAGAATTTTAGATGGGTGCCTGGGTGGCTTAGTCAGTTACGGGAGCAGTTCTTGCTTTCCCCTCAGGTCATGATCTCAGGGTCCTGGAATCAAGCCCCATGTCAGGCTCCACGCTTACAGTGTGATGGGGGGTGTGGGACGATGTGGTGAGATTCTCTCTCCTCCCTTTCTCTCTCCCTCTGCGCCCCCCCCCAACTCTCACACGCTTTCTTTCAAATAAATACATCTTTAAAAAAAAATTAAAGAGGAAAAGAAGAATTTCAGGGGCCCTTGTGAGAGGGACGGGTCCTCTGGCCAATCCAAGTGACTGGTTACTTTCCCAGTAACCCAAACGGATAAGTGACTGTGGCAAATAAATCAGTCACTAACTTCAACATATAAAGTCTAAAAATTCCACCCAGATTCTTGGAAAGAATATTAGTTGCTGGTTCTTCTTTTAGGGCTCCAGTGAAGTCAATGACAAAATGGCTTTTGGCTTCTCTCGTGTGGGTCTTCTCAAGTGGGTGTGAAGGGGAAGGAAGGTGCCTTTTGACACCTTCTGTTTGCATTTGTGCTTTTGAGCGTTTTTGTTTCTCAGTGACAGCAGCTCAGTGACCACACAGAGAGCAGCAGAGGCTCTGCCTTCGGTCTGAGTCATTACCACGTGCTCACAGTTTCGTGTTCACACAGGATATTTCCTATGAAGAAGATTTCACTCTTAGCACACCAGGGATGCCTGCTTCTAACGCTAGATGTTAACATCCTATGTGGCGGGGAGGCTGCGGTCGCCTGGGCTGGGCCTCTCATCATTCTGTTTCACCGACCTGGCATGCCAGCTGTGGGTTTAACTGCCCCTCTCGAAGGCCAGATCGTCCAGGTTGCACTTTGTGCGTTCCTCCTTGAGCATCCCTTGCTCCTCCCACGCGCCAGGCTGCGTGCACCTTGAAAAATAGGACCTGTGTCATCTCACGTCCTGAATCCACCCCAACCACCTGGAGGAGCTGACGACATGATTCACTGAATTCAGTCCAATTGCATTTCTTTTTCTTCCTTATTTTCTATCCACCCCCGCCAACCCCCGTTAGAACTCTTAGCTTCAGTCTCCACTAGTTTCTGGATGTACTTTCTATTCAACCAAGTCTTCTTCATTGAACATCTCTGTGTGCCTTCCCAGTATCGGCACTGGACTGGGCACAGGGGAGGTCGCAGGAAGCCAAACGCTGTCCCAGGTACCAAGAAGCCCCAGTCCAAGGGGAGGGAAGGGAAGACGGAAGCCCGCTGTGAGAGGGAGGCCACTGAGGCAGTTTTGGGAAGTCGGGGAGGCCTTCCAGGGCTGCAAAGTCCAAGCTGAGATCCCTGGCACTTGCTTGCCTAGTCTCTCTGCTTGGACGGACTCTCTTCAAACCCCGAGAGCAAACCCACATGGTTCCCTCCCCTCCATTCCTAGGGGCGGTCTCCTCTCTCAGTTTTCAAGATGGTTGCCCTCCCACCCCCAAGTCCTCTCACATCCTGATCTGTCTTTCATCAGGATCCTCTGGCCTTGGCAAAGTCTTGTTCTCCACCTTCTCCCCATTCTTTCCGGTTGGGTCTTCATCTGGAGGAGGATGACTTCTCAACGTGTGTCTCTAAGCCCCATCTTCTTGCTCGAAATACAGGGCTACCTGCCTGCTGGGTCCAGCCTATTACAGACATGCCGTCGTAGCCTCCAACTCTGGCCCTTCAAGAACAGAACAGTGTTCAAGAACAGTGTTTTTCTTCTGAGTAACCGCTCCTGAGACAGTCAGGTGATCGTGGTTATTCTCGAAAGGTTTCAGGTTGGGCCCAGGGAGCAGGCAGGGTGTGGCCTGCTTTTATCTTTCTCTGTAACTGATGCAAAGTCAGCCTTTGTCATGTTCTCTCCCAATTAGACACACTCTTTTGGGACAAATACAACCATACCATTTTATTATTTGTCTCTATTCATAGGTAAGCATTTGTCCCGGGCTGTCTGGAGAAGCCCAGCTCATAGCCTATAGTCCTCCTGAGCGGCCGCTGGGGGCTGAGCTCCCAGAGGCTGGGTTTGCCTGTGGACGCTCATCTGAACACCAGTGGGTGCTGCTAGTTTGGGGGCGGGGGGGTCATTCCGACTAATCACCAAATAGTTCCAGCTCTCTGCCTTTGCAAGACAAGGTCGAATTGAACTCAGCCCCCTTGTGGCTGGGTGGGGCCATGTATGTAACTGGTAGCTCCTGAGTCCTCACGGGAGGTTCCACGGGGCTGAGGCGTGAGTCCCTTTGCACGGTGACTGGCAATGTTTGCAATGACAGCGGCTTCCCAGCCTGGGCCCTGCGAGGGGGAGATGCAGGGCAGTGGCTCCAGCCAGCTCATGATAGACTCGGAACTCAAGAGAGAACTAAACCTTTGTTGTTAGGAACCATAGAGGCTTGGGTTGTTTGCACTGTATCTTAAAATTGACCAGCATCCTATTAGTGTGAAATGAAGTCCTATTTAGCACCGTTCATATTTCAAGCATGCATCTTCCGATTTTTATGATAGCTGACATATCCATTTCCATGAACTTTGTAGATAAAAATCCCCCAAAGCAGTAGGTTTCTGTCTCTCTAAACAATGGTTGAAAATACATACACATTCATAGCGCATATTTGATGCAAACCTAACCTGTGTCCAATCAGAATCTGGAGTGCACTGATGAGTCAGTAAGGTGGGGTGGGCCCACACTTTAGCAGCCAAGCTGCCCTAACCAGCTGCCCCTGATACCCACCACGCGCCTGTCGGCGGCCCCCAGCGGGTAGTGGCTGCCTCAGGCTCTTTCGTTTCCACTGTCACTCACTTTGACAATTCAGAAGGGTGTTTCGACTGGTGTCTACCTGTCCAGTCTTTCTCATCCCCATTCTAAACCAGACACGAGTTTCAAGTTAGAAGTGCCCCTTGTGGTCACACACTCACTTCTCGAACCCCAGGACAGAGAAGGGGAAATGAGGTGGAACCACCTCTAAGGGGCAGAGGATGGTCCCACCCCCCCCAACCCAGGATCCAGCCAAGACCAGTCCTTGCAGAGCCTACCCTAGACCTCATTCTCTCCACTTCAAATGTTGCTCCAACCTCTAACCCCAATGTGGGACTTGAACTCACAACCCTGGGAATCAAGAGTTGTACACTCTACTGACTGAGCCAGCCAGGCGCCCTAAACACAGTTTCTTAATAAAGAAGCGAATGTTCCATTGGAAAGAGGCAGGAGAGAGCTTCTTCAGCCAGATCTTCTGGCTCTGTGTTTTCCTTTGGGCCCACGGGTTCAGGAGTCACTCCGCAGGCAAGTTCTGATGGTGGCCATGGCTGACTAGTCCATCTTTTGAGGCTTCTCCATTTCACACAATTTCCTTCATTTTTCTAGAGCATTTAGAATAGAACAGAATCGCCATCCAAGGTCCATCCAGGTTTAGGCTGACCCCCTCTCTGAAGCTTTAATCTTTCCCACAGGATTCTGAATAAATCGTAGGTCTGCCTCTCTTTGGATACACCCGAGATAAGAGGAAAGACATTGCTTTTTAAGTAATAAGTTTAGTTAGCGGATGACTTGGTAATAATGGTAACAACAGCAGCAGCCACTATGTTTTGGGCCCTTATATCCAGACCGGATATATCCTCTCTTTTTAATTCTTACCTTCGGAGGTGGTTATTATCAGTCCATTTCACAGAGAAGCACAGAGAACTTTTTTTTTGCTCAAAGTCACACTATTATTTTAACGGTGCAGATCTCGGTTGAAACCCCAGGCCTGTCGGACCACAAAATCTGTGTTCCTAAGCCCTGTTCCTTTCCAAATGCACAGTCGTGGTAGAGAACCGATTCGAGGCTTTCTTTCCCTCTCTGGGCACACAGGAGGGTTACATTTCCCAGAACTTTTTTGGTTAGGTGGGACGGTAGTACTATTTCTAGCCCAGAACTTCTAGGTTGAGGCATCTGAGACCAGGTGTGAATTCTCCACTTTCTCTTTTCCCTGTTGCAGTAACCCTAGGTGCAATGAGATGGGGGGACTCTGACATGAGAGGTGCCCGGATCCCTACAGGCCTGCATTTAATTTGCATGAGCAGGACATGAACTCTTATGTGTTAAGCCTCTGAGAATTTAAGGTTTGTTTGTTCTTATAGTGTAGACTTTCCCATCCTGAGCATTAAAGCTGCATATTATGATTGCCTCCACTTATTTGCCTTTTGATTGGAATTCTGCCTTCTAGGCCAGAATCTGCCACACAATGTCAGTTTCCGGCACCTGCTATATCATTTTATTTGTGTTTGTCTCCTATGTGCTGATCTCATGGCACTGTGTAGTTAGGATCCTCTTAGCAGGTCAAAGATTATGTTTCATACTTCTTTATGCTGCAGCTAGCTCTAGGCACAAAATTAGCGTGGAAGCAATGCTAGTTAATTGTTAAATCTATAATAACCCAGAAAAAGACTATTTGTATTTACCCTGGTTTTTACAAGTCACTATTCATTAGATTTTAAGTCAGTTGAGGACACTATTCTATTTATAAGTCTAGAATATTTTAGCAATTTCTTTTAAGGAACTTTTAAATAATAATTTGGTCTCATTTACAGATTCGGTTAAATACTTACAACCATTTAAAACTGCATTTATACATGTAATATATTCTATTTCCTTTTAAAAGTACTTCAATTGTCTGACAGACCCATCTTAAGTACCTAAGTAATTTTTATAAATTGAATAAATTAAACATACAGATATGGTGAACCTAGTTTCTCTGAAATGTCTTCTACTAGCTATAAACTTGGTAAAATGTCTATTTAAAAATTATAAATGTAAACCAATTATCCAATCATGGATTGTTTTCCTTTAAGATTTTATTTATTTATTTGACACAGAGAGCGAGCGAGCAGGAACAGAAGCAGGGGGAGTGGGACAGGGAGAAGCAGGCTTCCCAAGGAGCAGAGAGCCCCATGTGGGGCTCGATCCCAGGACTCTGGGATCATGACCTGAGCTGAAGGCAGATGCTTAATGACTGAGCCACCCAGGAGCCCACTGATTATGTGTTTTTGATACAAATGCAAATTTATACAAAAGTTGAAAGTTAGTACAAAGACCTTTCTCTAAACCATTTGAGAGTAACTTACCCATCTGATGCCCCATCACCTCTGAGTATTTTAGTGTGTGCTTTCCTACAGACAAATACATTCTCCTATAAAACCACGACACAGCCATTCAAATCAGGAAATTAACATTGATACATCACTACTGTGAACACTCAGACTCCATCCAAGCTTTGTCTCTAGTCCTAACTATGTCCTTTAGAGCAAAGTGGTCCTGTTCAGCATCTTGTGTTCATGTACTTGTCATTGCTCGAGTAAGGCGGTGTCTTCACTGTAAACTTAATCTTTAGTCCTTTGTAACTTAACAGTATTTCGAAGCTACGCAAATATCCTGATTTTGTAAAAGTTTTTTATAAAACCCTTTATTTATTTGCTTATTTATGTCTTTACGTTTCCTATTTTGTCCAATGGGTTATAATCCATTACTACTATTCTTGGTTTTGATTCTTATAGTATCTCTAATCAAGTTGGCTTGTTCAATTTGACACTCCGCTGTGATTTTTTTTGAGCATTCCTTTGCTTCATGGCATAATAAGATGTTTCAGGTTTATATCACACCTTCCTTGCCCTAGCCCTAGAATCATCCATTTCTCCAAGGAGCCATGGAAAATAATAGTTCGAAGCCAGGACCTACCCTTCCAAGTGAGCTTATTGCCACTGGGGTAATGCTGCTCCCAGTCCTTCCATTGGACAGAATACAGAAAATTGGCTTCCAGTGCCCTTCACATACTTACTTATTTGGTTGATAGCTATGTGTTGCTTAATTAATCAAGGTCTCACCTGGCCTGCCACCCTCTCCCCCCAGCTTGCACTCTCTCTTCTCTGAGCCTCCCACTGCATGGATCTCCTCCTCATCCCATTTGGGATCTGATCCCCTGCCCTATCTGCTGCCCTACTCTTTCTGGAGATACAGCAGATGCTCATCCGAGACAGTCCTGTTCTATAAAGTTGTTGGAAGCCCAACTCTCTATCTTTGTTCCTAAGGGAATTACAGGGTTAGGTTCCTGAGGGCCTCAGGCCACATTTTTGTCAACCAATCAATACATACCTTGTTTTATGGGCATTTTTTACTATTGAAGACATCTTACTTAATAGATATTGTTGATTCATTAACATTCAACTCACAGCCAACAGCACTATAACCCACGCCTGAACGAAGCTTATCTACCACACATATGTTCTCCATGAGGCACATCACAGCCTTCTTGCATTTGAGAAAAGCAGACAGAACTTCAGGGCTATACTTGCAGGCCATATTAAACAGTGAAATCAGCAATAAATAGAACAAAAATGTGAAACACGCGGCACTAAGCAGACCAAGAAAAGGAAAGTGTTATTTACAGTACAAGAGCTGAAACAACGAGGCAGGGCATCGCCTTGTTGGGCCTCAGCTGGGGAAGGGTTCTTGGGTGTTTCAAATTTTTTGCCACTCTGTGCCCGTCTGTGAACGACTGCAAAAGCACTGTATTGATTTTGAGGTTACAAATGCATTTTAGTCGGTAGGTGATTTTGCAAATACGAGATCCACAAATAATGAGGACTGACTACGAATCTATTTTGCTCTGCCTCACCTAATGGCTCTCTTCAGACAGACAGGGAAGGAGAGGGAAGGGAAGGAAGAGGAAGAGATGAACTTCATATTTGAAATTACCATCACAAGGCTGAGCTGTCAAACTAACAGGCCAAATTCCCTTCAGCACGGTAAGTAAGTAAAAAACTGAGGAAGTACAAACATCTTAACCTGAACATATTAATACTATGCGTTTTCTTCATTCCACATTTGCATACTTAATTCTAACGTAGTTATCCATTAAGGGAATTATATTATCTCACACAATTTCTGGAGTTATCTTCGTGTATCATTTTTGCGGTGGCTGCGTTGACTCACTAAGGTTGCAAGAGTGCCGGAGACGTGGGCTGCGGAGGGGTTCTTGGCGGTGACCTTGACAAGATTCAGGGAATCCTTGCACACCCGAGCCACTCACCTAGGATCACAAGAGCTGGCCGTGCTTTCTACATTCTGGGCCTCGTGTTAGTCATTTGAAATTGGCCATGTTGGGTGTATTTACACCATGGGAATCTGCAAAGGCTACAAGTCAGGGGTTTTTTGGAGAACTGGTTGTTAAATCTTAACCAGCACATCACCGCATGAACCCTATTTATAGTTGCAGTGCCATTGACGCTATCACCCAAACAGGGAATGCTTACAAAGCCAGAGACCTTCTCACCTCTACTCGCAGAAGGCTTCAACCCTTATATTGCTTGTTCAGATACTGCATTTCTTTGGCTCTTAAGATACGTAACCTCAGGGGCACCTGGGTGGCTCAGTGGGTTAAGCCTCTGCCTTCGGCTCAGGTCATGATCTCAGGGTCCTGGGATGGAGCCCCACATCGGGCTCTCTGCTCAGCAGGGAGCCTGCTTCCCTCTATCTCTCTCCCTGCCTCTCTGCCTGCTTGTGATGTTTCTGTCAAATAAACAAATGAAATATCCAAAAAATAAATAAATAAATAAAAGATACGTAACCTCAACTCTAAAGATTTAAATCTGATGGAGTCCTGGGGCGCTTGGCTGGCTCAGTTTGGAGAGCTTGTGACTATTGATCTCGGGGTCCTAAGTTTGAGCCCCGAGTTGGGTGCAGAGATTACTAAAAAAAACAAACAAACTTGAAAAAAACGAACTGGATAAATCTGATGGATTCCTGCATTCTTTTGCCTTCTTAGGAACACAGCTCTACACCATGGAAACAAAATCTGACTGAGTCTGGGCCCTCTTTCTCGGCTTTGTCCAGTTCAGTCATGACCTTAAAGGTGATTCTATGTCCCCCCCCCCCACCCCCAACTTGATGCGCGTCCTCCTGCAGGGTCCAGCCCTGAATCTTCATGCTGTACATTTTCCTCATTTCTTTTTTCCTCTGTAGGGTCCAGATCCAGGCTCCTTTTGCAGATAAGCTCCCTTGCCTCAGAGCTTGGGGTGCAGGTCCCCCCGCCCCCACCCTGCCTGCAGGTCTCCGAGAGCTGGGTGAGCCGCCATCTCCAGCTCCTTCAACACCTGGCGCCAGCATGTGGACAAAGAACTCATGCTGCTTGCTGATCCTGGGGACTCAGGCTGTAAAATCGTGGGCCAAGTTGTTAAACTCAGAGGCAGGTAGACAGCCAAACAGGGCCCTGGCTGTCCGGCCTCTGGCTTTTGGCAGACAGAGTGGTTTCTCCATCTGCAGGGGCCTTGGTGTGGCCTCTCCCTCCAGGAGGCAATGCCAGTATAATTTATTGGGCCATAATTGTTGAAAGGAATAGTCCTCCAGGCCATTCGTTCAGGCCAAAAATGTTTCTTTATGGCGCATTCTCAGTGTTCTCAGCCTTGTGCTATGTGGAGTGTGTGTGCACGCGCGCACGCGTGTGTGTGTGTGTGTGTGTGTGTGTGTTGAGAGGAGAGTCACCAGATAGACCAAGACCCAGTCCCTCTTCTGTGATTTACCAGTTGAGCAACAATAGAAAAGAGAATATGCTAAATGTAGGGGCATGTGACTGGCTCACTTGGTGGAGCATGCGACTCGATCTTGGAGTTGTGAGTTCGAGCCCCACACTGGGTGTAGAGATTACTTAGAAAGAAAATCTTTAAAAATAAATAGACAAATAAAGGCATCCCTTCCTCCTTCCTCCTTTCTTCCTTCTTTCCTTTTCTTAAGGATTTTATTTATTTATTTATTTGACAGAGAGAGACACAGCGAGAGAGGGAACACAAGCAGGGGGAGTGGGAGAGGGAGAAGCTGGTTTCCTGCCGAGCAGGGAGCCCGACACAGGGCTCCATCCCAGGACCCTGGGATCATGACCGGAGCTGAAAGCTAATGATTGAGCCACCCAGGTGTCCTGAAGTTATTTCTTTTTTTTTTTTTTTAATTTTTATTAACATATAATGTATTATTTGCCCCAGGGTACATGTCTGTGAATCATCGGGCTTACACATTTCACAGCACTTAACAGCACATACCCTCCCCAATGTCCACAACCCAGCCAGCCTATCCCTACCCCCCCACCCCCCCCCAGCCACCCTTGGTTCGTTTCTTGAGTCTAGGAGTCTCTTATGGTTTGTCTCCCTCCCCATCCCTTCCTGTTTCATTTCTCACCCCAAGCCCCCAAATTCCCGCCTTGCCTCTCCAATTCTGAAGTTATTTCTTAAAAGAAGAAAAGAATATGCTAAATGCCAAATCAGCAGTAGAAATGGAAAATGCTAAAGAATTTCAAAGGAAACACTTTTCATCACCAAGATGAACAGCCTTCACAGGGTTGGTTTGAGGGATGAAGAGGATTCCGTCGTTGAAGAGCAAGGTGAGAGAGCACCTCACCAGGAAGAAGAGCTCACAGGATGGGAATGGAAGTGGCACCTTGTAGGCATGCAGTTCCCGAGGATGCGGCTCCCGGGGAAGGTCTCCCGAGAGAGGGGCTGAAGATGGGGGCAGAGGCCATATGGGAGAGGACCTCAAAAAGCGGGCAAAGGAATTTAAACTCCATTCAGTAGGAAACAAAAACCCTCACTAAAAGTTTTTGTTTTTTTAAAGATCTTCTCTATTTATTTAAGAAAGAGAGAGAGCACACAAGTGAGGGGAGGGGCAGAGGGAGAGGGAGAAGCAGACTCCTTGCTGAGCACAGTGCCCAACGTGGGGCCTGATCCCAGGACCCCGAGATTGTGACCCGAGCTGAAGTCAGACGCCCAACGGGCTGGGCCACCCAAGTGTCCCTCACCAAAAGTTTTTAAGGAGAGGAGGTGCACGATCTGGTCAGATGAAGTCAAAATTGGGATTTCTGTTCTTACCGTTAGAGGTGTTTTCTCTAAGAGGAGCTTTGGCAATGTTCTGAGGTTGCCAGGCTGAGGAGGTCATGACCGATGGAAGAAAGACAGGTTTCCAAGAACATCTCTTCTGCGCTCACTGGGCTGTTCCCGCCTGGTCACCATCTGCAGCAGATGTCAGAGATAATACTGTGGTCCGTAATAATAGTGACGACCATAAACAATAAGAATCAGTAAAATTTACTGATTAATTTCTATGTGCCAGATCCTGAGCTAAGCACTCTACCGTGCTTTTGTAAAATACTTCTGTCAACTGTGTGAAGTGGATACTATTATTATCTCATTTTACAGATGAGAAAACTAAAGCACAGAGAAGTGAAGGGACTTCCCTAAGGTCACACAGACGGGAAGTGACAGGGGGAAGATAGGAACCCAGCACTGCCTGAGCTCTGCCTTCCTACACTGTATATACTCTCTTCTAAGATGAGTCGCTTTCTCTATGGAGCCGTCTCCAGGATACCTGGGCAAGATTGTGAATGGAGGGCTGTAATTCAACCTGAGCAGGTGGCTTAGCGAGTGGTGGACGGACCACATTCTGAGGGGGATGGAGAGGGAATTCAGATTGCCTTGGAAGGTGGTTTCTAGGGCGTGTTCCAGGTTTTGACCACCATCTTCGCAGTTCAATTAGCTTAATGATGAATGAATGGGTGAATGAATGAATTGATAGCTAACTGGTGGCCCACGGGATGTCTGTTCTACAGATATTTTTGTCCCACATGCTGTTAAAAAAGACACATAGAGTCAATGTTTTAAAATCAAGTGATTTTTTTAAAAATCCAGGGTTCTAAATTCTCTTATGCAATTTGGAAATCTGGCACGAGTACATTTGCATTTCTGCAGAGCAATACTCAGCTGGGGAAAGCAGCAGCTGTCCCCCAGCCCCGCCCAGGCCAAGGGGCTTTATTCCCTGTTCACAGAGCCCACAGCGCTCACCCAGAGTGACTTACATCAGCCTCGTTGATCGGTTTATGTCACCTCCTTGGTCTCTATAGGTATTTGATTTTGAAACCTTATTGACAGATGCCTCCCTAAATAATCATAGGTGAGGTGAAAATGGGAGGGATAGCAAGAAAATGGATAACATCAAGCTCCAGAAAGATTTAATCAATAGATGTCCATCTAGTGAAAGTTCAATCGCCAGAAATATAAAGTCTTATAACTGTTCATTAAATCAGGTGCGCTAGTGGAGACACAGGGAGATGGCTTACCAGTTATAAACTGAAAAAATCCCCACAAGTTTTAGTGGATGAAAACCTCGATGTGAGTCAATGGTATGATGTAAGTGTCAAAAAAGCTGTGACTTTAGGCTATATTAACAGAAGTATATGGCCAATGTTCGGCTGCCTCATAACAAGGATTAGAGGTGTACTGCATAGTCTCCCGGGAAGAGTACAAATTAATTTCACAGGGTGGAGGCTGAGGGAGGCCCAATATTGACACAGTGGAAGGAAGCTGCCCAGAGCTGCCCAGCGATGGAATAACTGCCCAGGAGGAGGTAGGTCCATTACCTGGAAATAGTGTTCAAGTATGAACCGGATGACTGCTTGGCACAGATCTGGAGTGGCAGATGGGAATGACCAGAGGATGACTGGTCTCAGAGAACCCCAGGTCCATCTGGACCCTCACCTTCCATGGTTCCATGTGCTAGAAATCTCTTTGGAGAAAGAGCAACGAATAGTAACCTCTTTGAGCCATTTCACATGTGAGAGCTACACATACGGTGCCAGTTTGGCAGAAAGCACCGGTTAACCGCGAAAGCATTTGGCAAGATCTCTGACAGCCGAGGCCTCCCTGCCTCAGGCTCATCACTGGTGGACCCGCCATGGTGCTCCGGAGGGGATTGGGGCTGAAGATGGCATTTTGCCACCTCCTAGGTTTGTGGGATGACCAAACTTGCCATGGAGACAGGGCCCACATTGAGGAGACACTTAGGTGTTGAGGGATTAAGTGACAGCCACTGTATACACACAACTTGCTAGTCTTCAGGGGTCCCTGTGCAGCCTCTAACCAGATCTGGAAGTCTGCTCCACGGCAACCCTCGGTGATCAGAGGGTTCGCAGTGGGTCTGTTGTATCGAATGCCCGTGACTGCGACACACAGGAGAAGATGCTGAGCAGCGGGAAAGAACATGGGCTCTGGAGTCAGGCAGCCGGGGTTCAAATCCTGCTCCCGGTTATCCCTGTGTAAAAGGTGGATAATCACCCCTACCTGCAAGGTATGATATAAAGTGCTTTTAACTTAGGAAACGATCAACAGAAATTAACCAAGGACTTGTTTATCTTTATGACAATTTTGAAGACTGGCCCGTTTTTCTGGTTTTCATCCTGCTGTGCTTGGTCTGTGAAGCTGCTTGGATTTCAGCAGCTGTGGCCCCTTAGAGAAAACGTGCGTTGAGGAGCCCGGCTGGAGGGATCAAAAGACAAGAGCTTCAGTTATAGGCAGGATCAACCCGCCGTTCACACGGAGAGACCATCACTGGTAGTCTGTTTTGTTTTTGGTTTTTTTTTTTAAAGATTTTATTTATTTATTTGATAGAGAGAGAGATCACAAGTAGGCAGAGAGGCAGGCAGAGACAGAGGGGGAAGCGGGCTCCCTGCTGAGCAGAGAGCCCGATGTGGGGCTCGATCCCAGGACCCTGAGATCACGACCTGAGCCGAAGGCAGAGGCTTTAACCCACTGAACCACCCAGGTGCCCCATCACTGGAATTCTTAAAAGGAAGTTCCTGGGGTGCCTGGTAGAGCTCGTGACTCTTGACCTCAGGGTCGTGTGTTCAAGCCCCGCGTTGGGGGGAGAGCTTACTTAAAAAAAAAATTCAAGATAAAAACTTCCAAAATTAAAATAGAAATAAAAGGAAGTTCCTTATTTGCCATCTACCTTGGGCTCTCCTGTAAGAGGCTCTGTGGGAGAAATTTCTGGCACTGGCTCCTCAAATTACCACCTGCAGGTCCTCAAAATGCCAAGCACACCCTAGCTGGGGCCTTTTTGCTTACTGGTTCTTCTTCCTGAAACTCTCTTGCCTCAGACATATGCATGACTCAGTCTGTTTCTTCATTCAAATATTGCCTTGTTGGAGGAAAGTTCCCTGAGCAGCATATCTAGAATAGCATCTTTCCCCTCGTCCCGATTTATCTCTCTTGCCCAAACACCACCTGACATATGATGTAATTAGTTATTATCTCGGTTGCCTCACTAAATGGGTGTTCTATGAGAGCAGGGACCTGGTCGTCAACAGCCCCTTTCCCCAGGGCCTGGAAACCGCTGGTGTAGGTGAGGTCTCGGTGAACATTTCCGGGTTGGGTACATCACTATGACTTTCTGGGTGGCTTTATTGCTTCCCAGAAAACCTCTACCCCAAACCATCCTGAGTTCACTCTGAGTAATGGGCCTGTGGCTAAACAGCAATTCCTGGAGAGAGCACCAGGCACCCTCCCGCCCGGGGCACCAGAACAGGACTGTTTTGCAACCGGCTTCTCTACCCTTTGCTTTCCTGCTGCTGCGGAAGGTAAACAGTAACAGCAAGAGCGATCCGGAGCAGGGACTCCTGGAAGAATGGGACACTTACTCACATAAAGGGGAAGCAGGACAAAGCACCCTATTTCTCTGGAGCCACCCAAATAATCCTTGGAAATGGGGAGCACTTACCAGTCCTGTCTTTCAATGGTCCAATTGTCTGAGCCGTTAAAGCTGTTTAGAGATGGGCTTTCCCACTGGAGCAAGAGTCTACTTCTGAGTGTGCAGCCGAAGGTAGGACTTTAATGTGTCATCTGGATACGGCCATTGCATTTGCTTCACACGGAAGATGATGTTTACTCCTCTGGCCCTGAAAGGGCTGATCCTGTCGAAGCAATTACTTACCGGCAGCTCACATGCGGTCAAAACCCGGATTTCAAAGCTGTGTTTGGCAGTAGAAAGAGTCAATTGGCTTGGAGGGTTTTCATGTGTGTGTAGGTAGCATTTGGCCTTGTTGGGCAAGGGGAGCTTGGGGGCTGACAGTTCAAGGAGTATCGTCGATAGAAAGTGGTCAGAGGGATATGGCCGTGGATCTTAAAGGAGGCATTTAAGGAGGATCTTAGAGGAGACATTTCCGGATTTCTGTGACTACAATTATGTTTTGCATCTTATTGACTTAAAAAATCTAACCGTTAAGCATAAAACAACTCCCAGAGTGGGGAAGTGAGGGCTGAAAAACAACATTTAGACTTTAGTAAGCTGATTAGTTCAGCAATTAGCCATATTTTGTGTTCTCTATTTGTCCTTCGTAACATGCTGCCTCTGCGGGTGTTTGTCCTTGTCACCAGAGCTGGCCATGAGCTCGTTGTGGCCACGCAGAATGGACAGAGGCTCCCACATTTCCTTAAAAATAGGGGATGA
Organism: Procyon lotor; assembly: GCA_028646535.1. Lineage (NCBI taxonomy): Eukaryota > Metazoa > Chordata > Mammalia > Carnivora > Procyonidae > Procyon > Procyon lotor. The sequence continues at coordinate 26,668,967 of CM053617.1, read as the reverse complement.
AAATGTGTTGAGAGTATGTGTTTGTTGACTCCTGGTATAGTCAATGCCCATAAAAAATGGCCGAGGCCCAGACAGAAGACAAGTAGACATCATGGCCTTTTATTAAGGACCTTCAAGTGTGTCATAAGCCAAGTCTGGTCCAAGCATACCCATATGTATTTCCATCTCTCTGCTCCTCTCCTCTCCCTGCCTTACTCAATAAGATGCTGAGTCATTAAATGGTGGAGTCTATGAGTCATTCCCCTGGGTCTAGAAAGTGCCTGGCACGGGGTGCTCAATCAGGATTGCTGAATAGAACGGAATGATCACAAAACAGAATTTCAGAAATGGAAGGACTTCCGAGATCATCTAGGCCAAGAACCTGATCTCATAGAGGAGGTGAGAGTATTTGCCCAAGAACCCAAAGCCTGACAGCCACCCATGAGCAGGGCTCTTGCTTCCTGGCCAGACCTTTTTTGGAAAATGGGGCTAAAAGTGGCCTTGGCATTTGTGAAACATCTTTCAGGTGTGTGTGTTGTGTGTGTGTAGTGTGTAGTGTGGAAGGCAGAGCAAGGGCCTCCTTATTCCCTAGGAAGTAAGCCTGGGGTTTTCCTGGGTGACCCAGCACCAGGCTCTCCTGGGCACTGTGAACCAGTGCTTGTGGGGACCACAAGCTTGTGAGGCCATGTCCTCCAACCACAATAACACACTCCCCAGTGGCAAAGAAGTTATTTATTTATTATTAAGATTGTATTTATTTACTTGACAGAGAGAGAGACAGCAAGAGAAGGAATATAAGCGGGGGGAATGGGAAAGGGAGAAGCAGTCTCAGTGGGGAGCTCAATGTGGGGCTCGATCCCAGGACCCTGAGATCATGACCTAAGCAGAAGGCAGATGCTTAATGACGCAGCCACCCAGGCGCCCCCTGCCCACCTAGTAGCAAAGACTTTAAACCTCTGGCAGTGTTTTAGCACACACTAGGTGCTCAGAAAGCATTCATTGAATCAATCAGCTACTAAGGTGTTTTGACGTGGACCAGGTAGAAAAGGCTATAGAGTCACAGCATAAAAATAAAAAGAAAACATACACTTTAACAGAACATTTATACCTAAATTAATCTTGTCTTCCAAAGAATTAACGTTTTGAAGCTATACATACATTTATTTCAATGTGCCACTACTGTTCAAAACTTTTGAAAGCTCTCTTTTTGGGGCACCTGGGTGGCTCAGTGGGTTAAAGCCTCTGCCTTCGGCTCAGGTCATGATCTCAGGGTCCTGGGATCGAGCCCCGCATCGGGCTCTCTGCTCAGCGGGGAACCTGCTTCCTCCTCTCTCTCTGCCTGCCTCTCTGCCTTGTGATCCCTCTCTGTCAAATAAATTAAAAAAAAAAAAGAAAGCTCTCTTTTTGGCATTTCCTCCTGAGTTCTTTAATTAAGTCATATAAAGCCAATGTCAAAAAGGAAAAAAAGAGGGGCACCTGGCTGGCTCAGTCAGTAGAACATGTGACTCTTGGAGTCAGGGTTGTGAGTTTGAGCTCCCATGTTGGATGTGGAGATTACTTAAAATAAAATCTTTAAAGAAAATATGATAAAATAAAACCAGTGTCCTTACTCTATAGTGACATTTTCTTTTTGATCTAAACATAAGTTTCTCGGTCAGCCCTCCCATCATATTCATCATATTTTACTTATTAAGAGATGCCTATTAAAAGGCATTTGTATGCTTAGCATTACTCACTTCGAGATTTAGAATGCAATCGTACTATATATATGAGCACTGAATACTCATTGAATGCCAGTCACCGTGTTTATAAGCACTTCATAGAAAATGATTTATTTAATCCCCACAATTTTATTTATTTTATTTAATTTTTAAAGATTTATTTATTTGAGAGCGGGAGACAGTGCACGTGCGCACAAGCACAAGTCGGGGGAGGGGTGGAGGGACAGGGAGAGAGAATCTCAGACAGACTTCCTTCAGAGCACAGAGCCCAACATGGGGCTGGATTTCACAACTCCGAGACCATGACCCGAGCTAAAGTCAAGAATCAGATACTTAACCCACGGATCCGCCCAGGTACCCTTCCTCACAACAACTTTAAAAGGTAGGTATGAAAATTGAAGTTGAGAGAGGTTAAACAGATTGCCTCCTGACACAAAACTTGGAAGAGATAGGTTTCGAATATAGGTCTGACTCCAAGCCCAACGCCTGAACATTTTGATATTTACCAAGTCAAAACTTATTCTTCGACATGATTTTTTTTAAAGATTGTATTTATTTGTCAGAGAGAGAGAGAGAGGGAGGGAGAGCACAAGCAGGGGGAGCTGCAGGCAGAGGCAGAGGAAGAAGCAGGATCCTCAGTGAGCTAGGAGCCTGATGTGGGACTCTGTCCCAGGACACTGGGACCATGACCTGAGCTGAAGGCAGATGCTCAACCGACTGAGCCACCCAGGTGCCCCTCAACATGATTTTTAAGGGCTCTGTGGTATTCTAGCATATACTTGGTCATAACTTACCAAAGCAGCTTTCTATTGCAGAACATTTAAATTATTTCCATTAAGAATATTTTAAGGACCCCTGAAACAAATAATACATTATATGTTAATAAAAAATACCAGTGATAATACAAAGAAAGAGAATATTTTAAGGAATTCCATGATGAATATCCTTGGACATAAATCTTCACATACATTGTTTGATCTTTTCTTTAGAAAAAAATTCTAGAGAGCAGCATTTCCGGGTCATATTTTAAAGGCTTTTAACCACCTTCTACAGCATATGAAATCCTTGCTTCCCAGTACTTAATATTATCATTATTTAAGTCATTGCCAGTCTGGGAGGTATAAAAACATAACTTACTTTGATTTGTATTTTCATGTTTATTAGTGAGGATAAACATTTCTTTTTTCCATTTGTATTATTTTGTGAATTGCCTTTTGTTCATTTTATCAAAAAGGTTGTATGTCTTTTTCCTTCTGCTTTGCAAGACTGGTTTTCAAATTAAAGATAATAAGCCTTTGTCTATCTATCATATTGCCAATATTTTACCCGTGTGTGGTTTGCCTTTCATTTTTAAAAAATTAAACATAAGTTTTAAAATTTTATATACACAAATATATGCATCTTTTTTGATTTTTAAAACTATTTTAAAATTATTTTTAAATAATCTCTATACCCAACATGGGGCTCGAACTTATAACTCTGAGATCAAGAGTTACATGCTCTATCTACTGAGTCAGCCACGTGCCCCCTTTTATGATTTTTGCTTTAGGTACTCTCCTCCGAAAAACCTTTATGACTCACGATTATATAAACATTCTCTGTATTCTCCAGTTACCTTAAGGTATTTAAAAAAATAACTCATCAAGGTGCCTGGGTGGCAAAGTCAGTTAAGCTTCTGACTCTTGGTTTGGGTTCAGGCTATGATATCAGGGTTGTGGGATCGAGCCCTGCATTGGGCTCCACAGTCAGTGCAGAGTCTGCTTTCACTCCCTCTCCCTGGCTCCCTCTCCCCTAAAGTCAATCAATCAATCAATCAATCTTTAAAAAAAAAACTTGTCTATTTGGAGTTTTACCTTCGTGATTGACAGGTAGTAGGAACTCAAGCTTAATTCTTCCAAACAGAAACCGAGAAGAAACCAGTACTGTTTGCTAGCATATTTTCCTCCTCTGATTTTTTAAATTGAGATATTATTGACATATAACATCATATTAATTTCAGGTGTCAACACAATGGTTTGGTATTTGTATATTGTGAAACTATCACCGCAATGAGTCTAGTTAACATGTGTCACCATAGTTACAAACTATTTTTTTTTTTTGATGAGAACTTTTAGATCTACTTTCTTAGCAACTTTCAAATAGGCAACACAGTATTATCAACTGTAGTCACCATGCTGTACATTACATCTCCATGACTTATTTTATAACTGGAAGTTTGTAATTTTGACCCTGTTCACCTATTTCACCTTTTTATTTTACTTTATTTTTAAAGATTTTATTTATTTATTTGACAGAGAGAGAGAGAGATCACAAGTAGGCAGAGAGGCAGGCAGAGAGAGATGGGAAAGCAAGCTCCCCGCTGAGCAGAGAGCCCGCTGTGGGGCTCGATCCCAGGACCCTGAGATCATGACCTGAGCCGAAGGCAGAGGCTTAACCCACTGAGCCACCCAGGTGCCTCTTACCCTATGGTTTTAAATGCTACTTTTATCATATACTAAATACTTGTATATATTAGGTTCTGTTGGAAAGTTTTAAATTTAATGATATATGCCAAATCTCCATGTCTTAATTACTCTGCCTAGGTTTTAATACTTAAAATATCCCTTCATATTTTTCTCCCAAAATTCATTGACTCACCTCTTCTGAAATCTCTTCTGGATTTTAACGGGAACTGCATTACATTTATAAATTAGTTTGAGAAGAAGTGACATCTTTATAATATTGCTTTTGCTTATCCATGGATGGGACATATCTCTCATGTATTTATCTTGTTAAAAATACTACATGTTTGTGGGGTCCCTGAGAAAGTTTGAGTACAAGCAGGGCAAGGAACAGAGGCAGAGGGAGAAACAGACTCCCCCCCATGAGCAAGGAGCCTGATGCAGGACTCAGTTCCAGGACCCTGGGATCATGACCCGAGCCTAAGGAAGATGCTTAACCAGCCGAGCCACCCAGGTACCCTATGATACAATGTTTTTAACTGTAGTTACATTGTTGTATATATTTATCTTCTTTTATGTACCTTGGTAAAATTTTGCTCTTTCCTTCAAGTAGATCTTAAATACATTTTGTTTATTCCTGGGTGAAACTTATACATTTGCATACACACATACACACACACACACACACACACACACATACACACACGAATTTTTATATACTTACATAGAATTGCTATAATTGCTACTTGAATGGGATCGTTTTCTTCTCATTTTACTTTCAGATGGATTATTGATAGTGAATATTCACTTAGCCATTCAGCAAAGACTTATTGCTTACCGCATGCTAGTCATTATGTTGGATTTCAGGACAATGCTATGTACCCAACAGACACTGTATATAGTATTAATAAATTCTAGAATATTGATCATCCTTGCATTTCTGGGCCAAGCCCTGCTTCGTAATGGAATAAAATTAATATATTATACTGATGGGTTAGATTTAGTAGTATTCCATTTAAGATATGAGTTTATTAATTCCATGTAAATAACTTAAGCGAGACTAGTCTGATCTAGCCTATGGGGTGTGTGTGTGTGTGTGTGTGTGTGTGTGTGTGTGTGTGACCTTTGTAAAATAAATGGGAAACCTCCCCATTATTTCTATAGTATATATAACATTGGAATTAAGTGTCTCATTCTTATTCCTTGACAATCACATTAAATCATTAGGTTCAAGCTGGAAGACTAAAACTGGGGAAAGGCCCCAGGTTTCCTGAATCTCAGACCTTTGAAGAATTTAAGGAAACAAGGCAGAATGAAGATTTATACAGCAACAAGTCAGATGCAAGAAATGCATTTCATGTTTTGGTCCTGCCCCTTCTCTGGGAAACAGTGGACTTGTATATGTACTTCTTGGAAGGACTGGCTTTTTTTCCAGGGAGGACACCAAGTATGCCCCCATTCTAGAGCTTTCCAATACTCTCGGTTGGTGCCAGACTGGACTGAGGACCAGAGACAGGTGGTTGGTGGTCATGGGGGGTGACCAACTGGCTTGGTGTGAAGTGAATAGGAAACGCCAGTGGTGGCAAGGAGGGGGCAGAAAGCAGCACCAAGGCTGTTCCTTTCTTGCAGAGCCTCCCCACAGAAACTAACGCACATTAGTCACGAATAAAAGTCCAGTATCCCCCACTTCTTGTCTTTATCCTCTGCATCTTTCCGAATTTGTACAACTGTAGCTAAGTCTATCAGGCCAGTTCTATGCCTGCTGCAGAGTCCAATGTCAGAGCTAACTCTTGAGCTGGAAGCCTGGGTTCTGTGATACCAGAGAATCTCTCCCATAATATTTGTATTGCTATCCCTGAATGTGTCTTCCAGTTTTAAAATTTATTATTTTTAAAAAACTTTTTTTTAAAGATTTTATTTATTTATTTTGACCGAGAGATCACAAGTAGGCAGAGAGGCAGGTAGAGGGAGAGGGGGAAGCAGGCTCCCTGCTGAGCAGAGAGCCCGATGCGGGGCTCGATCCCAGGACCCTGAGATCATGACCTGAGCCGAAAGCAGAGGCTTTAACCCACTGAGCCACCCAGGCGCCCCCCAATTTTAAAATTTAAACACCACTCCCCTTGCCATCCCTGACGAAGAATTTTTAAGTGCACGGGGTTCCTTTTTTATCAGGAAAAATCTTTTCCCGATAACACCTGTATTGGTTTTTTCTACCACCATATAACAAATTGACTCAACTTAAAAGTTGTGGTTATGGAATTTCTTCTTGGGGTGATGGTAATATTCTGGAATTAGAAAACAGGAGTGGTTGCACAAACTGCATTTTTTTAAAAAAAAATCACTGAATTTTACACTTTAAAAGGTGACTTTTATGATATGTGAATGATACCTCAATAAAAATTACTTTGAAACAAATAAAAACATAACATGAATTGCCATCTCTATGTTAAAAAAATTGAATTTGTAGTCTAAAAAGCCTTCACGCAAAGAAAACCCCAGGCCTATATGGCTTCCCTCATGAATTCTATCAAACCTGTAAAGAGAAAGAATACAATTCTGCATATACTCTTCAAAAAAAAAAAAAAAATGAAGACAGCAGAATTCTTCCCAACTCATTCTGTGAGGCCTCTGTCAAAAGCAGATAATGACATTGGAAACAAATAGCAAAGCAGTATCCCTCATGAACATTGATTTAAAAAATTCCAAAAAAAAATTTTCAGCAAATTGAATCCAGCAATATTTTAAAAGATTAGTACATTATGACCAAGTAAGTTTTATTACAGGAATACAATGCACGAGATTTCTAATCTCTCCACATCCTCAACTACATTTTTTATTTTCTGGTTATTGTTGTTTTGGGTCTTGTTGTTGTTGTTGTTGTTGTTGTTTTATAGCCATTCTAGTGGGTGTCCAGTGGTATCTCATTATGGTTTTGGTTTGTGTTTCCCTAATGACTAATGATGTTGAGCTTCTTTTTGTGCTTTTTCAGCTTTCATCTTCTTTCTTTCTTTATTTTTTTAAAATTTTATTTATTTATTTGACAGAGAGAGAGAGAGATCGCAAGTAGGCAGAGAGGCAGGCAGAGAGGGGAAAGCAGGCTCCCCACTGAGCAGAGAGCCCGATGTGGGACTCGATCCCAGGACTCCGGGATCATGACCCGAGCTGAAGGCAGACGCTTAACGACCGAGCCACCCAGGTGCCCCTAGTTTATTTTTTTTTTCACATGTCACTTGTGCTTTTGGAGTCACATCTAAGAAACCATTGTGTCACCCAAGGTCATAAGTACTTACTTCTTAATTTTCTTCTAAGTGTTTTATAGTTTTACCTCTTATATTTAGGTCTATGAGTTATTTGAGTTAATTTTTTTGTATGGTAGTTAGGTAGGGGTCTAGCTTCGTTTTTTGTATAGAAGTATCCAGTTACTTCAGCACTATTTATTGAAAAGTCCGTTTTCTCCTGAGTAAATTGTCTTGGCACTCTTGTCAAAAACCAAATGGATATAACCGTGTGGATTTCTTTCTGAAATTTTAATTCTCTGCCAACTGATTTTTGTTAAAATCCAAAAGTAATTTGGTAGAGAAAGGATAGTTTTTCAACAAATGGTGCTGGAATAAGTGGATAGTCCTGTGCAAAAACAAAAATACCTTCAATATATAGCTTACTATCTATATCTTGTATATCTCATATATAAATGGCATATGATTAATGACATGTAAATTATATTTCAAAAAAAGCTCTTAAAACTACATTTATGGCTGGAATTATATTTTTGTTGTACAGTACCATTTCAGAGAAACACAGCTTGGTGCAAAATATGGGCCAGAGTAAGTAGGACATCATAGTGCTCATTATATGCCTCCCCTGCATATAATAACCACTCCATGGAAATTTGCTCATTATTAACATAAGACAAGTGTTACAGCCAATAAAAATTATTAGAGGTAATTTTTTTGACCCCAGGATTTATAAAAATTATCATGTGTTAAAGATTTTAAATAACCTGTTTACATTTGCTAAGTAATAATTAAGCTCTCTAAAGTTAGCTTGAATGTACAAATTACTTTCAAGTCTTGGATAGTTTTTCTTTAGTGATTTTCAGGTAACAACTAACGATGCCATCCTCTGCTCGATTTAGATCAGAGTTTTCTTTCCATCTTGTCAGACTGCTGCCTTGGGAAAGTTCAGGCAGAAGCAAGCTTTCTAATCAAGTGCCACCTAATGGTGTGTCAATATTTGGCTGTCTCAAATCTTTAAATCCACCAAATGAATTTTACTGAGTTTGATCCGAGAATCAAATAACTTTATGGTCATAAACTGAAAGCATGATGTCTGTGTGAGTTTTGGGCATGATGATGACTGGCAGTTTATTTTTTCCAAAAGGATGGAACTGTCTTCCTTTTCAGGGGAAAAGATGATCCTAAAATATCCTGTATAGAAAATAAAGAAATGAAAGCTTTGATAAGCATAACAGTCTCACAGATGTGCACGCCCTAATCCCTGAAACCTGGGAGCATATTATATAACATGGCGAAAGGGACCTTGCAGACGTAATTGAGATTATCGACTTTAAAATAAGGACATGATTCTGAATGATCTGGGTAAGCCTTTAAAAGCAGAGAACTTGGGGCGCCTGGGTGGCTCAGTCGTTAAGCGTCTGCCTTTGGCTCAGGTCATGATCCCAGAGTCCTGGGATCGAGCCCCGCATCGAGCCCCGCATCGAGCTCCTTGCTCTGCAGGAAGCCTGCTTCTCCCGCTACCATTCCCTCTGCTTGTGTCCCCTCTCTCGCTGTGTTTCTCTCTGTCAAATAAATAAAATCTTTAAAAATAAATAAATAAAAGCAGAGAACTTCCTCCAGCAGGAAGTAGAGAGATGAGGCAGAAACAGAAGTCGGGCAGATGCGAAGCATGGGGTGGACCCAGTGCACCATTGCTGGCTGGGAAGATGTAGAAACGATGCGAGAAGGAATCCAGGAAATCTTAAGGAGCTGAGAGGGCCTCCGGGGCTCTAAGCTGACAGCCAGAAAGGAAACGGGACCTCAGCCCTCCAACCACAAGGAAGTGAATTTGACCACCAGAGTGAACTCGTTAGAGGATTCTTCCCCAGAGCCTCCAGTAAGGAAAAAAGCCCCCTGAGATAGCTTGATTTGGGCATTGAAGTCTGAAGCGAAGTACCACCAGACAGGACTACAGAGCTGTAAGATGTGTATTGTTTTAAACTTTTAAGTCATCAATTGTATAGGGGCTTCTTGGTCCTTTGGAGCAGCAACTTGAGACCTTCCACAGGTTCACTGGTATAGGCGGATGTTTCTTCTGGGACCCTGGGGTGCCTGGCTGGCTCAGTCGGCAGAGTTACTCCCGACCTCTGGGTTGTGAATTCAAGCCCCATGTTGGGTGCAGAGATTACTTAAAAATAAAATCTGCTGGCTGTTAGTCAGAAGTCCCAAGGATTTCTCAGCTGCAGCAGTGTCCAGGATGAGCAATGTCCAGCGAGTTAAAGCATCTTGCCAACCTTGCCAACTGTCAGGGAGGAACCTTCCTCTACCCTGTGGTCCTTCAAGCTGGATTTAGAATCAAATTGATAGGAGACAGATTAACAGGAGAAAATAAAATTTAATAGGCGTACCTACAAAGAATCCACACAGACTTGAAATTCCCTATGCAGTTATCTTTTAAATCAGATTGGATGAGTTACAATAAAAATACATTATTTTAAAAAATACTTAACCATGTAGTTACCCCGTATTCTTTATTTCTTTGTGTGGATTCAAGCTACTGGCTAGTGTCCTTTCATTTCAGCCTAAAGGACACAGTATCAGGGCAGATCAGCCAGCAATGAACACCCTAAACTTTTGTTTATCCATGAATATCTCAATTTCACCTTTAGTTCTGAAGGTGAAAGGATATTTTGAAGGAAATTTTTGCTGGATTCTTGGCTAATGTTTTTTGTTTTTCCCTGTCAGCACTTTGCATATGTCATCCATAGCTTTTTAATTTTATTATTTTATTTTTTTAAAGATTTTATTTATTTGACAGCGAGAGAGAGAGAGAGAGATCACAAATAGGCAGAGAGGCAGGCAGAGGGAGAAGGGGAAGCAGGATCCTCGTTGAGCAGAGAGCCCGATGGGGGGCTCAATCCCAGGACCCTGAAATCATGACCTGAGCCGAAGGCAGAGGCCTCAACCCACTGAGCCACCCAGGCTCTCCAAGGTATCAATTTTTTAAAAAAAGATTTTATGTTTAAGTAATTTCTACACCTAACATAGGTGTAGAACTCAAACTCACAATCCCAAGATCAAGGGTGACATGGGCTATTGGCTGAGCCAGCCAGATGCCCCTATTTGATTCCTTTTTATATTTTCTATCTCCTTATTGATAGTCTGTATTTGGCAAGGCATGATGTTTTCCATTAGATGTGTTTTCTTTTTCTTTTCTTTCTTTCTTCCTCTCTTTCTTTCTTTCTTTCTTTCTTTTTTTTTAAAGATTTTATTTATTTATTTGAGATAGAATGATCCCAAGTAGGCAGTGAGGCAGGCAGAGAGAGATGGGGAAGGAGGCTTCCTGCTGAGCAGAGAGCCCAATACGGGGCTCCATCCCAGGCCTCTGAGATCATGACCTGAGTCGAAGGCAGAGGCTTAACCCCCTGAGTCACCCAGGCACCCCTAAATGTGTTTTCTTTTAGGTATTTGAATATAATGAAACTGGCTGATGTGAAGTCTTTCGCCAGTAAGTCCAATGTCTGGGCTTCCTCAGAGACAATTTTATTTTGGTTGCTTGCCATACTTTCTTCTTTCTTGCATTCCTATGAGTGTGGGAGATGGGACTAAGTCTAGGTAAAATACCATGAAGCTCACCATTCTCAAGATGTAGCCATTTAAAATTTTGAGTATAGTTGATGGATGCAGCCATTTTTCTTAAAAAAAGTGCTCCCCAAGTTCATTCAAGTTTTTTATTACTGTCCAGAATTCTGAAAAAGTTGATTCTCACAGTTTTTGCTAGTTTTTATTTGCTCTTATAGAGAAGTGGACTTTTGGCATTCCTTACTTGGTTATTTTCACTGACGCCTCTCTTCTAAATCTTTAAAATCTAGCTTATGCTATGCTTGCAGCCCTCCTCTTCCAATTAGCCACATTTCAAGTACTCAATAGCTACATGGGGTTAGTAGCTACCATACTGGATAGTTTAGGCCTGTAAGAATATATTCATCATAGTTATTTAAAGATATAAATGAGAAACAAGGTCTCTAATCTAATGGCTTTCTTGTACCTGGGACAGAACTGATTTCATGGCAAGGTAAGTATTCTATGACCCATAGGTAGCAAGTAATAATAATCACCACCTTTTTAAGTACTTTACTTAGAACCAGATAACATTTGAAGACTTACATGTATTAATGCTTTTTAAATTTTTTTTACAACAAGCTAATGGGGTAGATATTATTATGCTTTAAAGAAGCAGAAAACAAAACACGAATAAGTTAAACAACTTACCCAATGTCTCACTGCTGAAAGTGGCAGAGTCAGGATTCAAACCTTGAAAGTCTGGTTTAAGCCCATGCTGTTAACCGCCACTCTATGCTACTTAGCAGACCTTAAAGAAGGAATTTAGAGAACACTATTCTGACCAAAGGAGAACAGAGTGGGGAAGAAACACTCCTATGCAGAATATTAGAAACTATTTAAAGTCCAAAACACGCTTGCAAGGAAAAAACCTCACATTTTTATTGAGTGCTATATACCTGTACCTAGCACGTTACTTGACATTTAATAAGCAATGAATGTTTGTTGAGTGAATGAATGACTGCTGAATATTTATACATTGTGCTAGTCCTTTAAAAATGTCTCACAGGAAGTCATTTTAAAGAGTAGAAACTGAAGCTCAGCCTGGTGTAATGATTTTCGGCCTTAGTTGCTAGATGGTGCAGGGATTAGACTAGAGCTGGGCTCTCAAATTCTAGCTCCACTCTAGCTTTTTCTGGCATGAGAAAGGATCAAGAAGTCACAAAGGATAAAAGCTTGCACCATACCACCCAATCATGCTTCATATATGTGCATGTAGATTATGTGGTTGGGATGGGGAGAGAAAGTGGTCCAGCTATGGCAGCTTGGCTACCCTTTTCTCTAAGAATGAAGATAAATAGGAAAGAATAGAAGGTTCTAGTGTGATCAGAAATATAGGCAGATGATATAAACAATTATCACTCTCCTGGCAGCTAAAATCCCTGGTGATTTTTGCCATCTCCAAGTCTTTAACTCACCACAGGGATCTGCAGAAATGGGAGAGGGCTTCACTGATTAAACATTTATTCAGCATTCACTATGTGGCAGTGGATAGTCCTACCTTAGAAGAAGGCATATATATCAGTAAATAATTATATATTATGATTTATAAGCTACAGTAAGGTACATATAAGGAAATATGCAATGTACTTTAAGAGAAAAAGGACAGAGCAGTGACTAACCTGGGAGGTTTAGAGAAAACCCTATTTAAAGGACCTGATTTTTGGAATAGGTCTACAACTGAGTTGTTGTAGAAGGAAAACCGTAATCCAGATAGAGGCATGAGCATAGGTTGGAGTAAGAGTTACAAAGAGGGAGGGCATTAGGAAGGCTATTCAAGTGGTTAAGTGGTGGATGGTCAAAGAGTTTAAACAGGCTTCTTGACACTGAAGAGAGGAGAGGGTTTTAAATGATGAGTAAACAACTGAAACACTTAGAACACTTCTGGATCCATGCAAGCATTGTTTTTCACTTTCAGCACAGCATTCAAATATCACACGATATATCCAACTTTATTATAAAATAGGCTTTGTGTTAGATGATTTTGCCCAACCGTAGGCTAAAGTAGGTGTTCTCAGTACACTGAAGGTAGGCTAGGTTAAGCTATGATGTTCAGTAGGTTAGGTGTATTACATGCATTTTTGACTTACAATATTTTCAACTTACAATGAGTTTATTGGGATGCAATCCCATTTTAAGTTGAGGAAGATCTGTGTATGATTTTGTATTACGTAGTGTTTTATCTTCTTCATGAGATGCTGCTATTGATCAAGTTTCATAGGCTTTCCTAAATATATTTTCTCCAATGTTAGGAAAAATTTCAATCATATGGAAATGAAAAACAAACATCCATTGACTACCTAGATTCCACAATTAACATTTTGATGTATTTGCTATATATCGATTCATCCCTCTTTCCATTCACCTGATTTTTTGATGCACTTCACTATAAATTGAAGACTTCAGTGCACTTCATCTCTGTTGAGATATATATATCATTAACTAGTTCATTATTTGCTTATGTGATTATTTGCTTGTGTGATTAAATAATCATGGAACTTAAGTAGTACATTCTCTGAGTTTTGACAAATGCATACCCCAGTGTATCTATTATAACATGAAACATCACTGTCAGCTTAGAAAGTCCCCTCATTTTCCTTCCCAGTTTCCACTTCTCCTCTCTCCCACAAAGCCAATCCTTGGTCTGACTTTTTCACTATAGGTTGGTTTTGCCTGTTCTAGAACTTTATATGGAATCTTACAGTCTGTGCTCTTTCATGTCTGGCTTCTTTCACTCAGTAAAATGTTGAGATTGATTCATGTTGTTTCATCAGTAGTTAACTTCTTTCGTTTGCTGAGTATTATTCCATTGTTGGAATATACCAGTTTTTATCTGTTCTCCTGCTGTTGGACAGCTACCCTGTTTCCAGTTTCTGGCAACAATGAATACAACTGCTATAAATAGTCTAATACAAGTCTTTTTGTGGACATATGCTTTCATTTCTCTTGGGTAAATACCAGAGTGGAATGGCTGGCTGAAAGAATAGGTGTGTTTAATTTTATAAGAAACTTCCAGGACTTTTTCCAAAATGGTTGTTCCATTTTGCACTTCCACTACTGATGTTGTTTCACATCCTCTCTAACATTTGGTGGTGTCATTTAAATTTTACTCATTCTAGTACCGAGCTAACTCACTGAAATTTTAATGTTCGTTTCTTTACAACTAATGATGCTGAATATCTTACCATGTGCTTACTGGCCATTCATATATTTTCTTTTGTAAGGAGGTCATCTGTCTTTTCATTGCTGAGTTGTAGGAGTTTTTAATCTACTCTAAATACAAGTTCTTTGTCAAAATATATGTATCGTGTATCTTTTATCCTGGCCTATGGCTTGTTTATTCATATTCTTAATGGTATCCTGATGAATAAAAAGTTAAATTTTTTGGAATTCAGTTTACCAATATTTTTTCTTTTGTGGTTACTGCTTTCAAAGCCCTCTCCAAGAAACTTGTGCCTACCTCCAAACTGTGAAAATATTCTCATATGTCTTCTTCTAAAGCATAATAGTTTTGGCTTTTATATTATGGCCATGATCTCTCTCTTTTATGTATGGTGTGAGGTAAAGTTCATTTTTTCTCATATAGATACCAAATTGTTGCAGCATTTATTGAAGAGCATTTTCAATGCTCAATAGAGCATTTATTGAATGCTCTTCAGCATTAAAAGGTTCAGCATTTATTGAACCCTTTCCCCACTGGGTTGCTTTGGTACCTTTGTAAAATATCAAACTACTTTGTATTTATTTAACCATTTATAAAATGCTTTATATATATTCTCTTAACATTCCCTCACTGGGGGTGGATATGTTTTCCTTGTTTTACAGTTGACAAAACTAAGGCTCAGAGTAGTTCAAGAACTCGTCCGAGGAGATACAAAGCTGGGGACCAGAACATAGAACTACTACTGAATCATTTACGTTTTACACCTATTTTATCTAATGGAAATATTGCCAAATGGACAATTTTTCTGAAGGTGTTGTAGTTAACAGAAATGACTAAGTGTGTATTTTTATATTTCAACATTGGTGGTAGTTTTAGACTGCCAGCCAAACATGCCTCCTGTAGGCTTATGTATGTCTAAAACAATTTTTACATTATGGATCTTTGTTTTAAAAGGGTAAAAAATTATAATGCTTGCTTTGCAAAATTTGGTAAGAATAATAGCTTTTAGCCAAAGTTGGTTGGACTTTAGTTAAGATGAAGAATGTATTTCCCTCACTCTGATCTAAAAAAAAAAAAAAAGAAAAAAGTCTTACGCTTTGCTTTTTTTAGAAAAATAAAGCAATATATATATATTTTTTTAATAAAGCAGTATTTAAAGGTACATATCATGTAGTCTAGTCTAGTGGTCCCTGATCAATAGCTTTGAGATAAGATTTTTCTTATCAGAAAGAGTAGAAAGGCTTACCAGTGTCCCTCCTAAGACATTCTGTAGTAGTTTTAATATGATAAAGATACCCTAGTGCTCAAACTAATTGTTCTCGAGAGACAAAGTTGTAGGACTTACACTTCCTGATTTCAAAACTTACTCAAAGCTCCAATAATCAAAACAGGATGGACTGGTACAAGAATAGACATATAAACCAATGGAATGGAACTGAGAGTCTGAACCTTACATTTACGACCAACTGATTTTTGATGAGCGTGCCTAGACAATTCAATAATGGAGAAAGTAGTCTTTTTCATAAGGTGCTGGGGTAACTGGGATATCCACATGCAAGAGAATTTAGACTCTCTACCTCACATATATACAAGAATAAACTTAAAATGGACCAAAGATTTAAATGTAAGTATAAAAACTGTAAAACTCTTGGAAGAAAATACAGGTGTTATTCTTTGTGACCTTGGAGTAGGCAAGGGATTTCTCAGATATGAAACCAAAAGCACAAATAACAAAAGAAAAAATAGACAAATTGGACTTCATACAAATTAAAAGCATTTGTGTTTCAAGGGACACCAACAAGAAAGTAGTAACAACCCAGAGAATGGAAGAACAAATTTATAAATCATATACTTGACGAGACATATCTAGAATATATAAAGAACTCTTAGAACTCAATAATGAAAGGACAAATCACTCAATAAAGAATGGGCAAGGGAGGGGCACCTGAGTGGCTCAGCAGGTCAAGTGTTTAACTCTTAGTTTAGGCTCAGGTCATGATCTTGGGGTTGTGAAATTAAGCCCTGCTTGGGCTCAGCAGAGTCTGCTTAAGATTCTTTTTCTCCTTCTGCCCCTCCCCCAGCTTATGTACGCTCTCTCTCTCTAAAATATTCTTTTTTTTAAAGATTTTATTTATTTATTTGAGAGAGAGTGAGAGTGAGAGAGATTACAGAGGGAGACGGAGAGAAAGAAGCAGACTTGCCCCACTCACCCCTGAGCTGAGAGCTTGATGCAGGGCTCAATCCCAGGACCCTGAGATCATGACCTGAGCTGAAGGCAGACATTTACCTGACTGAGCCACCCAGGAACCCCTAAAATAAAAAAATCTTTAAAAAGATAAAAATAATAAAAATGGGCAAGGGATATGAATGGAATTTTCTCCACAGAAAAAATACAAATGGTCAATAAGCACATAAAAAAGATGCTCAGTATCATTAGTCATTGGGGAAATGCAAATCAAAACCATAATGAAATATCCCTTCTTACCACTAAAATGGCTACAATTAGATAATAGCAAGCACTGGGTATGGTGTGGAGAAATTGAACCGTCAAACCTTGTGGTGAGAAAGTAAAATGGTACAGTCTCTTTAGAAAAACTTTGGAGTTTCTCAAAAAGTTAAACATTGGGTTACCGTGTTACTCAGCAATTCTACTCCTAGGTATATGCATCAAAGAACTGAAAACATATCCACATAAAAAACTTGTACATGAATGTTCATAGCAACACTATCCATAATAGCCAAAAAAGTGCTAACAACCCCAAAATCCATCAACCGATGAATGGATAAACAGAATCTGGTATATCTATACAATAAAATATTATTTGGCAAATAAAAAAAGTACTGATACACGCTATAAGATGAGTGAACCTTGAAAACATGCTAAATGAAAGAAGCCAGACACAAAAGAACACACATTATATGATTCCATTTTTATGCAGAATAGGCAAATCGATAGAGACAGAAAATAGATTAGTCGTTGCTAGGGGATGGGGAGTGTGGTGAACTGGGAGATGCAGTGTTTCTTTTTGGGGTAATAAAAATGGTGATGGATATACAATTTCGTGAATACACTAAAAAAACCCAACGAATTGTATGAATTATATCTCAATTAAAAAAAGAAAAAGACAAGCAAGTATAGCATGCCTTAAAATTTTCCAAAACATAAATGAAAACCTGAACAGTTTTGTGGTTCTGTTCTGAAAGTTCTGAAAAACTGAATTCAGTTTTATGTTACCTTTTTCTTTATTTTTAAAAGATTTTATTTATTGATTGATTTGAGGGGGAGAGAGCATGTGTGTAAATGGGGGCAGGAGCAGAGGGAGACGGAGAGAGGTGGGGTAAGAATCTCAAGCAGACTGAGCACACGGAGCCTGATGCAGGGCTCGACGCTGGGCTCCATCTCACCACCCTGAGCCGAAACCAAGAGTCAGATGCTTAACTGACTAAGCCACCCAGGCATCCCCATTTTTTTCTTCTTCCACAATAATAATCATAATGATAAAAATAGCAGATACTTATTAAGCACTTACTAGGCATGCAGCAAGCATTTTATACTTGGTATTCTCTCAAATCATCCCAGTGATCTTACATGGAGTTATTATCCTATTTTCCTATTTTATAGAAAGGAAATTGAAGATGAAAGAGGCTGAGTAATTTGCATTAGGTCATATAAAAGTAATTAAGTCTGACTCCAGAGGTTCTATTATGCAATTCCGTTTTCCTTAAAATAGTGTCTTATTGGTCTCAAATACTAAGTTATTTTTCCATGTATTATGTTGTTCTTTCTATCATCATCAGTGAATTAGGTATCATTTTGGGGCCTAATTTTTTTTTTTTTTTTTAAAGATTTTATTTATTTGACAGAGAGAAATACAGCGAGAGAGGGAACACAAGCAGAGGGAATGGTAGCGGGAGAAGCAGGCTTCCTGCCGAGCAGCGAGCCCGATGTGGGGCTCGATCCCAGGACTCTGGGATCATGACCTGAGCCGAAGGCAGACGCTTAACGACTGAGCCACCCAAGTGCCCCTTTGGGGCCTAATATTAAACAACAATCTTACTTCCTTAGTTTATTGAGTACAGAACAAAGAAAAAATTCCCCATATGACAAGTTTTTATTTGTATCAAATTACAGAGTATCAGAGGTAAATATAAGATTATAACTTGTGTGTTGTAATATAACATAATTTGGCAAATTATTTAATTATCCAAAGTTTATTACATGTTTGAGTATGTGCTAAAGAGATTATTTGGCATAACTTGGCAAGATATATATTTCTGTACCTTATTTAAGCATTTATCATTTATATGTGGTACACATATATGTATGCATATATACACATACATATATACGTACACACACTCCTAAATTAAATATACTTGTATAAAAAGCTGAAGATTGATGTGTTAGAATTAATTCCTGTTCAAAAATCTATTATAGTAAATTGCATCTGCATTCAAAGCAGAAATGTAAAAAAACTGATCAATTTGCTAAATATGCACGAATTTACAAAGTAATTGAAAATGAAATAAAAATTTCCATTGAAATGTTATATTCCTATCTAATCAACATTTAAGTGGCACTATCAAACTATGGAAATAGACATTATTTTTTTAGGTTGTTGAGAGAATAAAGATTCTATTGAGCATTACTGTACTCTAAATTAAGAATGAGTATTATTATAGTAGGAAAAGATGGCATATAATTTTCTTCTTTATTAATATGGGAATTCTCAGGAAGTAATCAAGGCAGTGTGTATACTCCTGGGCTTGGGTTTCTTGCTCTTCTATCAGTGGAAGTCTGGCTTCTCAGGAAATGTGCAGCCAGTCCGCCTAATTATGACGCTTGCGGCATAGTGACCAGCACGGATGCATTCAGTCAGGGGCTTGTCAGAGACCAGTTGAGACAGAAAACCTGGAACACAGACAAAAGGGAAGAACATGAGTATTGCATAACAGCATGAGAAAGGTCATTTTGGGTCAGGCCAAAAATCAGTCCATGTACCTATCCCTTTCTTCAGTGTTGATAGTTAAAGGTTAAACCTCAAGTGTTAAGGAAAAACATGGAGGGCATTGTGAGAAGGAGGGGAAGGCTGAATGGGGGGGAAATGAGAGGGGGCGATGAACCATGAGAGACTGTGGACTCTGAGCAACAAACAGGGTTTTGGAGGGGAGAGGGTGGGGGGTTGGGCGAGCCTGGTGGTGGGTATTGAGGAGGGCATGTATTCCATGGAGCACTGGGTGTGGTGCATGAACAATGAATCTTGGAACACTGAAAAAACAAAATAAACATATTTGGGAAAACAAAAACAAAAACAGAAAGTTCTTAACCCCAAACATCATGAGCTTTCCTCAGTACTTCTTTTAAAGAGCTCAAGTTGGAACATAACAACTCACCATCAAGTCATTCTAGTCTTTGCATGCCTAAAGCATCATCATGCTTTCCTTTAGTTTTGAGATTAAGATGTTGTGAGTAAGAGGTACTGGCCAAATAATATTACCTTGGGTTTTTATAGCTGAGAAGGAGGTATGAGTTATCCCTCTCTCCATCTCTCTGGATTCCTTATATGTTGTTATTCCTAGCACACTGCTTTTGGACAAAATTCTATCATCTGATGTCTCTCCAAGTACAGATTTGCGAGTTGAAGAATTACAAAGTACTTTATATCTCCCTTATACTCCCAGAAGCAACAATGAAATGATTCCTCTAGTTGAACATCATGGACCAGCTTGACATTTAAAATATAAAGTAGATAAGTAGAAAACAGTGTTGAGGACTTCTTTTCTGACCAAGATGAAATAAAAGGAACCACAATTACCCTTTCTCCAGAAACAACTAAAATAAAGACAAAATAAATGAAACAAAATTTTTCAAATACTATAAAAGATCCACGAAAGAAGGGACATATGGGATAAACTGTAAAATTGCTCTAGCTTACCTCCTAGAGAGAGTTACCAAGCTACAACACAAGAAGCGACAACCCAGTCTCACTGAGTTGAAGAGATGGATTTGGGAGTCTGAGCAGGACAAAATTAAACATGTAGGCAGAATGACCAGCAAAAAAGAGAGAGAAGACATAAATTACCAGTATTGGGAATAAGACAGGTGACGTCACTACAGAATCCACATACACTAAAAGAATAATAAAGAGGGGCACCTGGGTGGCTCAGTGGGTTAAAGCCTCTGCCTTTGGCTCGGGTCATGATCTCAGGGTCCTGGGATCAAGCCCCGCATTGGGCTCTCTGCTCAGCAGGGAGCCTGCTTCCCCCTCCCTCTCTGCCTGCTTCTCTGCCTATTTGTGATCTCTCTGTCAAATAAATAAAATCTTAAAAAATAACAATAAAGAGACATTAACAAATTTATGCCAATGGATTTGACAAGTTAGAGGAATTGGACAAATTCCTGGAAAGACACACACTATCAAAGCTCAAGCTCAGAAAGAAACAGATAACCTGATTAGCTTTGTACCTGTTAAATATATTGATTTTTACAGTTAAAAAGCTTCCCATAAAGACAATTATAGGTCCAGAGGGTGTCACTGGTGAATTCTATCAAATATTTAAGCAGTAAAAATACTATCAATGCTATATAATAACCTTTTCAAAAAGCTGAAAACTGAAAATACTTTTCAACTTATTCCTTGAGGCCAGCATTACTCTGATACCAAAATTAAAAAAGATGCAAATACTTTAAAGAAAATTTTAGCAAATCCAATCGAATAGTTTATTTTAAAAGATAATAAATTATTATCAGGTGGGGTTTATTCTAGGAAGTCTATGAAGGTTGGTTTAACATAAAAATTAATCAATGTAATTTAGCATAACTAACAAAACCGTAAGATTGCCTAATGCAAGAAGCATTTGGCAAAATGCAACATACATATCTAACAACAACTTTAAGCAACCTAGGAATTGAAGATTCTTCTTCCTCAACCTGATAAAGGGCACTTATAAAACTTAGAGTTAAAATTATTCTTAATGGTTGATGATGGAACGTTTTCCCCTTAAAATCAAGAACAAGACAAAAATGTTTGTGCTTAAACATTATACAGTATGTACACTTTAGCCAGTGCAATAAGGCAACTAAAAGAAATAAATAAAAGCTATCAAGTGCTCACTTTGGCTGATTCCAATATTTATGTGGAAATGCAAAAGACTAAGATTAGTCAGATACACTTTTGAAAATCAAGACTACTTGAGTTAAAACCTATTATAGAACTAAAATAATCAAGACACTATGCTATTGGCATAAAGAAAAACAAATAGATCAATGCAACTAAAGAAAGAGTTCAGAAATAAATCTACTTCTATATCATCAATTGATTTTGACAAAAGTATCAAAGCAATCCAGTGGAGAAAAGATAATCTTTTAAACAAATGGTCTTAGAACAGCTGCAGGGCATATTTGGAAAAAAAACAAAAAACAAAACCACTTCAACCCTTACCTCACATCACCTACAGAAATTAACTTGAAATGGATCACAGACCTAAGTGTAATAACTAAAACTATAAAATTCTGAGAAGGAAACATAGAAAATCTTAGTGATTTTGAATTTGTCAAAAATGTCTTAAGACATTAAAAAGTACTAACTTTTATAAAGGAAAAAATAACTGGACTTTGCCAAATTAACTAATTCTATACCTCAGTAATAAGAAACAACCCAATCAAAAATGGGTTCAAAAGATTTAAACTAACATTTTAGCAAAGAAGATAAACAAATGCCAAATAAGTTCAGGAAAAGATGTTCAACACCAGTACTCATCAGAGAAATGCAAATTCAAACCACAGTTAGATACTACTGCTAACCTACTAGAATGGCTAAAATTAAAAAGACTGACCATAACAAGTGTTGACAAGGGTCTGGGTCATTTGGAACTCTTGCACGCTGACAACGGGAATACAAAATGATAATACCACTTTGAAAACCATATGTCAGTGTCTTAAAAAGCCAAACATACCTTTACCATATGATCCAATCATTCTATTTCTACGCATTTAACTCAAGGTAAATGAAAGCATGTATTCACACCAAAGATTTGTGGTGAATGTTTACAGCAGCTTTATTTATAACAGCCCCAATCTGGAAATGATCCAAATGTGGATGAGAAGAGGAAGGAAGTCAGGATTACAAAAGAGCATGGGAGTAGTCTACAGTGATGGTTTCATGGATGTATGGATGCCTATGTTAACATTTGCACTAAATAAGTGCACTTTATTGTTTATCACTTATAGTAAAATAAAACTATAAAAGAAAAAAAAAAAAAGAGAAAAAGTGTTGTAGTTACAAATAAGACGGGTCAAGAACCAAAGAATCTGGGGCTCCTTTCCCTCTGGGGGAAACGTGAGCTTCTTAGCAGAACTCAAATACTCAGAAGAATAGATAATGAGAAACCGTTCTGTAGCTGGACTTCCAGGCTGTTCCCTAGGCCCCGGCAGCCTGCTGGGGGTGAAGATTAATTGAGAAGCTGTATAGCACAGCTTGTATGTGACCTGTAGAGAGCATTAGAAGAGATTTATATCCTTTCTTCTCTTCCATCCTGACCACACAAGCTTTTTCCCTGTCAGATTTGGGGGAATGCTCTGTACCTAGTAAAATAAGTATTCCCAACCAAAGAATAAAATTAATTTGGTTAATGGAGTGATATATTTTGAAGACATTTGCTTAGCATGTGAAATCACTCCCTCAAGAGGTTTAGTAAGAGTATTTTATCATTGAGTTTTCAGGTAACAGTCAGAGGTCAATATTAACTTTCAGCCAAACTGTGAGACTAAAATGCTCAGCCCACACAGTGAATGGAGCAGATGCCAAATTCAGAGCCAGATCAGCTCACAATGGAAACACGTCTATGAGAAGCCTTATATGCAACATCTGTTTTCCTCATTCCTTCTGTGATCTTTGTGAGAAAAAGAAAAGCTTATGTTTATGAAATATTTCTGTGAAGCATAAGTACCAGCATCCTATTTCTGAGAGAAGAGCTAGTTGATGTCTGAAGTGAAGTACTCTGAAGAGACATTTGCTTTGACAAGTGGAAAGCCTGAATGCAGAAAAAAAGCTGAGACCTTTGCCCCAGGTGAATGACAGTTTTCAATAATCTATTCTGAAAAACCAATGGAGAGAAACTACAGATGTTACATAATCAATTGTAAGTGGAACCTTCATAAAGTAGGTGATGTGAATCTTAAAGGTTCTGTAAAATGGTTTAAACAAAGGGAGATTATATTTTAAGAATCGTAGGGAATCCTATTATAACATGAATAAACATCCTAAGATAATTTATTGTGTAAAAGATATATAACCTAGTTACCATTTTAACCATTTTTAAGCATGCAATTCATGATACTAAGATCATTTTGCAAAATTGTGTAATTGTCACTTCTATCAGTTTCCAGAACTTTTTCATTGCTTCAACAGAAACTCTATATTCTTTAAACAATAACTCTCTACTCCATACTTCTGGCCTCTGGCAACTGCTACTCTACTTTCTGTCTCTAGGAATTTGCCTATTTTAGGTACTTCATATGAGTAGGATCACACAATATTTGTCCTTTTGTGTCTGGCTTAGTTGACTCACTGTAATGTTTCTCAATATAATTTTTTAAGTTAGAATTTTTAATTACTAGCTGACCTAAAGTATATTTTAAATAAAGTGCTTTATTTGGAAATAATTCCAAACTCATAGAAAAGTTGCAAGAATAAAAACAATGTGAAAAAATCCACATACCCTTTACCCAGATGCGCTTATTGTTAACATTTTGCTCCTTTAGTGCACATAGACTCTCTCTTTATACAGGTTTTTGCTATATTTGAGAGCAAGTTGCATTTATCATGCTTCTTTACCTTTAATACATGCATGTTTCTTTCCTGAGGATAAGGCTATTCTTTTATATAACCACAGTTCTTAACTTCAGTAACACTGTTGGAATACCATCATCTAATTTGACTCTCTCTATCCCAGTTTTGTCAATGATCCAATAATGTTCTTTTCTTTTAAAGAGGTTTTTAAATTTTTAATTAATCTCTACACCCAACATGGGGCTTGAACTCACAATCCCGAGATCAAGAATCACATGCTTTACTGCCTGAGCCAGACAGGCACTCGTAAATGATGTTCTTTATAACACTTTTTTTTTTTTTTTTTCATTTCAGGATAGAATCTAGTGTAGGATTTGTTAGGTTTTTGGTCTTGTATACTTTTGCACATTTCCTCAGACTTTCTTTGACCTTTGTGACAGGGACATTTTTGAAGCATACAGTCTTCCCCTACTTTCTATTTAACAGAATGATTCTCATTTTGGGTTTGTCTGATATTTCCTCATGATTTAATTCAGATTATGCATTTCTGGCCAGAATATTAGAAAAATGATGCTGTCACCTTCTCAGGGTATCACATTTAGAGGCACGTTATGTCCAGTTGCTAGTCATTGGTATTGTTCATTTGATTACCTGGATATAATTTCCAACGCTTTGCAGTCACAAAGAATGCTACAAATGGATAACCTTTTGCATGTTTATCTTTTTGTTGTTGAGGGGTGATGCATCTTCAGGATAAATTTCCAGAAGTAGAATTTTGGGGCCAAAGAGCAGATACATAGTTTTGTTCGATATTGCCAAATCCCCTTTCATCGAAGTTGAATGACTTTTTATTTCCACTAGTAATGTTTAAGAGTGCTCGTTTCCCCACAACCTCACCAACAGAGTGTACTGTCAAGCTTTTGAATTTTTGCCAGTGGGTTAGAAATTATATTTCAATGTTTTAGTTTGCATTTCTCTTATTATGAGTAAGACTGAATATTTTATATGTTTAAAGAACAAATGTCTGGTTTGCTCTTATTTTTTACCTATTCTTCTAAAAGATTTTTGGTCTTCCTCTCTTTTTAAAAGTGATTTGCATTTTGGGGATATTATTCTAATGAAGTATTTTTTTAGGTAGGGAAAAATATCAACAATAGCAATTTGCTATTAATATATACAAATACTATGTCAGCAAAGAAATAAAGTGATTATTCATATCTTATTCACTGAATGTGGTGAATTTTAAAGAGTATGGTTGGCACATACTATAACAGATAAATATGGCTTGCAGATACATATCAAAAAAGAAGTTTGCTCTCTTTTAGTAAAAATTTTGGGTCTGTCAGGAATTCAACAAGAAAACTCTTAAATGACTGACTTGGCATGTGTGCTCAACATGAAAAAGTTTCCTTGGAGCCCTTTTTGTTGGTGCTTTTTTCCTGGTTCTTATGGTCCTCATCATTATATTATCTTGCAAACGAAGGATAAGTTCTGCATGTATGCTTTCTAACATAGTCAAGAGAACAGAAACAGGAGGCAAAATACTGGAGAACAAGAAATATCAACACAGGTTTTCAATCAGGAACCCATACGACTGAATGACTTAGTTTTTCTGGTTGTCATAAAATAAGAAAGCCATGCCATAGATTTTTGTGAACTTGGAAGAATTAAGTTTTTGTTGTTGTTGTTTGTTTGTTTTGATCACTAATTCAATTTCATTGCTAGTAATCAGTCTGTTCAAATTTTCAATATCTTCCTGATTCAGTTTTGGAAAGTTATGTTTTCAGGAATTTATCCATTTCTTTTAGGTTGTCCAATTGGCATATAAGTTCATAACATTCTCTTATAAACCTTTGTATTTCTGTGGTGTTGGCTGTTGTTTCTCCATTTCTGATTTTTTTTTATGTGAGTCTTTATTTTTTCCTTGATGAGTCTAGCTAAGAGTTTATCAATTTTGTTGATCTTTTCAAAGAACAGCTTCTGATTTCATTGATCTGTTCAATTTTTTTATATCTTCTATTGTTTTTTAAGTTTCTGTTTCATTTATATCTGCTCTAATCTTTTCTTTTCTTTTTTCTTTTCTTTTTTTTGAGTCTGCTCTAATCTTTATTATTACACCAGTGGATAGATCATCCAGACAGAAAAATCAAGGAAACAGTGGCTTTGAATGACACATTGGACCAGATGGACATAACATCTATATGGAATATTCCATCCCAAAACAGCAGAATATACATTTTACTGGCTTTGGGCTTTGTCCTTTACTTTCGACCTTCTTTAGGTATAACGTTAGGTTGTTTATTTGAGATTTTTCTTTTCTTGGTATTGAGGTAGGCCTGTATTGCTATATCTTCCCTATTAAAACAGCTTTTGCTACATCCCAAAGATTTTGGACCACTGTTTTCATTTTCATTTGTACCATGTATTTTTTGATTTCCTCTTTGATTTCTTGGTTGACTCATTCATTGTTTAGTAGCATGTTATTTAGCCTCCATATATTTCTGTTCTTTCCAGATTTTTTCTTGTGTTTAATAAAGAAAAGATAAACAAAAAAGAATCCAAACATAACACTAAAAAAAGCCATCAAAATACAAGGAAAGAGCAAGGAAGGAACAGAGAAGAACTATAAAAGTAACCAAAAAACAAGTAACAAAATGGCAAAAAGTACATACCTATCACAATAATTACTTTAAATGTAAGTGGACTAAATGATCTAATCTAGACAGGGTGATTGAATGGATGAAAGAATAAGATGTATGTATATGTTGCCAACAAGAGATTCACTTCAGACCTAAAAACACATGCAGATTGGAAGAGAAAGGATGGAAAAATACTTACTGTGCAAATGAAAGCAAAAACAATTTTGGAGTAGGAATACTTACATTGGACAAAATAGACTTTATTTATCTATCTATTTATCTTTTAAGTAGGGTCCATGCCCAGCATAGAGCACAATGTGGGGCCTGAACTTAGGACCCTGAGATCAAGACCTGAGTTGAGATCAAGAGTCGGACACTAAACTGAGCCATCTAGGTGCCCAGGGGCAAACAGACTTTAAAACAAAGATTATCACGAGAGACAGAGAAAGACACTACAAAAAGGAAATAATTCAACGAGAAGATATAACAATCATAAATATCTATGCACCCAATACAGAAGCACTTAAATACATAAAGCAACCATTAATAGACACAAAGGAAGAAAGTGATAGCAATACAGTAACAGTAGGGGACTTTAATACCTCACTTACATCAATGGATAGATCATCCAGACAGAAAAATCAAGAAAACAGAGGCTTTGAATGACATATTGGACCAGAAGAATATAACATCTATACAGAACATTCCATCCAAAAACAGCGGAATATATATTCTTTTCAAGTGCACATGAAACATTTTCCAGAATAGATCACATGTTAGGCCACAAAACAAGTTTCAATAAATACAAAAAGATCAAAATCCTATCATGCATCTTTTCTGAACACAATGGAAGAATGAAATTCTTTTTTTTTTTAAATAAAGGAAGAATGAAATGCTTTTTTTTTTTTAGAGATTTTATTTATTTGACAGAGAGAAACACAGTGAGAGAGGGAACACAAGCAGAGGGAATGGTAGTGGGAGAAGCAGGGAGCCTGATGCGGGGCTCGATCCCAGGACTCTGGGATCATGACCTGACCTGAAGGCAGATGCTTAACGACTGAGCCACCCAGGCGCCCCAAGGAAGAATGAAATTCTTAAATGAAATTTAATAATTCACCTTTTACAGGTGTTAGCGTCTTGTATTATTCTCAAATTGCTTTTCCAACGATACTGCATAAGTATGTATCAGTGATTATCTCTTTCTTACATAGTCCCGAAAGCCTTTTAATATACAGTAGACCATAAGACCATAATATGTATATGGAGAATAAAACATTTGAAAGCATTTTTAGAATACATATAATTTTTTTTAAAAAATAACATTTTATGCTAAATTTAATTCTTACACATTTAGGTAGTATAGTACTTTGTTTACCTGACAATATAGACAAATGTATATATGTTTGAAGTAGTTTTTAAGTCATATGATTTAAAGGTCAGGGAAAACTAACAATGTGGAATAGAATAATACCTCAGGTACAAGACTTGAAGCAATGGCAGCTGCAATGGTTATGTATATCACACTTTCAGTGATCACTCCTTATAACTTCACTTAGAGACTATTTAGTTCAAGAAAGCAAGGGAAATTTTTTTTCCTGATTGTAAAAGTAATAACCAATAAATGCAGAAAAAAGTCGTAAAACAGTGGAATTAAGAAGTAAATAAAACACACAAGTCCCATTATTAAGAAAAAGCAGTGTTATTTAATATGGCATGGAGATCCTAACAAGAGCAATAAGACTAAGAAAAATAATTAAAAAGTGTAAAAAATGAAATAAACTTGTTATTTTCAGTTAAGAGGATTGTAAATAGAAAACCCTAAATATGGACGCCTGGGTGGCTCAGTTGGGTTAATTGTTCCGACTCTTTAGCTTGGGTCATGATCTAGGGGTGTGGGACTGAGCCCCATATTGGGCTCTGGGCTCAATGCAGAGTCTGCTTGAGATTCTCTCTCTCTCTCTTCCTCTCCCTGTGCCCCTCTCCCACCCTCAAATAAATAAATAAATAAGCCCCAAATAATCTATAAATTGTTGGACCTAAGGGACTTTGGAAAGATTGCTGGGTATAAGATAAATAACAAAAGTCAACTATTCATATATATATCAGCAATTATTCATATATTTATACATATATATCACAAAACAAATTTGAAAAAAGATACAAAAGCAACATAAATGCCAGTTTCTAATGAACGAAATTATAAATCCTTATCAAGCAACATTACAAAGGACCTAAATAAATACAGAGCTATGCCAGGTTCTTTGACAAGAGGATTCATTAATACAAAATCAAAGTCTCAACAAGGTTTTAGGGAACTGACAAGTTAATCCTAAAATGTGTACGAAAAACAAAGAATCAAGAATAGCCAAATATTCCTACTGAAGAAAAACAAGGTAGGAAAGACCAGATCCAACACTTATTATAAAAGTATAATAATAAATACACTGTGGTATTGGCCTAGGAATAAATAGTGCAAAGGAAAAGAAAAGACAGTTCTGAAATGGGCTTGTGCAAATGTGGAAACTTGAGGTTCAATGGAATTAGCATTGTGAATAGATGGTGAAAGGATGGTTTATTAGAAAAGTGTTTAGGTAATTAATTTTTGATTAAAAAAATAAATTATGGGGCACCTGGGTGGCCCAGTGGGTTAAAGCCTCTGCCTTCAGCTCAGGTCATGATCTCAGGGTCCTGGGATTGAGCTCCGCATCGGGCTCTCTGCTCAGCAGGGAGCCTGCTTCTGCTTCTCTCTCTGCCTGCCTCTCTGCCTACTTGTGATCTCTTTTTCTCTGTCAAATAAATAAATAAAATCTAAACAAAAATTTTTTAAATTACTGTTTAAATTACTAAAGTAATTTAACTTTAGTCCATATTTTAAAAATCCAGATGTATCAAGGAATTAAATGTGAATGGCAAAACTGTAGGACTTTTAGAAGAAAATAAAGAATATACTAATGTTGTAGAGGTAAGAAGGATCCTTAAATAAGACACAGAAAGCACATACTAACTCTAAAGTAAAATACTAAAAAATTCAAGTATGCTAGGGGTGCCTGGGTGGCTCAGTCGTTAAGCGTCTGCCTTTGGCTCAGGTTACGATCTCAGGGTCCTGGGATCTAGCCCTACATCAGGCTCCCTGCTCCGTGGGAAGCCTGCTGCTCCCTCTCCCACTCCCTCTGCTTGTGTTCCCTCTCTTGCTGTGTGTCTCTCTCTGTCAGATAAATAAATAAAATCTTAAAAAAAAAAATTCACCAATTTGAAGAGGGGAGTGGTTAAATCCACGGAATGGAATAATATAAAGCAGTTAGCCAGAATGAGGTAGATTTTTATGTGCTGCTATGAAACAATGTCCAAGATGTGAGTAAATGAAAGATCAAGGGTATAGACCAATAAGCACAGTATATAATATTCTCATTTGATAAAATCTAGGATATTAATACATACACAAACTTGTACATGTGCTGGACATTTCTGGATAGATTTAATAGAAACTAGCAAAGAAAACTGCCTCAAAGAGGGGAATTAGAGGATTGGGTTAGACTAATATTTACTTTTCATTGTATCTATTACTTCTACCATATATTTATCTATCCTTTTTATACTGTTGTATTTTTTACTTATTTTATTATTTGGGCAAAAAAAGTATATTATTTTCATATTTTAAAATATACCCAGAGACCATGCTTTTTATTTTATTTATTTATTAAAGATTTTAGTTATTTGACAGAGAGAAACACAGTGAGAGAGGGAACACAAGCAGAGGGAATGGTAGGGGGAGAAGCAGGCTTCCTGCCACACAGGGAGCCTGATGCAGGGCTGGATCCTAGGACCCTGGAATCATGACCTGAGCTGAAGGCAGATGCTTAACAACTGAGCCACCCAGGCACCCGAGACCATGCTTTTTATTATTTTATTTT
>CM053617.1:26619112-26637986 GCA_028646535.1 Procyon lotor | reverse complement strand
GGGGCTGGATCCCAGGACCCTGGGATCATGACCTGAGCTGAAGGCAGACGCTTAACGACTGAGCCACCCAGGCGCCCCTATGTAAATACTTTAAAAATAGTCCTAGCGGAAGTGTGGAGCATGAACTTACTAGGAAAGAAATTTTTGTCAGAGAGATCAAATTGGAATCTAGTGCAACGTTTTAGGAGTGGTTCTCAAAGTGTGGTCTCTGGCTCACCTAAGTCCCACCCTAGACCTACTGAATTAGAAACTGGATAGGGCCCAGCAATGATTAATTGCTGGGACAATTTAACAAGTCTTCCCGGTGATCCTGACACATGCTCAAGTTTGAGAACCACTGTTCTAGGTGATGGATAATAAGGACAGGAAGGAGAAAAAACAGGTTTAATGATCTGATGTGGGTGCTGATGAAAAGTGAAGCAGTTGGGGTGCCTGGGTGGCTCAGTCGTTAAGCGTCTGCCTTCAGCTCAGGTCATGATCCCAGAGTCCTGGGATCCAGCCCCGCATTGGGCTCCCTGCTCGGCAGGAAGCCTGCTTCTCCCGCTACCATTCCCTCTGCTTGTGTTCCCTCTCTCGCTGTTTTTCTCTCTGTCAAATAAATAAAATCTTTAAAAAAAAAAAAGTGACGCAGTTAAGGACAATTCTGTGGCTTAAGCTGAGGAAACTGTATGGACACTGAAACATGGGGTATGTCTCAGACTCAGTTTGTGTCAGGTGCTCTTTACTAGAGATTGTTACTGCTTTCTCTGGGGAGGACTACTTTTAACTCCACTCCCACCTGTCAGTGGAGGAATACCAGCAAAGTCCTGGGTAGGACAGGACAGAGGTGCTGTTATTTGATGCACTGGACATTCACCGGACATTTTGGCAAACCAAATTTAGAGATCTACAGAATAACTTCAATATATTCTGTGAAATCTTGAGTGGAGCCTCTGACCTGTATGCTACTGCCTAGTAGCAGGAACTGATTTACAAATTTTCGATCTTGGGAATTAGTTTTCTTATTTGTATTATAAATACTTAGGACAATTGATATTAGATGTTGCCTTCTTTCCTAACACATGTATACTTTCCATATTTACCTCTATTTTTTTTTTAAATAATCTCTATGTGTAAGTGGGGCTTGAACTCATGACCCACTCTGAGATCAAGAGTCACACGCTCCGTGGACTGAACCAGTCAGGCACCGCTCCATATTTACCTCTATTTTATGAAACAGTAAGAAAAAGGTAGCTGTGATGAGTCTCTGTGTCACTGGATTAGTTACATAACATGTTAGCATGGGTTAATCTCTTTTTTAATTAAAGCAATTTTTTTTAGCATGGGTCAATCTTAAATTAAGATGACCTGATACTAGTGTATAGCTTACTCTGCTGTTTGCTGACCCATTCCATAACTTCTGACAAAATCCCTTAATAATCAGTTTCTTAGATGCACTGACTACAATGTTTTTTATTTGATGGTAGGGTGTAAGTTTGCTTGCAGCTGGCCATGTGATTGATTGACTAATTGATAAAACTAATATTTACTGAGCATTAACTCTATGCCAGGCACTCTGTTGGGTCTGGGGATACATTGGTGAATAAGACATATGGAGTCCCTGTTCTCTTGAAGCTTATATTTTAATGAGGGAGATAAAAAAAATCCCAAGTAATAAGATAGTAATTAAGAAAACTAAGATAATAAATAAGTAAATAATTCTAGAGAGTTTTAAGTGCTATTAAGGAAAATAACTGTGTGTAGCAGTAGAGAATAAGAGTGAAGGGACCCATATTAGACAGGATAATTAGTGAAGAGATGACTTTTAAGCTGAAATTGAGAATGAGAAAGAGATAGCCATGTAAAGAGGAGAAGACAATTCTAGGGAATTGTCTAAGGGAGCTCCATGTGCAAAGTGTATAAGGCCTAAAAGAAAAAGACCAATATAGCCAGAGCATGTAAGCAAACCTGAGAGCCACATGAAATATGGATTCATGGATAGCAGATCATACAGATCCTTTCAGGCCACTCCAGGAGTTTAGATTTTTAGTCAAAGTTAGAATAGAAGCCACTGGAGCGAGGAAGTGAAATAATTCAGTCTCTTCCTAAAAGAGTTATTTTGGCTATTGTACATAGAAAATGGAATGGAGAATGAGAAAGAGTGAAAGCATAAAGTTTAGTTAAGAGCCACTATAGTAAATAGAAAACAGGCCTGACCTAAAGGTGATAGGAGAAAAGTGGATGGATTTGAGGTAAGATGATATGAGACAGATTCTAAAAACTGTCTCAAAGAATTCACTGAAGGTATGGACAGATGGAAAGGAATGCATCAACTTGTGTACTGTTGGGAATGCAAACTTTGGAAAACAGTATGGAGGTTCTTAAAAAGTTACAAATAGAACTATCCTACAATCTAGCAATTGCACTACTAGGTATTTACCCCAAACATACAAAAACACGAATTCAAAGGGATACATGCATTCTGATGTTTACAGCAGGACTATTTACAATAGCCAAATATGGAAGCAGCTCAAGTGTCCATCGATAGATGAATAAAGATGTGGTATGTATATACACACACAATGGAATATCACCCAGGCATAAGAAAGAATGAAATCTTGCCATTTTCAATGATGTGGAGAGAGCTACAGAGTATAATGCTAAACAAAATAAGTCAGAGAAAGACAAATACCATATGATCACTCACATGTGGAATTTAAGAAACAAATGAGCAAAGGGAAGAAAAAAGAGAGAGAAACAAACCAAGAAAAAGACTCTGAAGTATAGAGAACACACTGATGGTTACCAGAGGGGAGCTGGGTGGGGTGGTAGGTAAAATAGATGTTAAGGATTAAGGAGGACACTTGTGATGAGCACTGGGTGATGTATGGGATTGTTGAATCACGATATTGCACACCTGAAACTAATACAAAACTATATATTAACTATACTGGAATTAAAGTAAAAACTTAATAAAAAATTGAATCCTAGGTTTCCAGCTTGAGATTCAGGTTATTTGATGTTCCATATATTGTGTGATAGATGGATTGTGCTGTAGGGAACACTTTTAGGACCATAAGTATGAGAAAAATGGTGTAGACAGGCATACAAACATACATATTGATAGAACTCATCCATCCATCCATAACCCTTTTAAGAAAAATCACCTCCTCTCTAGCATTGCTGAGGGGTTCAGTTGATAGATTTTGTGTATGTAAATCAATCCTTCCAACTAACTGAACCAAGGGGAGGGCATCTGACCCAAGAGCAAACAATTGTGGTTCTTCCAGTGTCCTACTTATGCATGGCACCAAAACTGAGCTAACCTAGTATTAGCTAGAAGAAAACAAAGAAAGACCAGGAAGTTGATTGTGAGACAGGAGGAAGCCCACATCGAATGGGAGCTGAGTAACATTACTGTGTAAGCACTGGAATGAAGGGCCATGAATATCTGTCCTTCAGGTCTCTAGAACTGATATGAATCTAGAATTGCCATCTGGCTCCACTCTCAGTGAAAACCTATCCAATTTTGGCTCTTGTTTGAGATTCCTTTTATTACAGATAGCACTTAATGAGGCCTTATGATGTAAAGCTTTACACACATTATGCACATCATGCTTTACACACATTATGTAACTTAACTTTCATGATAACCCAAATGAGGTAGGTGCTCGTTATTGTCATTTTTACAGATGAGGAAATTAAGGCTTCAGAAATGTTAACTAACTTGTCCATAGTCCTACAACTAGTTAATGGCAGTACCAGGACTCAAACCTTTATCTTATGACCCATTGTCTTAATCACTATGTTACAATGTCTTCCTTAATGTTTGTGTGTTTCCTTAAAAAAATTCCTTGTCCTGAGCTAAATGAAATGGGTTTCTGTTCCTTTTGTTCAAAGGAGTCATATGAAACAGTGCCTTAAAGCTGAAGTATGGCTGTCTATTGTATTTTGCCCTCCCTTCCATGCCAACAAGCTCTTTCACATAGTTGTCATTCTTTTTTTTTTTTTAGAGGAGAGGAGAGGCAGACACATAGTTGTCATTCTTAAGAAGATTGAATAGAACAAAATATATCGCTGTATAGTGAGGATTTTGAAATGTCCATGTAAAAAATAGGATGATATGTTATAATCATAAGTCCATATCCTTTCTTCTCCTTCTGCCTTTGAATACTTTAATATAGACTAAAGATACAAATAAAAACCTGAAGGAGCGCTTGTCTGGCTCAGTTGGTAGAGCAGCATGCAACTGTTGATCTTGGGGTCATGAGTTCAAGCCCCATGGTGGGCCTAGAGCTTAAATAAATAAGTAAATACAACTGTGAGAAACCAATTTCCTCCTCTATCTTCTGAAAAATTAAAAGAAAGAGCTCTGGTGGTGCTCTCTTATAACAAAACTTCATAATCTACTATTTCATGGCTTAAAGACTTAATTAACTCAATGCAGAATTTGGCTTATAACTACATAGCATTTCAAATGCAAAGAACTACAGCTACCAGGGATGCCCAGGTGGCTCAGTCCGTTAAGCGTCTGCCTTGGGCTCAGATCATGATCTCAAGGTACTGGCATAGAGCCCTACGTTGGGCTCCCTGCTCAGCGGGGAGCCTGTTTTTCTCTTTACCTGCTATTCCTCCTACTTGTGCTCCCTCTCTCTCTCTGACAAATAAACAAACAAACAAATAAAAAACTTAAAAAAAAAAAAAAGAGAACCGCACCCCACCCCCAACATCTTTCACTGTCCTTTTTAACAGAGTCTGTTGCTTCTATGCTTTAGAAGGTCATCCCTCAGGTTATCATTATTTTTATTAGTCATTTAGGCAGATTGGGGCATGAGGTAGAGGGCATGAGAAGTTTACTACAGTGTAGCGAATAAATGATTACAGATATGAGAGGAAGACTAATTTCAAATCTAATGGTCAAATTTATTTTAAATAAGTTTTCAATTTTGTGCTCATCACCCCAGGTGAGTGATTTTTTTCAACTCTGATGTTTCTGGAGCCATTTGCAAGAGGGCAGGTAGAGTGTTTATATGAATACCTTTCATCAAATTTAATAGATAGTTCAGTTTCTATAGAAGGTAAGCAACTCCTCAGTCTGACCTTTTCTTTTACACATATGTGCATCAGCTTTTATCTTTAAGATGATGACTAACTTATAGTGGCTACAATATTTTAGATTCTTCTTTAATGAAGAATGGTATTTAGGAACAAGGGTGGCATTGACAGTTTTATGTGTCTAGGTCATGTTGTGCTACAAAAACATTTAAGTTTAATAAAGATTTTAACAGGATATTATTTTCTACAACATGTGTTTTAAATATTTTATAATTGCTTTACTACTTCTTTAAAATGGATTTTTTAGAAAAATCACATATATCTTCTGCTCATATGAGTATAGATCACTGTCTCTTTACATTGTGTTCTGGTGTTCGTCTAATTACTAGACTGTGAAAAAGTCTGGAAAATCTTTACCCATTTAATTCATATATTTAACAAGTCACAACCTTGAAATCTTGCTCTACCTGAAAGCACCATTAAAAGTGCTTGGCTATTATTACTGGAGGAAATTTTTAATAAAAGCTAATTAAGCTACAAAACTCCCAAGTGGTTAACTGATTTTAGGGGCTAAATTTCTGGTACTTCTAATTATCCTCTGATGGCTTTACTTAGTGTTTCACAACCATGACAGATGACAATGAAAAGCTGCAGTGAAATTCATCCACCCTGACACTGTGCTAAGCACCGGTTTCTCCCTCTCCAAGTTAAATCAATACTCTGTTTGAGTAAACACATTTACAGCTTTATTAGGATGTCTTGCTTGTTCTGTAACAGCTACTTGAAGCTGTGGTAACAAATCGACTCAACTCAGTTAAACCTAGAGAGCTGGGTAAGAGGCCCATCGATAAGGTTGTTATAAAAATAAACTGCAGGAGATCAGAAAGCTGGAGCAAACAGTCTGGTAAATGTCAATATTTTCCTTTACAGAGGATGACAAAAACAGTGAGATCATGTGGAAAGTCTTTCTTTCCCCCCTTAAAAATGTTTCTTGTTTCAATTGGATTAAAGCATTTCTAGTTTTTGTGCACAACTCTTCTGAATGAAATTTTTGCTTCCTAATTCCCATGTGCATCCGGAACAGGAAGCTGATAAAAATATTTGGTATTTTCCCTGCTATGTCAGATTTTTTATTTTCCCTCAAATTTAGAGGCTTATTTTGGTCGTCGGTGACTTTGTAAAATGACTTTATTCAAGTTATCTGGAGCACTTGGGTGGCTCAGTCTTACCTTTTTGTTTTTTAAACAAAACTTTTGTCACCTATGTTTGGGAGGTCATTGCCATGTACTATTCACTCTTGCTATAATATCTGTGAGACCTGATGTTGTACTTTCCAAATTAGGCCTCCCATATTTATGTATTTAACAAGACCAAACAGTGTTAGCCTTAGACAGGCCCCACAACCTCCTGACTAGTCGTAGTACATAAGAATGTCTGCTATCTATTAGGAGCAAGCTTCCACAGTGCTGATAGCCCTACCAAACAAGAACTCGAATACCCTCTTTTAGATGTTCACAGGTTGCTCAAAGGACTAACATCTGGCAGGAAATTCCCACTTCAATTTGGCTAGCTTCGCCTACCCAGATGTGACAAAGCAGTGGTTTCCCCCGGCGGAAAAGTGCTCTACATGTAAACTCTTTTTCTTTCATTTTCTACGTGGTCTTGTTAGTAAAATTTTGTTTTGTTATGGTTTGACTTCATGTTGACTACCAACTAGTCATGAACTCAAGTAACGAGTTATGACCCATATGTTAGAAAACAAGAGATTTTTCCGGAAATTAAAGTTAACAAACATTATATTTTGAAGTAACTTAAAAAGCTACTTTGCCTGCCAGGGTAAGGTCCGACTTAGTAGGTATTTGCATAATGAAAACCAAAGCCCAACAAGTGGTGTCAGATGGTGCAGTGACTGACATGGACAGGAAGTCAATTCAGAGCAAAGGCTCCTTTGCAAGAGCTCAGCACCACACATCCTCCCACACAAAGTGAGCAACTGAGCAGCGCGGTATAACTTATATAGGCAAGTGGCCAGTGCTATAGCTATGAGGGTAACTTATTTCCTTTCTCTGGTGACTGAAAATGGAAATCTGTCAAATTCTATTAACATGGCATGGGATACTGCATGAGAATTAAAAAACCTCCAAACCCAAAAACTTTTAAATGCCCCCCAATTCAGAAAAGACCCTGAAGAGGACCATGAAACAGTATGTTTTACTTCAAGAGGTAAGTTGCCCTTCTGCCCCAACCCCTTTCAAAATATTACTTTAAAGATTGTTCCTCCTCATGAAACAGAAATGTACAAAATCAGGTTAGAATTTGAATTTTCAACCTAAAGTGTGATCTCTTGATGTGGTTCCCAAAATAAAAGTGTAGCATATGCTTCTGTTTATAAGTTGAAGTCAAACATCTTGGATACCCACATGCCAAGAAAAAGTACATCAAAGGCTTCTATCCATTTGGGATGTGGACTCTTGACCTATGTATTTCCAAGAGGCCTATATAACAGACTGCTCAACAGACAACTTTTATTTGGGTTATTAACATGTATAATTACTGGACCATGAATTAGTGAGCCAGGAGATCTGGCTCCCAGTATTACATATTTGCAATTAACTCCCTTTCATTGGGACTCACTTTCCTCATCCATCAAATGGGGACTTCTGAACAGATCCTGGTTTTCATACCCAGCATTGCCTTATTCCAGGGAGTTATTTTTATGAGCCACCAAATAAAATGTAGATGAGGCCAAATGAGGATTTGTTTAATCTCCTTTCATTCTGATTCAGATAAGACCTCATTTGAACCAGTTTCATGGCTGAAAACTGTTCAAAAACCTCAAAACTAGAAAATGTGATTTTTAAAAATATTCCCTTCCAGAGATGCCTGGGTGGCTCAGAGAGTTAACTCTCTGACTTTGGCTCAGGTGCTGATTCCTCAAACCAACCCCCCCGCCCTGAGATGAAGCCCGGCATTGGGTTCCTTACTTGGCAGGAAGCCTGCTTCTCCCTCTGCCTGCCACTCCTTGCTGCTTGTGTTCTCTGTTTCTTTCTAAAGATTTTTTAAAAAATTTTTATTTATTTATTTGATAGAGAGAGAGAGATCACAAGTAGGCAGAGAGGCAGGCAGAGGGAGAAGGGGAAGCAGGCTCCCTGCTGAGCAGAGAGCCCGATGTGGGGCTCGATCCCAGGACCCCGAGATCATGACCCGAGCCGAAGGCAGAGGCTTTAACCCACTGAGCCACCCAGATGCCCCTTCTCGTTTCTTTCTGACAAATAAATAAATAGAATCTTAAAAAAAAAAAATTCCTTTTCAGCACTAACATATTAAGTAATATAGATAAAAGCAAAAAGACTCATCAGGACAAGGTCATAGATGCTAGAATAAGGAGATGATAGCAAGCTTATTTATGTGTGCTTATTTATGCCTTAATTCATAAGCAAGATAACTAATAATTATTATTTAACTCAATTGAAAAACTGTTATTTGATCAACTGACAATTCCTCAAAGGAGGGTGGTTCTAAAATTTTAAGAGCATTTGATGAAAGAAACTGGTTTTTAATTTGCCATCTACTTCATGGACTAGAAATAAAACAAACATAGTTCATCTCTATAAAATGTCAATGTTATCTGGATAATTAAATGAAAAATAAATTAAGAGCCTGTGTTCATACCACAGATTTGGGGATTCATTTATCTGAAGTGAGAATAGTTGCAAATTTAGAAACTGTATAGCTAATTTTTGTTTTATTCAGATCTACTGATAGTAAATAGCTTTATAATATCAGAGGTTATGTTTTATACACATTTTCATATAAGAAGTTTGGCAAGTTGTTTTTGTTGTTTTTTTTTTCAGTTTTTTTATTTTTAATTTTTTTTGCAAGTTGTTTTTAATGACTTATTTACCACCACAAAGACTTCTGTTAGGCCCCTGGGTTAGCCAGGGTATGCATCAGCACTATGAACGTGATTTTATTAATTACAAAGCCAATAAAAGGTACATTGTACCAAATTCAAACATAAATGAGGCAAGATTTAAAATTGAATACATTTAGCTTCCTGAAAACTTACTATATTGCTCCAACCTTTTTTCATCTTGGTATTGGCTGATAAAATCTGTTGGGTCAAAGATAGGCATCAGTTTATGGATGAGTGTTCAGAAAACCATTTTGGTTATTTCTCCTCCCTTGGAGGGGAAGATGATATACTAATATAGCAGAGTATAACAAAATAAAAAGGGGTAAGAACTCTGGGATCAAACTTTGAGTTTGAAACCAAGTTTTCACTGTGATTTTGGACATACTTAATCTCTTGTGCCTCTGAGACTAGAGGAACAGTCCAGCTGAACCCAGGCCCAGTTGCCAATCAACAGATTTGTGGAGCTAAGTAAATGGTTGCTGTTTTAGGTCACAAAGTTTTAGGGGTAGTTTGTTATGTATACAACTAATACATGTTATATGAATCAGACAGATAGGGTAGGTAAAATTGACCAAATCCATGTAATAGCAGCTGGGGCCACTAATGAATTCAAGTTAGTTCCATCTGACGCACAAATATTCTAGGCTGGGACACTGATACACGTATATTTTACCATGTCACAATTCTGTCTAAGAAAATTAATTTCGCTTATGACATGTCCTCTGGTCCTCTGCCACTAAATATAATCTTAGAAAATCAACATTGTTTTCTTTGAATAAACATTTCTTAGTAATCTTCAAATATAGGAAACTGAGGTTCATATTTGAGCTTCAGGATCTGATAGTCTACATGGCTCAGACTATCTTTGTCTTATCCAAACCTCCAGAAGACAAAGTCCTTTGAATTCCATTATCTATTTATAATTGCCTCTAGGTGGAGGCCATCTGGGATACTAGATCTTTGAGTAAACCTTCATGGTTGTGAGAAATTCCAGATTTCACAACTTAAAATCATCCAGTATTCCATGTGAACTAAAGTTATTTCTCTTTTTTGTCATGGCTTGAGAAGCATCTTTACCTCTTTTAACCAACAAAGGCTTAAATAATCTTAGGCAATATTCTTGAAATTTGTTCCCGGTCCCACATCAGCTTTTCTAAATATCTGGATATTAACACTAAAATAGCATGTCATGAAGAGTTCTATGAGTGTGCAAGGTGTGAATCTTCCCTCCACTTACATGAACTTGAGCTGCTGTCGGTGATGAATTTCATATTCCTAGTGATGAAGTCAATTTCATATCTCATTTGATAGTTTTAAGGAAAATTGCTGCTTAAGAATAAAATACCAAAGATGTCCTACTTAAGACAGGGA
The DNA here is from genome assembly GCA_028646535.1 of Procyon lotor. Lineage (NCBI taxonomy): Eukaryota > Metazoa > Chordata > Mammalia > Carnivora > Procyonidae > Procyon > Procyon lotor. Next base: position 26,627,665 of record CM053617.1, on the reverse strand, counting down.
CAAGTATTATTGTTAAGAAACAAGGAAAGGTATTATTGTTTCCTTGGGCGTGAGTGTGGGTGGGAGTATGCAGTTCTCATCTTAGTTACCATTAGATAAATCCTCTGCATAGAGTGGTCCTATGAAACTTCTGATTTTTGAGTGAATTAGTGTGAGAAAGAACATATTTATTTTCTAGTTTTATGAGTTGGATGGCTAAGAAGAGAGGTGGTGCAGAAAAACATCACAAGAATTCTGCACCACTTCTTTGCAGAGCACAAGTCAGCAGCAATTAAGAAGAATGGGAGAGTAAGCTACACATATTTGGGAACAAACAAGATGAGACTAGAAAATACAAAGAGAATCCCCATGACTCTCCAAAGTATGGTCATGTGCTATATGAGAAGGAAATAGCATCCTCGTTTTAGAAACTTAAATCTTTTTTCCTTGACCAAAATGTTTTGAAAATGAATTAGAAAGTGAAATTAATGCTTCTTTTTATTAGATGGGAAATAGGATAATTATTTACACTGGGATTGCTAAGTGGCTTTAATAGTCATGTGTATGCTGTAGGTATTATCTTTTAGGGTGACACATTTTCCCTGCTAAACCTATCATGAGAAACTGAAAAAGTATTAGAGGTAGCAGTTACTTTACTGTCATTCAAAGAAACTGTTTTAAGCTATATATAGTTCTTAACCACATTTAACGAAGCTTTTTTAATCCTAAGAATGTTGGTCTTTGGGTGAGGTCTTCAGTCTTTTATCTGAGAGCTATATATATGTGCTTGGGTATAATCTGTCAAAGGCGTATTCACTTTTAGTCTAAATATGATTTGTAGGTCTAGTCCATATTCCTACAGCTGCCATAAAACATACAACTAAATCATATTGGATTAACACAGGCTGGTATTGACAGCCCACTGGGAACGTATTGATTAGGTCCTCTTTCATGTTATTTGTTATGATTTTTCTTCTCAGTTTCATTTACTGGGAAGACACAGGGGAAGAGATTTCACCAGGAACAATGACAGTGCCTGTCACAAAATGTTCTCAATGTTTCCATTTGTTACTCTGGCAGTGACAGAGAGGGTTCCAAATGAAAAGGCAGACCTGCTGTGACAAAGCACAGCAGGACAACAAGAAGAAATTTTCTCCTGACCTGGGAAATTAGGAAATCACACTTAGAGATTATAGAATTGTCTCCATTTCCAAGGGTACAATCGTAGCACTTGGGCTTTTGAGGGAGCATGTGAAAAGGGTAGTTCCATCAGGCCTGGCTACGGACAAATAAAGGGCAAATGTTACAGAGTGCTTAAGATCTCCAAATAGAACAAAGAGGCATGCTTGTAGAGGGGCTAGAGGGAATTGTCACTGTTACTGAACTTCTGTGATGGAACTATGAATTTAATTTATGTACATGTGGGGTACTCATTTTAAAATTATACATGGAAATCTATGATGTACTATAATTATATATCTTGTATGTGGCTAATAAGAACACGTAGCACTCTGGTACTGGGATATGTAATTAGCACACGGTAGATGAAGTGATGCTTTTTCCAAGAACCTGAAATTGGGACTGGAATACAGTTATGCAAAGTCACAAAAGACAGAAATATTCCTAAGCCAGCAAAACTTAAAAGTAATAGGGAGAATAGATTATCTATCTAAAGATAGGATGTGTCAATCAGAGAGGAGACATGTTAATCAGGCAATAAAATAGAACAAAGAAAAAGAAACTACATAGTAAGTGCAAAAGTTGCCATTGCCTCTTCATTCATGTTCAAGGTAGAGAAGTATGTTTCAATAGCTGGAGTATTTCCAATACTAGTAGAAAGGCTTTCCCTAGCGTAGAGATGGAAGTAAGGGTTTTTAACCAATGGATTTTTTTTAGTATTTCCAACTGATAAAACCATCTCTATTGTAAGATGGAATGCATTAGCCTGGTGCTATTAAATGGGGGATTCATATAGCTCCTTGTATTTAGATTCTGTGCTGACCCAGCAAGTTTATGATCTGTCTTTCTGTATCTCTGTAGTGCAATCAATTCTACTGCTTAGTAAAAAGCTCCTGGTTCAAACTCACCAGGGACTATAGTCCTTCGATTATTTTCCCTTTCCCTTTCTCTTTTTTTTCTGCAACAGTCTTACCCTAGAGTCCTCAGGATCCTATTAGATAACAAAAGCTCCTGTTCAATACATGAAATCATCTATTCCGATAACAGAAAGATTCTCTTTGGCAAAACCCAGCTTTTGTTAGTAAGGCTGGTCTGTGGCTCTCCGTCCTAATGATGAGATTTCCCTAAAAGTTTAGAGAAGCAATATCATGCAGTGAGTAAGAGCATTGACTCTGAAACCAGATTGCTTGGATCAAATCTTGGCTCTGATACTCTCTAGCTATGAGACTTTTTTTTTTTTTTTAAAGATTTTATTTATTTGATAGAGAGAAATACAGTGAGAGAGGGAACACAAGCAGAGGGGATGGTAGCGGGAGAAGCAGGCTTCCTGCCGAGCAAGGAGCCCGATGCGGGGCTCGATCCCAGGACTCCGGGATCATGACCTGAGCCGAAGGCAGACGCTTAATGACTGAGCCACCCAGGCGCCCCTCTAGCTATGAGACTTTGTGCAAGTTACCTAATCCCTCTGTGTCTCAGTTGTCTCATCAGTAAAATGGGGTTATTAATAACCTACTGTAGGGTCTCCTGGGTGGCTCAGTTGGCTGAGTCCCAACTCCTGATTTCAACTCAGGTCCTGATCTCAGGGTCATGACATTGAGCCCTGCTTTGGGCTTGGACTTGATGGAGTCAGCTTTTCTCCCTCTTCTTTTGCCCCTCCCCCTGCTTGTGCACACGTGCTCACCCTCTCTCAAAGAAATAAATAAATCTTTTTTTTTTTTTTTTAAAGATTTTATTTATTCATTTGACAGAGAGAGAGATGACAAGCAGGTAGAGAGGCAGGCAGAGAGAGAGGGGGAAGCAGGCTCCCTACTGAGCAGAGAGCCTGATGTGGGGCTCCATCCCAGGACCTGGAGATCATGACCTGAGCCGAAGGCAAAGGCTTTAACCCACTGAGCCAAGGAGGCACCTCGAAATAAATAAATCTTAAACAAAAAAAAAAAAAAAAAAAAGCCCTACTTCAGTGAGCTTTTATGAACATTAAGTGAGTTAATATATGTAAAATGCTGAAGATGCTTACTGGCTAATAAGTGCTATATAAATGTTATCTATTGCTATACTGTATAGCTTGACTTACACAGAATGTGCTAAACATGCTAACATAAGTGTTTCAATGCTAAGATGACATTACAGTGTTCATGTCATTGCATCACTCAGTCTTTCAGGATCTGATTATCCAGGAAACTGTTCAGAGTAGGGTTAAAGTGAGAAAAATGGCTACTAGTAAAGTCCTGCCTACTGTCAGCCTGCCTTCCACTTTCTTCTATAGTGATTTCAACAGCATGTAGTAAAACCCAGTGTTTGGATCCAAGGTATGATGAAAGTGAATAAAGTGAGGAAGCTGGGGCGCCTGGGTGGCTCAGTGGGTTAAAGCCTCTGCCTTCGGCTCAGGTCATGATCTCAGGATCCTGGGATAGAGCCCCCCATCAGGCTCTCCGCTCAGCAGGGAGCCTGCTTCCTCCTCTCTCTCTGCCTGCCTTTCTGCCTACTTGTGATCTCTCTCCTCTCTGTCAAATAAATAAATAAATAAATCCTTAAAAATAAATAAATAAAGTGAGGAAGCTGCCAACATATTACACAAGGGGTTGACAAATTAGAGCCTGAGGGCCAAATCCAGCCTGTGGCCTGTTTCTGTATAACTGGAGAGTTACAAAAGGTTTTTATGTTTTTAGAATGTTATAAAAAACCAAAACCAAAACGAATAGCAAGCAAGCAAGCACACAAACAAACAAAACAAGACTAATATGCAATACAGCTTGTATAGGACATGCAAACCTAAAATATTCACTGGCCCTTTACAAAAAAAAGCTTGTGGCTCCCTGTTCCATACTCTTCCCTTACTACTTACTTCATTATACCCCAACAATAAATACATAGGTAGATAGAGTGAGGTAAAAAAGAGGCTGAAAACCCTGTAACAAAGAGCCCGAGTGCTTTGGTGAAGTAGTTCATTTATTATCCTCACCACAATACAAAGGGGTAGCTAGCTATTCCACTTCAGTACCCAGAGAATGACTTCTCTCACCCTCAGAAAGTCCATACATTCTTACCTAGTACTGGGAATATTATAGGTAGTTAGGTGTTCGTAAAGGAGTCTGTTTCTGTAGGGCTACGTGGTCCAGGACCCAGGTTGTGACTAATTAGGTCACTATCACATTTATGATGGCTTCACAATGTGCCCTACTAAACATTAAAATAGAATATTTACTATTTTAAATATTTAAAGTACTTAAATTATGCACACACAAGGGGTGTGTCTATAAATATGTCTATGAAGAAGAAATCCATGGTGTAGGGGCTGGGAGGGGAAAACAAAAGGGATTCATAGTGTTTCCTTTAATGTATTACAGAATTTAGCCCAATTCTGGATAAGATATTTTTAGCCTACATAGATTTATAGGTCTGAAGAAATACAGCGTAGGAAAAATAGCTCTAATCAATGAGGAGGCCTTTCAGAGCAAACACACAAAAGATATAAGCCTGACAGTGAAGTAGAATGTTATCTGTGGTATGTACTCTTTCCAAAAACAGGGCATGAGGCCTGCTATGAGTCTATTGGTTAACAGCTCATTGAGGAGTAGGCATGAAGTTTCAAAGAAGGAAATATGAAAAAGTTATGTTGGTGAAAAAGATCATTAAAACAAATGAATATCTATATTTGAAACAATACTATGTTAAAACTATCACACAATTTAAATTTCCCATGATTCAAATTATCTTCCAAGGAAAGGAGGACAATCAATGGTCAATTCTATTTGCCTTTGTTCCTTGTTCAACTCTATATTATAAGAAATAAAGAGAGATCAAGAGGGACTCTTCTGGATTATCATTCGAGAATCTACGACTTTTTAGAGACCACTGTCTAGCTTAAGTACACTTAACTAGAAGTGGCTTAGACATATCAAAAGAACTTTTGAACCAGATTTTAGAGCAATCTAATTATCAAGCCAAGAATTTTCCAATTGTCTTCATCTTAGAGTATTTGTTCCAAAAATGACTTAGTTCTTATAAATTGTGCCACTTCTTACTAAGCCTGGACCAGACAAAAATTTAACCCTTCCTAGTACATTTATGAACATATAACTATTGTCTTAGAAACAGATGTTTTAATCAAATGATATAATCTGAACACATCATCCTTACTTAATATTCACCACAACTTCTTTTTAAAGAACAACAATGTGTTAACATTTAAGCCTGAAGGCCTAAGAATATACTATATACTGTATTTGATACAGCTTGTTTATGCAATATCCTCATAGACACAATTAATCTTGTGAAATTGCAAATTATCTTTGAGCCCCAAATAAGTATTTTTCCTATAGCAAAATACCTTCATAATACAGTGATAGTAGCATATAGAAACAACATTAGGAGTTAATTATTTAAAAGAAGAAATTATTAAATTCTTAAATCTTGGTCATATAGTAGAGGAAAGGGTTAAAGGAAATGTTTAACTTATAAGTATGAAATAAATGAATCTGTACCTCCCACAAATGCATCTCCAGCTCCATTGGTATCAACAATTTCTTTCTGGTCTTGATCCAAGACAGGAAAAGCGGTGACTTCACTTTCTGTAAGTAGAGCCAAAGAAAGGCAGACTGACTTCTCTTTGTAACACTCAATACAGAAACTCATCTAGTAAACTTTGAAGCTCCTTCATCATTCATCATTCAAAGAGGGAAACAACATGAGTTCCATATTCTGTACATGAGTACTTGGGAATCAAGGTGCAAAGTCATCTGTAAACAATGCTTTTTTGGGGGGGTAATTTTCAGCATACAGATATTGTATGTGTTTTGTTAGAGTTTATACCTAGATAATCACGTATTTTGGGAATGGCTGTAAACTACAGCAGCACCTCTTTGGTCAGTATGAATACTTGAACAGAAACTACGAGGGAAAGAAAGTGTTTGTAAGGACTGGATCATGGATCTCTAATAAAGCTTCAAGCCTGACTGCATTCTTGGCAGTGAAATCTTGGATACAGTTAAAGAGCCGTAAATTTAAAATATATAATGAATCTTGGGTGTTTCTCTACAGAAAATCACAATGGCCTAATAAAAACATAACTACTATTCTGTTATAATTCTTCATGCCAATATTAAAAATTACTGATTTTACTTGGCTTATTACAAATAACTGAATCTGGTTACTTTTTACAAAGGAGTCGCTATTTCCTTTAAACTATTTGTCAACTAGGAAAAGGGAAAGCCAGGTAGAACAAAAGGGACAGTGCACTGGGTTCTTGTCTTATAGTAGTCTGGACTAGGGCTTGATGGTTTTGACTATAAAGCAACCTAATACAGTACTTTCAACGTGGCACCTGACAGTGGAATGGAGTTATTTGTGATGAAATCTGGCCCAGAGGACATCTGCAAAAGATTGGACAGTGCTTTTTATTGGTGGCTGGAACTTTTGAAATCACAAATTTGCATCCCTTATGGGGACAGATGTGGCCAAAAACTTGTAAACTTTAGTCTCACCTAAGATCAAGAGAGAGGGAAAAGGAGATACTGAGCACCATAGCATCTTTTTTTTTTTTAAAGATTTTATTTATTTATTTGACAGAGAGAGAGAGAGAGAGATCACAGTAGGCAGAGAGGCAGGCAGAGACAGAGAGGGGGAAGCAGGCTCCCTGCTGAGCAGAGAGCCCAATGCGGGGCTCAGTCCCAGGACTCTGAGATCATGACCTGAGCCGAAGGCAAGGCTTTAACCCATTGAGCCACCCAGGCGCCCCGCACCATAGCGTCTTAATAAAGAACCTAACAACCTCAAAAAACATATTCTGTCTTTTGTTATCTGGTACTAATGGATATTTTCAACAAGAGATAAACACAGATATGATAATGAAAAAAAATCCTACTGGAAAGATTGATACTCAAGAAGAAGATTCTTGGGGCACCTGGGTGGCTCTGTGGGTTAAAACCTCTGCCTTCAGCTCAGTCATGATCTCAGGGTCCTGGGATTGAGCCCCGCATGGGGCTACCTGCTCAGCAGGGAGCCTGCTCCCCCCCGCCCCCCCACCTGCCTCTCTGCCTACTTGTGATCTCTCTCTCTCTCTCTCAAATAAATAAATAAATAAATCTGAAAAAAACAAAACAAACCAAAAAATAAAAAAAACCAGGATTCTTCACCTAAGTAAGACTCCATATCAGAGACATCTATTTAAACTCCTTAAGTAACTAACTTTCCACACTTCGTAACACCAGGACCTACATGGTAGTTAGTAGGATTTTGATTAATTAGAAGTTAAGGCATATATATCCAGATTTATAAGGCATAAATATCCAGGATTCAATTTTCTAGGGAGTATGCAGTACACACTGCTACATAGGCAAAAAAAAAGTAAGCAGACTTTACTAGAAATAATTAGGAAAGGGCTACCGTCTGATTTAAGAAAAAGGACTGTACCATAAATATTTATAAAGAAATCTGATTTTATTACTTTCAAGTACAAGTCATACTATAAAGAGAATTAACAACTATAAAGTCAGAACAAACAGCCACTAAATAAGTAAAATGAGCTAAGTTAATGATGCTATTACCATTTATAATAGGGTTACATTATGTAATAATAAAATATGTCTATAAAACACTTTAGGTAATATAAATGTTAAATAAGAATTAATTACTGGATTGTAGATTTGAAAAATAATTACATATAAATGGTAAGTCATAATTAGATATAATTCCTTGAGTTCTTTGAAAGACTCATGGATTTTTGGTTGGATAAATCTTTATTTATGAATAGAAGCTATTTCAAAATGGAAGTGATTACTTGGAACTTTGTTCTTGAGAATCATGACTTCTTGGTCTAAAGTACTGCAAATTCTAAATGAATGCAGCTTTCTGGATATACGTGTATATTCTTGAGATGTTTTATCCTTAGGTGACATAGAAGTTCAATTTCTTGTAATATAAAGAATTATTTTTCATTTTTTCTACTTTTTTTAATGTTCAATTAGCCAACATATAGTACATCATTGATTTTTTTTTTTTTAAAGATTTTTATTTATTTGACAGAGAGAAACACAGCGAGAGAGGGAACACAAGCAGAGGGAATGGTAGTGGGAGAAGCAGGCTTCCCGCAGAGCAGAGAGCCCGATGCGGGGCTCGATCCCAGGTCCCTGGGATCTGACCTGGGCAGAAGGCAGACGCTTAACGACTGAGCCACCCAGGCACCCCTACATCATTAATTTTTTTTTTTTTTTTTAAAGATTTTATTTATTTGACAGAGAGAAACACAGCGAGAGAGGGAACACAAGCAGAGGGAATGGTAGCGGGAGAAGCAGGCTTCCCGCAGAGCGGAGAGCCTGATGCGGGGCTCGATCCCAGGCCCCTGGGATCTGACCTGGACTGAAGGCAGACGCTTAACGACTGAGCCATCCAGGCGCC
>CM053617.1:26533115-26618612 GCA_028646535.1 Procyon lotor | reverse complement strand
TTTTTTTTTTTTTTTTAAAGATTTTATTTATTTGACAGAGAGAAACACAGCGAGAGAGGGAACACAAGCAGAGGGAATGGTAGCGGGAGAAGCAGGCTTCCCGCAGAGCGGAGAGCCTGATGCGGGGCTCGATCCCAGGCCCCTGGGATCTGACCTGGACTGAAGGCAGACGCTTAACGACTGAGCCATCCAGGCGCCCTACATCATTAATTTTTGATGTAGTGTTCAACAACTCATTAGTTGTGTATAATACCCAGTGCTCATCATCACATGTGCCCTTCTTAATACCCACCCATCACCCCGTTACCCTCTCCCCACCCCCTCTCTTCTGTAACCCTCAGTTTGGTTCCCAAAGTCCAGAGTCTCTCATGGTTTGTCTCCCTCTCTGATTTCTTCCCATTCAGTTTTCCCTTGCTTTCCCTATGGTCCTCTGCACTATTCCTTATGTTCCACATAAGAGTGAAACCATATGATAATTGTCTTTCTCTGACTTATTTCATTTAGCATAATGCCCTCCAATTCTGTCTATTCGATGTGGATGGTGGGTACTCATCCTTTCTGATGGCTGAGTAATATTACATTGTATACATGATATAAAGATAAACATCTTTATCCATTCATCTGTTGGAAGGGTATCTCAGCTCCTTCCACAGTTCAGCTACTGTGGACACCTTTCCTATTAATTAATGCAAATAAATATGTAAGAATATCAAGAGTATAAAATACCTGTCATAAATTGGTATGGATATAGTACAGTCTCTATTATCTTCTGTATCTAGAGTTATGAGAGCTCCTTTCAAAATAATGACCCTGAAAATCTGCAAGATCCTGAAATGTGTTCTAAATTATTGAAGGATTAAATAATATTCAGTAATATTTAAATCTAATTACATTGTTGGAACTTCTGATTTTTTTTAAAAATTAAAGGACCTAATTTATAGAGTTTAAAACCCCCCCATGGGGCATCTGGGTGGCTCACTCGGTTAAGCATCTGACTCTTGATTTTGGCTCAGGTCATGATCTCAGGATTGTGAGATCCAGCCCCACACCCTCAGTCTCTGCTCTCAGCATGGAGTCTGTTTGAGATTTCTTTTCCTCTTCCCCTTTCCCCAGGCTCTCTCTCTCTCTCAAATAAATAAGTAAATCTTAAAAAAGATACCCCACACATACAAAAACCTACACAACTAACTTCACCAGCATGACCTATCCCACAGCCTTCTAGACAATTTATTGTATGAACAGATGAAATACCTCACTAAATCTTAAGATACACTCATAGGCATGAATATTATTCAGCCAATGAGGCCCAGAACACTCACATGACTCACTTGGACCTAGTTTTCTTGGGTGTGAAATGGGTCAGGAGTAGCTGTGGGAAAAAGTAGCAAAAAGTTTTCTTAGTTGTAGAAAAATGACACTGTTAGTTCTGATCAAATGCTTCTAAATAAGAGCTTCAGCCTTTTATTCCAGTGATTTATTCATTCCATAACTGAAAGCCTGTATGTCCTATTCCCTTTCACACATTTTGCTAATCCCCCTATCTTACTCCCCTCTGGCAACTGCCAGTTTGTTCTCTGTATTTGTAAGTCTGATTCCGCTTTTTGTTTTTTTATTCATTTGTTTTGTTTCCAGATTCCACATATAAATGAAATCAATGATATTTCTTTTTCTTTCTCTGACTTATTTCACTTAGCACCATACCTTCTAGGTCCACCTATGTTGTTGCAAATAGCCAAGATCTCATTCTTTATATGGTTTTATAACATTCCATTATATATAGATATAGATACACACACACACACACACACACACACACACACACACACACACACACCATGTCTTCTTTATCCATTCATGTATTAGTGGACACTTGGGTTGCTTTCCTATCTTGGCTATTGTGAATATAGTCCATGGTACTGGAATAGTGTTCTATGGTGATAAATGGCAGCTACATTTGTGGTGAGCATAGCATAATATAGAGCTGTTATACTCTGAACCACTCTGTTATACACCTTAGACTAATGTAACACTGTGGGTCAACTACACTCAGATAAAAAGTTTTTAAAAAGTAAAGTGTATAATACGTGGGGAATATAACTAATACTATAACTAATACTATATGGAGTTACTAACAAAAAGAATTAGTGATTTTTTTTTTACCAATGATCCTTTTTGTTTTTAAAGATTTTTTTTTTAAGTAATCTCTACACTCAGCGTGGGGATTGGACTCACAACCTGGAGGACAAGAGTCACAGGCTGTACTGACTAAGCAGCCAGGAACCCTAAATGCTTTTTTATACCTTTTTTTTTTTTTTTTTAAAGATTTTATTTATTTATTTGACAGACAGAGATCACAAGTAGGCAGAGAGGCAGGCAGAGAGAGAGAGAAGAGGAAGCAGGCTCCCTGCTGAGCAGAGAGCCCAATGCGGGGCTCGATCCTAGGACACCGGGATCAAAACCTGAGCCCAAGGCAGAGGCTTTAACCCACTGAGCCACCCAGGTGCCCCTACTTTTTTTTTTTTTTTTTTTAGAGATTTTAATTATCTATTTGACAGAGAGAGAGAGATCACAAGTAGGCAGAGGGGCAGGCAGAGAGAGAGGGGGAAGCAGGCTCTTTGCTGAGCAGAGAGCCTGATGTGGGGCTTGATCCCAGGACCCTGAGATCATGACCTTAGCCAAAGGCAGAGGCTTAACCCACTGAGCCACCCAGGTGCCCCAATTTTTTACCTATTAAAAAAAAAAGGTAAGTCAGAGCCATTGTTTCTCATGTCTTTCCAAACTTTTTGTAAAGTGAGAAGGAAAAGGATTGGTAATACTTATTATTCCTATTTTCCAGATTTCTATAAAACCACAAAATCATGAGTTTCCTTAAGCAGACAGGAAATAACAAAGAACAATTCAGTTGATACCAGAGTTGCCTGGTATCATTTATTAGATAAGATCCGCAGAGCACCTTCATCAAGAACAATGAAATTTAGCTTACTTAAAATACAAAATAATAAAATTCAAACATTCTGTGTACAGTTCATATAAACAAATAACTTACTCTTCACTTTACTATGTTTACTATGTTCACTTTACTAAGTTTCACTACTGAACTTAGGCCAGTCTGTGTAGAGTCAAAGCATCCTCACATGTGTGTAATGCTAAGTCAGTTATGGTAGAAATAGCAAGTTCATACAAAATCTAACTGAAAAAAATGATAAAAAATTCAGTCACTCAATGCCAGACAACGAGATTAAATGCTTCTGTAGCCTTACCGCGACTAAATTAACCATGTATTTAGCACTGTACACCTACAACCCCACGCTAATTAATACCTGAGAAGACTGCGTTCAAGATATTTTAAAATGCCACGTTTTGTAACTGCTTTATTTTTTTTTTTTTTTAAGATTTTTTTCTATTTGACAGAGAGAAACACAGCGAGAGAGGGAACACGAGCAGAGGGAATGGTAGCGGGAGAAGCAGGCTTCCTGCAGAGCAGGGAGCCCGATGTGGGGCTTAATCCCAGGACTCTGGGATCATGACCTGGGCCGAAGGCAGACGCTTAATGACTGAGCCACCCAGGCGCCCCCAGGATGAGGTATTTTCAACCTTCAGGTAGACAGCAGTCACCATCTCTTACCCTGCCTCTGATTGAGCATCACCAGGCTTGGAAAAGCCAGAAAAGTGATGGCAAAATCTTCACCACAAAGTGAAAAGTGTGACTAGGTGAAAAAACAGAACTCTTGAGATTCTTAAAAGAAGCTCCTCTACTTTGGCCATTCCTTATAATGTGAGGTAATTTCCAGAGTATTAATGTTTTTGTTTGCTGGTTTTTTATTTAACCTTTTATTTGGAATTAATTTTAAGCTAATAGGAAAGTTTGATGAAAAATACAGAGAACTTCCATATAACATTCATGCAGATTTACCAGTTTTTAACATTTTTGCCACAATTTTTTTTATCAATCCTTCTATATATATATATGTACATATTATTATTTATTCTTTTAAGCCATTTGAGCATAAGTTGCTTGTATCATTCCTTTTACTTCTTTATAATTCAGTGTATATTCTAAGAATAAGGATAGTTTTTTAGGTAAACATGATACAGTTGATAAATTAAAAAACTTAATACTGTTATTTTATCTAATCTATGTTCCATATTCCAATTTTGTTAATTGTCCTAGTATCTTTTATAGTTTTTTTCCCCATCCACTATAGGATCCAGTCCAGAATCACATATTGCCTTTAGTTGTGTTTGTTTTTAATTTAACCTTTTGAATAGGTAATGCATACATATAGTTAAAAAATTACAAATTTATTGGGGCACCTGGGTGGCTCAGTGGGTTAAACCCTCTGCCTTCGGCTCAGGTCATGATCTCAGGGTCTTGGGATCGAGCCCCGCATCGGGCTTTCTGCTCAGTAGGGAGCCTGCTTCCCCCTCTCTCTCTGCCTGCCTCTCTGCCTACTTGTGATCTCTCTTTTTCTGTCAAGTAAATAAATAAAAATCTTTTAAAAAAATACAAATTTATTAAAAGGTATCCTGTGTAAAAGAACTCTTTCTCACTTCTTATCTCCTATTCATCCAGTTTGTAATCCTACTGCTTTCCAACCTGATTATCACCCGTTACTGCTATTCTGTATATCCTTCCAGGATTTCTCTTGCATATACAAGTAAACACATTTTTATTATTTTTTCTTTTTTATTATTATTTTTTAAGATTTTATTTATTTATTAGAGAGAAACAGTGAGTGAGTAGAAGGAAGACGGAGAGAGAATCTGAAGCAGACTCTGCTGAGTGCAGAGCTGAATGTGGGGCTCAATCCCACAACTACAAGGTCATGACCGGAGCCACGAGTCAGACTCAAACCAAGAGTCAGAGGCTTAATTGACTGAGCTACCCAGTCACTCCTCCTTTTTTATTCCTAAACAAAAAAGTATCTCTCTATACAGGCTGCTCTGGACCGTGTTTTTTCACTTGGAAATCTTTTTGTATTAGTAAGCAGAGAATGTGTGCATTTTTATTGCTGCATAATAGTCCACTGTATGGATATACTGTAATTTATTTAAGTAGTCCTTCACTGATAGACTTTAGGTTGTTTTGTTTTCAGCCTTCTGTTATTACACACAATGTTCCAAAGCAGTAATGCTTTTAAGTAGACCCTAAATTTAATTATTTTACTTAAAAGCCAAGTCAATAATTTCATTCCTAGTTTTATAGGGACCTGACATAAGAAAACGAAACCATTATACAAAGAGCATGAAATAGGCCTGTGTCAAAGAACAGGAAAAAAGTGAGAACCCAGGAAATGCTTTTCTTTTCATTAGGATACACATACCAGGATATGAGCAAAGACACCTTGCTCAGACTGCCCTAATAAACAGGGTAATGAAACAAATGACAAATTTTACTAATAATAGAGATTTATAGAACAATCCTAATTAACAAGGACTTTGGGGAATGAAGAGCTCTGGGTTAATTTAATTTTCTGGTTAACTAAAGAAAAAGTAGAAAGTCTTTTTAGTTAGAAATCTTTCTAAATGTATTAATATAATAATATACCATGACATCCCTGCTTTAATTAGTTTAGTTTATTGAATTGAATGAAAATTTTCTTTGATAATAGAGAATCCTACAGCACATGTTAATGTCATTATTCTGAACATCAATTCCTATTGTAGCTCCAAAGGTGTAAGTCCTTTCATGAAAGGCAGGATAAATGGAATGGTTGGAGGAACACTGGATTAGGACTCAAAAGGCCCATGGTTTTAGTTTGGTTTTGGTTCAGCTACTTTATTCAACAAATGCTTATTAAGAGCTTATCATGTGTCAGGCACTCAGACACTGGGAATATAAATGTGAATAGGACAGACAAAAACCCTGCTCTCATGGGACCTACATTCTTGTAAGGACAGACCGTATGCAAGTAACAAAAAAAATGAACAAGATAATTTGAGATAATAATAAATGCCACAAAGAAAATAAAACAGGATGATGTGATAATGATAAAGTACGACTGGGGAGGTGAATTAATTTCGATGGGTGTTACTTCTTTGCTGAGGAGGTGATGTTTGAATTGAGACTTCAGTAGCAAGAAGGAGCCAGCCATGTGAAGATCTAGGTGCAGAATATGCAAGAGCAGAGGCTCTGGGCTGGCAACAAGCATGGTGAAGCAAGCCTGTTCAGGGTTAAGAAGGCCACTGTAACTAGGGTGTAGTGAGTGTAGGGAGATCAAGGGTGCGTGTGGGTGGGTGGGTTGGTGGAATTTCATTCTATGTAAAATGGGAAACCATTGGAAGGTTTTAATTTTTTTTTTAAAGATGTATTTATTTATTTTAGAGAGAGGGAGCATGCATGTGGGAGTGCGATGGGGTCGGGGAGGGGGAAGGGGCAGAGGGAGAGAGTGAGAAGTCTCAAGTAGACTCTGCTGAGTGCAGAGCCTGATGTGGGGCTTGATCTCAGGACCCTGAGATCATGATCCTAAGATCACGACCTGAACTGAAACCAAGAATTGACACTTAACTGCACCACAAGCACCCCCATTGTAAGGTTTTAAACAGGTGAGTGATATGATCCTATCCTTGATTTAAAAAGATCATCTGGCAGCCTTATACAGAATGGACAGAATGGTGGGGGTTTGGAGTAGAGTCAATGAAGCTACTTTTTTTTTTTTTTTTTAAAGATTTTATTTATTTGGCAGAGAGAAACACAGCGAGAGAGGGAACACAAGCAGAGGGAATGGTAGCGGGAGAAGCAGGCTTCCCGCAGAGCAGGGAGCCCGATGCGGGGCTTGATCCCAGGCCCCTGGGATCTGACCTGGGCCGAAGGCAGACGCTTAACGACTGAGCCACCCAGGCGCCCCTAATGAAGCTACTTTTTAAGACCTTGCACAAGTAACTATGTAACTTACCCTAAGTTTTACTATACTTAAAGATGAGAGGAATGCCTGGGTGGCTTAGTCAGTTAAGCATGAGACTCTTAATTTCAGCTCAGGTCATGATCTCAGAATCATGGGATTGAGCCCTATGTGGGGCTCTGTGCTCAGCCAGGAGTCTGCTTAAGATTCTCTCCCTATCTCTACCCCTACCCCCTACTTGCATACATGTGTGCTCTCTCTCTCTCAAATAAATAAATAAATCTTAAAAAAAAAAAAAAGAAAAGAAAACGAGAATACTGGTTCTAGCTATTTCCTGTGGTTCTTATATGGATTAAGTATTAACATTATGAAAGTACCCTTCCAAATATAAAGCACTACATAATTTTTTAAATTCTTAAATATGGTTTAATACTTTTCTCCATTTCTGTGCATCACAACACCAAGATATTGCTGCTTAGGATCTCTCTATAGAAGCTACAGAGAATGCAAAGGCTATGTTTTTCACCCCATTATTTATGTGTTTGTATGTGTAAATGTAATACATATCAGTATACATTGATACATAATTTTATAAGGGGTTCTTAGGAGCTTATTTTCTTCAATCAGGTAACAAGTATTTGTTGAGCACTTGCCATGAGCTCCTTATACTCTGGCTAGATCCTTTGGGGGAGATACAGGAGAAATATTAAGACATCATCTGTCTTCTGAAATAATTATAGAAATAAAATAATTTCTAGACAGAAAGAGAAGTCTAGCACATGTGAAAGAATTTGTGAAGTATCATATAATGTATATTTATTATAACTGCAACAGGAGTTCAAAGAAGGAAAGAAACAATGTGAGTTTAATTAGCTGGAGATGGTTTCATGGAGAAAACTGAACTTAAGCTAGGTCTTGAAGATATGGATAGTAAAGAGGAGAGGAAATAAAGCAAAGTATATATATTCCAGAAAGCACAGAGAAAGACATAAGTTTAAATGTTAGGTAAATAAAGAAATAATCCAAGATGGGTGGGGTCCAGCCATCTCTAGGAAGACAAATGTTTGGATTTAATACATCAAATAATGGGATACAACTGCAGTTTCTGAGCTAGCAAAGTAACACTGAAATGCTTCCTGTGCACCAAGTGGTTTATATGTTTCATATCATGTATTTCTCACTGCAATTCCATGAGTTAGGTAGTATTGACTTGACTTTATAAATGAAGACACTGAGGCTCACAGAGATTGTCAACTGCTCAGGGTCCTGTGGCAAAGGATTTTGGGACAAAAAAAATATGAGAGAATAAGATGGGATTCCAAAGTTACCATCTGAGCAATGTTGCTATCATTTTTTCTGAAAAAAGGGTGATCATAGAAAAAACCCCAAGATTTTGATTAAGCAGGATACTACAGTTAACTGACATCTAAATTCTCGTTCTAAGCCTTGTACTAATAACTGAATTTGACCAAATTAAGTAGATAAATACTCAAAGAGAACAGAGGCAGTATAATATTGTATTAGGAATATAAATCAGACTGCTTGGGTTCATATTCCCAATTACTAGTA
Organism: Procyon lotor; assembly: GCA_028646535.1. Lineage (NCBI taxonomy): Eukaryota > Metazoa > Chordata > Mammalia > Carnivora > Procyonidae > Procyon > Procyon lotor. The sequence continues at coordinate 26,610,201 of CM053617.1, read as the reverse complement.
AATTCTCATTTACTAGCCCATAACCAAATCAAACTCTCTATGTCTCAATTTTCTCATGTGCAAAATAGGGACAATAGTAATTATCTCATAGTGTTTCGTGAGGCTAAATCAGTTAGTATGTAGAGAGCACTTAGAGCAAATGTTGGCACACAGTAAGCAATTAATGAATAAATGGACAAGGATATTATTAATCTTAAAATAAGACTCTTGGGTATAGGGGATTGAGATCACACTAAAAATTGCTGCTACTGAAGGCATGGTTTCGATATGGAACCCTACTATTACTGTTTTCAGTAAAGCCTCCCAGAGTGTTCATGTTTTCTTTGAATTTTCTAAAAAAGTTTCAAGTTAATGTCAGTTAAAATCTTCAGTGCTGGGGCACCTGGGTGGCTCAGTGGGTTAAAGCCTCTGCCTTCAGCTCAGGTCATGATCTCAGGGTCCTGGGATCGAGCCCCGCATCGGGCTCTCTGCTCAGCGGGGAGCCTGCTTCCCCCTCTCTCTGGCCTACTTGTGATCTCTCTGTCAGATAAATAAAATTAAAAAAAAAAAATAAAAAAAAAATCTTCAGTGCTGAACATAGACAGGTAAGAGAGTAGAAGAGTGTTTGCTTTGAATATGAAAATAGTTTTCCATAGAAAAGTGACCGAGGGGGCGTTTGGGTGGCTTAGTCGGTTAAACTTCAGACTCTTAGTTTCAGCTCAGGTCATGAACTTATGGGTTGTGAGACTGAGCTCTGCATCGGGCTCCGTGCTCAGCTGGGCCTCTGCGTGAAGATTCTCTCCCTCTGCCCCTCCCCCCACTGATGTGCAAGCACTCCTTCTAAAGTAAATAAATCTTAAAAAAATCATAAGAAAAGTGACCAAAAAAACAATGATAAACGGAATTGCTGCATTAAAACCTTATTTCTTCTTTGTTCCGTGTCTCCCTCCCTTCATTCCCTCCTACTGAGGTTTCTTTTGTTTTTGTTTTTTGTTTTTTCTTTAAAATGGAAAGTTTATTTGCTCAGTACACCAAATGCAAGGATGCAAGGATGCAAGCACTGTCATGACAAATACACAGAAATATGCAGATCAACAGAAAACAGTAATTTAGTTTAAATGAAAGGAAACCTTTTTAAATGTTATGACAACATACTCCTAAGAATCTTTTCTTCAGTTAATTTAACTATACACTTTCAATAAAATAAAGAGTAATGGATTAAGTGGAAGTTAAGCTTATGAATTTTTCTTTCTTTTTTTTTTTTTTTAAAGATTTTATTTATTTGACAGAGAGAAACACAGCGAGAGAGGGAACACAAGCAGAGGGAATGGTAGCGGGAGAAGCAGGCTTCCTGCCGCGCAGAGAGCCCGATGCGGGGCTCGATCCCAGGCTCCTGGGATCTGATCTGGGCCGAAGGCAGACGCTTAACGACTGAGCCACCCAGGCGCCCCAGCTTATGAATTTTTCTTAAAAATAAAACTCCAACTCTATCAATCCATGCCAGTTAAACACTATAACTAAAATTTCCAAATAAGTGCAAAAGGAGATGGAGTTAGTTACCTTTTTTGCTTGAACAGTCCAGAAGAAAATAGTTACTACAAATACAGCAGGCAAACTGTTAAGACTGACTGATCTAGAACATAGTGTTGTACTAAATTTCAGTCTCAAACTGTGTTAAATGCTCATCATTAGTATGGCACATTTTGGTCCATGATATGGTTTAATGCCAAGACAGATCCCAATTTGTTACAGAAACACATACATTGCTGTTGCTTTTTTTGTTTTGTTTTAAAATATGTATATTTTAAAAAGCTGGGTATACTTCCACATACAAAGGCAGGTTTTTCCCAGGAGAAATTTACAGGAAGTAGTCTGGGGTATGCCAGGTAACATGAGGCTCTCCACAACGAGGTGCTGGGTCAAACTGAAGGAAGGAGTATTTTAAAGTGTCATCTAATTCCAAGATAGCAGCCTGGTTCCCACAACGGTAACAGTAATTGGGTGCACTGAAAATGGTAACCACATTCCGATCATGACACCAACTGTATCCCTCCATACAAGTTGGTGAGCTCGAGAAACCAGTGTGAGACCATTGGCTTGGTTAAATGTTTCAGAAATGTCCTGTCCAAATGTGTAGCCAGCACCACGTGGTGAGATACCCCATCCGCCATGATCATCTGGATATGACCACAACAGATCACACAATGGGCCCTCATGTGGAACTTCTTGTAAATGATCCAAAGCTCTTATATGATCCAGTGTATCTATGGATGGAGAGAGGCCACCGTGGAGAGAATATCTGTCCATATACTAAAGCTGTAAGTGGAAGATAATCAAAAAGATCTGTAAGATATTTCTAAACATTGGCAATTCCATACTTTCATAGGCATTCATCATAAAAGCCATATACTTGGGTAATTTGTTGGCTTTCGTGGTTTCCTCTCAAGATCGTAATGCGTTCTGGATAACGCACCTTTAATGCCACAAGAAGAGTCACAGTCTCCACTGAATAATAGCCTCTGTCTACATAGTCGCCCATGAATTGATAGTTTGTGTCTGGTAATTTTCCACCAATTCTAAAGAGTTCCATAAGATCATGGAATTGACCATGCACATCTCCACACATGGTAACAGGACAACGCACCTCTTGCACATTTGATTCTTTTGTTAAAATATCCTTAGCCTTTTGCACAGCATCCGCACTTGGTTCTCGTTAAGCTGTTTACACTCGTTCAGCTGCTCGACCCACTGGTCCAGCTCCTTGGTGAACGCCTTGTCGTCCATGGCAGCCCGGTCCCCTTGCCCGCTGCCTCCCTCCCCCCTCCCCTACTGAGGTTTCTGATACCTTTAATAGGTTCACTACATGAAGCATATCTCTTTAACTTTACATTAAGCAGCTCATTCAAACTGTTCTCTCTCTGCTTTTTCCTTTGCACTTGCTCCATTCTCATATCTATAAAAACTGGTTTCCTCTGCGGCTTAGCTCATATGTCACTGGTCATCTATAGACTGCCTAACCTTGTTGAGATTCCTAGCCCTGATTCAATTAGCCGTGCCCAGGGAAGCAGCTAGGGTTCATGGCACAAACCTTGGCTACTTAGGTAAGAAGGGCTGCAGGAAAGGCAATTCGTCTGATGATCTTTAGTACCCAGAACTATGCTTTCTGCATTATAGGTGCTCAGCAAACATTTGTTGAATGAACAGACTGATTTTTCATGAGTACAAATCTGATCATGCTTTTCTGTTACAAATCCTGTGATGGTTCTCTATTGAAGTCTTAAATCTAGGACATGAATCTAGCCTACTGTTTAAACCTTATCTTTTGCCATTTCCTGAGCTGTGACTGTTTCTCTGTCATGCTCATAATTTCTCAAACGTGTCACACTTATTTTTACACCTATGTACACACACACCTGCTTTATTGCTCAAATCATCTTTCACTATTAGTTCCAAATCTCAGGTAAGATTGTCTTCTTGGACCCTGACTTCTCAAGGTCTTGCTTAGAAGCAGAGCTAACTGGTTCCTCTTTTATGCCATCATTTATAACCTTCACGTATCTCTAAGAAAGGACTTAGAATAATTATAGTTTTACTTATTTACAAGCAGTTTTCTCTACTAAAATATGAGCTCCTTGTGGGTAGGAATCATGACTTAATCACAGTCCCAGGATGCAGTAGGTGCTCAATAGACATTTATTCCTGAATGATTATTTTTACTAGATTTTAACTTCCTTAAGACTGGTTTCCTTTCAGACGTTGATGAGGATGGGGAGAAAGGAGAACCTTCCTACACTGTTGGTGGGAATGCAAGCTGGTACAGCCACTCTGGAAAACAGTATGGAGGTTCCTCAAAAAGTTGAAAACAGAGCTACCCTATGACCCAGCAATTGCATTACTGGGTATTTACCCTATAGATACAAATGTAGTGATCCAAAGGGGCACGTGCACCCAAGTGTTTATAGCAATAATGTCCACAATAGCTCAAGTATAGAAAGAACTTAGATGTCCATCAATAGATAAATGGATAAAGAAGATGTGGTGTACACACACACACACACACACACACACACGCATGTGCGCGCACACAAAATGGAATACTATGCAGCCATCAAAACCCCTGAAATCTTGCTATTTGCAGCAATGTGGATAGAACTAGAGGGTATTATGCTAAGCAAAATAAGTCAATCAGAGAAAGACAATTATCATTTGATCTCACTGATATGAGGAATTGGAGAAACAAGACAGAGGATCAAGGGGAAGCGTGGGAAAAATAAAACAAGAAAAAAAACCAGAAAGGGAGACAAACCATTAGAGACTCTTAATCTCGGAAAATAAACTGAGGTTTGCTGGGGGGTGGGAGGGGGGAGGGATAAGGTGGTTGGGTTATGGACACTGGGGAGGGTATGTGCTATGGTGAGCACTGTGAATTGTGTAAGACTGATGATTCACAGACCTGTACCCGTGAAGCAAATAATACATTATATGTTAATAAAAAAATTTAAAAAATAAATGAAAAAAAAAGACTGGTCTCTTTTTCATGTAGTAGTGTATGAACTCATGATATATTTTAAGAATGATTTTTGAATAAGTGGTACCTAATTATAACATACTTCTCTAAGTTAGTTTAGTAAACCAAGTAAACTAAAGGTTCTAGTTGTTTATGATCCTTTTTAGAGTTATTAGGAATTAATCTACCATTGTAAATGCTTGTATGAAAAGAAATCCTACAAATCTTTCCAGATCTAACTGTGCTAAACACATCCTGGAGAAATAATAAAAATATATGATTGGCGGTTGCCTGGGTGGCTCAGTGGGTTAAAGCCTCTGCCTTCAGCTCAGGTCATGATCTCAGGGTCCTGGAATCAAGCCCACATTGGGCTCTCTGCTCAGCAGGGAGCCTGCTCTCCCCTTCCCACCTGCCTCTCTGCCTACTTGGGATCTCTCTCTCTCTCTCTCTGTGTCAAATAAATAAATAAAATCTTTAAAAAAATATATATGATTGGCACTGTCAAGCAAGTTGCTTTCCATAATTTAGGAATGAAGACTCTTTTATGATTCAATAAACCTAGGTTTAGATCCTGTTTAAAGATAGAAGGTTCTGATATAGGGACTTGGAGTTAACTCTTAGATTGGATCAAACCAGGGCAATCAAATTGATCATAGTGACAAGGGTGGGGTTCACCTTATGAAGATACCATATAAGTCCAACCAACATTTATATGTATATGATCCTTCCTTATAAATAAACCATAGGCTATTAAAACTAGAGCAGGAATAGGCCTTTGTTACATAATTTAGACCAAGGCATCATGGTTATGAAAAACACTGAGTGACCAAACATCAATGGCTTTCTTAAAATTTTTGTGTGTGGTTTAGTCCTAATCACTGTAGTAGGAGGATACAGGACATCTAAATGTAACCCTTCTTAATGTCAGGTATTTCCTTCTGAGTACAATAATGAAGATTTTCAAAATGATATGCATATGCAAAGTTGTTCTGTTTTATTAAAGAAAAAATGATTGATGCCACTGCTTTTAATCATGGACTTCCCATTAGTAAGATTTCTGTTTGAATTGCTGACGGTGGCAATGGCAAATGTTTATGAAGTTTAGGAAGGAAAAGCTATATCAGATATGACAGGACCAGTGCCTCCTTTTTTTCTTTTTAAAGACTAGGAGAAATCTTAGAGCAAGAAAGCAATGCTGAAATATCACTGACGTTTTAGTGCAATCTGGTTTGCAGGGATGATAATGTTTCAAGGTAATTTTATGCTGAAAGAAAAATGTTTTTAAGATATTCTATATTGTACAATTAAGTTAAAGTTCCCCAAAGTGTGAGGTCAATTTCAGTGCGTGCCCTGACAAACATGGACAAAAATTATGAGTACTGTTGTCCAATAAACTAAATTGGAATCACAGATAACCCGACTACTTGCAATATAGTGATAAACACCAGTAACCAACCATTTCACCCAGTTTAAACAGAATACTTTTCTTTATTAAGTCATTCACCAATCTCTCTTGCACTTAAAAGTAGATTAAAATGTGTAAGCGTATGGTTAATTACCTGTTTAAAAAAAACCTTCTCGAGTACCGTATTTTACAATACTTTTAAAGGTTGGTTGTACTTATCATCACTCCTTATGAACAGAAGTTGCAGCATCAGATTTTTTAAAAATTGCAGGAATAGTTTAAGGATCATACTCATGCCTATCAGGAGATTAAGAGGAATGGCATAGTCCTATTTATTAAAATGATAAAAACCTTGTGTCAAAGCAGGCTGGTATTTGTCATCCAAATACTGTGCCAATTACTGAGATTCCTCTCAGAATTGGTCCCACTAATGATCCTTAGCTGGTGCTTCCATTTCCCTCTCCAAGGTATCATTTTAAATGTCTTTTCAAGTCACCAAATAATTTTCACCCTCAGAGAGAAGTGAAGCTGTTAGGTGTCAAGTCTTTACACTTTGCTAGTTATATTGAACTACTAATAGTTCTTCCATCAAACAATACAAGAAGCAGTATCTTTGTTTCTCAGACTGGAAGGTGGCAGACAATTCAGTATAGTCACGCCACACTGTATAACTATTATATCACATAGCTATTTATACTTTAGTCCATGTAAATGGTATCTGCTAGACTCGGCCTATTCTTAGATGACAATACTATTTATACTACCTCAGATGACCCAGAGACAATATACAAATTGGTCAAGCTATAGGAGTCAGTGCAGCAAGGCTGGTGTCATTAATTGTGTGGTATGTGAAGTTTTAATGTTGCTTACATCTGGACAGAAGAAATTTGCGCTGTGCTAATTAATTCTTTGAAAAGATAAAGTCCTGTACCCCCAAAGAAGTAAAAGAAGCAACAGCAACCTTACAGGTCAGACACCCATTTGTGCATTCGTTTCCTTTTTATTTTCTTTGAGTGGGGGAGCGAGGGAGAGAGAGAGCGAGTGAGAGAGCAAGCAAGCACGAGCAGGGGTGGAGGGGCAAAGGGAGAGGGTGAGAGAGAATCTCAAGCAGGTTCCACACCTAGTGTGGAGCCCGATGCAGGGCCTGATCTCATGACCCTGAGATTATGACCGGAGCCGAAGCCAAGGGTAGCATGCTTAACTGACTGAGACACTCAGGTGCCCCATTTGTTCATCTATTTTAATACCTCATTTTATTTTATTTTTTTATTATGTTATGTTAATAGAAAATATTTAGGTAAATGTTCTATGAGTGGTAATATACAATGGAAATACCAGCAATTACTTTTTATTTTACTATAGTGGCTGCTGATAAGGAAAGGAAAAAACTCCATGTTCTGATTAGGTTATTCTGAAAGTCTAGAATTTGAATGTCTGAGGGTAAGGTCCACATTTTCTTTCTTTCTTTTTTTTTGTTAAGATTTTATTTATTTGACAGAGAGAAACACAGCTGGAGAGGGAACACAAGCAGAGGGAGTGGTAGCGGGAGAAGCAGGCTTCCTGCTGAGCAGGGAGCCCGATGCGGGGCTCGATCCCAGGACGCTGGGATCATGACCTGAGCCGAAGGCAGATGCTTAATGACTGAGCCACCCAGGCGCCCCCACATTTTCTGAAAGTGATGGCAGTACCCTAAATACTTTGAAAGTGAAGGGAACGTATAGTTGACCACATAGGTAACTTCTACTCCTCAAAGCCAGGTATCTTGTTTTAAACACACGGAGACAGACACAACTTTGAGCCCTTCAGGGAGTTATGAGCACAAGCCTTCATGTTCCTTAGAGCATATATGTGGCTGGAAAGTATGAAGATGTGAACATTTTCTCTAGCATATTCCAACATAGGAAGCCACTCTAGATATCAGATAACTCTTCTTTCTTGATTATACATTTATGAATTTAGTGGGAAGAAATGGGGACAACTATTGAAAGCTAGAAGAGGGGCACCTGGGTAGCTCAGTCCTTTAAGCATCTGCCTTCAGCTCAAGTCATGATCTCAGGTTGGGCTCCCTGCTCAAAGTGGAGCCTCCTTCTCCTTCTCCCTCTGTATTCTCTCTCACTCTTACTCTCTCTCAAATAAATAATTTTTCTTTTTAAAAGAAAGCTAGAAGAAAGTCCATTATTTTAGGTACTCAGTAAATACTCAGTGATTGATGACTGCCAGTAGAATTTAAAAGACTTCTAAGCTAGCAATCAAGTACATTTTCTAATAAACTCATTTTTATAAACTATTTTTTTTTGAGAGAGAGAGAGCACAAGTAGGGAAGGGCAGAGAGAGAAGGAGAGAGAATTTTAAGTAGGTTCCATGCTCAGTGTGGAGCCTGATATGGGGCTCGATCCCATGACCTTGAGATCATGACCTGAGCCAAAATTAAGAGGTGGATGCTCAACCAACTGAGCTATGCAGGCACCTCTAATTTTTATATGGTACTTTATAACAAAAGAGAGAAAACTTCTGTATTCATTAGATATTTTCTTAGTGGATACTATGGGGATTACAACTAACATCCTAAATATGTAACAATCAGTTTGAATTAATACCAACTTAGCTTCAATAGCATACAAAACCTTTCTTCCTATACGTCTCTTTCCCTGCTTCTGTTGTTGTTATAAATTACATCTTTATACATGTGTGCCAATTAACATATACTTAAAATTACCATTCAATGTATCTGTCTTTTAAGTCATGTATGAAATAAAAGAGTTACAAACCAAAAATACATTAATACTGGCTATTTTTAAAAAGATTTTATTTGTTTATTTATTTGAGAGAGAGAGAGAGAGAGAGAGATATTGAATAAGCAGGGGAAGCAGCAGAGGGGGAAGCAGGCTCCCTGCTGAGCAGGAAGCCCGATGGAGGGCTGGATCCGAGGACCCTGCGATCATGATCTGAGCTGAAGGCAGATGCTTAACTGACTGAGCCAGTCAGGCGTCCTACATCAATATTGGCTATTACATTTACCAATGTAGTTATCTTTGCTGGAGTTGTTTCTTTCTTCATACGGTTATGAGTGATGGTCTAGCATCTATTCATTTCAGCCTGAAGGTTTCCCTTCAGTATTTCTCATAGAGCAGGTCTGTGAGACCCAAACTCCTAGTACTGAACTCCTTTAGCTTTTGTTTAATTGGAAATGTCTTAATTTTTCCTTCACTTCTGATCAACAGTTTTGTCAGATGCAGAACTTGTGTATTCTTAAGCCCATTTTTTTTTTTTTTTTTAAAGATTTTATTTATTTGACAGAGAGAAACACAGTGAGAGAGGGAACACAAGCAGAGGGAATGGTAGCGGGAGAAGCAGGCTTCCTGCCGAGCAGGGAGCCCGATGCGGGGCTCGATCCCAGGACCCTGGGATCATGACCTGAGCCCAAGGCAGACGCTTAACGACTGAGCCACCCAGGCGCCCCAAGCCCATTTTTTCAGATGTTAAATTGCAAATAAAATTATCAAAAAAGCTAATTCACCAAGTAGATTCTCCATTATTCATAATGCATTTTAATATGTTGAAGGCCCTAGAAGATAAAATTGTAGTGTGGGCAAAGCTCAGTGTTGAGTTCAAGATAGGGAAGCTTTTCAAAAACTAGATGCTGATTGTACTTTGATAATTAAATATATGAACCTATGATCCTTTTAGGCTCACCTAATTAGTATCAAATGAGTTTACTTAATTACAGCTGTAAATTAAATGCATAGAGTTTGCCTCATCTCAAAATAATTACATGTGCATTGTAATGTGAATTATGGAACATTAATTTGTAGTTATCGATTATTCCCTAAACAGAGACTGGGACTCATTAGGACAAAGTTAGTATCATAGCAGTTTTGATAAATAGCTCCTAAAAAGGGTTCCTGAAAAATATCTGCATATAAGTTCTTTAAAGGAAAAGTGTACATCTATCAGAATTGGTACTACACAGACATTTATTACAAAGCTTCAGCCTAGAAAAATGTGCTCTCTGAAGTATTCAGGTGAGAGGCATAAATATGTATATGTAGTATATAAAATCTCCACCTTCATTCTGCATGGAGCTAGAAAAATTTCAAGTTTATAGTAAAGGCTGCAATTACTTCAAGAGTCTTTTAGTGCAGTGCTAAGTAATTACAAGTCAAACTATTACCTCTAACAAACCAGTTCTTAGCATCCCTCAGATAGAGGAAATGACAGGTTAAGGATCATGTTAAAAAAGCTTCTGCTATATTCTTTATGCCCAAAAACCACAAAAAAGGGGCCAAAAACTCTATCTTCCTTTACTCTTTGGATACTTTACTTTAGCAGTGCTTTCCTCCTTTCTTTACATGATCTTTTAAAAAATATGAGAAGGGAAGAAAATTTCCTGCTAGAAAATGCATAGAATTATTAAAGGCATAAATACAGACTAATCAGGTAGAGAAAATATTCTAACGCTAGACTTTTTTTTTTTTTTTAAAGGAAATGACTATGCTGATCACTTGGGAAGAAATAGCTTAGTTCAAATGGGGCTCACTCAATTTAAGATTTTTAATTTTTTGTAAGGGAGAGGAATCTGAATCACCAATTCAAGTATTTCAAATGCAATTTCATGAACAGGCCTCAGATTTTCCTTAAATATATAATAAATTTAAATAAAAATACGAGATTTTCTTGTTTAAATCAGAGAAGTTTTTCAGAACAGCCCCTTGCTTTATTTGCTTTAAATGTATCCATTGTTTTTCATATTTTCCTATTCCTGCTCAGTTGTGAGACAACTCCCAGTGATCACACCAATAACTTACTGTACTTATTTCCCTTCGTTTTTTTGTAGATATTTTGCACTGTGTGCAAAAAAGGGACTCTGCTGTCACAGAATCTAAAGAATGCACTTGGCTGATAAATGTCACATTTTTCTAGTTAGGAGTAATAGCATTATCAGAATTCAGAAAAGCAACAGAGGTAATGGCTGAACAGGTACGTTAAGCCTTTCTGCCATCTGGAATTTCTAACTTAGGCTACCATAGCTTTTTTCTTGCTGTATTTGTAATTTTCTGCCATTTTCTCCCTTTAAAGATACAGGCTGAGGGGAAGACCTAGGCATAATAATCGTGTTTTAATTCAGCCCAATTCTGGCCTAAAGCAAACATCTCATTACTTGTGATTAATTATAAAGAATATAACCTACTCTCAGGTTCAGTGGGTCTGTGTTTGAATGTAACTACTGGCTTCCTTATTTTTTGCTGCCTTTCTTTCTTTCCTCTGTGTTACTTTAATCCCCAGAGTGACTGAGGAATCATAAACTGCCATTCTCCTGCTACACAAAATATCTGTTTTATGTAATTCACATTTCAAGGGACTTACATTATTAGTCTTGAATCATGTGTTCAAATTTAGACTTCTGTAAAAAATGACAAGATGCATGAGAGCACTGTAATCTAGGCAACCATAATTATACAATTATTGATGAAGTTCCTGTTGATAAACAATGCAAATATTAGGAAATACTATTTTGCAATTAAATGATGAAGAAAGCTGTTTACTGCCTTCTATTCTATCCCCTGTTAATAAGACTGAAGTTGCAGATGTTCGTGTATGCTGCATTGATGTTAAATGGTGCATGATGCTCTAGGTGGTTCCCATAACCTTGCTTTGTCTACTATGAACTGATTCAATTGATATGATAATAGAGAAAAGAGCGGGGCTGAACTGGCACAATTTGCATAGCCTTGAAATTTGCTATTATTGGACAGCCAACTGCTCCTAAAAGTTCTTGTTCAGTTGTCATTGACGACAATATGTTAGACAAACAATATTTTGAAATTAACCACTCAGGTGGGGGCATCACTTATTGAAGCTTTTATCCCATCAAACAAGGTACTCATCAGTGCACTTCTAAAAGCAACAATGGGAATTTTGTGATCTTCTTTGGGATCAATTACTATTAGATTTAGTACAAAGAGAGCAGACAACATTCAGGGGTCACAAAACAGTGGTAGCACTTGCTGCTTTTTGACACAGGAATTATATTTGGAGCATACTTTTTTCCCTTTCATGGGAAATCTATATTTCTACCTCATCATAAAATAAATAATATATTTTAGATGAAGAAATAATAAAATCTTCAATGTTGTTTAATATTGCATTTACTCATGAAAAAAATCATGTAAGACACTTCATACAAGAATAGTTAGAATTGCTCTGATCCATGAAAATGACACACTAGAAAAACTCAAACAATGAAGAAAATCCCAATATATTCCAAAAATGTTTTGAGCAAGTAATAGGAGAAAAGCTAGAAAAGTACCACAATTTTAAGGGAGAACTCTGAGCTTAGGATTTATGGGCATATATAATAAATGAAAGGGTGGGAGACAGTAAATATACCTTTGGTTGATGGGTGATTAAAACAATTAGAAGAGAGAAGAATTCCAAATAAATGGGAATAATGTAATTCAGAGTAAAAACAAACAAAACTGTTTAAATAAAAATCCTAGAACAGCTAATAACGGAAAATTTAGTGCTCATGAAAGCATAGTACAAAATGGAAAACACTACTGGGCCACTTTGTAATACCTAGAGGTAGTATTTAGGATTTCACTCTCCAAAAAGCAAACTTCTATATGACTGGTTGGATAAGAGATGGGATAAAGGAATTTAGAGAAATTCCAGATGAAAGAAACTGTGCACACACAGAATTAATGTTTTAAAAAAGAGCCTAGAGTGGTTTTTAAAACAAACCCAATTCTTTAGCTTAATTCAAGGTTTACATAATAGTTTTTTCTGATGTTTTGTTTTCAGTGGTTTAAATTCTAAATTACAATAAGACATTTCATTCTAAGCATTAGTTTTAAAACAAGAAGACTAGGATATATATACACTTGTGAAGGAAAATGGAGCCAATGTACATTGTATTCACTGTCCCCCCCGCCCCCCTTACTGAGCTTATCCCTGTGAGAGAAGCATAATCTGTTAAATTAGCTGATCAATATTGGGCTTGGCCATGTAACTTGCTTCAGCTAATGAAATGTGAGGGGAAGTGATGCAAGAGCTATAAGTATGTAGTTCTTTCATCTTTCCACCTAGATCTAATACAACTAGCATATCCTGGATTGGCCTGTCTCTCAGTTTTGGTTCTAGAATAAATACAACATGGAGCAGTGCCTCAGCTAACTCAGTGGAGAACAAGAATGTAACAGAAAAATAAATATCTATTACTGAAAGTCACTCAGATTTTGAGGGTTATTTGTTAGGCTACTACCTTGGCCTAACTTGGTTAATAAACATATAAAAAAGGCAGTACTGTGACTTTTAATCCAAACAGAATTCAAAATTATAAGATGAAGGTTATAAAAGTAATTACTTATTTGAATAATGCTTTCCCTTTGTCTGAACCAAGTATAAAATCAGACTGAACATTCAAGAAGTGCTCTTAAAGAGTATCTGGATGAATGTGGTACAGGTAAGATGTATATGAGGATGTCCTGGTAAGACATCCTGACCCTGTTCCTAGGTATCCCAGAAGGCCAGAGAAGTATTAATATTAATTTAGGTAGGTTCTAGGGCTTTTAATAATGGCAGACTACATAATTTAGACCAACTGTCTCAAGAAGAACAATTAGAACATCTGAGTAAAATGTATTTTAAAAATGTCCCTGAAGGCATTGAAGGCCTAATAAAAGAGTGAAGAATTACTAGAATAGGATGATAGGGCCCAGAGAAGAGTCTAGTGTTTGGAACTGCTAGGGAGACAAAATTTGGAATCTAGAGCCTGTCAAGAGAAATGGCCCTTGTAAAACCTCTCTATGCAAGGAAACCTAGAGGGCTGCACCTATGATTAAGGGTGAACAGGAAGTAGACAGGCCCAGGCAATGGACAGCACCTGAGTTTCCAATTGTGAATTCCTAAACTTAGATCAAGATGATTCTAGTGTGCCAGTGTTTCTGTAACTGACAAAAGCAATCGTGAATCATCCTATGCTTTATATTATTTCTGCAAATTATTTTCCAAATACACTACTCAAATATATCGTCTTGTCACAATAAAAAATGAATAGTAATAAATAATAAGTAAGGAGGCAAGGAAGAACATTAAAAACAGTAGAAATTATATAACAGAAAATAGTCCCAAATAGTTCCAGATGTTGAACTTATCAAAAGAAACTGTGAAATAACTATGTTTACTGAACTTTAGCAGAGGACTATAAAGTATAAAAAATTGAAGTTAAGAATCAATAATTGTTTTTTTTTTAAAGATTTTATTTATTTGACAGATTACAAGCAGGCAGAGAGGCAGGTAGAGAGAGGGAGAAGCAGGCTCCCCACTGAGCAGAGAGCCCCATGTGGGGCTCGATCCCAGGACCCTGAGATCATGATCTGAGCCAAAGGCAGAGGCTCCAACCCACTGAGCCACCCAGGTGTCCCAAGAATCAATAGGTTTAAATGGAAATTGAAAATAAGAATTCAGTGGATAAATTCAACAGAAACTTAGACATAGCTTAGAAAAGAATTAGTGAATTGGAAGACAGATCAGAAAAAAATATCCAGAATGCAGCACAGCCAAGATGGGTAAAATATATTCTACATAGTTTCTGAAAGTGGAATTAGGACCAATGGACAGAAATGATAAAATAAATTCTGATCAACAGAAGAAAAAAACTTTCTAACAATTTGGGGTTTATAAAACTGAAATGAATAGATCTGTTAGGCACTGAGTATTTTAAAGAGGATTCTTGAATGACTTGGGAATATGATAAGATGATGTCTATTCCCCTTTTAAGACCTTAGATTTTTGTAAGAATTCAGAGCCTTTATTAATTAAAGGGAAGTGACTCATGAGATAAAGTTTGGAAAAAGTATAGTATGATCCTATATATGTAAAATTATGTAATGTGTGCATGAAAGCCCTCAGTAAAAAGATGTCTGGAAGGATAATCACTAAATTGTTAACATTTGCTATCTCTGACTGGGAAAATTTCAGTGGATTTTTTATTCATGATCCTATGTTGAGGATGTTGTTGGGAGCCATGAGATCAGAGGATTGCAACTATGACTATTACATTAGAGTAGGTGTTCTTAAATTATTTAGTTCTAGGACTCTTGTTATACTCCTAAGAATTGAGAACCTCAAATAGCTTTTGTTTATGTGAGTTATATTTATCAATATTTACTGTATTAGAAATTTAAAAAGATGTATTAGTAAACCAGTTACACTTTAACGTATTTCTATGAAAAATAACAATATACTCCAAATAAAAATGTGGAAAGAGTGGCATTTATATTTTTACTTATATCTTTAATGTCTGGTTTAATAAAGGACAACTGGGTTTTCATATCTGCTTTAGTATTCAATTTGTTGTTATATCATGCATCATGTAGTCTCTGGAAAACTCTACTGAAATTGAGAGTCAAAAAAAGCAAATAATATCTTAATATTATTGTGAAATAGATTTGATTTCATGGACGAGACAACTTGAAGGAGTCTCAGAGACTTCCAATGGGTCCATACTTTGAAAACTGCTGCATTAAAGGGTTATAGTTGTCACCATGCTGAGAAGGTAGACTTGCTTACTTTGGATAAGCTGTAAGTACAAGAGTAAGTCAGTTCTGCTGGGCTTACAACTGTGTTTAGTAAGGAATACACCAGTAAGGAATTACTGCTCTGCAGCTTAAAAACTAAAGATCCCAAACAGTGCTGAGATGAAAGCAAGCTGGCAAATAAGAATATTTTAGACTTTTCTAGGCAGATAAAGTGCCACTGTGCTGATCCCTTCATGTAGTAATAGGCCTGGATTAATTATCCCAATCCATGGTTGCTTTGTTATTAGAGTAAACAGAAGTAAAGTTTGATATAAATGCACTAGACAAAGTAGATTAGTTGAGGCCTGAGGTGGGAGAACTAATAAAGGTCTCCAAAGTGAAGTCAGACTAATTTCCACATTAGAATCCTGGTAACTTAAGACCAAGACATAAACTCAACCCAAGACAGATGGAGATCTGAAGTCGGCCTAGCATGGCACTCGCTTCTTTCTGAAACACACACACACACACACACACACACACACACACACACACACACACACAGTCTGAAGCTCACATTATCATGAAAGGCAGGATTTAGCTGATTTTATCAGAAACAAAATTAACAGGCATTGAACTTTGGTCCTACCAGGCTCAAAGAATTTTGAAGACTTAAAAGAATTATTAAGTGTTGTAGACACCATTATTCTTCCTTAATCGAGAAACCTCAGGGTTCCTCAATTGCAGAGAATTTAATACAGCAGTTTGGTGACAGGATATTTTTATCCTTTTCCCATGGTGTTAAACCCTGATAGTGAAATATCATTTTATATTTGACTAATCCTTAAAAGAAAAATGAAGGAAAGAATGGTGCCACAGAAATAAGATTTATAGCCTATCCCCCAAAGAATTCTTTTCATTACATTTCCATTATTTTAATATCTAGATCAGGGGTTGTCCAAAGGTGGCTTGGGGACCGATCTGGCTGGTGCTTATTTTTGTAAATAAAGTTGTAAATAAAGTTTTATCGCAACACAGTTACACCCATTTGTTTGTGTGTATTGTTACATATGGCTGCTTTCATGCTATAGAAGCAGAGTTGACAGTTGTGACTGAGACTGTCAATATCGCAAAGCTGAGAATATATACTGTTTGGCCCTTTACAAAAAAGTTCAGACTCCTAATCTAGATACATAGTCCATTAGGACCGCAAGATATATTAGAGATTTTCTAGTCAGTCCTTTCATTTTACAGCTGAATAAAATAAAGCCCAGAGAATCGAAAAAGCGGCACAGTGAGCGCACAGAAGACAACTGGAAGCATCCTAGCACATGGGATTCCTTCTTTGCTATTTTCTAGCCTACTCATTCCACACCAGGAAAGCTCTGCCTAAAGCAGGAGTCCTGTGGAGTCTCTTAAAAGTCACATATGGTCTTGGCACAGAAATCGTTTTTTCAACACCTGGGTAACCAGGCTGTGTGGGTCCCGGGAGTGCAGCAGTGCCCTCAGCATCAGTTCTAGCCAACCCCTGAGGAGTTAGATCTGAGAGAGAGCCACTTTCAACGCCCTGCCTCATTAGTCCTGCTGCCACCAATCTAGCTCAGAGAAAATTGATCCTTCCCTCATGCCTGCTGCACCAAGGTCAGTCTTGGGAAAGAGGTTTTGTTCATAGAGGATTTGTTAATTAAGTCATCACGGTACTAATGAAACCTCAGAGCTTCAGCCACTAGTTGTCTATGTTACTTTAGGGTAGCTAAGTTTGTTAATTAAAAGGAGTATGTTCTTTTAAAAATGACTAGTAATTTAAAAGTAAAATAAAAACAAGATATGGAAAACATATAGTATTTATCACCTTACCCCCTACCATAATCACTCTTGCTATTTTGATGGTAATGGTAATTTTATATTCTGATTTTCTTATACTTACAGAAAAGTCCTTAAATTTTAAGTTAACGAAGTTTCACAAAATGAACAAATCCATTGTTTTGGTTTACTTTTCATCTAACATACATGTAGTCTCAAACTGCTGCATTATTTACTTTTTTTTTTAAGATTTGACAGAGAGAAAGAGATCACAAGTAGGCAGAGAAGGGGAAGCAGGTTTCTCACTGAGCAGAGAGCCTGACGCAGGGCTCGATCCCAGGACCCTGAGATCATGACCTGATCGGGAGGCAGAGGCTTAACCCGCTGAGCCACCCAGGTGCCCCTGCTGCATTATCTTTAATGGCAGTATCAATAAATAACATAGTTTACCATATTATACATATCATAGTTTTACATATTGTGTTAAAGTTTCTTTTAATTTTTATAATTATTTGTAACAATGACTTTAATTTTTACTATTACATGTAAAAATAACACAAATACATTTTCACTTGTATTTGCTCCCATATTTTTAGTTATTTAGATTAAATTCCATGAACTGAAGTCACTGTATAAAAGGGTATAAATACTTGCACTATTTATATTCCAGCAATATTATAAGGGCATCTGACTGACCACACTCCAAATTTTTTTATTATAGCAAATCCTTTTGGAAGTTTCTCTTATATCACATATCCCTATTTGAACTTTTTTTTTATATTTTAAAAGATTTTTATTTATTTACTTGACAGAGAGAGATCACAAGTAGGCCGAGAGACAGGCAGAGGGAGAGGGGAAAGCAGGCTCCCTGCTGAGCAGAAAGCCGGATGCGGGGCTCGATCCCAGGACCCTGAGATCATGACCTGAGCCGAAGGCAGAGGCTGGAGCCCCTCAAAAAAATAAATCTTTAAAAAAAAAAGCCAGTTTAACATCCATTCCATAGATACCAACTCTCAAGAAAAATAATCACCAGAATCAGCATAGGTTCACAAATATACATACACAAATGTACAGCTTAATAAAATATATTAAGACTAGTTAAAAATCACTACACTCTTCGTAACTCAGGTAGCCTAGAATTCTTCAAGTTGTGTATATATGTTTAAAAATGGCTAACTTTTTTATATGGATAATGGTGCAGGACTAAAAAATGTTATATCTAACTATTCTAAAATTAAATTAATTTCTTTTATTAACAGCTTTATTGAGGTACAACTGACATACAATAGATGGTACATATTTAAAGTGTACAATTCAGTAAGTTTGAATATGTATGCATCCTACAACCAAGATAATGAACATATCCATCACTTCTAAAAACTGTGCCCTTCTTAGTAAGCCCCCACCTCTTTCTGCCTTCTAGGCCCTAAGCAACCATTCATCTGGATTCATAGTATCAAAGTTTAATTTGGATTTTTAATCAATTACTTGCTAATGATTCAGGTAATACTGCCTGTACTCAGTGGGGTTTTTCTCCATAAATGGATATGTAATTTGAACAACAGAGGTTACTTTCTATGAAAATTTCTGAGCTAGAGATTCACTGGACCAATAGCAGCTTTAAGCATTCTGCTAAGTGCCAGAATTCTGTGGAGATTGCCAGTCTTGTCATATATTAACACATAATTACAGACTTCCAGCATTAGCTGATAATTGGTAGTTCTTGAAACAACAGTATTTTAAAACAAATGAAAGAGGAATTAATTTGATTATTTAAAACCAAACCTTTGGAATATTCATAGCAATTCTGTTTCTTCTTCAGTTATCCTATATGTATTTAAAGATTTCTTTTTCTTCTGTATTACGAAAAACATTCATTCAGATAATTTTTCTTTTATGGTTTGTAATTATTCCAGTGATCAACTGGCACAATAATCAATTCTAGGTTGTTGGATGACTGTTAGAACCTATGTGAGTATTTGATATTCAGACTTTCATTGATTTACTGTTCTTCTTCACATATACTTAAAAAAGACCTCCTAGATATTTTATGTCTACTCATTTGAAAACTATCTATACACTGTAATTCTTAATACTGAATTCCTATTTTCTTTGTATTATCAACTTTCCAGTTACTTAAATTCAAAATCTTTGAATCACTTTTGTCTTCTTACATAGTCACTAAATCCTATTAAATCTTCTTTCATGATGTCTTTTTGCTTCTAGTAATGTGATCCTTCTTTATCTTTCCAGTTTCTTGTACCTATGCTTAGCTTGCACTGTAGGCATATGAATATATTTCCCAATGCATGATGCTCAACTCTTTTTTCTTATGCCTTGGCATACATTTTTTCTTCTGTGTAGATTTTTTTTTGGGGGGGGGGTCTTTTTTGCTTGTCAAGCCACAAACACCCATCTAATGTTAAATCTTGTATAAAGCACTTCTTAGACTCCTCCATGCAATTAATTATTCCCTCTTCTTAGGTCTTTAAAACTTTAAGCATTCATCTACTACAACTGTTATTACAACAAATTGTGATTATTTCTTTACACATCTCTATTTTATATATTGTGAATTTCTTGTAGGTAGACACCACCACATATATAGTATATTACTACTGCCTGGAATACAGTAGGCCCTTAATCCCCACATGTGGATTAAATAAATTCTTTTCTATTAGCTTTTCACCATTCTAATTCAAATCCCTATTGGTGCATATCCAAGTTGTTGCTTCCAAAGAGGTCTGCCTGATTATAATCTCTGCTTTTTTCAGGTGATTTTATGTAAAATAACATGGAATTATATCTCCTAAACTGCTGTTTTGGATCATATTGTTTCTCTGGTCAAAGCTCTTTAATAACTCCTCACATCCTTTCAAATCAGACCCAACTTCTTAATCAAGCATTCAAAATCTCTGTGCAATCTAACCCTAAGTTCTCTTTCTCTCTCTCTCTCTTTCTTTTGGTTTATAATCTACTAATTTTCTTTACAAAAACCCTATACTGTCATATAGAAGTGCTTATATTTTCTGGAACATCTTGCGGTCTCTATTTTTGCTACACTATTTTTTTTTTTTTTAAATTTTATTTATTTGACAGAAACACAGTGAGAGAGGGAACACAAGCAGAGGGAATGGTAGCGGGAGAAGCAGGCTTCCTGCTAAGCCGGGAGCCTGATGCGGGGCTCGATCCCAAGATTCTGGGATCATGACCTGAGCCAAAGGCAGACGCCTAACGACTGAGCCACCCAGGCGTCCCTTGCTACATTATTCTTTAAAAATTAAGTTCTCTACTGTTTGCACCCCTTTGAAAGTAACCTTTTTATTGAGGTATAACACCTATACAGAAAAGTGTACAAAGTGGAAGCCTGACCCTAAAGTACTGATTCACACTAAATGGAGAGACAGAGAAGGTTCTGTCTTAGAACCTTTAGAGAAGGTTCTAAGAGAAGTCATCTTCTTAGAGAAGCCATTCCTAATGAATCCAGCCTGCAGCCAACACCTAGCTAAACGCAGCCACACTAGTGATCACTGTCAAGGCCAGGAGAAGAATTGCCCAGCTGAGTCTAGCCTTGATTGCAGAATTGTGAGAAAATAAAACTGCTATTGTCTTTAAGCTACTAATTTGTGGGGTGGTTTGTTATGTTGAATACTCTCTTGTTGCAATACCAATTCCCTCCAAGGGTAACCTGACTTCTATTTCCACTGACTATATATAAACAGAATCACATGGTATGTAATTTTTGTTTATATGAAAATGTCTTTATTTTACCTTCATCCCTGAAGAAAAATTTTACTGGGTATAGAATTCTGGGTTGGTAGATTTCTTTCAGCACTTTAAAGATTTTTTAAAGTAATCTCCACTGGTAATGTCGAACCTGAACTTACAACCTTGAAATTAAGAATTGCAAGCTCTACTGACTGAGCTAACCAGACACCCCTCCACTTTCAGCACTTTAAAGATGCTATTCCACTTTCTTTTGACTAACATTGTTTCTGATAAGAAATCTGTAATTACTCATATAATTTTCCCATTGTATGTAATGTGCTATTTAGCTCTAGCAACTTTTAATAGCTTTTTATTATTTGGTTTGGTAGTTTGATTAGAATATGTTTAATTTTCATTTTCTTTGTATTTATTCTGTTTGTGGCTCATTGAATGTCCTGAATCGACAAATTCACGTCTCTGATCAGAATTGGAAAACTTTCAGTCCTTATTTCATCAAATATTTCTCCTGCTCCATTCTCTCTCCTTTCCTTCTAGGACCCCAATTACACATACATTAAGCACTCTAATATTGTCCCACAGGTTAAAGAAGCTCTGTTCATTCTGTTTCAGTCTTTATTCTTCACATGCTTGTTCTTCACACATTATCTCTATAGCTCTATATTCAAGTGTGCTGGCCCTCCTGTCATCTCTAAAACTGTTAATAGAGCACCTATTCAATTTTTTATTTCAGAGATTGTATTTCTCATTTCCAGAATTTCCATTTTTAAAAGTTTCTATTTCTCTGTTGAGATTTTCTAATTGTTCATTCATGTGAGCAAATTTCCTTTTACATCTTAGAGTACGGTTAAAATAATTATTTTAGGGGCACTTGGGTGGCTCAGTTGTTAAGCGTCTGCCTTCGGCTCAGGTCATGATCCCAGGGTCCTGGGATCGAGCCCTGCATCAGGCTCCCTGCTCCGGGGGAAGCCTGCTTCTCCCACTACCATTCCCTCTGCTTGTGTTCCCTCTCTCGCTGTGTTTCTCTCTGTCAAATAAATAAAATCTTAAAAAAATAATAATAATTATTTTAAAATTGTGTGCTAATTCTAACATTAAAGTCATTTCAGAGTTGGTCTCTACTGATTTCTTTTTATGAGGTTTTTTTTTTTTTAATTTCAATATAGTTGACACACAATGTTACACTAGTTTCAGGTATATAACAGAGTGTTTCAACTTATCTACATATTATGCTCCCCACAGGTATAGCTACCATCTGCTATCACACAACACTTATAATAGCAGTGAGTATACTCTCTATGCTGTATCTTTTATTCCT
The DNA here is from genome assembly GCA_028646535.1 of Procyon lotor. Taxonomy (NCBI): domain Eukaryota; kingdom Metazoa; phylum Chordata; class Mammalia; order Carnivora; family Procyonidae; genus Procyon; species Procyon lotor. The sequence goes on along the minus strand of CM053617.1, from coordinate 26,587,945 downwards.
GTGACTTATTCATTCCATAACCAGAAGGCTTTATCTTCCACTCCCCTTCACCCATTTGCCCGTCCCTCTACTCCCTTCCCTTCTGACAACCATTAGTTTGTTCTCTGTATTTATAGGTCTAATTCTGCCTCCCCTTTTTTTTTGATTCTGCTTTTTTGCTGTTCATTTGTTTTGTTTTTTAGATTCTACATGAGTAAAATCATACAGTATTTGTCTTCCTCAGTCTGAACTTATTTCACATAGCATAATCTCCACCAGGTCATGTTGTCACAAATGACACAATCTCATCCTTTTTATGACTGTGTAATATGCCAGTGTGTGTATGTGTATGTGTTTGTGTGTGTGTGTACTACATCTCACTTATCCACTTGTCTATCAATGGACACTTGGGCTGCCTGCCTCCATATCTTGGCTATTGTAAATAATGCCAAGGCTGGGATGCCTGCATGGCTCAGTCAGTTAAGTGTCTGCCCTCAGCTCAGGTCAAGGGGTCCTGGGATTGAGTCCTGGATTGGGTTTCCTGCACAGTGGGAAGCCTGCTTCTCCCTTGCCTGCTACTCCCCCTGCTTGTGTTTTTGCCTTCTCTCTCTGACAAATAAATAAATAAAAATCTTAAAAAAAAATAATGCCAAAGCCACAATGAACATAGGGCTGCATATATCTTTTTGAATTAGTGTTTTCCTTTTCTTTGGGTAGATACCTAGTTCCACTGTTTTCTTTTGTTCTTCACTGTGCATTTTTCTTTGTATGTCTTATAATTTTAGATTGTATCCTAAATATTATAAGTGACATATTGTGGAGTAGGGGTTGGCAAACTACAGCCAGAGGGAAGGTCATCTGATTTGTGAATAAAGTTTTAGTGGTAAACAGTCATGCCCATTTGTACATGTACTGTCTATAGATGCTTTTGCATTATAATGGCAGAGTTGAGTAGTTGCAACAGAGACCACTTGGCCTATAAGTCTAAAATATTTAATCTTTAATCCTTTAAGAAAAAGTCTGCTGACCTCTGTAGAGACCAGTCAACTGTGTTTTCATCAAGAGTTATTTATTATTTTTTTTCATAAAGTAGACAGTTAATCTTTGCTAGACTCAAATTCTAACCTGTCAGACTGCATGTTTTCTATCAAGTTTTAGGCATGCCACTTAATGCCAACTTGGGCTTGCCCTAGAGATAAAAGCCACAAAAAGAAGAAACTTACAATCATTCCCTTGCTTCAAATATAGATTCTCCTTCAGTTTCTGCCTAATTTTCATTGTTTTCTAGTGTTCTCAGGTCGTTGCTTTTGTAATATTTTGTTCAGCATTATAATTGCTTCCTTGAAGAAACACTGGTTTAAAAGGAACTATTTTTACTCTAAGTTGGAAGTCAGCATTCACTCTTTTAGGTTTGATTTTGATCAACATTATGTTTGTTATATTCATTCATAATGTTAAGTGTAGTAGTAATTCATTCATTCTCTTTTCATTACATGTTCCACCATATTAATATATCATTTATTTATCCATTTACTGTTCAGAGATATTTGTATTGTTTCTAATTATTTTGGTCATTACAAATAGTACCACTCTATTTGTTATAGCCAAGACTAGAAATAACCAAGATGTACATTGGAAGATTAGTGAAATAAATGGTGGTGCATTAATGAAATAGAATATTATGTAGTCCTAAATACATGGAACGATCTCCAAGATATACTAACTGAAAAAGCAAAGTGTGGAAAAATATGCATAACTGACTTCCAATAGAAGCACTGGTTGACTCTGGGAAAAAGAAATGAATAGATGAGGCAGAAGATTAAGAAGAAAAATTTCATGTTTTGTAAATGTATGACACATTAAAAAAATTTATAGAAAAGCACAAATATATTACATATATCTTCCCATGTTAATTAAACATTTTTATGACTAATCAATTTTAATTTATGGCTATATTAATAAATTCTCTGTGGTTGAATATTTAGACCAAAATGAGTAAGATCTCTGTGATGTAATATGGAGACATTTCCTGCATATGTTACAAAGTGAAAAAAGCAAAGTACAAAAGAGTACCAATAGTGTGTCATCTTTCAAATAAAAAGGAAATAAAATATTCATGTATCTGCTTATTTGGGCATAAACAAATTTAGGAATGAAATGTCTAAGAGAATAAGGTATAATTTATGTAATGGGTAGAACAGTGTCCCCCTAAAATTCATGTCCACCTGGAACCTCAGAATGTGAACTTATTTAAAAATAAGGTAGATATATTTACATATGTAATGAGTTAAAAGTATCCTTATAATAAGAGGTGCGGACATACAAAGATACAGCTATAAGCCAAGGAATGCTAAGAACTGATTGCTAAGAAATGCTAAGGACTGATTGCCAAGAGCCACTAGAAAGCTAGGAAGATACAAAGAACTCTTTCCTATAGACTTCAGAGGGAACATGGCCCTGTGATATCTTTATTCCTCTACATGCTGATATCTAGAGACTTTGAGCCTTTAGAACTGTGAGAGAATAAATTTATGTTGTTTTAAGCCATCTAATTTGTAGTATTTTGTTATGGTAGCCCCCAAAAATTATTATACCATGCAATGGAATATTACATGGCAATAAAAAGGAATGAATCATTGATACATGCTATAAAATGATGAACCTTGAAAACATTATACCAAATGAAAGAAGCTTGTACAAAACATGTAAGATTCCATTTTTTTGTGGATTTCCAGAATAGGCATGTGCACAGAGACAGATTAGTGGTTGCCAAGGAATGGCAGAATTTGGGGAAACTGAGGAAAGAGTGTCTTTTAGAGTGATAAAAAAATGTTCTAAAATTGATTGTGGTGATAGTTGCATAACTCCATGACTATACCATTATATATTTTAAATGAGTAAACTATATGGTATGTGAATTATATTTCAATAAAGCTGCTTGGGAAAAAATAAGATGAAATACAGGAAGGATAAATCAGAAACTAATGAATTTAGCTGCCTCCAAGAGGTAAGTGGAAGAACGATAAAAGAATGGGAAAATGGGAATGGAGAAGGGGTTTGGGAAGAGGTAAAATTCACTGAGTATAGATTTATAAATACATACCATGGTATCTATAGAGCATGGTAACTTTCTACATACCATTTAAAAAGTTAAAATTAACCATAGGGGGAAATGCTGTTGTGCTATATTGGAGTAGGCAGTATCAGTATGAACTCAAAAAAAAAACAAAATACACACACACACAGATAGATATACACAAGTAGATACAGAAATAGAGATTTTTGCATATATTCATATATTTCTTAATTCCATCCACAGAGAAACCTAGGAGAAAAAACAAGCCAGTAGCAATGAGAACAGCTAGTGCCAATAAAAAGGAACTAGAGTTTTGAGAAATGGTTGATTCCATGCTTAGGGCAGGAAAACTTGGAGCATCTTGTGTCAGGACAGAAAGAAGGCAAATTTGATGGCAATATGTCAAAAGGGTGTAACAGCTGTCCTGAAGATACTTCTAATGGCCAAATATAGGACAATCTGAGCAAAAAATAAAAAATGATAGTAAGGAATTTTAATCATAGAATAAAATGAATACCCTAGAAGTCCATACTGATATAAACAAGTATATGAATAAAGAAATAAATGGGCAAAAGAGAAAGCTCTTCCTGATAATATAATTCTAATTTATAATGTATAAGAAATAATTAAAACTAGACTATCATTATTTGGCTAATACCCCAGTAATAATTCTCCTTCCTTCCCCCCTTCCTTCCTTCCTTCCCCTCCTTCCTTCCCCTCCTTCCTTCCTCCCTCCCTCCTTCCTTCTAGAGAGCGCGAGTGTATGAGTGTACGTGCAAGCAGGGGGAGGGGTAGCAGGAGAGGGAGAGAGAGAATCTTAAGCATGCTCCATGCTGAGTGTGGAGCCTGATGTGGGGCTCGATCTCACAACCTCAGGATCATGACCTGAGCTGAAATAAAGAAATCAAAAGTTGGATGCTTAACTGACTGAGTAACCCAGGTGCCCCCACAGAATAATTATTACTGATTAATCAATAGATGCTAAAATTGTTGGCAAAAGTATGATAAGACCAAAAAAGAAAAAAAAAGAATGAAAGATATATAATCTCAGAGTATTTCCCCATAAGGTATTTATGGAGAAATATGAGAGGCACCACCTTAACCAAGTAATCAAAATTATCATCACTAATGAGGCATATTGGTATGATAAGTGTCCTGATATGGTATGCTAAGAGCATGATTTCATTTCTGTGCTATTCTTCCTAAAATGTATAACCTGAATTTAGTCAAACCCAAACTGAGAGACATTATACAAAATAACTGGGTAGCATTCTTCAGAAGTGTCAAAGTTATGGAAGACAAAGGTAAAACTGAAGAACTATGCCAGAGTGGCAAGAGAATAATAGAAATTGACTAACTACTAACGATGCAATATGGGGTCCTGGATTGTATTCTAGACCAGAAAAATAACATTAGTGAGAGAACTGGCAACATGTGAATAAGGTCTGTAGCTTTATGAACAGTATGAACAGTATTCTTTCAATATTAATTTCCAGGTTTTGGTAATTGTACTATGGTTATATAAAATGTTAGTGTTTAGGAAAGCTGGGTGAAGAATATATGGAAAATCGTTACTATTTTTGCAATCTCTTTGCTGTAAAATAAGAAGTTAAAAATATTAAAAATTTAAGATCAATGCTGTTATGAATATCCTTGTATGTAAATCTTTGTGCATATGCTAAATTATTCCATAGGATTAATTCTTGTGACTAAAATTACTGAGTCAAAGGATATGCATATTTTAAAGGCTTTTGATATGCATTCTCAAGCTGTCACCCAGGAAAGCTGTACAAAATTTCTCCCACCAGCAGTGGGTCTCAATTATTTTTCTAATTTCCAAGATGTACAGGTGATCTCTAAGGTCTTTTCTAGTTCTTATCTGCATCAAAACCTCACTTATATTGCACAAACCAGTTTGCACATCACTTAAAAAATACACTATTTTCCTGATCATTAGTGTAAAGTGAACTCATGTTTGCGTTATTTCTACAGCCTATTTCTTGGTAAAATTCAAATAATGTTTTCTATACATGGTTTTCTAGTGTATATCTCACCGGCTTTCTTTAAGTCTAAGCTCTCTGAAGAATGCCATATACTTTTGTTTTCAATATTACCCCAGCACAGTATATATGCTATACACAGCAGTGGTTCAGTTTAGCATTTCAGGAGTTAAATTGCAACTTTCTTTTTTTTTTTTTAATTCTGAAATTTTATAACTTTTTTATTGGAGTATAATATAAAGACACACAAGTCCTAAGTTGCAACTTGCTTTTTGCCATAGACATGTTCAGATACCTTTTCAGCTGATATTTCAAGTCCTGTATTGCTTGCATGAGGTCCTTCCTCATTTTGTCCTCCTTATAGCTTTCCTGGGTCTTTATAGTTCAGGCTGTACTTGCAGAGTTGGGTACCCCAACTTAAGCTAGTCCCAACAAGGGCAGGATATGTATCAAGAGTAGGGCATGGAATTACTTTAGACTTTGAGATGTAAGCTGTGGTAGCCCAACTGGAACGGCAAAGCTTTTGTTTTACTTTAATAAACTATCTTCTGCACTGATCAATCCCGAGAACCTGGCCTGGGCTTCAGTCTAGATTGTCCATCCTTAGCCCTGAGTGATTATCCTTCCTAACATTCTAGGCTCCACCTTCTAAAAACTAAACTATTTGCTAGCTCGTGGTAACCCTTCCTTTTAGAAGACCAGCACAGCTTCTTTTACATTAAGAATAGACTTCTCTGAATGATACTGATTACCTCCTAAGAACTTTTTTCCTTTTTCCACTACCACTCTTAGCTCACAAGATATGCTGGTGTGTTTATACCAGAATCGCTCAGGCTGCCGTAACCTTGGAGGCTGTACTTAAAATGACTTAATGTTAGATTTGCTACCAGCTCCTGTGTCCAGACACTTTATCTCAACATCTGCCTCACCCGAGTTAAGTTTTTCCCCAGTCCCTGCTGGCTCTGCTTTCCTGACTTTCCTATTAAACCAATCCGCTATGCCTCCATCCTGGACCATTAATCTAACTTGCTATAATCTACCTTATCACAGCTTTGGCTCGTAAACTACAGAAACAGCACAAAAGGTCAACACCTGACACCTTTTTGATTGGCATGATTCATCTGGAGAAAAATTATCATCCCAATAGGATCCATTTAATATTTCCATTTTCCTCTGTTTAGGTAAAATTCAGAATAACTCAAAAGGAAAAGCTGGCTATGCAATGAAGCTGAATTGAAACCACCAAATAATACACAGGAACACATGGACAACTGAGCTGTAAACAGATCCCAGATGAAATGTCAGTACTGTCAATGGTGACAAATGCCTTTATGCTTTATAGATAAGCTTACAAGTGGCATGCTGGGTTGGGTTGCTGCTATCACGTGTCAAAGACACCTAATGACTCCCATCATGACCTACTTCTTTTTTTTTTTTTTTAAAGGTTTTATTTATTTATTTGACAGAGAGAGAGAGATCACAAGTAGGCAGAGAGGCAGGCAGAGAGAGATGGGGAAGCAGGCTCACTGCTGAGCAGAGAGCTCGATGCGGGGCTCGATCCCAGGACCCTGAAATCATGACCTGAGCCGAAGTCAGACGCTTAACGACTGAGCCACCCAGGCGCCCCTATGACCTACTTCTTATGCTGGCATACCAATGAGTAGATTTCTAAATGTTTACTGCAGTTTCAGTTAGGCTTTTCAGTTAAGCTTTAATATACATATTAAACATACATTAACATATCCATATAATATACAATATAAACGAATACATTAATATATTTAACAAATATATTACATATAATATGCATTTATCTTTTTCCTCTAAATGGTTCTTTGTACTTATAAAACACCCAGCAAAAAAATCTAAACGTAGATATCCTATATAGAGAAATGTGAAGATAGAAATGGATAAATCTAAGGCTATTTCAAAATAAAGCTTTTTTTGATTACCTTTTGTGTCAAATTCTCAAAGTAGCGATAGCCAGGCTCTAAAAAGCTTAAATCTATATGGATTTGCTATAACGGCTTAAGGTTTAAATGCTTTAACAGATTCCAGAATAGCTGACTGCAAAACTATTTATTTGATCATAACAAAGAGCACTGTTGATCTTTCACAATAATCATGCTATGATCTGTAATTTATGATGGAAATATAATGGTTAAACCTACTGCAAGTCACAGAAATTCAAGGCCATGGTTTACTTTCTAGGACTCATGGGCATATTCAGATTAACTAGCAGTTCAGACAGAAATATGAATCTTGCTAGTGATCCAAGTAACTGTTTTAGGGAGCTAGACCTTTTGTCTAGGCCTCCATTCATTGTCCCTCATCTAATCTTTCTTAAGACCTAGATATATTCTAGATATTTAAGCAACATCTAGAAGATATAAGACCATTTTAAAACAGTTTCTTCATTAAAATGTGAGTCACAGAACAATGTTCTCTAGAAAATACAATGACAAAGATTTATATGAATAATTTCACAAAAAATCCACTTTGAATCATAGAATATAATCACATTATATAGCTTGTAAATGTAGACTCTTTAGTGAGGACATATTCCTAGTGCTCTCAATTTTAGGTGGCTCTATCATTCACTTATTAAACCCTAAGCCAGGACTATCTTTTGGAAATGGAGACATTTCTCTAGTGTTACCTACTGATTCCAGATAGATTTAAAAATGGGGTGAATATAGTTTATTTATTTTTAAACATTATTTTGAACTTCTATTTCTAGCTTCCAGTGTTTATTATAAGAATTTCTATAATTTTATTAACAGCTATATTAGCTCCTAATTTAGCATCAACTGTGAATTTTATTAATGGGTTATTACTCTTTTTCCTTAATCTAAGGGAAAAAAATACTTAATAAAGCGAGTCCAGCAGCATTTCTTTTAGAAAGCACTTTAGGATGAACTGTCTCCATGACTGAATTCATTACCCTTTTGCATTAGTCTTTGTTTGTCATCTTTAAACCAAACCAATCTTTATTAATTTTCTAAGGCATTTTCCCTAGTGCTCTTACCATGATTTATATATAGCTCTTTTTCTCTACAATTTCCCTAACCCTATCAAATTTGTCTCACTCTAACCCCATGGGTTTGTTCATTACTAATACCTTTTAGAGGGATTACTGCAGCTTTTATTCCTTGGTATATAATTAAAAAAAAAAGATCTTCATGTTTAGTATTTGTCGATCCCTCTGAAATAGGGCTTTATAAACAAATAGAAGTGCATTATGAGAAAATGATCACAAGATGTTTCTCAGCCCAAATGATCTCTTCTTTCTCTGTATGCACTTTAAGATTTTATTTATTTATTTATTTATTTATTTATTTATTTGAGAGAGAGAGAGAGAGTGTGAGAGAGAGAGAGAGAGAAAGAGCGAGCACCTAGGTGGCTCAGTTGGTTAAGGTCTGCCTTCAGCTTAAGTCATGATCCCAGGGCTCTGGGATCAAGTCCCACATTGGGCTCCCTGTTTCTCTCTCTCCCTCTGCCTGCTGCTCCCCCTGCTTGTGCTCTCTCTCTGTCAAATAAATAAAATCTTTAAAAATAAAAGAGAGAGAGAGAGAGAGTGAGAGTGAGCAAGGAAGGGGCAGAAGGAGAGAAGCAGACTCCATGCTGAGTGCAGAGTCCAAAGCGGAGCTCAGTCTCATGATCCTGAGATCATGACCTGAGCCAAAATCAAGAGTCGGATGCTTAACCCACTGAGCCATCCAGAGATCCCTCTCTGTATGTAGTTTAAGCACTTAATCATATACTGCCCAGCAAAGCATTCAAGGCCTATTACAACTTATCATTCATGTATACTCACAAGTCTCTTCCTAACATATGACATTCTCTGTGATACATTATACCCTTTAAGGACTCTCTGCTTTTTTACCTTCTTATTCCATTAATTTACATTCTTTTGTAATCTCAGCTTGCCAAAAATGAACCACATTCTCCAAAGCCTAGTTAAAACATCACTTTCTTTGTGATACCTTCCCCAATTCCTTGTGCCTTCTATACTATAAAGCGTAGTTCATTAAAGTCATATACTACTTCTCATTATTGTGTAGAGGATTATGTCTCTCCTAGATTTCAAGAAATGGAGTTTTTGTCTTATATAACTTTATAACCACAATTCCTGACACACAGTAAGCACTCAGTAAAACCATACTGAATTGTATTCATTTGTACTGTTACTTTACTACTTTATTTATCAGTTATCTTTCCTCTTTGACCTGTCCTGTTAGAGATTCTCAGATTTCTTTAAGTTCCAAATTACCTGGCATATTCTTAGCAAATGATCAAGAATCTTTGAGCTAGAAGAAATGTTAGATATAGTACAGGCCAAAAACTCAACCAATACAAGAATTCACTTTACTAAATACCTTTGTTTAACTCTCTCTAATAAGGAGCAGGGTCATATGGACTGGTTTGCTCAGGATAGCCCTAGTATAATTAATGGCACCCTCATTCACTCTCAAAACTATCTGAGTTTTGTTAAATTTTATGGTCATCTTAATAATGAAAAACTGCTTACTTCCTCACAAGTAGTAGACAGCTGAACAGTCCTAATTATTGTATCTTTTGAATTCTGAACCATGTAGATGTATTGTCTATTCACAGAACACTTTTAAAAATGTGCCTTTTGTTATAGGTAGGTAAGGGTAGAGTTCTAGGACTAAATGAAATAATTAAGAGTACAGGCAAAATTTAATATGGTAAATAAATCAGGGACGCCAGGGTGGCTCAGTCAGTTAAGCATCTGACTTGAATTTGGCTCAAATCATGATCTCAGGGTCATGAGACTGAGCCCTGTGCTGAGCTTCATGCTGGTATGGAGCAAGATTAAGATTCTCTCTCTCTCTCTTCCTCAAATTGTGTGCACAGGCATGTGCGCTCTCTCAAACAAACAAACAAATAAATTTGATAAATAAATTGAATGGGGGCTAAGTGCAAAATGATTAATTTGACAAGAAATTAGGACATCTTCTTGAGACATTAGATTCCTTATTAAACCAGAAAGGCACTGAATAGAAGAACTTAAAATAGCTTAATAGAAGCAGAGAAAAGCTAAATAAACTTCATGGGCCAAGATTAAACAACAGGGGAAAATCCTTAGGAATAGTGGCTCCTATTCTGGCAACTTCAAAGGTCAGTGAATATAAAAAATGATGTACGCTTCTAAAGAAGTTTAATTAAGATAAACTGTCTTGGCTAAGGTTTAAAGGAATAAGGCAATAGACAAGTCTTCATTTAAGTATAGTTTTTAATATTCAATGAGCAACACTTTATTCCTTTTAACCCCAAAAAATTTTAACTGTTCAATTATCTTAATCAGACTTCTCTGCTACACCTCCAGACTTCTATCTGAGCCAAAAACACGCATGTCATGTTTCAGCCAAAATAAAATTCTGCTGCCAAGCTGTAATGCTCTGAAAAAAAAATTTTGGATTCTAACTGCATTTTAGAAGAACCACTCATTGGGTACAAATACTAATTATTCTGAAAAACATTTTGTAATATACTTCTTGGGCCAATATCCATTTGTAATATATTTTCAAGCTCTCAAGAAATTGATTATTTGGAGTTTTATTTTATTTTTTTTAAAGATTATTTATTTGAAAGAGAGAGAGAGAGAGAGGCGCCCCTCCATCTCCTTTTAAAACTCCAAATAAGGGGCACCTGGATGGCTCAGTGGGTTAAAGCCTCTGCCTTCGGCTTGGGTCATGATCTCAGGGTCCTGGGATCGAGCCCCGCATTGGGCTGTCTGCTCAGTGGGGAGCCTGCTTCCCCGTCCCTCTGCCTGCTTCTCTGCCTACTTGTGAGATCTCTCTCTCTCTCTGTGTCAAATAAATAAATAAAATATTTAAAAAAAAAGATGGAAACATTCTCTAAGAATCATTTAAGTTAATGTGTGCATAAATACCTATAAACATGTAGGTAAATGTAGCTCTCATCAAGAGATCCATTCACATACACATAATGCATATATAAGACATGTATACACACCTCTACTTGAGAATCTTTTAACCAGCTCTAAAAAAATCTATCTAAAGAATTTAAATCTTTATTATTAATATTCTATATTAAGAAATTAATATCTAACGTCTTAAATTGGAGATTATTTGGTTGAAGCTCAGAGAAACACAGTTAACCAAATATCTACTAGATCATATATGGACATTTTCTTGCATCACATATCTCTGGATATATTCCTACAAGAAGATTTATCCTACTAAAATCTATTGGTATTGATCTAATGGTTAAATGTAATGAAGAAGCAGAAAGTGATCCTTTAAAAATACATGTATATCTGTATACAGATACAGTATCTGAGAATAATACAGCATAATACAGTATAAGCCAGGGTTTTCCCAACTGATATTTTGGGCCAGATAATTCTTTGTTGTGGATGGCTGTCTTGTACATTACAGGATGTTTAAGTGTCATCTTTGGCCTCTATCCACTAAATGCCAGTTGAATTCCCCCATTCTCTACTGTCCACCCAGCTGTGACAACCAAAAGGGAGGGGAAAAATTGCTCCTGGTTGAGAACCACTGCTGTAAATAAATGAGGAAATGTGGTACAGAACAGATTAGACTATACTGGGGTTCAAGAGGTTGGATTCTGATACAGTTTTTGGCTCTAACTTTGGGATCTTGCATAAATTACTGCACCCAGCCATTCTCAAAGTAGGTTATGGATGCTGGTCTTGCTAAATCATCTAAGAACCTTATATAACAGATGAATCCACTTAACTTTGTTGGGCCATATATTTTTCTATTTTGTAATTAAAAATATTGACTAGGAACTTTGATTTAGGCTCTAATGCCATAGCTTGTGATAAACCATTTCCTACACCACTTCCTATACAGCTAGAAAAGCTGTAAAAATAAAAGAATAATAAATAGAGGTATGAGAGTGCTGTCAAGGTAGCCAAGACTTGATAAGACAAGATCCCCGGGAGCAGAAAGAGCTAGACTGACATTTTAAAAGTTGATTTTCCCCTCAGGGCATTTGCAAATTTTTGGTTAGAGGTTGAGAATTCTAGGAAAAGGGTTTTTAATAAGAGGTAGAGAAGCCAACAGAACTTTTGACAATCTCTAGGGTTGCTGAGACAAAAATTGGAGTTTGGGACTGCCAAGGCAGTTAGAATTGAGGTATCATGTTCTTGAAGAGAAGCAAACAGGGGAATAAGCCTGACAATCAGGGGTCTTCTCCTTTGAGGTATTTGTTAAATTTGTACTGTTATAGGACAAGAAGGCAAGACACTAAGCAGAAGATCTCTAAAAGGCAGAGTAGTATTTTTAGCAGTTATATGGTGCCAATGACAACCTATCAAGGAGTATGTACCCTAGTAAATACTGTAGGATTTCAGCTGAGATTTCAGGAGAGCTATAGCATGTGAGTGGAGGTAAATTAGAAGCCTTATGAAAACTGTAACTCAACCTTTAGTTGGTTCAGTCCCCATCAGAAATGCTATAATTTAGCATGGACAGTTTTTAGCATTTAATGAAAATATATCAAGCAAGCCAAGATAAAAGGTCGTCCCAAAAGAAGCAAGAAAACCAGACTCAAAGATGACTGAGATATTATAATTTTTGGACATGCAATTTATTATTACTGTGATTAACATGTTCAAAAAGTAAATGACAAGGTAGACAATTATAGTGTAGAACTGACAGCAATAAAAAAGAATCAAGTAAAATAATAAATAAAAAATGTGACTACTGAAACGATGAACTCAATAGATGTGCTGAAATGCAGATGGGACAAAGCAGGAGAGAGGATAGCGAACTAAATGTCAGGTCAGTACAAATATATAAGCTGAAACTTGAGGAGGAAAAATGACAGAAAATACAAAAAAGATCATAAAAAGACATATGGTACACAATAAAAAGATCTAAGATATGAGCAACTGGTGTCCCAAATGGAAAGAGAGGAATGTAGTATCTAAAGAGATAATGGTTGGAAAATCTCCATAACTGGTAGGAGTCATCAATCACAGATTCAGGAAGTACTAAACCCCAGCAGGATAAATACAATGAAAACCAGAATCAAGTCCAAAGTTAAAGTCAAAGAAAAATTATAAAAAGCAGACTAAGAAAATAGAAATAAGAAGCAAGAGTAAGACTAACAATTGACTTCGTCAGAAAAATAAGAGAATTCAAAGATTATGGAAGGTCATCATTAAAGAGTCAAAGAATATAACTTCCAATGTAGAGTTCTGTGGTTACTGAATGGCAAAATAAAATATATCTGCAGGGGTGCCTGGTGGCTCAGTTGGTTAAGGATCCCACTCTTGTTTTCGGCTCAGGTCATGATCTCAGGATCATAAGACTGAGCCCTGTGTTGTGCTCTGTGCGAGACAAACAGCCTGGTTGGGATTCCCTCCCTTTCCCTCTGCATGCCACCCCAACCTCCACACTTGTTCCCTCTCTCTTTCTCAAAAAAATAAATAAATAAAAAAATAAAAAAAAAAAATCTGCTAGCAAAAACTAAGAGAATTTACACACTGAGTGAAAAGCTAAAAGAAGCTGTGTAGGCTGAAGAAAATGATAAAATAATTTGTAATTATCCAGATGAAAGCATGGAAATGCAGGAAGAGGAGAAAAACAAAGTAAAGAGTAAAATTCAACCGCACAAAATGGTAACAGTATTCTGTCACTACAAGGCATTAAAATGTAGAATTAAAGTGACTGACAACAATAATACAAAAGGTTGGAAGTCTTAAATGGAATTAAAATGTTCGAAGATCCTACCATTGTATAAGAAGTGGATAATCTTACAGTTTATATTTGACTTTAATATGTCAAGGATACATTTTGTAATCTTTAGGGCAAACTTCAAAAGGATATACAACTACCAAGCAAATAGAAAAGGAAATGAGAATAAAAAATACTTGTTCAATCCAGGAAAAGCAGGAAAGAAGAAGAAAAAAAAAAAGATAAACATGTGGCAAACAGGAAAAAAAAAAGTAAGATGTGAGATAGGATTCCAATTATATAAGTAATGTATATTAAATATAAATAGACTCCAATTAAAAGATAGAATGAATTAGGGGTGCCTGGGTGGCTCAGTTGGTTAAGTGACTGCCTTCAGCTCAAGTCATGATCCCAGGGTCCTGGGATCAAGCCCTGCATTGGGCTTCCTGCTCAGCGGAGAGCCTGCTTCTCTGCCTGCTGCCTTTCTCTGCCTGCTGCCCTGCTTACTTGTGCTCTCTATCTCTCTGTCAAACAAATAAAAATCTTAAAAAAAAAAGATAGAATGAATTAAAGAAACAAAAAAAGTTCATTCCAATTACAAAAAAAAATTTTTTTTGTATTTAAGAACATAGAATGGTCAAAAGTAAAAGGGTGGAAAAACCATGCAAACACTAAAACAACATAAAGATGGTATAGTTATATTAGTAATAGACACAAAAGATCTTCAGGCAAGCACCATTCCAAATGATAAAAGGTTCAATCCATCAGGAAGATAAAAGAATTCTAAACTTATATACATGTAAGCTATATACATATATATATAATACACATGAAAGAAAGCTTCAAAATACATAAAGCAAAATTAGATGGAACCAAAAGAAGAGAGATAAAAATCCCAATCATAGCAGGACACTTTAATAAATGTCTCTCAATAACTGATAAAAAAAGCAGACAAAAACCAAACAAGAGTATGAATGATCTAGACAACAAACATGACTTTACTGTATATACTAAGACTATGTTTAAGAATGTCAGCATATTAGAGAAAAAGAATGTGAGCATATACATTATTTTCAAATGTACAAAGAATATGTATAAATGGACCATATGATATTCAATAAGACAATATTATAACAAATTTTGAAGAACTAAAATCATTCTGCATATCTGACCACAATGAAATTAAACCAAAAATCAGAAACAAAGGGATACTTAGAAAACCTCCAAATATATTCCAGATATTTAAAAATTAAGCAAAACTTCCTAAGTAACTTACAGATTAAAGAAGAAATCACAATAGGAATTAGAAAGTGTTTGAACTAAAAATAATGAAAATAGACATACCAAAATTTAGAAATTAAATATGTAGAAAATAGAAGAAAGAAAATAGTATCCAAAATTTAAAAAATAAAAGAGCAAATATTCAATGGAGAAAATCAACAAAGGCAGAGTTGGTTCTTTTCTTTTTAAAATATTTTATTTATTTATTTGGGAGAGAGTGAGTGAGTGAGAGAGAGAGCACAAACAGACTTCATGGTGAGCAGGGAGTCCAACAAGGGGTTTGATCTCAAGACCCTGGGATCATGACCTGAGCTGAAGGCAGATACTCTTAACCAACTGAGCCACGGGTTCCCCAGTTCTTTATAAGACTAATAAAATTGATAAACCTTGTCATGGCCATGAAAATCTGCCTCTCCGATGAGCCAAGTGGAGCTATGCTTTGAAATTCGCCACTGCATTCATATTGAGGCCATGCTTCCTGTGAGCACAAGAGAAATAACATGGAGACCTATTTCTGAGATATATGGGACTCCTTTGGGCAATTTTAGCTTGAGGACTTCTATCTGGTCTTGTCAAAACTTAACTATATTGCAATCTATGCCTCTTCCTGCCCAACCTTCTTTCAGTTCTGCTCTTCAACACAGAGGTCAGACCTGCATCACTATTTGAGAGGTCTCCGTTTCCTTTGGCTCCTAACTTATCTTCCATTACAGGTGTTTCCTTCAATAAATGTCTTGAATGTCTAACCTCATCTTGGCATCTATTTCTTTGAAAATCCAAATTAGCCAAACTTTTATGAAGGGTAATCAAGGAAAAGGGAAAGAGCATAAATTTAATTTTAAAACTAGGAATTAAAAAAGGAATGTCACTATAGATCCTATAATAATTAAGAGGATGAGAGAATATTAGAAATAATTTTATGTTGATAAATTTGAATATTTAGATGAAATAGACAAATTCTGAGAGGAATACAACCTATCAAAACTGACACAGGAAGAAATAGAAAAAATGAGACATTCTTATTCAATTAAAGAAAGAAGAATCTGTAATTAAAAACTATCCAACAAAGTATTATCTAGGCCCATATCTTTTGATGGGTGAGCTCTTTCAAATATTTATGTAAAAAGAACCTCAAGCTTATAAACCTCTCCCAGGACAGAAAAAGGGCACTTTCTAATTCACTTTAAAAGGTCATCATAGGGGCACCTGGGTGGCTCAGTGGGTTAAGCCTCTGCCTTCAGCTCAGGTCATGGTCTCAGGGTCCTGGGATCGAGCCCCGCGTCTGCTCAGCGGGGAGCCTGCTTCTCTCTCTCTCTGCCTGCCTCTCTGCCTACTTATGATCTCTCTGTCAAATAAATAAAAATAAAAATCTTTAAAAAAAAAAAATCATAATGTTCCTACACAAACTAACAAGGATGTCACAAAAAAGGAAAATTAGGAAACACACTCTTTCATAACAACACTGTAAAAATCTGAGAAAAATATAATCAGATCAAATCCAGTGATAATATCAAAAGAATATCATGACTATATTTTATCCCAAGAATGCAAAGGTGCTTTACCATTCCAAAATCAAGCTGTAATTCACACATTAAAAAAAGAGAGGGAGGGGAGAAAAATCATATAGTAATTTCTAATAGATGCAGAAAAGTTATTTGAAAAAATTCAAGATACTTTCATGACTAAAAACACCTTAACATCATCAACAAAATTCTTTGTAAACTATTAATGAAAAGAAACTTCTTTAATCTGTTAAGGAGTTAACAGATTAGGGACTGCAGCAAACTTTATCCTTTCTGATAAAATACTGAAACTTTTCCACAGGAAACTGGGAATGAGACAAAGATACTTATAACTGGGGTAACTGGGTGGCTCAGTTGTTAAGCGTCTGCCTTCGGCTCAGGTCATGATCCCAGGGTCCTGGGATCGAGTCCCACATCAGGCTCTCTGCTTGGCAGGAAACCTGCTTCTCCTGCTACCATTCCCTCTGCTTGTGTTCCCTCTCTCGCTGTGTTTCTCACTGTCAAATAAATAAAATCTTAAAAAAAAAAAGATACTTATAACCATTTCAATTATACTCATACTCATTGTTCTTCACTGTGCTAATAGTGCAGTAAGAAAAATAAATACAAAGATTGGGAAAGAAGAAATGAAACGGTCATTATTCACAGATGATATCATTATATACATAGAAAATGCAAAAGAATCAGCAGACATATTACAATTAATAAGTGGAAACACTGTCATTATAAAAATTTATACAACAGTGAAACACAAACAGAAACGGAAACTAAAAGGATACCATTTAAAAATGGATAGCATCATTCCCCGAGATCTGCTCTTACTGAAACGGATCAATATGAAAACGGATAAGTCTGAGCACTGAAGACTTTCCAGTCTATTTGATACATAGTTCTGAGAAGCAAAAGTATTTAAAACAATAAGGGCTTGTATCTAGAGCTGTGAGAGTGTGTGTGCATCTGTGTGTATAGAGGTGACAGTGGGTAACTGAGGACTTGTTGATGGATGATGAGACTGGGGGGTGGATATGTGTGTATGAAACACTAATCAGTTCTGAGCAATGATAGAAAGGTTTTCTACTGACCTTTATAACTATGAAGGTTTCTACACTTGATCTGAGCTCAGAATTAAAAATAAAAAAGAATAGTATCAAAAAAGAATAAGTGGAATGCCTGGCTGGCTCAGTTGTTAGAGCATGTGACACTTGATCTAAAGGTCATGAATTCAAGCCCCATGTTAGGCATAGAGGTCACTTAAAAAAATACAAAAAATAAATAATAGGAATCTTATAAAAGCTATATATATGAGACTATTATACCGAAAAAAACGAACATTTTGAGAAAAATTAAACACCACCTAAATTAACAGAGAAATATACTCTATGGATTGGAAGAAAATATTGTAAAGATGTCAATTCTTTCCAAATTGGTTCACAGACTCAATATAAAATTCAATTCAATAAAATTCTAGTAAGAATTAAAAAATTTCAGGGGGGGCAAAAACAATCTAATTCTAAAATTTATGTGGAAATGCAAAGAGCCAAGAAATGCCAGGACAACCTTGAAGAACAAAGTTGGAAGTCTGGCATTACCAAAAAAAGACTAATTATAAGTTAAGTAATTAAGAGAATGTAAACTGGTTATAAGAATAAAGAAAACAATGGAATAGAATAGATAGCCTAAAAAAGACTCATCGATATAAGGTAATGTGAAATGTGACAAACGTGTCAATTTACTGCAGTAAGGGAAAGATGTTCCTTTTAATAAATGATGGTAGGTCAACTGGTTATTCATATGGGCAAAAGAAATGAATTAGCCCTTTACCCCATACCATATATAAAAATTGATTCTAATTTCAGAAGGACTGTGAATCCAGAAGAAAAGAGTAACATAAAAATTTTAGGAAAAAAAAAAGAGAGAACAACAGGAAAATCTCTCAATGAGCTAAGGATATGAAAAATTTTCTTTAAAAAAATATGAAAAATACTACCCATAAGAGAAAAACATTACTAACTGCCTATATTTAAAATGAAAAGCTTTACTTATCAAAAGATACCATGAAGAGAATGAAAAGGCAAGCCACACGGTAAGAGAATATATTTGCAATATATTTATCTAGCAAAATACATGTATACAGACTGCAAAAAGAATTACACATCAATAAGATAATCTAATATGGGCAAAAGACAGGAACTTTACAAAAGAAGGTATCTAAATTCTTTTTTTTTTTTTTTTTAAAGATTTTATTTATTTGACAGAGAGAAACACAGCTAGAGAGGGAACACAAGCAGAGGGAGTGGTAGCGGGAGAAGCAGGCTTCCTGCCGAGCAAGGAGCCCGATGCGGGGCTCGATCCCAGGACCCTGGGATCATGACCTGAGCCGAAGGCAGACGCTTAACGACTGAGCCACCCAGGCGCCCCAAGAAGGTATCTAAATTCTAATAAGCAGATGAAAAGCTGTCTCACCTTACTAAATTGAGGAAATTCTAATGAAAACACAACAAGAAACTAGAGCATACTCACCAGAATAACTTAAAATAAAAAACATGGATGGCAGAAAACGCTGATGAAAATGTGGAAAAATATAAGCCATTCTATGTATGGTGGGCACATAAGCTGGTACCACCACTTCAGAAAACTAGTAGAAGTGAAAAATGGAACTCTTCTGTAGTGTAACTATGGTGGTGGTTGCATGATCTATGCATTTGTTAAAGTATGCAGAACTGTGACACCATGAGGGGTAAACTGTACTTACTAAAAAACCAACCTAGATATGAGAAGAAATCAAAATGGAACACAAACTTAACTGTATTACAAATGAATAATGTAACCACATTGAAGTGGATAGAATAAAAGAACTAACCTGAAGTGACTCTGGATAACAGTATTTTGCTTAGACATCAGAGGGCTAAAGCTAAAAAGAACTGTAAACAAATGCATACTCTAGGAAGTAAATATGCTTTGCACAAGGGTGTGGGTAAGTAATTCAAAACTGCTTTAGGGTAGAACAAATAAGTAAATATATTTTAGATAATGAGAGCCAGAACTTTCAATGTCAGAGGAAGAAGTTAAATGGAAGGAAAGGGTGTAGGCTAGAATGAACTCTGTTGTTGGACTGGAATCAAAGGTATCAGCAGTTTCAACTCATGGAATTCAAATATATAAATAGATAGATATGGAAATAAATACAGATGGATATGTATGCATGAGTTATTATACGTACATATATTGCCAATCTATTTGCTAAGAGGGTCCCAAAGCAGTGATTCTCAATTAGCAATGAGCACATCTAGCACCCAGATTTGGGTTTCTAAATACCGTTTGCTAATTAAAGGAACCAGGATTATTTGAAGAAGCGGTTGATTCCAGGACTGAAGCAGGGAAAATACAAGCACCTAAAGCATCATAGGTTGTCAAAAAATAAGATAATGCTCAAAAAAGGATGGTGACAGAGCAAGATAAAAAGTCTATATACTGGGTGATTCTATTTCAAAAAGAGGCCGAGCTAATTGTTAGTAGTGGAAACCAAAATAATAGTGGCTTCTAAGTACTACAAGTTCTGTCTTGATCTGGTGGTAGTGACACAGATGTGTTCACTTAATAAAAGTAGTACCAGTTTCAAATGTATAAAACTTAAAAACAAACAGTATAAGATGTTCTATATTTTGATTATGGTGATTATTTAGTGAAATATATGTGCATTTTATATAGATACATAGATGTAATCTATACCTCAATAAATCTGACTAAAGGTCCTACCAAAATAATGTTATAATGGGGTTAACATTTGCCTAGACTAGTTTCCTAAGGGTAGGTTTCTCTAGGGCTGGGTCTGACATCACTAAACCATACAAACCATGCCCCAAAGATATTCCTTTGTCAGGAATGTGACAGTTCCACATATGTTATTCTAAAGTATTTTTGACCTCCTGGTTAACTAAAGGACTTTGTTTTTTGTGGTTACAAAAAATCTAAAAATGGAACATGAGTTAATAACTTAGTTGCTTATATTCCTGGTTAAGAGATACACATTCTTCAAAATTCAAAGAACTTTTTTCTATGAACGTCATATATAGACATTCTGAAAAAATGCTACTTAATTTGTTCTATCTACACCATCACCAACCTACGCCAACAAGATCATCATTTAAATGTTTTGGCTGTAGTAGAGATAACGTTTTCAAAATGACTTATAGCAGTATTTTGTAAGAGTAGGAATTGTGATGATGTGCTGACATTATTCTTCCAGCTGCTGAAGCTGTTTTTCTTTAGAGTTTGCATTTTCTATTCTATACTTTCTGTACTTTATGTCTACCAGAACTGCAAAGCACATTGGCCTTTTCTCATAGAGTATGGTACAGCATTGAGTACTATCAAAGAACCTGAAAACTTAACTAGCAAATGGGGTATAAGTTTCTTTAAGGTTTTAGGACCATGAAGACAAGTAACCTCAATAACCCCATTTACTTATAAGGAAATGACAAAGGGCACTATGATGTGATTATCTTAAATTATAAGCAAATCAAATGTAGTTACTATTTAGAATAATATATGTAGATTGTTAGTAATAGATGAGTACATGATAGCTGGTGATTTATCAAGAGAGAGAAGCATTCACCAAGACTTATTGAAGTACTAGATGCTTAGCTGCTAAAAGGTTCTGTTTCTATATTCCCACAAAATCACAGACTTGAGGCAACATTATCAAATCACCTAATCCAATGGTTTTTAAAGCAAGAGGTGGAGGGTAGAGAGCATTGCAAATTACTTAAGGGATCTTTTCAACAGATACACAACCCTCTACTTCCCAACCCCACTCAACAACCCTCATTCTCATCTATCTTCTTGTATATTCCACTACTTTTCACAGGGATGTATCAGGTTGAATTAAGCATACTTCTACAGAGGGAGGGCTATATTTACTAAAAGTCCACTTGGTGATTTTGACATGGCAGCCCTTGTCTTCCAGTTGAAAACATAATGACCTAATCTGTTTTCTCCTGTTGGGCAAAATTACAATTCAAAGAGCCCAGAAAGAATTCTGAAAGTATTCAGAAAAGTCTGCAATTTATTCTTTAGTGGACCTATTTCACTCTGTCACATATGAGCCAAAGTGTAAAATGCACTATTTTCAATTTAGAATAAAAATCTTATTGCTTTTTTCAATTTTTTAGGAACATACTTAGTGTAGAAACTTGGAGAAATATAAACTTTCTGCAAAGACATATATATCTGTATCTGTATATGTATGTAAATATTCCTGTATATAAAATATTTATTTTTACAGTTGTTGATGTAATAAGGTGTTAATATATGAAGACCTCACTAAAAGGTGCTATCTGGTAGGTAATAAAAATCTTTAATCTTAGTTTTTCTACATTTATAGACACAGGAATGACTTCTTTGACCTGACTCTCATGCTACCTAACAGGTTCATTCAGTATTTATTAAAAGGATCAAAATGTACAGAGTCATATTTTCTTTCCTGCCATCATTCCTGGCTTCTTACTCTTATTACTTTCCAGTATTCCTTGCCACCCCCTCTAATACTCCAAAAAAGCTTGAAACTCACATAGCCTGCAAGCAATGAGACAATGATTGATATGACAAAACCTCTGGGCTAGATGGATATACAAAATGGATACACAACTGAAATAGAGATGACCAAGAAAACCCAGATGTTAAAGACTTTAGATTCACAATTTAGCAAAGAAGAATTCAAAGAACTACATATAAAACAACAGAAAGTGGTTTATAGACACCATATCTCAAAAGGAGAAAAGTCTCTAGAATTAAATACCAAGAAAACTGATTTTGTTACATTACTGCTAAATGCCAAAAACTTAGCAATGATCATTTAAAAATACTCTATAGTGTGAGGTTTAAGGAACAATGATTCCTAATTAGTGTTTTAATAAGTGTGTTAGCACTGCCTTGTGCCATTCTGGAATGTCACTTATGGTAAATTAAGGGACACTTTCTCTCCCCATCTTCCATTAGTATTTTAATGCTAGGAGGTGGGAAAAAGCTGATCCATATTCAAGAGCAAAGGAGGAAAAACAATAACAAATTGGCATCTCTTCTGTGAATTGCCCCACAGGCCAAGCATTTTTATGTTCTTAATCATTATTAAATGACTTAACATGACACCCAGAGCCTGGCGAATGATTGCATCCTGACATGAGAACGAATTACAAATGAAATGAAAGATCAAGCCGTATTAGAGGATTGCCTCTGGGAAATGAAAATCTTTAATTCTCTTTTATTATTGACATTTATTTGGCTGCCATGAATAACAACATAGGAAAGAGATTCAGCTATGCTTGTGCACTGAATAGCTTATCCCAGGGCTCAAAACTGCATTAACATTTATCATGTTTGCTTTTGTAGCTGACACCAGTGAACAGATTCTCTATCCATCTTGTATTTATCATGCATTGCAGATATAGTGCATCCTCTAATTTAAGTTCATTTTCATAGAGTAGGAAGAGCAAAGATTAGCCAATGTCTTTCCTCAAATAAATTCCTGCTAGTAAGTATTCCTAAGACTGGTTTAATAGATTTAATAAAGAACAAAATAAGTTGACAAAGAAATTGAGTCACAGGAAGGGGGGCTAATTTTAAAGGTTTCAACTTTGGGGAAATTTGCAAATTCACAATGAGGAAGACACTTGTACTATATGTTTATCTGGAATATATAAGGCCTTAAAATAAATGTCTCCATAAAGAGCAACAAATAGCATTTTATGAATCTGCAGGCCATACTACAGTTCCTGTAAGATAAGAAATCTGCATGTTTTTCACTTTTCCAAACACTGTGCATTGCTAAGTCAGGAACAGGCCACATACTATATGAAGACAGCAATCCAGATAGTTATTATCAATGCAGGGCTATCTTTCCATGACATTTCTTTTCTCTCTTGCACAAATTAACAGCATGGCTTTTTCTGTCATAACAATAAAAGATTATATGATTGGTACCTGATGCCTTTGCTCATATGATCCTCTTTGATAATATTACTGGATTGCCCTCCTTTCTTTAAATCCTTCCTAGAATTCAAGGCTCAGCAAGGATATCAATGTGTCTTGGGAAAATCACTTAATATCTCTGATCTTTTTTTTTTTTTTTAAAGGCTTATTTATCTTAGAGGGAGTGAGAGAAAGCGTTAAGTATGAACGTGGGGAGGAGTACGGGGAGAGGAAGAGAATCTCAAGCAGACTCCCCACTGATCCCAGAGCCAGATGCGGGGCTTGGTCCCTCCACCATGAGATCATGACCTAGGCAGAAACCAAGAACTGAACTCTCAACTGACTGAGCCACCCAGGCACCCCCATATCTCTGATACTTGATTGAAAATTATTTTTTAGTTTTCTTTCTGTTTTATAATTCTGATCATGGAAAATTTTAAACATATACACAAGTTGAGGTGATAACGTAATGACCACCCCTTGTACATCCATCACCTAGCTCTACAATTACTAACTCATGGTGAATCTCATTTTACCTATAACCCCACTTCACTATTTGTCACTCACTGATTTATTATGAAATAAATATTTCTGGAAGTAAGTCTTTGAATCTTGCTTTTGACAATTCTAAAGTAAGAAAGTTGGAATGAATTAATCCTAAGGTTCCCTCTCCCCAAAATTTGAAAATAATTTCTTCTTTGACCCTTTCCAGGCTTATAGATTTAATTCAACAAAAATTTACTTCATAGTCACTATAACATCTTTCTTCAGGCTTAATCAGTTGATCTCCTTCTCTGAGTCAATACAACCCATATAGTCTGTACCAAGAAGTAAAATTTACTTATTTGTATTTATGTTTTTATGTATATTAATTTCCCAGTTAGATGTTTAAGGCTCATATCTTAAATTTCTGTTTAGCAGTGTACTAAAAACACCCACAAAGGTAATTAATTGCTGCCATTTATTATTAATTGACTGATGGGTTTTAATCTTAATGGTTCAGACAGAATTAACAGGTTTGTATTTGGCTTTAATAGTAGGTAGCATCATACTGACAATATTAATCATTTTAACCAATAAAATGTTTGTTTACTAGATGAAATTCCTATTCTATTTCTGTGTCATAAAATAGATGACTAAGTAAAAACAGAAGTGAGGTTATCTTCTTAAAGTTTAAAGCTGACGAAGTAACTTATCTCTGGATTTTATTTGTTTATAATTAGATAAGTTCATTTAAGTTAAGCATAGGAACTTGCTAAGTAAATTTTTTTTCAGGAAAGACATTACTAGACTGACAGTATCTCCAAAATATCAGAGTAAATAAACTAAATCAAAGCGGATTTACTCAATTGAATTTTAATAAATTACCTTCTTGAAAATGAAATCTTTTCTACTGAGATGGAAGTTAGGTATATTTACTAAAATATAAATACCACAAAAGGTATATTTTCACAGAAATAGAACAAACAACCCTAAAACTTACATAGAACCACAAAAGACCCCTAATAGTAAAAGCAATCTTGAGAAAGAAGAACGAGGCTGGAGGCATGACACTTCCTGATTTCAAACTATATTACAAAGAGATAGCAATCAAATCAGTATGGTACCAGCATAAAAACAGATGTCTGGAAAGTAAAGTATGTCTTCAATGAGTGGTGCTGGGAAAGCTGTAACATGCAAAAGAATGAAACTGGATCATTATTATGGATGCCCAACAAGTACATGAAAAGATGATTAATAGTACTAATCATCAGGGAATGCAAATGAAAACCAAGGTGAGACATCACCTCACACCTGTCAGAATGCCTATTATCAAAAAGATAAGAAATAAATGTAGGTGAGGACATGGAGAAATGGGAACACTTGTGCATTGCTGTGGGACTCTAAATTGGTACGTAAGTTCTTCAAAAAATTAAAAATAGAACTACCATATGACCCACAATTCCATTTCTGGGTATTTATCTGAAAGAAACAAAAACATGAACTCAAAAAGATATCTATACCCTCATGTTCATTGCAACATTATTTATAATAGCTAAGACTATAGCTAAGTGTCCACTGATTGGTGAATGTGTTGTATCTATACATATTTGATAGAATATTGGAAAATGTGTTGTATCTATACATATTTGATAGAATATTATTCAGCAATATAAAGGAGAAGAAAATCCTGTCATTTAAACAATATTGATGAATCCTGAGTGCATTAAGCCAAGTGAAATCATCCAGAGAGAGAAAGACAAATTATGATCTTACTGGTATGTGGAATGTAAAAAAAAAGCAAAACTGAATTATAAATACAGAGAATAGATTGGTGCTTGACAGATGCAAGGGCTGGGATAGGGTAAGCAAAAAGCATGAAGGTGGTAAAAAAAAAAAAAGTATGTTGTTTTCAAACAAATTATAATATAAAGAATACAGAATTCTGTATAAATGTTCTGTATAAATTCTGTTACAAATGATTAATCTTCATTATACTGGGCGTTGCATACAATATCCACACATACCTGTAGCCACTATAGTATCTTCTCTCCCCTGGGTAAAAATCACAATTCGCTGTCTCTTCGGGTTCACCTTTGGCAGAGCCTGTGTCTTTCTGGCTATCTCTTTAATGTCTTCAGTCTATTAATGAAGAGGAGGAAAAAGTTCTCATAACAGTACAATAAAGCAAAAGTTACTAGTAGATTAAGAATTTAGCTTGTCATGTTCAAAATAGGAGGGATACATACCCCCAAAATAGGAGGGATACACACTCCTATTATAAGAGTTATTCTTTTAAAATTTTAACCTAAAGAAAGGTAAACAGATAGTACAATAGCCTTGAAGGAACCCAACGTCAAGTTGTAACAATTTAAAATTTACGATAAATTTATTTCATGTATAGTCTCACCCACTTGCCTTTGTATTATTTTGAAGCAAATCCCAGATACCATATAATGTTATCTGTAAATGTTTTACTATGTACCCCTGAAAGGTAAGGACTTAAATATAACCACATAACTATTATATTTTAAAAAATTAACAATAATTTCTCAATATCAGCAAATAGCCAATTTTCAAATTTCCAATTAAAGAGAGATTTGTAAAAACAAAAAAGGGGGGGATATTTATTATTTTAGAGGTTTGAAGAATTATGCTGACTCTGGAAATAATGTTGCTAAAATGCCAGATTTTTCAAAGAACTAAAATGAGAGAAGGAGATGCTGTTTCCTATAGACTTAATTTTATTTTAAAAAGATAAAGTTAAAAAAAACCCCACAAATTAATTCTAGAAACCTGATGCTATTTTTCATATCACATAGGTCATGATGTTTTACATCATAAATGTTTTTACTTGAAATCTAAATCTTGAGCTATCATCAGTAGGATTTTTAGAATCACGTTTTCAACAATTTTAGGTAATTTAAAAATCCACGTCTGAATTTGGCGGGCCTCTAATCCATCCATGGTTTGGACTTTATTGGTACTCTATCACTATACAATTTCAAACAGTTGTTATGGAGAGAGACATACCAGAGGAGAAATATATCTGAGTGGTATCAAGAAAGTTTAATTAGAATATATAGGACAGAAAAATTTAGGTATTCAAGGTAGACAAGTCCTAATGGTTACAAAGAACATCAGAAACTATGACATTTTTAAAGGTATAAAAATCTTTAGTGAAATATTTGTATGTTGTTTGTTCACTACATACTAAAGAAATTCCAGATGATACATGAAGCTAAGCTTCTTCTACACCTAACATGGTAATTCCAGACGACCACTGTTTCTGAAAAGTATAGCCATGTGTGGTAAGACAATGCTAGTGACCTTTCAAACCTGCTGACTATTTCACTTTTGGTTGCTTATTTTAGAACAAAACTAAGCCTGAACTCTGATAATATAAAAAAAGAAATTTCCTCTGTTTTGGGAAAATGACAATTAGAAACAACTAGTAACAGATGAAAGGACCAAAAAAAAAAAAAAAAAAAAAAATCAAAAAAAGCCACACAATGACAATATTTTCACTCTCTCAAATATATGTATACATTTAATTAAAATGATTGACATATATTCTCTCAATCTCCTTACCACACTTAAGTTTTACAACTGTCGGAGTCCTGCTTATGATCAAGTACATTCATATTTAATAAAGATAAAGGGGTAAAGCCCAGAAACACATTTACTTTATCATCTTGGGAGCAAAATACCATGTATGCAATGTTTTTAAAATAGAGGTCTTTCTTCAATATGGTATGAGGAATAGATTAAGAATGAGAATCTAGGGTTGTCTTCTACCAAGCCAGTAGGAAGATATATGTATTTTTTATGGGAGTTTTGGTAACCTAATCAAAGAAACCTTTCTTATGTCTGAAATGAAATCTTATAAAAATGGCAATTCAAGAGTGAAATAAATTTCCCAAATAAAACACAAATCTTTACAGGATGGTTAAACTTTATTCTAATTGTATCCATGTCCACAGTCCATATAAAACTCCTCTGTCACTCTTGGATCACTGTCAGTGAACACCAAATCTAAATGTATTACTATGCCTTTGAGGAGCCATTGCTTTGGCCTCAGTAGTTGATCCCCATCTAGTATGAAAACTTTTCTTAAAACCTCAATTTTGTCTTCTCAAAGCTAAATATTTCCAATTCTGCAGCTACATTCACTTCCCTATAGATTCTTCTCCTTTATACTTGGGCTAACATCTTAGCAGAATTACGACATTACAAGGGGCTTCAGAACACATCTAGATTTGTGCATTTTGAGCAGGTAAATAAACCTTTCTTTGTAATAAACCTTTGTGAGGCTCATTTCCTCATCTACAAAACTAAGAAAATATTTATGTTAAAAGACATTGGAGCGGGGAGCACCTGAGGGGCACAGTCAGTTGAGCATCTAACTCTTGGTTTCAGCTCAGGTTGTGATCTCAGGGTCATGGAATCAAGCCTTGCCTCTCGGTTTTTGTGCTCAGAGTGGGAGTCTTCTTAAAGACTCTCTCTCCCTCTCCCTTGGCTCCTCCCCTTACATGCTCTCTCTCTCTGTTTGTCTCTCTCTATCAAATAAAATCTAAAAAAAATGATGTTGGGGGAGAAATATGCTCAAATAGTGGGCAGAAGTTTCAAGAGAATCTGGATATTTGTATAGTCTCAAAGTATCTCTCTTAAGATACTTTTCATTACAGATTAATAGGTGAAATATTTGCATAGTCCCCAAATATCACCCCCAAGATATTTATTAAATACAATGAGAAAGTAGGAACTTTGTAAAAAATAAATTGGCAAACATCATCTAAACCCAGTGATGAAAGTGAACATCACCAACATTAAGACAATGGGACATCATGTATGTCCCCAATATGATGTACTGAGAAGGGCAAATCACTTCTGTGGTATTTCTAGCAAAATGCATAACTTCGGGGCGCCTGGGTGGCTCAGTGGGTTAAAGCCTCTGCCTTCGGCTCAGGTCATGATCTCAGGGTCCTGGGATCGAGCCCCGCATCGGGCTCTCTGCTCAGCGGGGAGCCTGCTTCCCCCCCCCTCTGCCTGCCTCTGCCTGCTTGTGATCTCTCTCTCTGTCAAATAAATAAATAAAATCTTTAAAAAAAAATGCATAACTTCAACTTAATTAACAGAAAATGTCAGAGAAACTCAAATTGAGGGGCAAGTACTCAACAAAAGGATCAAGAACATGAACAAGGAGAGAATGAGAAACTGTTGCAGATAGAGACAAAGGAGACATGACAAATAAATGCAATTTGTTTTCCTGGATTAGATTCTCAAACAGAAAAAGGAAGATAAGGAGAAACCTGTGAAATCAGAATAAAGACTGTAGTTCAGTTATTCGTAGCATACTGATGTTAACTTCCTTGTTTTGATCATTATACTTTCATTCGTGTAAGATGTTACATTAGGGAAAGCTGAGTGTACTATTTTTGCAAATTTTCTAAGTTTAAATTATTTCAAAATAAAAAGTTGAAATTAATTATTGTGAGGATGAAAGAAGATGAGGTAAGTGAAAGACCTTAATGCAATATTTAGCACATGCTAAGTCCTTAATAAATATTAATTTCTTTCCTCTAATATTCTCCAAAACTGTCATATCCAGAGGTTGCCCCCGAATCTCTACAAATGGCCTCAAGAGTCTTGAGTACTGGGAGTTCAATTATGGTATCTAATAAGGGAGGAGAGAAAGGAAAAAGGGATGGGGAGTAGAAGAAAGCTCATAGAATTTAGCTATGAGCCATGGATACAGGTCTGAAGTGCTCACTAAATCTTAACTTCTACAGGCAGTAGGTATTATTCCTAGATTCTCATTTTGTATGTGAGTAAACTGAGTTACAGAGAGGGTAAGAAGCTTCCTAAGGTCATAAATATACTAAGCGGTGGAGCCAGGGCTAGCGCCCACAAAGTCTGACTCCAGAAATTACACTCTTAACCAATATTCCATGCTATCCACAGATTGTACTGCTTTTTGAATTCCGGCAGTGTGCTTTCTGTTGTTATCACAAAACCATAGCATGTTCAACTGAAATAATTTTCTACCACATGCACAAGTCATTACCGATCTTGTGTTTAAGTTTGCTATTTTTTCCTCTTAATTATTCTGGCTTGTATTTTACCCTAGTGATTTTCAATTTTTGACTTCCAAGATATTTCTCATTTTCCAAGGTCATTTGGAAATCTAATCTCCTCCAATATGTTGGGATGTGAGTAAGAAAGAAGTGTAGTATATAAAGAGTACGAGACTTAAAAGAGCTGGCTCTGGTTCTGGCTCCATGATATATTAGCTATGTGTGACCTTGAACAAGTCATGTAGCCTAGTTTTTTAATCTCTTGAACTAATATGGCAGTACACGCCCTACCTACCCCCAAAAGGTTTGTGCGAATATTAAATGCATTAATCATATGTTGGAAAAGGTTTTATAAACTGTGAGGTATTTTATAAATGTTAAATTATGCTTTTATTGTCACTGCTGATCACACACTTAAATTTAGCATTGTCTTTCAAATTAAAGAATACACTCTCTTCATTCCATTCTTAACAAGCAGATGATACAAATGTTAATACTGTCATAATCTACCTACTCCTATAGAATACCAATTGCCGTGTTCCCACACATTGTCTCACTTAACCATATCACATTCTTTTGTTTTCCAAATAGAAACTCCTATAATAATTATGGTGTTCACTTGACATGTCACTCTCGAGTCTTATCTCCTACTACCTCCTCTTCGCTTACTTCATTCCAGACACACTGGCCTTTTGTCAGTTCTTGGAGTACACAGAACATTATGCTCTCTCCCCTTTGGGGACCTGTGTACTCCTGTTCCCTCTGTTTGAAATTTGTTTCCCTGTTGTTTGTTTGTTGCTTTTTTCTGTCAATATCTAGATATCTGTCAATATCTGCTAGATATCCATATTTTTCAAGTTTTACTTCCCTCAGAGAGTAATTTCATGACTACTGTATCTAAAAAATAGGAACCCCTCCCACATTCTCTTTCAGTTTATTCTCTGATCATTTCTGTCTTGTCTCCAGGGTCTATCAAAGTGTGAGGCACAGAGTTATTGCTCAGTAAATATTTATTGAATGAATAAATGAAGAGAATTAAAAGACTACCTTTCTCTTTCTGATACTTTTAAAACTGTCCTCTTTTGGGACTCAGTCACCTAGAAAAGCAGCATTGTACTCTCTTAACCAGCAGGATCTAACATAGTGTCTTATTTCCAGAAACTCTGGGTGATCATTCATTGTATTCTTTGAGTTTGTGACAAACACAAGAACCTTAAAAAAATCCTGGGAGAATTCTTTCGGAATCAATACCTCCTGAATACCCTGTGGCCCTTCTCTCCAGTGTTGATCAATGGAATTTTCTGTGATGATGGATATGTTCTACATCTGCACCATCTAATATGGCAGTCCCTAGCTGCATAGGCTATGGAGTGCACTTGAAATGTGCCTGTTGAGATTTAGGAACTGAATTTTAAATTTTATTTAATTTTAATTAATTTGAACTTAAATAGCCATATGTGGCTAATGGATGCCATATTGGATAATGTAATTCAATACTTTCTTGTCTCTGGTATAAGATGATAGAGTCATCAATGGTCAGAGAAAGATTACAAGTCTGAGATTTTTGGATAGAGTCAGGGGTTGTGGAGGAAACTTGGAAAAGGGAAAAGGATTGCTTTGTTTCCTCTATGGTCACAAGTAATATGTGTTAGAGATAGAAAATAAAATAAAAATTTGTTGCTGGGAGTACACTGAATAAATGACCCCATAGAGAAGGTATGAATTATCTTCATCATTTGGTATAGAGTCCATCGCACAAAGAGTGAAAATACAAAGAATATTGTATTTAGGTTTTGGAGTTATTTTCTTTATTTTATTTAAGTCAATTTTCAATACAGCTTTTAAAAGGTTTCATAATGAAACATATTTTTAAGTACCTTATTTTTATTTAGGTTCTAAGAATACAAACCTTTAAATGCTTCAGTTCAAGCTAAAGTAGATTTAAAAACACACTGCAGTCTGAACTGATTTTCCAGAATAATAAAAGCCCTCATGAAACTTTTTACCTCAAGAATTGTCATTTTAAATTCTTAGCAGGTCTGTCATTTAAATCAGGCACTATGCAATTTTCTATCATATATATATATATATATCCTCTCTCTTCTGCTTTGTGCTCTGCCCAGCTCCAGTTTTTATCTCATTCTCCAGTGCCCTCCTAAGCTGCCTCTTCTTACTAAAAATTGCCCAATTCATTTTAAAGATTAAAGATTTTTTAAAAAGAAAGATTATCTAAAATTTGCAGAGAAGCTAACCAGACTATCATAAACAATGCCACTGAAGATATTTCCTGATGAATAAATACTGGTTATTTTTAGAGGAATTTGGATATCACTAGTGGCAATACTCAGTGGCTTTGGGAACTGATTGGGATTTATAATAGAAAATGACGGTAGGACAGCAGAGCTGGTGGAAAGAAAAAAATGCTCACCTTTCTTTTTAATCTTTTCATTTCTTTCCTCATTCATGCCCCAATTTGGAGGTAAAATTAAGGTTGAGAGGGAGAAAATGCAGATCTTTTCTAGTTTGTCACAGTAGACCTGTGAGCATTGACACATTTCTATAGGTATTAAACTGTTAAGATAAAGTGATTTATTCTTGTTTGATTCTTTAAAAACAAGTTTCAAATCTAGGCTTTCCTATTACTGTCTAATAGATTAAGGAAACTTTAATGACATTTTAAAATAATTGAATTCCCCCAGAGGGCATTGCATAAATGGATATTTAATAACAAAAATATTCTACTCACGGCTCTTATATATTTTGCAATGCTTGTAGTATTTTAGGGAATTCATGAAGGGACACATCAAGACACGGTGTGCTTTACCTAATCTAACATATCACTGTCAGCATCACCAACAGAGTAGTTTTCCTATGTTAGAAGCTAATAAGATATACTATTATAAACATCATCATGTTTATATGCTGTAATCAATTATGGTGGATTTATGGTTAAAAAAAAAAAACAAGTCTATGTATCAGCAAATAAGAACTAATGAAAAGGTTAATATGGTGCCGGTTAGTAGAAAATAGAAAAAGTAGTTTGTCGCTAAGACTGAATTTAAACGAAGCATATTCAAAGCATGTAGCTCAAGTGGGCAATAAAAGTATGAATTTGGGTTTGATAAACTAGAAATTATTATCTGCAGGTACTACAGAGTCATGATCATTTGTTATGCAACATGTTATATTTCTAAGCATATATAAAACCAGTTATTTTCTAGAACTAAAATACATTTTTTTAATGTTAGCACTGAAAACAAGCTATAAATTTATATTCAACAAGCTCTTATCTATGGAGAATATTTGTAACAAAAGAGAATATTGATTGTTAATATTAAAACTTAACATTAGTGAAACCTTAAGACATGACTGAAAACATTTACTTATATTTTCATGATCAAAACATTTGAATTGAATATTATCCTGAGTATATTTACTTGTGAATACCAATTGCCAGTTTGGGAAATTACAAAGTGAAACTTAAATTAGATTCAATAAATACTTGGAAATTTTTATTCCTTCTATATGTGACTCAACTCTGTATTTATAACAATATAATAAAACAAAAAAGAAAACTCCCAAGCAGCTAGTATAGTTCTAATAATCAAGTATTCCAAGGCAAGCCTTTCTGCCTTGATACGGTTTTTTCATAGAATACGTATACCACAAGCTACTGTCTTCCTCCAAGAAGAGGAAGCTTTATGTCTGGTTGTCAAGTCTTATGACATGGGTAACATGCACATGTATTACTTTGTTGCTCGATAATGAATCTGCCTTTAGTACATTTAAATAATAGTTCCATCACAAATTCATACAATACTCTGAAGAGTTCAAAGTGAACTTACTGATAGATCTAATCAATGCTCACAGCTTCTCTAGATGGTAGACAATACTGAGCATGTAAAGAGAATTTCTATATTCCAGCTCTAGTCAGTTTAATTTTTAAAAATTACTACCATGCAACATTCCAAGTTGCTGTACAGAACACAGCATTCTACATAGCTCTGGCTCAATAAATATGATGCTTATAAAACTTATAAACTCAGTTTATGAATTCTCTGTCAGTTAACCTAGGTTCAGATTAAAGCCAGTGTTTTCTAATAATTACCTAGAAGATGGATATTATATAGATAAAAACATGGCCTTGTCTGTTATCCTAATTTTGCCAATAACCACCACATGGAGTTTTGAATCGTGACAACTACTACTTCCACTAGGAAAACAGAATTAGGACTTGGAAATTAAAGCCAATTATTGATATTTGGTTTCAGAAAATTTATGTTTTATGCTATCCAAAGAGAGAGAGAGAGAGAGAGAGAGGAAAAAAAAAAAGATTAAAGCAGGAAGTTTATATGAGCAGGATTTAAATTAATCAGTTCATAACAACTGTTAAGTACAACCTTTTGGAAATTAATTTGCATAATGATAATCTACATGTGGTAGGGGTGAAATTATTTAAATGACATTATATTTCACTATTTAGTCTTGCTCCACCACTGCTTTAGCAGTGAATCCTTATGAAATGTAATACAGCTAATGAGGTAGCTTTTTAACTGAACAAACTGACAGGCCCCATATCTGCAGAGGCAGCTTGAAACCGTGCCCAACCTCTTGGCTTCCCAAGAGGCTTTTCAAAATTCAATAAATAACATCTGTAGGCGATGTTGGGTGCAGACCTAGCAGAGTGCGTCATAACACTGTGCTGGCAGAACAAAGAAACCATGACGACTGCCAAGTTTCCATGGCAACTGCTGCGAGGCTCTGAGAGTATAATAGCACATCAATCACTGTCCAAAAGAACTTCATTATCAGCTAGAAAAAACCTTTAGGATCTGTTTAGTGTGCAATTGTGGGTTAACTCACCTCAAAGCCTTGCTCTCTAGCAAAAGTGGCAGCTTCCTGAAATAAAAAAAAAAAGAACAGTTAATTATAAAGGGCTAGGTAATGAAGAAATAATCCATTTTGAAACTCATTCAAATAGTCTTCTTTTTATACAATTATCTCAATATACCCACATAGTTCAATTTTTATTCTTACACCAAAAAAGATTTCTTTTTTCCCTTGGCATGAAAAAAAAAAAGGCAGCATAATGTCAACACACTTCACAAGTTGGAATAAAGAAGATGTAGTACATGTTTTTACTGTAGCTGTCACAGTGAGTTCAGGTGTTTTGACCCCAGCAAAGAAAGACAATCATTTGAAACCTAAGGAACATACTGGTAGTTGTGTTTTTAATTGAAACAATACTGTTCAGAAAGCTCTTCTGCAGAGAAGAATGTCTGCTTATAAATGTATAGATTCAGAAAAATCACCATTTTGCAATCTCTAATGAAATTTATTCAGGCAAGGATCATCAATGGATGCTAAATTTCTTAGATAAAAGGATGAGGGGAAGCTGGGTATTTCATAGAATCAAAATATCACAGATTATATGCTGGTCACGGGGAGCAAAGTATAACTTTATAATGGAAAGATCAAGCTGTCATCACCTTAACCCAATGATCGATCTTATCAGTTTTCATCATTAATAGTGGAATCACCAAATATTCTGTGCTTTCCATTTTGCTGCAGTTAAAGGAACAAAGCAGCACCCATAAAGTTTTCTGACCACATTTTTAACATGAATTAATCAAAACTTTAACTCAATAACTGCAGTCTACAGAAAATATAGAGGATAGGAGAACAAGTTAAATGATACAATGAGAAAGTAAATGGACAAATCCATAAAGCAGGACATCCTACAGGACAAATAGCTTGGTCTCTTCAATAAATCAGTATCATGATAACTTGGGGAGGGGAAAAATGACCAAGAGCAATGTATAGACCTTAACCAAATCTTGTTTTTTACAAACAATTCAAGAAAGGCATTTTTCGGACAACTAGAGAAATTTCATTATAAAGCAGGATTGAGATAACATTAGGAATTATTATTTCATAGGGTGAATGTGCTTGAGAGGTTTCTTCTGAAGTATTTAGGGATAAAATGGCATAATATATGTAATTTGCTTTATACCACTTTTAAAAAATTGAAGCAAAGTAAAAATGGCAAAATGTTATCAACTATTAAATCTAGATGTTATTTTATCACTGAGATTTTCAAAATACCATCATACCATTTGTTAGCATTGTGTTTATTGTTTGATGCTCGTTTCAAGTTTGTATTTTGTTGCCTTTTTTCCAATTTAAGTTTTTCATGGAGCTAATAGTTCAAAGATGCCACTTTTTTTGAATTTTCTAATTTCCATTTTTTCTTTCTCACTGAGGTTATTCAGAATTATCAAGTCAGATTTGTGGGATGTTTTTCTGGGGGAAAAATCTAGATGTATTTAGTATTTCCACTTTGTTTGAAAACTTTCATAGCACAGTCTTCCTCTCCCTAATTTCTTTTTTACATAATGTCAGGGTAACAAAGGTTGTACATTAAAAAAAGAAGAGTTAAAGTTTTTATTTTTTTTTAAAAGATTTTATCTATTTAGAGAGAGAGAGAATGAGGGGGGAAGGGACAGAGGGAAAGAGAGAATTCCAAGCAAACTACATGCTGAGCGTGGAGCATGACAAAGGGCTGGATCTCATGACCCTGAGATCACAATTTGAGTGGAAATCAAGAGTTGTACGCTTAACCAAACTGAGCCACCAGGCACCCCTAGTTAAAATTTTTTAATTCACAGTTTTTCTAGGTTCCTAAATATCTTAAGGGCACAATCTGATGAACATTACTATATCCACTAATGCTCTCAAAACAGGCTATCAAATGACAAAAACACATCTGTGTCACCAAATCCTTTCCCTTTCTGTACTCTCTGCATATATTTTAATTTTGGGACTGATAAACAAAATAGAAGCAATATTACTTTTCAACTCAACTTCCCTCTTGAAAATGAAAAAAAAAAATACTGCAGACAACTGTCAAGAGCCTCTACATCTTAACTTACATTCCTCCAAAATTATCTTTGCCAAGAGATATTAATAGAAGGATGGGATTTGAGCCTGAGTAGTGAGCAGATCCAACTCAACTGAAACGACTGCTGCACCAAACCATGTAAGGCAGAAAGTAAGTCAGTGTCTCCAGCACCAATTTGGGTACTATCTACGTGTTAAGGAAAACACTGGGAAAAAGAAGTATGTATGCACTTATGGTCCAATATACTAATGACATATAGATTTAAAGACCCATTGTGAGGGCTTGAAGAGTTGAAATGGATGACTACAGCTAAACGCTGAAGTTAATAGAAAGAGATAAGCTGAAAGTACAATTCCTTAGGCTGTTCACTAGAGAAGCATAAAGCTGATCGAGTTAGCCTTGGTGATGCAGATTAATGAAAAATTGAATTATGATCTTAACAAATGGTATGAGCAAGGTTGGCCTCTTTGATAATTTACTTACAACAGAACTTGATACATCATATAGTCAATAATATTTGCTGGCCTGGATGTCAAGGAAAAGGATAGGTTTCAAAAGCTATCAATGCAGTATTTTTCCAAGCTGTCCAGTCCAAGAATTAAGCAGGCTCATTCTTACATCAAAAAGATAACTGAAAAGCTTTGCTAGAACTGCTTCTTTATACAGAGCTTCATCAGGGGCATGAAAGATGCCCAGACAACCAGAAGACAAAATTAATATGAAGAATCTGTATGACTAAAACTGCACTAAGACATAAAAAATTCAAAATTCAACATACAGTAGTTAAAATGCTTTTTTAATGTCCAGTTTTGCTCACACAGATTTAAGAAGCAATTAACTGTGATCTGTTATGGTACAGTGGAACTGACTAATTGCAAGAAGACACATATATAAATGTCAGATCATTATTCTTTAAGGAAACCAGGCCCTAGGACACTTCCACATCTGTAATCTATTTGAAGCTCCAACATATTTCTGATTGAGGAAGGACACGCTGAAGAAAAGTCAACTCAATTTTTATCTTAGCGCCCCCTCACATAGGTTTTCAGAGCTGTGCCCTATCACTGAAAAGCTAAGCTCTTGTTCTATAGCTTAAAAAGATCTTATCTCCTGACTTCCTCCCACCTTCTTTTGATCTTGAGCTGGTGCCCCCAGTCACTCCATTAGAGAAGGCAGCTGGCTCACATCACTGCAGACTTTCCCACAGCTAACCTCTGATCTAAAGGTGTTTGTAGATACAATGATGGAACAACATTTATTTTTCCCTCCCAGCAAAACAAATAATAAAACAACAGGGGAAGAGTTTGACCTCCTAAGAATTTTAACCAGAATTTTAGTCCTTAGATTCACTGCATGGAGC
Organism: Procyon lotor; assembly: GCA_028646535.1. NCBI lineage: Eukaryota > Metazoa > Chordata > Mammalia > Carnivora > Procyonidae > Procyon > Procyon lotor. The sequence goes on along the minus strand of CM053617.1, from coordinate 26,549,603 downwards.
GACAAAAAGAAAAGGCATTAGGTCTGGAAGTAGGGAAGGAAAAAGGGGCATGGATGGTGGGCAGAAGTGTAAGGCAGTTTCCAAATATCAGGGTTAATTCCAAGTGAACTGATCATACTAAATTGAAAAGAACTTTTTAGTGTGTCTTTGCAGTAAAAGTGAGAAAAGAAAACAAGCACGTCCCCATCTGCGCTGCCCCAGGGCGCCACGTACTGAGTTCACAAATCTAATGAAGCAGTCAGGTTAAAATCCAACCGCAGAGTGGATGTGACATGTGGAGAACAGCTAGGGTTAGAATAGAGAAGCAGGGCGGTTCCTGATGCAGGTGATTATCCATGTGATAATCATTATATTTACAGGCTTTCCATTTTAGGTCTGACATCAAAAATCACAAAGGAGGAGGGATTAAGGAAATAAACAACCGACAGAGGCTTTCCTGCTCCCCTGAGAGTGTAGCACTTTCATTCATGCATGACAAGCAACAAAAGCAAAACCAAACAGGCCAGGAAAGAGTATTTCTGAGAAGGCTGGATTTCACATTAACACTTCTTTCCATTTTGATAACTTTCACTATTATGCAGTTTCCCAGACAGGTCGCATTTTCAGAATTAGTTCCCATTGTTGTCTATGCTCTAATACAGTATCATTTTTGGTTTACAATGAATGATACTCACATAATATGTCTTTTACAACAGCAAAGTCATTTTTTCCTTCCTGGAATTGAGTGTTGTGAATAAAATGACATATAATTAAAGTCTCAGACTCTCATCTACACCACGTTATTTAGGATTTGCAGTAGGCTTGCTGCTTCATCAACCAGGCTAAAAGGGTGCTAGTGAAACAACCACCAAGTATGAGGTTTGAGGTTTAAAAAAAAAAAAAGAAGCTGAAATTCATGGTAAATGAAAAGTATGGAATACTTACACTATGAGCTATTTGAAGGGATTAGCAAGCCACTATTAGAAAGCACAAGCCTCAGATTATATAGAAAGAAAGGGAAAACTCAGGTGCATGTTTGTGTGTATCAAAGAGCTATTTCCTTTCTATTCAGTTGAGGAGAAAACTGTTTTCTCTGCAGTTTGTCTGATAAACCAGTTTTAATTTATAAAGCAGAATGATCTATAAATATTAAACTAAAAACATAAGTTGTCCATATTCTTGTTTCAATTCCAATTATTTGTTACTAGTTATATGGAAATACAAATGATTTCTGTATACTGACCTTGTACCCTCTGACTGTGAAATTTACTTTGTAGTTGTAGGAATTATTATTTTGCTTCTTTAAAGAAAGATAGTTTTCTATGGTTCTATTAAACGTACCACAAAGTTATTCTGAGAAGTTAGCAAATGCCTTTAAAAACAAAATTTACCTTTCTTTTCTCTAGGGTGATCTGAAGGGTATGACTACTAACTACCACCACTGCCATAGCTCATAACTCTTTCCTCCCTTGCACTTCCTGCTCTGCACTCGAAGGCACTGAACACAGTTAGAACCATTATCTGGTTGCAAATGTTACCACTCTATTTTTGATCTCAGACATGAGGGGTCCTGGTATAGGCTGAAACTTCATGGAATGAAACAATAAAGGAAAAGATCCAACTCAGTGCCAAAGAAAGGTAACTTCTGACGATTATTCACAGAAAACAGCTCATCTATCCAAACAAACTACTTTGTTGCTCCAAAGCATGGAGGAAGCGGAAAATTCACTGGGGAGCTTGCTGTGGTCCTCACTCAAGTAACAGGAGTCCAGAGCTTTGGGAAAAGCCAAGGGTATATGGAGCCATCAAATCAGTAATGTTGTTATTACTTTGTTACCTCTCCATTCAACAAGTATTCATCTCCTATGTACAGTTTTAGGCTAAGAGATACTATTAACCTAGAGGTGTATCACCACTACAGCTGTTGTAGACCTTACAATGGTATTAGACTTTGATTCAATAATATTTGAAACAATACTGTAAATCCTAAGTGGTGTGGTATAGGTAAGAGTCTACAACACATAGTCTTCCATGTCTAAGAATGTTAAGAGTCAAAGAATGTTATGTGTCTTTCTAAATATAGAACTCATGTATTTGCATATACATTTAGATGTATAATGCTCTCTTTGAATGGCTGTAAGTGTAAGATAGTACTGGTCAGGAGGCCAAATGGAAAGAGTAGAGTGGTAGGGGTACCTCTAGTTAGTTAGTTGGTGAAGCATGTGACTCTTGATCTTGGGGTTGTGAGTTCAAGCCCCACATTGGGTATGGAGAAAACTTAAAAAAAAAAGGACATCTTAAAAAAGTTTTAAAAAAGAGAGAGAGTACAGGGTTTAGAATCAGAAGACCTACACTAAGGGTATAATTTTACAGCAATCTTGAGCAAGTCACTCAGTATATCAGTTTATATCAATAAAATTGATGCCAATAGTATCTGTTGCATTAGATTGTTGCTAGGAGTAAATGGAATATTTAATGTAAACCTTACAGGTAAAATCATTTTGCCTATTGAATTCAGGTTCTTGATAAGATCTCAGGATAGTTTAAACAAGTTCCTGAGCATCCAAAGGACATTCAATGATCTGTCTTATTTCTGGATCATATTCTAGTAGATAGCCTCCAGATTGGCTTCCAATAATCCCCTGACTGCTCACACTCAAACTTTTGTATTAACTCCCTCCTCTTGAATGTGGGCTGGACCTAATGACTTGCTTCTAAAAATATATGACAAAAGTGATAGGATGCCTTGTTTATTCTTTTGCTCACATGCTCCCTCTGAGCTCCTGCTCTAGATGGCTCATGGCTCATGGCTATGGCTCATGGCTAACAACTGCTGAGGATCTGAAGCTTGGCAGGAGACACATGAGTGATAATGGAAATGGGATCCTCCCCCAGTAGTGATATGATTACAGCCATGGCTGACATCTTGATTACAATCTTTTGAGAGATTCCAAGTTAAAGGCACCAAGCTAAGCTATGTTTGGATTCACCATCTACATTTTATGTATGAGAATCCTAAGCCTTAGAGAGGTTAAGTAACATGTCCCAATTAAGATAGTTCAGATTAAGTCAATCCTTACAAAAATTCTCACAAAAATAAAACTAAAGTAAATATGGTCAACAGATTAATCACAGGGTGAGCAAATTACGAAGGGATAATTTAGATACATACTACCTAAATGGTTTGTGTAACTGATTATGGTTAATAATTTCTTCTATACAGATAACTGGACTATATTAACTTTTACATAATATTTGGTTTTTGGCATCAAGTTTCATTTCAATTAACAATGTCTTTCATTGTTCTGGAGCAATGGTTACCTTACCGAGAATAAAGTAAAATATTTAAGTAGTGCCAGATCCTCGGGTGAGAAAAAATATTATTGAATCAAAGTCTAACACCATTATAAGGTCTGAGACAGCTGTAGTGGTGATACACTTCTAGTGGATGCTGATATTTATAATAAGTAACTACCTGCTGTTTATTTCTTTTCATATAATATATCATAAAGACTTATGTTGCTTAAGCTTTTAAATATTTCTTCATGCTGTCCTTCAGACTAAGAATTACCTTTTCTTTATGCTATCTAAAAAGTCATTTATATACTTTTTATGGCACTGCATGAATGTTATATTATTTTTACTATATAAGTTTTGATGAGGAAGTTTTAATTTGAAAATAAAGTAAAAGAAGGGTAGAGAAAAATCAGTAAGTAAATTATGTGCCTGAGAACTGCTTTCTAAAAGAAATTTTATTCAGAAAAATTTCTGTATTGGCTTTTCCAAGGAATATAACACACAAATTTTGGGGGATTTTCAACCTGTGCTCTGACATTTATTACCATATGCTTCCTGTCTGCAGAATGCTGAATAGAAATATTATTTAACATTTATTGAGTGCCAAAAACTCAGTGGGGCAAAGTATAAGCTATAAAGATATTCATGGCCCCTATCCAATAGGTTTATAATAAAAGTTACATAGACAGTATATAAATTATACCTCAATAAACATGACTGAAAAAAAAAATTAGGCAGCCAAACACAATCCAAAAAAATTAGGTTTAGCTCAGGACATACCTAACCCTTTCACAAAGTGATTTATTAGCTGATGAGTCCATTATACCAAGGAAAGTTGTTCATTCCACCTTTAAGCATATTTAATGGTGGTAACTAAAGGAAAACAAAGTTAGGAAAATACTTCCAACAAAATTTGATTGATTAGCTATTTTGGTAACTTCTAGACTAGCCCAGGTTTTTCAGATACTAAAGAAAGAAGAGAAATGATAGCATAAGAAAAATTCTTAGACCTCTTCTTGGACCTCTTATTGGATATTATATTTACATTTTTAATGAAACAACACATGCTTGGCACAAAGGAAACACTCAACAAATATTATTTTCCTTATCTCATTTGATCCTCATAAAAATCCCATAAAATAGGCTTCTCATATCACAGATGAATATCTGAAGGTTCAGAGAAATTAAAGTATGTCCAAGACCATATAGCAGTAATTGTTACAGGTAGCATTTGGATCTGAGCCTTCCTAAATGGTTTGTGCTGGCGTTCTACTGATGAACTTTTTCAGCTCTAATATGTCTAAAAAAGTCTTTGCTTTGTTTTTGGCTTTTTTGAAAGGTAGTTTTGCTGGGTATAGAATTCTAGGTTGTCCATTTTTTCTTTCAGTGCACTATGCTTTCATTGTTTCAAATGCTAAGATTGCTGTCATTCTAATTTTTGTTTCTCTGAATATAATGTGTCTTAAAAAAAAAATCAGCCTGGTTGCTTTTAAGATATTATCACTGATTTCATTTCATTATGTTTCTTGATATGGTTTTCTCCTTATTTATTTCTGCTTGTGATTTGTTTACTTCTTTGGATTTCTGGGTTTATAGCTTTCATCAAATTTGGAACAATTATGACTTCAAATATTTTTTCATTCATTCTCTTTCCTAAGACTCCAAATATGTATATTAGATCACCTAATATTGTCCCACGCTCATTCATGCAAGATTTATTGTTTTTCAAAGGCTTTTTTTCTCTCTCAGTGTTTAATTTCAAACAGCTTCTGCTGCTGTATCTTAAAGATCACTAATTACTATTTTTTTAAATTAACACATAATGTATTATTTGTTTCAGGAGTACAGATTTGTGATTCATTAGTCACACACAATTCACAGCACTCACCACAACACATACCCTCCCCAATGTCCATAACCAAGCCATCTTATTCCTCGCATTTCCCCTCCCCTCCAGCAACCCTCAGTTTGTTTCCCGAGATTAAGAGTCTCTAATGGTTTGTCTCCCTCTCTGGTTTTTTTTTTTCATTTTTCCCACGCTTCCCCTTGATACTCTGTCTTGTTTCTCCAATTCCTCATATCAGTGAGATCAAATGATAATTGTCTTTCTCTGGTTGACTTATTTTGCTTAGCATAATACCCACTAGTTCCATCCACGTCATTGCCAATGGCTTGCCATTTCATTTTTTCATGGCTGCATATTCCATTTGTATAAATACACCACATGTTCTTTATCCATTCATCTGTTCATTCCTAGGTATCTTATGGTTTGAGTGCAACTGTAAATGAGATTGACTTCTTAATTTCTTTCTTCTGTTTTGTTGTTGGTGTATAGAAATGCAACGGATTTCTGTACATTGATTTCATATCCTGCCACTTCACTGAATTCCTGTATGAGTTCTAGCAGTTTTGGGGTAGAGTCTTTTGGATTTTCCACATAAAGTATCATATCATCTGCAAAGAGTGAGAGTTTGACTTCTTGTTTACTGATTTAGATGCCTGTTATTTCTTTTTGTTGTCTGATTGCTGAGGCTAGGACTTTAGTACTACGTTGAATGATAGTGGATAGGGGTGATAGTGGACATCCCTGCTGTGCTCCTGACCTTATGGGAAAAACGCTCACATTTTCTCCATTGAGAATGATATTTGCTGTGGGTTTTTAATAGATGGTTTTTATGATATTCAGGTATGTACCCTCTATTTCTATGCTGTGAAGGGTTTTGATCAAGAAAGGATGCTGTAGTTTGTCAAATGCTTGAAAACTGCATTTCCTGGATTTGAAAGTTTGTCAAATCCAGGAAAACTGCATCTATTGAGAGTATTATACGGTTCTTGTTCTTTCTTTATTAATGTATTGTATCCCATTGATTGATTTGGAGATGTTGACCCAACTTTGCAGCCAAAGAATAAATCCCACTTAGTCATAGTGAATAATCCTTTTAACGGACTGTTGGATCTTATTGGCCAGTATTTTGGTGAGAATTTTATTTTTTAAAGGTTTTATTTATTCATTTGATAGAGACCGACAGAACTGAAGGGAGAGGAAGAAGCAGGCTCCCTCCTTTTTTTTTTTTAAACTCAGTTCGGTGAGTGAATAGCGAACAGTTGTTTTTTCTTTCTTTCTTTCTTTCTTTCTTTCTTTCTTTCTTTCTTTCTTTCTTTCTTTCTTTCTTTCTTTCTTTCTCTCTCTCTCTCTCTCTCTTTCCTTCCTTCCTTCCTTCTTCCCTTCCTTCCTTTGACAGAGAGAGAGAGAGAGAGAGAGAGCAAGTGAGACAGAGAGCAAGTGCAAGCAGAGGGAGCAGCAAGCAGGGGAGAAGCAGGCTCCTCGCTGAGCAAGGAGTCTGATGGGGGGTTTGATCCCATGACCTGCAGATCATCACTTGAGCCAATGGCAGATGGCCAAGAATCTGAGCCACCCAAGCACCCCACTGGTGAGAATTTTTGCATCCATGTTTATCAGGGATATTGGTCTGTAATTCTCCCTTTTGATGGGGTCTTTGTCTGGTTTTTGGGATCAAGGTAATGCTGGCCTCATAGAAGAGTTTAGAAGTTTTCCTTCCATTTCTATTTTGTGGAGCAGTTTCAGGAGAACAGGTATAATTCTTCTTTAAATGTTTGGTAGAATTCCCCTGGGCTCTTGTTTGTTGGGAGATTTTTGATGACTGCTTCAATTTCCTTTCTGATTATGGGTCTGTTCAGGTTTTCTATTTCTTCCTGGTTCAGTTTTGGTAGTTTATACGTCTCTAGGAATGTATCCATTTCTCTCAGATTGTCTAATTTGCTGGCATATAGTCACTCAATATTTTTATAATTGTTTTTATTTCCTTGGTGTTGGTTGTGATCTCTCCTCTTTCATTCATGATTTTATTAATTTGGGTCCTTTCTCTTTTCTTTTTGATAAGTCTTGCCTCGGGTTTATCAATCTTATTAATTCTTTCAAAGAATAAGCTCCTAGTTTTTTAAATCTGTTTCACTGTTCTTTTGGTTTCTATTTCATTGATTTCTGCTCTGATCTTTAGTATTTCTCTTCTTGTGCAGGGTTTAGGCTCTATTTGCTGTCCTTTCTCCAGCTCAGGTAGTGTAGGGTTAGGTTGTGTATTTGAGACCTTTCTTGTTTCTTGAGAAAGGCTTGTATTGCTACACACTTTCCTCTTAGGACTGCCTTTGCTGCATCTCAAAGATTTTGAACAATTGTGTTTTCAATTTTGTTTGCTTCCATGAATTTTTAAAATTCTTCTTTAATTTCCTGGTTGACCAATTCATTCTTTAGAAGGATGCTCTTTAGCCTCCACGTATTTGAGTTCCTTCCAACTTTCTTCTTGTGATTGAGTTCTAGTTTCAAAGCAGTATGGTCTGAAAAGATTCAGGGAATGATCCCAATCTTTTGGTACCAATTGAGACCTGATTTGTGATCCACGATATGATCTATTCCAGAGATGTCCCATGTGCACTAGAGAAGAATGTGTATTCTGTTGCTTTGGGATGGAATGTTCTGAATATATCTGTGAAGTCCATCTGGTCCAGTGTGTCATTTAAAGCCTTTATTTTCATGTTGATCTTTTGCTTAGATGATCTGTCCATTTCAGTGAGGGGAGTGTTAAAGTCCCCTACTATTATTGTATTATTGTCAATGTGTTTCTTTGATTTTGTTTTTAATTGGCTTACATAATTGGCTGCTTCCATGTTAGGGGCATAGATATTTACAATTATTAGATCTTGGTGAATAGACCCTTTATATATGATGAAGTCCTTCCTCATCTCTTATTATAGTCTTTGGTTTAAAATCTAATTTGTCTGATACAAGGACTGCCACTCAGCTTTCTTTTGATGTCCATTAGCATGGCAAATGGTTTTCCACCCCCTCACTTTAAATCTGGAGATGTCTTTGGGTCTAAAATGAGTCTCTTGCAGACAGCATATCAATGGGTCTTGTTTCTTTAATCCAATCTGATACCCTATGTTTTTTTTATTATGGAATTAAGCCCATTTACATTCAGGATAACTATTCAAAGATATGAATTTAGTGCCACTGTGTTGCCTATAAGGTGAGTGTTATTGTATTTTGTCTCTGTTCCTTTCTGGTCTATGTTACTTTTAGGCTCTCTCTTTGCTTAAGGGACCCTTTTCAATATTTCCTATAGGGCTTGTTTGGCTTTTGCAAATTTTTTTAGTTTTTGTTTGTCCTGGAAGCTTTTTATCTCTCCTTCTATTGTGTTACAGCCTAGCTGGGTATAGTATTCTTGGTTACATATTTTTTTTATATAGTGCTCTTAATATATCATGCCAGTCCTTTCTAGCCTAGCCAGGTCTCTGTGGATAGGTCTGCTGCCAATCTAATGTTTCTACCATTGTAGTTATAGAATATGACTATAAAATGAAAATAAAAAAATTTTAAAAAAGGAATAAGATGTTGGTTAAAAAAGGAAAGAAGAAAAATTTAAAAAAAAAAATAAAGAAAATTTTAAAAATTAACTTCGGAAGACTAAAGAATCATGGGGAAAAAGCCATGAACTCTATGTGCTGTATTCCCCTAGCACTGGAGTTTTGCATTTCTCATTGACTGCTAAACTTGGTCTTGGCTGGATGTTCTTGCTAATCATATGGAAGAGGGGACTGTTGCAGTAATTCTCAAATGTCTTCGCCCCAGGAGGAATTACACCATCCTTGGCAGGAGTCAGGCTAAGTAATCTTCTTGGGTTTGGTTTTGGTAGCTTTTGTTCCCTGAAAGCTTTCTGTACAGCTTTAGAGGATAAGAATGAAATTGGTGGCCTCTCAATCTCTTGGCCCAGAGGAGCTGAGAACTTGGGGCCCCACTCCTTAGTGCGCCCTTATAGAAAAGCAGTTAGTCCTTCCTGCCTCCCTGGTCTCTGGTCACTCTTTGTGCTCACCTAGCCTGTGACTGAGCATTTCTATCTCTGGCACATGACCCCATTTGGAGTCTCCAAACCCAGAATATTACTATAGTACACTCCTGTGCCACTCCTCCCAGGGGAGGAAGGGAAGTTTCCCCAGATCTGTCATTTGTGGGGTCTCTGTTGAAAGAGTAGTGTCCCGACTGTGCCTCAGATCATGGTTTATGGTAACCCCGAGCTGAGAGCTCACTCCTCTGCTTAGTCTTTGCAGTTGGCTTCCCTGCTCTGATACCTGGGAGCTCTGCCACACTCAGGCACCCCTGGTCCTTTTGTGACCCCAAGGTCCTGAGACCACACTGTCCCAGTGAGGGTTCCACCCCCTGCTTAGCCACTGGGCGACATTCCTTAGTGGATCAGACTTCTGAAAGTTCTAATGTCGTGTTCAGCTGCGCTATCACTTGCTGGTAGCCCACTGATGGAGGCTCTGTCCCCTCCATGGTCTATATTCCCAAATATTGCCTCAGATTCACTTCTCTGCATGTCACACCTTCCAGAAAGTGGTCACTTTTCTGTTTATAGAATTGATGCTATTCTCTTCTTTGATCTGTTGAGCTTGTATGTGATCAGAATAGTGTGATAACTACCTAGCAGAATTCCTGGGACCAAATGAAATTTAGGTCTCCTACTCCTCCGCCATCTTGCTCCTTCCACTAATTACTATTTTTTCTTCTCCAATGTCTGTTTTCATTCAGTGCATCTTTCTCTCTATAAGTTCAACCTTTTTTATGTCTCTTCTTAACAGGCTTATGCTTTCCTTTACCTTCTTGAAATACAGAATATATTTAGAAATTTTAATCCTTGTCAAATAATTGTAACATCTGTGCCATTTCTAAATCCATTTCTATTGACTGATGTTTGTCCTCATTTTGGGTTGTATTTTCCTGCATCTTTGCATGCTCAATAATTTTGACTGCATGTTGGACATTATGAATTTTATCTTTTTGGATGCTGGATTTTTGGTATTACTTTACACATTTTTGAGGTGTATTATGAAATTCAGTTAGGTTACTTGGAAACAGTTTAGTCCTTTCTAGCTTTATTTTTAAGCTTTGACAGGTGAAATGAGAGCAGCCTTTAATCTAGAGCAAATTTGGTACCCTACTGATGTAATATCTTTTTGAGTACTAAATCAAATATGCCATTTATTAGAGAGAGGTTTCTCCACTCTGGCTCCTGGGGACATAAACTGCTATTAGCTTATGTGAACTTGGGGGAATGTTTTGTCTGCTCCTTTCCATGTTTTCATCCTTTAGCTTGAATACTATCCTCATACACATGCTGATGAGTATTCAGTTGAAGACTCCAGGGAACCCCCTGCAGATACTTAGTGTGTGCGCTTTGTCTCTGTGCAGCTTTCTTCTCTGGTACTCTTTCCTATAAATTCTAGCCATCTTGGCTTCATTCAGTTCTTAACTCGGTTTCAGTTCAGTTGGACCCCTGGTTTGGGACCACCCTACCCCTCTTCCTGCACTGTAGATTAGAAACTCTATTTAAACAGAATGCTACGACAATTGGAGGATTCTCTCACTTGTTTACCTTCTCTGAGGGATCAGTGTCCTATGCTGCCTGTTGTCTAATGTCTGGAGACTGCTGTTTCATTTATTTTGTCTGGTTTTACATTGTTTAATGAGGGAAGATAAATCCGGTCTCTCTTACTGTCTCTTACTCAGTTATTCGAGCAGAAGTTCAATGTGGGTCCATCTTAAGGTACAGATTCTAAAATGTCCTGGAACATTCAACAAATTGGTAGTTCTCTATTTAATGGTTAAAAAGCTTATGACCACGCCAAAGACAAAACAGATAGATCATTTATCTTAAGCATCTCATACATTGCTTTTAACATCTTATTGTACAAAGGATACAGTTCCTATACTTAGAGCTGCTGCACTAAATCATAAACACTCTACTTTATCAGTAATCTATATTTGAAACCCTTTGAAGAATAACCCTATTTCTAAACTCTTTTTTACTTTCATGTCCTTTATAATTATCATTTCTTGCTTTTTATCTTACCAACTAGAAAGCCCCAGATAGGTAGTAACATCTTTCTTTTTTAAAAAATTTGTTCCCTGATTCTCTCTTTCAACCTGTAGAGAGGGCTTTACTATAACATATGATCAACATATTATGCCCAGAGTCAGTAGCCTGCAAGACAAATTCAACCCATTGCCTGTTTTTATAAGTAAAGTTTTATTGGAACACAGCAATGGTCATTCATTTATATATTGTCTATTATTGCTTTCATGTTACCACAGCAGAATTAACTAGTTCAACAGAGACCATACTAACTGGGCTTCTATAGAAAAAGTTTGCTGACCCCTATATTATGCTATTAGTAGGATATTTATATGTTTCAAAACAGATTTTTTTCTTTTTAATGAAGTTACCAATGAAGAATTGAAGGCCCTATGGGAAGTAGACTCTAGTTTATAAGCCTTGAGAAAAGTAAAGTGTGTATCTTTTGATAGGTCTTACTTCTTTCATTCACTGGCAAAAAAAATAAAGTAAAATAAAAAATAAATAAATCTAAAACCCAAATCACTTATGTTTAAAAAAGACAGTAAAAGTCAGATAAATAACCAATTCTTATGAGTTTAGATACATACCTATGCAGGACAACAGGAAAGGCATTATGGACCTATGCTAAGTATTAGACAAAGGGAAGATCTCAGATGGGGAGAGATTAGCATTCTTGTTAACTGCCTAATGATTCCTTTCTCTCAGTTTAAAGGTGTACCAATATCCTTTCCATTTTCCATATTCCAAGCATGATCCTTCCCAAGTTGTCAAGGTGTGATACCCCTCCACCATAAAGCCTGCCCGCTGGGGCCACTCTAATGGCCCAACTTTTTCAAGTCTGGAAGTTGTACAAAGTTAACTTTTATAAACTAAGGTAAAAATAAAATGAAAACAATATATAAAACACAGAAATGGACAACTGCACAGAGCAGAGTTGTTTTTATAAACCTTTCTGTGAGTAAAGTGGGAAGGGTAAGGTGTGAGATATGGCAGAGGAATATGGATGTTACAGAGATCATCAGTTTCTAATTGTTTTGACTGTTAAGTTCAGACCTATCACAAAAGTTCTCTTATTCCTTAGGTCTCTTGGTCTTCTGAGAAAGAAGAGGGAATATTAATATTCATAGGCCAAAACGTTACTAGACTAAGTAAAAAGGGGAATTTATAGGACTACACTGTGATTTAATAATACAAAAAAATATAGTAAAAACAAAAAAGCATTTAGTCTCCTATCTCTAGTAGAAAAAAAGCAAACAAACAAGAAAAAGGTAATTTCTCCCCAGGGCTGAATTTTAACTTATGGATATGTATATAAAATACCACTTTCAAATATCACCAATAACCAGTATTATTTTCTTCTTTTTGCTAGTTGACTAATAATAATTATGTATAGACTATATTATAAGGCTGCTTTAGAAACAAGTCCAACATATAAACAAACTTAAAATTTTCACAATGGCCAGCTGGGAAGTAGCAAGGATAGCAACGGAAGTAATGATCAACACAGTTATCTTCAGACAAAAGAAAAAGAAATCAAAGAAAAAATCCAATGTGCATGAAAAAGAAATAAATTAGCCAAATGTTCAAGTCAGGGTATTAAAAAAATAACAAAAATGGTAGAAAACACCCAACAGAGCATGTAGCAGGGTACTCAATAAATGGCAGATGGAAAGTGTAATTTCACCTATCCATGCTGTTTGAAAAAGAAATATGTTTGAAAAGATACTGAATATTTCTGGAAAGCTCAGATTGCTTTTGATAATTAAATGGGAGCCAATCATTTTAGTCTAAAAACTAGAATTCAAAAAACGTATATATTTCTATCTCTTTTCAGAATCTGAGAGAACACATTATCCAATCTTTGCGCTTGCCTGTGGAGTTTTGGATTCTCCATGACAAAGGATGGGTTTTCATTGGGTATCAACAACACATGGGTAACTGAAGGTAATACAGCAGAGAGCTAGTGACAAAATAATGGCATTTTTATTGCACTAAACGTTATAAAGTGACTGGGCTAACAGATGGGATTTTGTTAATAGCAATTTTTACTTATTGTACATTGTATTACATATATTGGCATTCTCACCAATCTTAGCCTTCCCTCTTGACTTTTTTGAATAGGACTTAATTGCTTTTCTTGAAGGAAGAAGGATTTCTGCATAGTGTAAAATTTAGGAATAATTTTAAAAAATAAAATGAGCACTCATTTCTTTCTATTTTTTCAGAGGTTTAGTTTCAATCTCCAAATTTCTTTACATTGCCAATTACTCATTTCTTGAGTAAATATTTTCTCTCCTTTGGGTCTTTGGACAATTTTCCCCAACTTACTTCTGTACATTCAAGCTCTTTTGTTTGGATTTCCCAATTCCAATGGATAACTTAATAGATGAGAAATGAGACATTGATATTTCAGAGTTTGAATTTCCTACTCTGTCCTAGAAACTTTCTTCCTAATTTTCTGTTGTATATCTTATTTTCTTTTTCCCCCCTAAGATTTATTTATTTTAGAGAGAGAGTGATAGATAGTGGGGGGAAGGACAGCAGGAGAGGGAGAGAGAAACTCTCTAGCATACTCCCCACCTAATGGGGAGCCTGATGTGGGGCTTGATCTCATGACCCTGAGATCATGACCTGAGCTAAAGTCAAGAGTTGGGAGGCTTAACTTACTGAACCGCTCAGGCTCTTCTTTCATTTTTCTGTTGCTTATCTTCTTTCTCATTTGTTAAATTCCCTAAAGACAGTCTCTAGAATTCAGTTACCAATTTTCTGATCTGTTTTCTCTTTGCATTTTTTGGGGGTAATCTCCTCTCTTATTTTTATTTGATATCATAATCATATATCCTGTCTCACTTCCAGAGTCCCTTTTACACTTTCTCTTTGCATCTGATAGCTTTGAAGTTACGCCAAGTACATTTATAAGCATAAGGCCTATAGCATCTGTAAACTTGTTTCCATTCCTACCAACACAACCCTAGGTCAGGCCTGTACTACCTCTTGCCTAGATTATATAGTCACTTAACCAGTCTTTGGTACTAGTCACCCTCAGCCTGAATGCATCCTTGCACATGACCATTAGATTCACCTTCCTAAATATCAACTTAGATTAGCCTTGGCCCAAAAAGCTACCTATTGCTTCTTGATAAAAGTTCTAGTTCCACAGCCTGACTTTCAAAGGTCCTTCGTAATTGACCCTACTTTCCCTTCCTAGCCTGATCTTTCACTATTCCCTTATACATGTACTAGATGCCACTCAAACTTGCTATTCTCTGAACATGCCTCAGGCTTTTTTGCCTTCATGCTACCTTGCATATGTAGGCACTAAATGAATTAGAATACCCTTCAACCAACCTTGTCAAAATCCTACCAATCCCTCCAGGGTTAGTTCAACCATCTTCTACTTAATGGAAGCCTTCTTGAATTGTTCATGGTCTCTCCTTTTTCTATCTCCACAAGTGGCTTTCTGCATTGTAGAAGAGTTTTGCTCAATTTGTAAAGGTTTCTCTTATGGCAATTATGTGCAGACCAGAAACACAGATATTTGTATAGACAGTTTATCTCTCCTATTAGATTATAAATTCTTAGTGTAGAAACTTTTTCTCACATAGTATCTTCAAAGCATCTAACATATTGCTCTGCACAGAATAGATAATAAATCCTTGTTGATTTACCAAATGATAAAGATAAAGCACTTGCTTACATTAAGCAAAGAAGAAATACTTCTGCAACAGATTTATGTTGACTTGATTTTTTTGTGTTCATACTTTATATTTGGGACCAGAGTTCACTGACGTAGTGCTGTGTATATGCTTCTATTATGCTATTTCCTGCACTGCATTGTAATTTATTTACATGGTCTATTTTCTCCCCTAGTTTGTAAGCTTCTTTAGAACTGGGTTTTATATCTTATCTTAGAACTCTATCCTGCACATAATGTGATTAAATAAATGTGCACTGGAGTGAATTAAACTGATCAAAAAAATATTTTTTAAAAAGGCAAAGATCTTTCTACGTATGAGTATTGAGATTTTCAAGAATGAGATCTATGATTTGGTGAAATACTTCATAAGTTGCTGGTCTGCTGTGTTCTGTGAGAATATTTATGCAATCCATATATTGGTCATATTTGCAGTCCTGCCCTGGAAAGTTACCATAAAGGATGTTGGCATTTGCCTCATTTCCAAGTAATATACAAATAATCAGGGTGATAGTTTTTCCTAAGAGAATACTTTCCTGAATTTTAAAATTATAATTGTATTTTCAAAGACATATAGAGTGCAGACATCACTGGCACATACTCGGTATCAAAGAATACAATATAAGGGTAAGTGTCAAAAGATTTATGATAGAGGTAGCAAGAATAGCACCCTCCCCAATAAGTTAATTAAATAAAAATCACAAAAGCCCTACATACAGATTAAATAACGGGGGTAAATAGTAAATACAATTCAGTTTGAGGACTTGGTAAGTTGCAACTAAGCATTTTTATGACAAGCTACTAGTTTATTTTACTTTGCTGACCTGCAAGATAATTATAAAATTTACAGTATGTGGGATAAAAACAGAAGTCTAAATGAGCTTATAACCAGCAATAAGTCATTACAGTACACTTCACAATTTTAAAATGAAGCTTTTCTTTTTTCTCTAACAAATAAATAGTAGTATATACTTGCAGGACTTCTCTTGGTTGTGATTATCTGGGTGGATTTTTGATTATCTGTTGTAGGAATAAAAAGGGGTAGCAATAACTATCTTCCATTGGATTCAAGAACTTTAGCAACCAATGAACATTTTAAATACCCATTGGTTTCAAGAACTTTAGCAACCAATGAACATTTTAAATACTATTTATTTCCACAGTCATATGGCACTCTGCTAAACTCATCTGATTAACCAAAAATAAGAATAATTAAGATGAATGCAAAAACTGAAGTCAGGGGGCACCTGGGTGGCTCAGTCGTTAAGCGTCTGCCTTTGGCTCAGGTCACAATCCCAGGGTCCTGGGATCGAGCCCCGCATCGGGCTCCCTGCTCTGCGGGAGGCCTGCTTCTCCCGCTACCATCCCCTCTGCTTGTGTTCCCTCTCTCGCTGTGTTTCTCTCTGTCAAATAAATTAATAAAATCTTTAAAAAAAAAAAACAAAAAAAACTGAAGTCAGAGTATAGCAGGTTGCAACTAAAATTAAAACAAAAGAGAACAAAAGAAGGCTTTATGGTGGAAGGGTAATTTTTTTTTTTTAAAGATTTTTTTAATTTATTTGACAGAGAGAAACACAGCGAAAGAGG
>CM053617.1:26432633-26533015 GCA_028646535.1 Procyon lotor | reverse complement strand
GGAACACAAGCAGAGGGAATGGCAGCGGGAGAAGTAGGCTTCCCGCAGAGCAGAGAGCCCGATGCGGGGCCCCATCCCAGGCCCCTGGAATCTGACCTGGGCCGAAGGCAGACGCCTAACAACTGAGCCACCCAGGCGCCCCTGGAAGGGTAATTTTTAAAAAAGTAAACTCTACCCCAACATAGGGCTTGAACTCACAGCCCCAACATCAAGAGTTGCATGGTCTACTGGCTGAAGCAGCCAGATGCCCCAGAATTTGATATAAATCTAGAAAGGTAAAAATTTAGGTGAATATATAATAAGGAAGGACACAGATATGGAAAATAAAAGGTGTATTCTGAGAACAGCAAGTGGTCCAATTAGGCTGGATCATAAGGGATGAGTAGAGGAGCAGAAAGCACTACAATTTGAAAGGCAGAGTTAGTCTTAAATAAGTTAGGACAATGGATTTATTAATTTATTTAACAATGTGGTAGATAGATGGAGAAGGTGAGAGATACTAATGTTTTTGAGCATAAAGTGGCATAATTAGGACTAGATTTTAGAAAGATTAGCTTACCTACCAGCATTATGCAGACTGGATATAAAAGGGAAGACCAATGAAGATTCTTAGATGGCAAATCAGAAAACAGATGACTAATACAAAATACTTTAACTCAAAGAAGAAAGTATAGAAATGATGAGTTCTGGGGCATCTGGGTGGCTCAGTCGGTTAAGCCTCTGACTCTCGGTTTTGGCTCAGGTCATGATCTCAGGGTTGTGAGATGGAAACCCCACGTTGGGCTCCATACTCATTGTGGAGTAGGCTTGAGATTCTTTCTCTATTCCCCTCTGTTCCTTCCCCTGCTTATACGCTCTCTTTCTCTCTCTAAATAAAACCTTTAAAAAAATTAAAAGAAGAAATGACAAATTCTAAGATACAATATAATGAATTTTAGGTAAACAATCTGCTTGCTTTACATGTTCATAAAATAATGGTATAAAAACGGTCCTAGAGTTGGAATAAAGAAACTTGATTTCCAATTCTTGCTTTGCCTCTTACTTTATGTCTCATGTGACTTTGGGCAAGACACAAATTGTCTTTCTCAGATTCCTCACTTAGAAAATGAAAGGGTTATAATACTTTCTCAAGTCCTTCTGATTCTAAAATTCAAAGACCATAAAAATGATTTTTTGGAAGGTCCTTAACAACCAACCTCCTATCAGGGCGGATTTCATAAGCAAAAGTCCAGTGACTTTGGCCTAAATCAGTGAGTAGATTTAAGTATCTGTCATTTTTCTACTGCTTATATCTTTTTGCAAAAGGTAAAGTAACTTTTTAGAAGACAGGAAAGGATTTATTCTTTCTTTAAACGCCAAAATTCAAGAAAACTTTCGCCTTATTCATGGATACTTAAACCCTTGCCAAGAAAAACAAATTGTAAAATGTGGAGGTTGGAAAATGTGAATCATCACTGGTATTAAAACCTATATTTAATAATTATGTTGCAGTTTCAAACTACTGCTGAATCCCATTAGGTTTTTAAACATAAATTCAATAAGAATTTATGATTTTATACATGGCATTTAAATGTATTCAGAAGTAGAAACAAGAACCATCTGATAGAGTAGTGATTGTGGTTAAAACGAAAAGAAGGAGAAAATAAAGACATAAGGAGGCCAGAAGGTGAAGGAGAGGAAGGAAATAGAAAGTAACGATTCTACAGTTAGAGTTAGGCAAACGCTTATAAATTTATCTTTTGTGTTATGCATTTTCTTATTTGATGAGATTCTGAATTAATACTACAATAAAAGATGAGGCACCTATCATTTAAGAAGCAGAGATTATTTCAGTAGAACTTCGTGCCAAGTTCTTGAGGATTTTCAGAACATATGGAAATATACACCACATGACTGAAAATAACAATTTGGCCTTTATTCCACATCCAATTTGGATTTTACTTAACTGTCTCCTAAAATTTTTATTCCATCCTAATTATATCATATTCATTAATCTGTAAACTACAATTCCAAGTGGGGTCTTATAACATTGGTACTCTTCTTAAAACGAGGTTTATGTCTTATTTTTGATATGACCACTTGTTTAAAAGATCATCAGTGTCACAGGCAGCAATCCTGAAAATGTTAAAATCTTTAACTCTCTTAATTTAGTTGTAGGGAATAGTTTTGCAAATATTGTTTCATCAACTCAACAGGTACTTATTAAGGATACAGTAATGTTCCTGGAGCATTGCTGGAGCTAGACTGAATTCTAAGAACTGTAATTTGACTTTCCAGGCTGTAACTTCCCTTTTCTCAATCCTTTTACTTTCACCTGATCTTCAGAATTCCAGGGCTTTAAAATCATATTTAAAAAATTTAGGGTCCCACAAGGTCTACATACCTTTTCTGTCCATGCTACTAAGCAATTTTCTTAGGGTCCTCAAGGACAGAATAGGGAAGGAAAAGATTAAAATGTCAATCTTTCTAAAAAAGTTTATTTATTTATTTGAGAGAGAGAGAGAGAGAGATGGTATGCATGAGGGGAGGGCAGAGGGCGAGAGGAATCTCAAGCAGATTCTGTGCTGAGCACGGAGTCCAACATGGCGCTTGATCCCACGACCCTGATATCATGACCTGAGCTGAAACCAAGCGTTGGTCACTTAACTGAGTCACCCAGGTACCTAATAAAATGTCAATCTTGAAGTGCCAACAGAAAATACCAAACACAAGAAGTTATATCTAAGTTACTACAGCTACCAGCCTTGGCCAAGATTCTCACACTCCAAGAAGCAGCAGGGCCACTAGACTTGAAGGGCTAACAGTGGGTCTCTCAGTAGAGCCAATGGGGACAGAAGATTTGGCGGTGGGTGGGTGGGGATGTTTTAACTTGTAAAAACCTTGAGGAGGTGAAAGAAAGTATCCCAGTAATGACTTATATTTAATTTTCCAGGGAAGGGATTTAAAATTGTATTTCATTTAATTCAAGGAAAATAAGATTAAAGTGATTTGGACTGTGTGTAGGGGTCAGGTGAGATTAAGAAGCAAGAACACAGCAAATACACACACACATACACAAAGGATACAATAAAAAAATAACATATTTGATCAAATATATGACAGTATAGTGTACAAAAGTTGAGAAATACATACTAACACGGTGAAAAAACTCAGAGTTGAAAGAAAAAAAAAAATAGAATAGTGCTAGTCAGGAAAAGTTCATTAGAGAAAAAAGGATTTCTGTGTTGGACCTTGAAAGAACATCTTGGGAAGAAAAACACTAAAAGCATAAAAGCAGAAACTATTATAGGATGCTATGGAAATCACGGGACTGGGGCACATGGGCCATCAAAAAGAATAGATGAAATACCATTAGTTTTCAGGTTTTGAAAATTAAAGGTAGAATGTATTATATTTTCTTTTTCCCAAGTGGCTCTCCTCCAAATCTTAATGGACTCATTTAATTTAAATGGTCTTTTCTGGGAGATTTCAGAGATTCTGACTTCCGATTCTAAGCAAAGAACTATTAGAAGCCAAAGATACAAACAGCAGGGACATGCTTGGGGAAGTTTACATGTGAAATAGGTTGTTTTTCTAGACATACTTGTTAGGCAATTATTGTACAACAGTATTCACTAAAGTAGTAGCTTTCAAGGTTTCTTGACAGTAATCACAGTAAAATATTCACTTTACTTTGCAACGTGCCATACACAAACATATGTACACATGCATTTATATAAATGTATATCCTATATCTTTTATACTTATTTCACTCAGAACTGCTAATTTTGTCACCTAAAGTAAAAGTAAGTATATCATTTACAAAATAACATGGGCCTTTGAAATTTGGACTTGATAAAGTTCCTTGAGTGAATTTTGTAGTGACTAGAACATAGTAAGTACTCAATATATTACTCTATCCTTTCACTTAATAAGCACCCACCATGTGCCAGGGACTGCTAAGAACAAATAATAATATTAGGGGGGTGTTTAAAACCGTATTTTAAGGTTGGTTGTGGTGTGGATGAAGAAGGAATCTCTAAGAGAATGATAGTTGAGGCTTAAAGAATGAGTAAGAGTTAACTGGGTGAATAATACTGAATAATGGGGTAGAAATAGGTCAAGGCAGAGAGAAGAGCATTTGCAAAGAGCCTGAGAGGGCAGGAGAAAGAGTTCAATGGTTTTAAAAACTGAAAATAGGCCAGTGTGGCAGCAGAATAGTTAGTGGAGAGACAGTGTTATGGATTCTAAATTTTGCTCCCAGTGAAAAAACAAAATAAAGCAAATACCATAACACAATATAACCAAAGAAAAAATGGTATTTGTTCAATGTAAAACTAAATCCAGAAACCAAATTTAATTCTGCCCTTGACCTGGTTTGCAAGGACAGTTTTAAAGTTATAGAGCATAAAATATAATGCAAGTGTACTTGACACAAAGAACACTGATTTAATTTCTTGCCAAAGCAGGCATTTATTGAAAGCACATGTACTACACTAAAAAAGATCCTAAAATTTTATGTGCCACATTTGATAAGGGATCTAATTTATATTCTGGCATTTAGCTGGAAGCCTGGATTAGTGATGCAGTAACATAATAAGGACCTAATTTTCTCTGTTCTTTTATAGATATGTCATATTCACTTGGTCACTGGCAATTCCAATTAGCACAAACTGATGCACTAATTTCAAACAAAGGTTAAAGGTCATGAACAAGGAGAATAAGACCATCTCTAAAGAAAATGAAACAAATTGCTAATCAGTGGAAATGGATTTGCACCCATTCCAATATACTCTAGTCCTTGAATCCATTCCCAAACAGAACTTTTTTTATGGCTTATCTACCTGCTCTACTTACTCTAGTTCTGTACAAAGTATCCTATAGACATATATTTTTTAAAAGTCTATATTCCTTTAAAAAAGCCATATACACTTTAGTCACTCAAAAAGCATTTATATTAAGTATGTAGTATGTGAAGGCAGTGGGCCATAAAGACAGGAACCATATCCTTATACTTCTCCCATAATGGTATTTTCCACAATTAAGGCTGGTGTTTCCCTGTCTCACTTTCCTCCTAGACTATCTATCTTGCTCATTGTTTTATCAGAAGTGGTTGGTACCCAGAAGGCAATTAAGTATTTTTTGAATTAATAAATGGTTTTAAGGGAACTTTAGTGGTGAGAAGTTTGTATAAATGCTCAAGAACACCAGATATAAATGACTAAGCACCAAAAAACCCTTCCAAATAAATGTCACTTGAACTTAACTCTAGACCATAATATCAGAAGGCGTACTTTAGGAATCTATTATAAAAAATGAAAAGGTAAAGTTGGGAAGCAAGGCAATGGAGAAACTGTAAAACTGTGTCTGTAATCCTCACAAGACCTTTTAGAACATGTTTGGACTCTCCAAAGAGTATAAAATTCATTTTGATAAAAGCCATGTCTATGTCTACAAAATGCATTAAATATCCAGATTTTCAGTTTTGCCAGCTAAGAAACATATTTCTGCATATCAAGATCTCTCATATATAATACTAATACAAAGGGGCAACTAGTTTAATTGAACTGAAAATGGAGTACTTTCAGTGTTCCATCTACTTTCTTAGGTAATTCTTATAGGGCCTCAGGTGAAAGACTAAGTTAACTAAAATATATTCCTAAATGAGGTATTTCTTTTTGTGGAAAGGGTGGGTGGCTCAGTGGGTTAAAGCCTCTGCCTTCGGCTCAGGTCGTGATCTCAGGGTCCTGGGATCGAGCCTGGCATCAGGCTCTCTGCTCGGTGGGGAGCCTGCTTCCCCTTCTCTCTCTGTCTGCCTCTCTGCCTACTTGTGATCTCCTTCTCTGTATCAAATAAATAAAATCTTGAAAAAACAAAAACAAATTAAAAAAATCAAGTTGGCAGTCTTTATGGGCTTCAGATTTTACAACTATAAAATGAAGGGATAGATTCAGATAGACTCTTAAGGGGACCTTTTTTTTTTCTATAGAAGTGTAATTTTCATGCATTCCTTTTTTTTTTTTTTTTTAAGATTTTATTTATTTATTTAACAGAGAGCGAGGGAGGGGGGAGAGATCACAAGTAGGCAGAGAGGGGGAAGCAGGCTCCCTGCTGAGCAGAGAACCCGATGCGGGGCTCAATCCCATGACCCTGAGATCACGACCTGAGCCGAAGGCAGAGGCTTTAACCTACTGAGCCACCCAGGCGCCCCTTAAAGGGACCTTTCTAAGTCTTACTTTATTACCAGTAATGAGGCTTATTTTTGAAGTGTGACTGGGGTTCCTGTAGTATGATTATATTACATGAAAATATTTGTGGAGTTGTGGGGGAAGTTTTTGTGAATTATGATCAAGAAAATAATTATTTAGATGATGTCTAAAGGATTATGATGGCTTTTTTTTTTTAAATGTGTCAACTTGATTAGGTTGAACTATCTTCCCCAGTTATTCAATCCAACACTAATCTAGTTGCTGTAGTGATGGAATTTTGCAAGTGTAATTAGAGTCCCTAATCAGTTGACTTTAAGTTAATCAAGGGGAGATTATCCCAGGTGGGCCTGACTTAATTGGGTGAGCCCTGTAAAAGAGAGCTTAGGTTTTCCCTGAGCTGAGATACTAACCAGTTTATACACACAGGGTTTTTCAACCTATTTATGATCTTCCTTTCCTGAAAGGATTTTGGGTTTACTTTGCTAGCCTCCAGAACTGCATATGCCAATTCCTTGTAACAAATTCTGATATCTACTGGTTCTGCTTCTCTGTTTTAACTCTGATTCATATAATGACGCTTTATAAATTATAAACAGAGAACGCCTTAAAATATTTTAACATTTCCAATCAATTTCAATAAAGTGAGTGAAGCTGAGGAGTAGACACCTGTATATTGGGCAGAAGAAGTCTATATTCAGAAGAACCCCTGAGGTGTTCAAAGGTTACCTTGGATGCCCCATCCTCAGATTCACACTGTTAATCTTCTCCCCTTACCTCAGAGTATTAGTCTTCTCATTGTCTCTTACATTCTCTATCCAAAACTGATGAGGAAAGGCTCTTAAATTTATTCACACTGTGGTGTTAATACTTGACAACATTTAGAATGCTAAAATTTCCAAGGTACATCAACTTTAAGAGAGTAAACGTTTTAACACTAAGGAGTACCTTGGCAAGTGGTGGAAAAAGCAGAGTCAAAATTCATAAACTCTCACATGGCTGTGTATTCTGCCTACTTGTAAACTGGCCACCTTTGGTTTTTTTGATGATTTCTTTTTTAAAAAATACCGTTTCATTAAAATTGAAGTTTGACTGACACATAATGTTACACTAGTTTCAGGTGTACAACAAAGAGATTCGATAAGCCTGTATTTTATGCTATGCTCACTACAAGTACACCTACCATCAATTACCACACAATACTACTACCCTATCATTGACTATATTTTCCATATTCTGTACCATTTATTCCATATTTCACTCATCTGTGGAATCTAAAAAAATAAAACAAATGAATAAAAAAACAAACAAAAAACAGAAAGAGACCCATAAATACAGAGAATTGATGGTTGCCAGAGGGGAGGGGGTGGGAAATGGGCAAATGGGTTAAGGGGAGTGGGAGATACAGGCTTTTTAAGATTTCTTCATTTTACATTCTAGAAAAGACTGAAGCCAAAGCTTCCACACCAGTAACATTTCCTTAGTAGATAATACTACTCCAGAAGAGTCAGTTTTTTTATTGTTTTATTTTGGTTTTGGGAAGGGGTCTTTATACATCATTGGATAATTATAATTTATTTTATCATAACTATAATTACTTGTTATATGTAGCTTTTTACTTTTGCTTTACATGTCATGCATTATTTTCACTTTATAGTAATATTCAAAAGTAGCTGCTAATAATTCTAGAGAATTTGGTCATATTATGTGTTAATTTGCTTTAGAGCAAAATTCAGAAGTACTTGCTAACCATTCTAGAGAATCTGACATGTTGCTATGCTAAAACATTGTTGCAAATATGATTACATCCTGACTGTACATAGAGTACTGACCCATCATCAAGCAGACTCCTGATATACTTACTATAGGACTCAGATGGTTAGATTCTGTAAACAAGTGAATGAATGTGTAGATGAGAACTAAATGAAATGTACAATTCAATATTAATAAATAAGGCTTGGAAGCTATAAAAAACAAGACTAATAAATCTAACTATATATAAATTAAAAACTATATATATATAAAACTATATATAAATTAAAACTATATATATAAATATTTATATATAAATATATATATTTATATATAAATAAAAACTATATATATAAAACTATATATAAATTAAAAATAATATAAATTATACCAGAAAGCACCAAAAATGAAGACAAAAGACAAACTAGAAGGAACATTTACAAGTCAACAAGGAATTTTTTCTAGTAAACAAAGAAAAGGAAACACACAAGATAAAAGTAAGAAAAAAACTGAACTATCCCAAAGAAAGATGGACAAAGAACTAAGGAGAGAACAGAAGATGAAAATACAAATGGCTTAGAAACATGAAAGATGTGGAACTTCAACAATAACTCTAGAGATACAAATTAAAACAATCAGATGTCATTTAGAATTTATCATTTCAGCAAAGCTTAAATTGGGGATATGATTTGGTAAAAACTCTCAGGGCAACAAGGAAAATTTATCAAAATTTAAAATATTCATTTCCTAAGAATCAGCAATTATAGCTCTAGAAATCGAGCCTATACAAAAATTTACACAAAAGTATACAGACATATTAACATAGCACTATTTACAATAACAAAAAAAAGAAAGCATCCTTATAGCCTTCAACAGGAGAACAAACTATGGTACAGTCATATAATAATATAACAATTCTAAAAAATAAGGAAGATAAAGTCCACACTAACAAGAAAAGCAGTCTAAGTTGTTAGAAAAAAAGCTGCAAAGCAGAAGTATAGTATGCTCTCAAAATAAACATTTTTAGTACTTCTTGTAATAAAAAATAATCTGGAAGGGCACACCCCAAACTAAGAGATTATTTCACTATGAGATGTGGTGGTATTACAAAATAGTTTCTTTTCTGTATTACCTATTTCTGTAGGGTACAATCTTTTTTTTTTTTTTTTTAGAAAGTCTTATTTATTTATTTTTAATTTATTTTTTAGAATTTATTTAAACTCAAATTAGTTAACATATAGTTATTAATAGTTTCAGGGGTAGAATTTAGTGATTCATCAGTTGCATAACACCCAGTGCTCACTATATCAAGTGCCCTCCTTAATGCCCATCACCCAATTACCCCGTTCTCCCAATCACCTTCCCTCCAGCAACCCTCAGTTTATTCCCTACTGTTAAGAGTCTCTTATGGTTTGTCTTCTTCTCTGTTTTTATCTTATTTTATTTTTCCTCTCCTTCTCCTACGTTCATCAGTGTAGCGTACCATTTTTAAATAAGGACCAAGAAAAAAAAAAAAATAAAGTTCAAGTACAAGATTGTAATGACATCTCTGGTCACTTGTTCTACTTTGTTGTAAATTATCTGATATAAAAGTACCCATATTACATAGTGGTTTTTTTTTTAAGATTTATTTGTTTGAGAGAGAGAGATTGAGTGCTTGCACACACATGCAAGCAGGGGGAGGGGCAGAAAGAGAGGGACAGAGAGTCCACAAGCGGACTCCCTTGCTGAGCACAGAGCTCAGCTCTAGGGCCCTGAGATCATGATATGAGCCGAAATCAAGAGTCCAACACTTAACCATCTGAGCCAACCAGGAGCACCTACATAGTTTATGTAATACCAAATCACATGTTTTCCAAATTATAAAAGGGGATGAAAAAGCAAACACAAATATTAAACAATCAACACATACCCCCATTAGTACTAGTCAGCCAGCCAAATACATATGCCTATTTAGCAGCTGTTGCAGCTGCTGTTGCTTCTTCTTTTTAAAGATTTCATTTATTTATTTGAGAGAGAAACAGAGAGAGCTCAAGCAGGGTGAAGGGCAGAAGGAGAAGCGGACTCCCCGCTGAGCAGGAAGACTGATGTGGGACTAGATTCCAGGACTCTGGGACTCCGGGATCATGAACTGAGCAGAAGGCAGGCGCTTAACAGACAGCCACCCAGGTGCCCTATTTAGCTTCTTTAGCTAAATTTACTTATTTGTGTGTGAGGACCTGTGATTCACCTCCTCCAAAATTTAGTCAAGAGTATAAAGTAAGGAGGAAATAAAGAAATGGAGTCCTCCACTATCTATAGTGTAGCTCTTTCTAGTAGTTTCAGTACATAATATTTAAATTTTTAATTTATAGCTCTAGTGACAATAGGTGTAGTACAACTGGCAGCTCAAATTTAAGTTTATTTCCTTATTTTATTCCAGTGCTTATTTTATGTATGGTAGAAATAGATACAGAGTAGCATCATTCACTAACATGTCAAAGCACTTGGACTATTTCAAGTAAATATATAAATCCACAGTAATAGGGGTATGCTCCTGTTTTATTCTTTGAGGTCTGACAATCTACTACATACTCTCAAAGAATGCAAGAGTAAGGTAGAAGTGGGGACCTGACAGCATCAATCACAGAAATCTGCAGTCCTTTTCTATTGGTAGGTACACTGCTGTGTAACCGATGCTTAAATCTTACAGAGCAATAATGGTCCTAAAAGGGAACTAATAGCATATTTCCAACTGTGCCTGGCATCCTCCTCTCCTCAAATTCTCAAAAGAATCCCATTTTAAAAAAACTTGATACATAAAAGGAAACAGTAGGAGAAAAGCTAAGATTGGTTAAGGATTGGTCAATAAGACAGTGAAAATGTTTCCATCAATGGTATATATGCCCCTCCCATCTAATCTCCTGAGTGGTACTGATATTCCAGTAGAAGATATTTGGTTAAATATAAAATAGCAGAGTCCCTGCTGGTCAAAGCTAGTAGAGCTGTCCTTTTAGCTCGGTGGCAAAGAATAGATACCATATAGTACAAGAAAGGTTGGAGACTTGATGTGTACTCTTGCCAATTGCTTTTTACTTTAAAAGCTTTCTGAATCAATGACAAGCTATCTGCACTGAGAAGGATATGGAATAGCCTCAAGTTGTATATGCAGTCCTTATGTAGAAAATAAGCATGGCTCATATGGCATATTGCTCTTCTCTATTTTAGAACTAGCACAGGAACCATGTGATACGTTCATTGCTATGGTAACTACATTTCAGTAGTGAACAGGAGAGCAAACGGGCATGTAAAACATGTATAAGTTGTCAATATTTAAGTAATTGCTGTCTTGGAGCTGCGATAACTTAAATTTCCTCACTGCATGACTTATTAAAATAAAATTCCACCTCTTACATTTTTCTTTAATGAGGTTAATAAGCCTTCACTCCTCGTAATGCCTTCCCCATTCAAGAAAACAAATGCATAATGTCTTTCAGACAGGGTTTCAGTTGCTTCATGGAGAATCACTGTTATTGTTATTAGAGATCTACATTTCTAAAAAAGTATGTGCAGTGCACTATAATGATAAAAAGACGAATGGAGTCTCAGCCTGGTCAACAGAAAAACAGTGTTCGGCCCATCTTCTCTAGGGGTTTGAATCTACTGTTAGGACCAACTCAGTCAAGTTTTTAGGCTGATTTAGGGGGGAAAAAAAAATCTCTGATTTGACATCAGAGTTATTTTACTTCTTTGTCTTTTCTCATCAGAGCAACCTAGAAAGAAGACTTGATTATCTTTGATTACCTTTAGATCAGTCTCTGACTGTCCTGGATTTTAATGAGATACTTATAATACTGTAATTTTAAATGTTCTGTATGATGCCACTTAGGAACAGAAATCATAACAAGTTCCTCTCACAATCCTCTCTCTCCTCCAATCCCTCCCTCTCTCCTTCTCTTTTGATCCATTATTCTGATTTGTGGAACAGCAAAAGGGATTTCATACCAATGATTTAAAAAAAAGTTAATTAGTTGGAAGTTGGATGAGTTAAAAATGTAATGGGGGCGCCTGGGTGGCTCAGTCAGTTGAGTATCAGACTTCTGGTTTCATCTCAAATCACAATCTCAGGGCTGTGAGATCAAGCCCCAAGTGGGAGATTAAGCTCCAGAGCCTGCTTGGGATTCTCCCTCTCCTTTGCCGCCCCACCCCCACCCCCTAGCCCCCGACTAGTGCAGGCACTCTCTCTCTCAACAATAAAACATAAGGAAAAAAGTCAGCCCAATACAAATTATATTGAAAAGTTAAATTTATACCAAATTTCATATTATTTTAAGCCTGTGGTTACATTAATAAAATGGCTTACTACAATGACTATAATACTATGGTTATACAGGCACCTGGGTAGTGCAGTCAGTTAAGTGTCTGCCTTTGGCTCAGGTCATGATCCTGGGGGCCTGGGATCGAGCCCCACACTCAGGCTCCCTGTTCAGTGGGGAGCCTGCTTCTCCCTTTCTCTGTGCCCCTACCCACTGCTCATACTCTCTCTCTTACTCTCTTTTTCTATCTCAAATAAATAAATAAAATCTTAAAAAAAATACTATGGTTATGAATAAAAATAAGCTGTATCTTTATGTACACAAAATTATGTTTTTATGTAAATACTTTGGGGTTCTTTTATAAAGGACCATATTCTGTGAGAAATAAAACACTGTTTCACTACAACAAATATTAATATCAGAATGGGCTACTAAAAAAACCCATCAGAATTATGGTTATTCTTTATAGTGAATGACAATGTTCTAAGCTTCATATCTTATAACTTGGTATTAACTTTGACCTGCAACTTTTTGTTACAATTTTCAAATTTAGAAAATATAGTAGCATTTTATTGAAACATGGAGGAAAATCACACTAACATGTGATGACATTATATTTATAGTCAATATATTTTATACATATAATTATTCATATAAAAATTTAGCTGAAGAGATAATAAGGTCCTATAAAAAAGAGTAATTCGTACTTTGTGCTGTTTCAGCAGTAAGAATAATTTCTTCAAACTCATTGGTTCAGTGGCACCATATGGGGCATGTGGATCTTCAGATACCAAAAATGTCTCCAAGATACATTTCATTCTAGTGTGTTAAAACTTTCTACCCTGCAGCTGTCATTATAACTATATAATTCATACTCTACTATAAAAATGCAAATCATATAGCTTACTAGGCTTATAGGAATAGAAGGAATTTCTAATGGTATCTGTATTTCCAAGTCATAATTACAACTCTTTGTTAGAAGCAGTCCATTCATGTGAAATCACTGATAATTTTGCTGATTTAACAAGTGGGGTCAAAGGATGAGAAAGGAAATGAGACCAAAAAAAAATATTTCAACAATAGAAAATTATGTAGAAATGTGAATTAATAAACTTTAGCTACATACAGCAACATGGATGAATCACAGAAACCTATTATTGAAGGAAAAGAGTAATAATACCATAATACACCATTTCTATAAAGCTAAAAGAGAAGCAAATAATATATTGTATAAAATATACATGTATACATACTCACATATATGTATATGTACATTGTATAAAAATATACATGTATACATACACACATGTATGTATATGTACATACATATATGTACATATGTAAGGGATAGATACATATACAAGGAAATGAAAATATAAAAGTCAGAATAGGCATTAGTTTTGCAAGGGATTGCTAAAAGCTTTAAATACTTCAAATGAAGAGGGAGGCAGAGGCATCTGCTTTGTAACATGTGTTACTTATATTCTTTAATACATATCAAATGTTTCATTATAGGGGCGCCTGGGTGGCTCAGTGGGTTAAAGCCTCTGCCTTCAGCTAAGGTCATGATCTCAGAGTCCTGGGATCAAGCCCCACATTGGGCTCTCTGCTCAGCAGGGAGCCTGCTTCCCTCTCTCTCTCTGCCTGCTTCTCTGCAGGCTTGTGATCTCTCTGTCAAATAAATAAAATCTTTAAAAAAACAAAAACAAAAAAACCACAAATGTTTCATTATAAAGAAAAAAGAAAAAATATAAGAGACGAGAAAAAGAGTTCATCAATGTACAATTACTTTTCCATGGTCAGAACATTATAGTTCAAATAGTACTACAAGAAAGGGTAAGAGAACAGAGTGCAAGAGCCTACCTGGGAAATCACCTTTTTCCCTCAACATATATGCATATGAAGAAGGCAAAATATCACCTTTTAAAATAGGTAATCTTTAGCCAATTTGTTTAGATAACCTTCTTATAATTTATATGCCATATATAAGTATATAAAAATAAAATTAAAACTACTTTCTTTCTCTGAAAACAGAGAAGCAGGATTTATTTTTCTTATAAAAAATGGTTAGACATTAATAGAATCACTTGGTTGGCTTAAAATTGGCTCTTATTTATAGCATTTGTATTTTATTGTTACTGAGGTATAATAAATATATAATACGATGCACAGATCTTAAATGTTCACCAGATCTTAAATGTTCACTCCAAACAAGACATAGAAGGTTTCCATCATCCCAGAAAGTTCTCTGTCCCTCACTAGTCAATCCCTATGCCTCCTTAACAAAGAAGAAACACCTTCTGACTTCTATCATAGATTGTTTACATGGGATAAAGGACACAAATATTCTTATGTGTCTGACTCTTTTTGCTCAACATGTTTTCTGAATTAATCCCTGCAGTTGGGATATCAGTAGTTCATTCCTTTTTTATTTTGTAGTAGTGTATTATAATATGAATATATTATAATTTGCTGAAAAATTATCCTGTTGATAGACATTTCGGTTTTCTGGTATGAATATTTTTATGTAAGTCTTTTTGTGGACATACGTTTTTGTTCTTCTTGGGTATATGACTTGCTGAGTCACAGGGCAGATGTATGATGAACTTTATAAAACAAAATAACTCCCGGATACTCTTCCAAATCTGTGGTCCCATCAGCAAAGAATGAGAGCTCCAGTTGTTCCATATCCTTGCCAACACTTGGTAGTTCCATTAACTTAAACCACTCAACTGGGTAGGCAATGGTATCTTTACTGTGGTGTTAAATTCGTATTCCCCTCATGATTAATGATGTTTAGCCCCCTTTCATGTGCTCATTGGCCATTATATTATTCCTTTTTTTGAAGTGTCCAAATTATCTTGCCCAATTTTTTTTTTTATTGTGCTGTTTGCCGTCTTACTGACTTGCAGGAGTTATTTATTTATTCTGTATACAATCCTTTGTC
The DNA here is from genome assembly GCA_028646535.1 of Procyon lotor. Taxonomy (NCBI): domain Eukaryota; kingdom Metazoa; phylum Chordata; class Mammalia; order Carnivora; family Procyonidae; genus Procyon; species Procyon lotor. The sequence goes on along the minus strand of CM053617.1, from coordinate 26,517,836 downwards.
AGATATATGAATTAGAAATGTTTGCTCTTCATCTGTGGTTGGCCTATTTGTTATCTTAGTAGTGTCCTTTAAAAAAAAGTAGCTTTATTAAGGTATTAATTTACACTCTACAAAGATATCGTATGAGGAAGGTTAGTGACCCATGCTCAAGGGTCAACTGTGCTAATATTGGCAAGCAGATATTATTTAACTACCAAGAATATAAAGTCTTTAAGAACTGATTGTTATCCCGATTCCCTACTACTATGCCAAGTTAACCCACATTTACTAAGCCTCTATTCCAATCTACCAAATACAATGTGCCCATGTCAAAGCACAGAGCTTGTAATGCTACCACCACTGCTCGAAAGTTTCCAGTATCTTTCTTTCGCTGCTGTAGGCAGGACAAGATCAGGGGAGAGCAATTATGAGGCTTTCGTAATAATCCAGGAGAGCGATGGCAGCATCAGGAACCAGAAGGAAGGCAAGACAAGTGGTAAGAAGTGGTCAGATTTTCAATGAACATTGAAGGCAGATTCAAAAGCAACTGCCTTGATTAAAGTTAATACGTGACAATGGTAATCAAAGCTCCCTGACTGCCAATCACTAGACATTTATCCCTGACCTAAAGTTGCCACTCAAGGTCTATAAACTAAGAATGACATCTAGACACCATAAACTTCTTCAAGATGCTCAAAGAATTAAGAAATAATCTCTTGGATGTATATGGCATATCTACTGCTATCAAAAGCTCCATCATAATTTCAGTGAGTCAACATATAATTTACACCTATTATATACATGAAACTACAGGTGATAAAAATAAATCATAAATATAAACACCTTTTTGTCTACTCTAACCTCTCCTTCCTCAAAGAATATATAAACTACCAAATCACACGTATTAATATAAAAAATGAAAGCTGTATAAGAACCAAGTATGGTAGCTTAGAGAGTATTTTATAAACTCAGGGGGAAAATTAGTGAACGAATGAAGATTTCATAGAAGAAACTGGATCTATCCCTTATGACACAACATAACCCTATCCTCACTTAGGTTTTTAAGAATATACCTTTATTTTATGTGATTTCAGAACAAAGTACTTTCCTCTCATAATATGTGTGTAATTATAAATTATAAATTAATAAGTGGCTTAATTAAAAAATGTTTATCACTCGCATTAGACTCTAAAATCCATGAGGATAGAAATCATGTCTATTCTTGTTCACCGAAGTAACCCCAACATTTGATACATGGTAGAAACTTAATAAATCATTATATTTCTTTTAAAAAATATCTTTATATTTCACATTTCTATTTCAGGTGAATAAAGGAAGGCAGGACGTCCAAATCTGTCTGCTAGTTATTCCAAACTCATGGAAATTTGATTCTTATCAATTTAGATACAACAGGTAACCTTTGTCCCAAAAGGCCTGATTTTATTCTAGTGCAAATTCTTTCATTCAGAAAATATTTACTGAGTATCTACAGTGTGCAGGCACTGTTTAAAAGGGGTTAGGGATGTAGCAGTGAATGAGACACAAAGTCTTTATCCTTATGGACTATACTTCATAGAAACTATATTCACTCTTACTTCAGTGGCATTCTCAAGCCATTCATTCTATGAAACATTGTCTTCACTTCCATCACCTTCATGACGTTCTTCTGAGCACTCAATCCTCCAGTAGAGTCAACAAATACAAAATATATAGCTAAATTTGAATTTCATATATGCAACGAATAAATTTTTAGTGGCTGTTCCAAATATCGTGTGTCCCATCTGAAATTCAAAATTAAATGGATAGCCTCTATTTCCACTTCCTAAATCAGGCAACCTCATTATCTGGTAATTTCCCCCATTTCCAAATTTCCATTCTAATTATATTCAGAATCATAGAGATTAACATTTAATTATTGTCTTCTGTAGGATTTTTGTTTTATTGCTCCATATTGTAAGCACTTAACAAACACTTGATAGATGTGTTCAGAAATTTAAATTACAATGAAGATCTATTTATAAGATGTTCTTTCCAACTGTATTAGTAACACTAAAACAATGAGAAACTGTAAAAATGTCCAATACAAGACTAATGAAAATAAAAAATTTACAGCCACCTAAAATGATAACTGAAAGAGCAATTAATGACACTAGAAAATGCTCAAAACATAATACTAAATGAAAAATAGGATATAATTTTTTTAAAGATTTTATTTATTTGACAGAGAAAGAGAGAGCACAAGTAAGCAGAGAGGCAGGCAGAGGGAAAGGGTGAAGCAGGCTTTCCGCTGAGCGGGGAGCCTGATGCAGGGCTTGATCTCATGACCCTGGGAACATGACCTGAGCCGAAGGCAGCCACTTAATCGACTGAGCCATCCAGACACCCTAAGGATATAAAATTATAATAATGGAAATAATTTCAATTTCTTGAAATTTTGCATATATAGGAGAGTTGGCTCTACTCATTAAACAAGCCAGTGTCATGAAAGAGAATGACCAAGGAATTGTTCCAGATTAAAGGAAAACAAGAGCTATGATATGTAAAGGCAGTGTATGCTCCTGGATTGGATTGTTAAGCAGGAAAACAAAATCGCTAGAAAGGGCATTCTTTGAAGAACTAGAAACATTTGAATATGTACTCTGGTTAGGTATATATATGCACAGAAAGGGAACACTCAAAGCATAGGGGAGAAATGTTAATTGTCCTCTTCTCTAAGTTGGAAATAATTTCAAACCAAACAGTTTAAAAATATATATGGAAAAAACACCTTAAGAAAACATATGAAAAAATTTAAAGTCTTTAATGCTCGTTGATACGATGAATGTTGATTTTAATTTTTTCTTTGCATGTTTCTATATTTTTCATTCTTTACAATAAGCTTGCATTATTATTATAGCTGGAAATTTAAGAAAATCATTTAAAGTTATTTTGATGAAATATGTAATTCACAATTCATTAATTTGTCAAGTTTATCTGTTTTGATGTCCCATGTTGATATTTTATAAACCTCCATGATAAGAAATTATTTTAAACATTTTATTAAGTGATCATTATAAAATAAATTATAGGATTCAATATCATCTCAATTACTTTCCTAAGAATTAAAGGTACCAAGAATGAATGTCAAAATAGTTTGTTCATCTACTAATGTAAGTCCACTCTTTTACTCCACTATCCAGAGCATTCTATTGTCTTATAATATAGATAATTTTTAAAAATAGAGGTAATTTTTATTTTTTTTTTTTTTAAAGATTTTATTTATTTGACAGAGAGAAACACAGCGAGAGAGGGAACACAAGCAGAGGGAATGGTAGTGGGAGAAGCAGGCTTCCCGCGGAGCAGAGAGCCCGATGCGGGGCTCGATCCCAGGACCCTGTGATCTGACCTGGGCCGAAGGCAGACGCTTAACGACTGAGCCACCCAGGCGCCCCAAATAGAGGTAATTTTTAAAGGCTCTAACTTGAAGTTGATCTAGGTATAAACAACCTTTTCAGAAATATTCCCGGTACTCATGTTACTTATCTTACAGAGACAAAGGCAATCTGAAAACTAAAATCAGCAATGTCTTGGGAATATTTTTCTATTGCTTAGAAAAAAAATGAAGAAAGAAATATAAATCCTGAGATAAGCTAACATAAATCTTAGAGTATCTAAAGAAATAGAGATGAGAATATTTCTAGAAAAGCCTAACCTCTTCCTATGCCCTTGCCACACAGTAATAAATGCATTAAAATCACATTTTTAAAGGTAACCCTGTCTCATAGATCTTCTACTTCTTTCATTTGTTATTTGAAAAACAGTTAAGTACCATTTAGTTCTGATAATGTTACTTGGTAAATTCAAATCTTTTTTCACCCATTTTGTAGCTGTCGAAAATCCTTAACAATAAGCAATAATTCTGCTAATTTATTTTGCAGTGTTCCTAGTGGTGCATTTCTAATCCACATAACAAGAAATATAAACTCTGACTTTAGCATAACAGAGGTGAAGTTTGATTATGAAGGAGTAAACAATGTTCCTCCTGGAAGAGGTAGGAATTGAAGAGGTCATTTCTGAATGAATGCCATGCTGAGAGAGAGAAAATATGTATTTCCTCCTATGGTAAGAAATTAATTTTCTATAACCTATCAACCTAAGTTGGCTTGATGCTGTAAATAAAAGAATTCTATTTATCAAAATAAGAATTCTACCTTAATTTGAATAAATGATTGCTAATATCCACTCTTAACTAATGCCGTCATGTTTAATACTGGTTTCATTCAGATCAATTACTGAAAGAAATGCACTGCCTCTCAAAACATATTATTCATTATTGCTTATAAATAGCTCATATAGCTCAAAAGGAATAGTAGTTTAATATTATACAATAGTGGGATGCCTAGGTGGCTCAGTCGGTTAAGCGTCTGCCTTCAGCTCAGGTCATGATCCCAGAGTCCTGCAACTGAGTCCTGCATTGGGCTCCCTGCTCAGCGGGGAGCTTGCTTCTCCCTCTGCCTGCCACTCCCCCTGCTTGTGTGCACGCGCGCTCTCTCTTTCCCTCTCTTACAAATAAATAAATAAAATCTAAAAAAAAAAAAAAAATAACAAAAAACAAAACAAAAAAACATTGAACAACAGTAATGAAAATGTCGTCAGGCTTGAAAATATTTAACACAAATCCTATGAGCAGTCATATTTTTGAACGCATATTAGAACAAACTTCCATGGAAAAGGAATAAAAATAGGACTCAATCATCTCTTGAATATAGGAAACAATGATAGACTTAAGTCTTTTTTTTTTTTTTTTAAGATTTTATTTATTTGACAGAGAGAAACACAGCGAGAGAGGGAACACAAGCAGAGGGAGTGGTAGCGGGAGAAGCAGGCTTCCCGCCGAGCAGGGAGCCCGATGCGGGGCTTGATCCCAGGACCCTGGGATCATGACCTGAGCCGAAGGCAGACGCTTAACGACTGAGCCACCCAGGTACCCCGATAGATTTAAGTCTTAACGTTATTTAGGTAGCAAAATTTGACAAGTGGGAGCTAAAGTCCCACTCCCTAGCCTTCTCTACACTATGGATAAAAGCAGAGAGGAAGAGAGCTGACAAAATGCTTTTGGTGGAAACTAGAGTGCCTCCGCTTGTTAAATTTGTACAGGGTTACCACAAAACTTAGGCCTTTTGAACTATTTACATTAGCTGGGACTCATTGGTTGTACCTGAACTTAATATGTGCAAACATATTGCAGATTCCTATTTTGAAAAAAGTCGAGCAGAGAGATTGTGATAAATAATGGACTATATATAATAGCAGTGCTAGCATTCTCAAGAGATTTTAGAATACCTAGTACAGAATACCATGTCTGACACAGAATATGCTCTCAATAAACTGTTCAAATTGAAGGACATTAAATCACTAAGAGAGTATCTTAAACTAACAGCAAGAAACTAAACTTTCACCTCTATTCCTTTCAAAATCTTATCATCCAATAATTCTGTTTTTAGATTGATCACTTTAGCAAAGCTCACAATTTGGGTATTACCAAAATTGTGAAAGATATTCTTTCATATTTCTGTCTGTGCTCAAGATCATATAGATTCTGCTTTTTTGCACATATTCTGCAGTAACAGAGAGAAGTAAAATAGAATAGCACTGACTTGTTTTTATATAAGTTTGTATTTCTGAAATCATATTAACATGTTTTACTTAATACTGACAAAACTAGAGTATGCTTATTACCATTTTTCAGGTGAGAAAATTAAGGGCTAGAGAAGTTAAATGGATTTGTCACTGCCACACAACTTGGTCTGCTAACAGGTTAGAGGGTCCGCTGACTCTCAGGCTAGCCCTCTAGTAACTGTATCATACTGCAGAGTACATCTGTCAATATCAATATCCATTATTTCTTGAGGAAGAGGCCAAATGGAAATGATATAGACTGGGAAACCTATTGTTTATACTTGAACTAGGGTCCAATGTAGATGAGCAAGGCTGAGATACCCTGCTTCACGATATCCTTCTGAATTTGAAAAGGTGACAACTGAAAGTAATATATAAACCATAGTCACAAATAGTAATTATCTTTTGTGGCATTTTAACAAGAAAATGTTGTCATCCTTGATTTCTTTCTTTCTTTCTTTAAGATTTTATTTACTTATTTGAGAAAGTGAGAGAGAGAGAGAGAGAGAGCGAGCATGAATTGGGGGGAGGGGAAGAGGGAGAGGAACAAGCAGACTCCCTGTTGAGAGGGGAGACTGATGTAGGACTCCATCCCAGAACTCTGAGATCATGATCTGAGCCAAAGTCAGATGGTTACCCAACTGAGCCACCTAGGAGCCCCCTTGACTTTTTCTTTCAATCTATTAGTAAATCCTGTTGGTTCCATCTTCAAAATATATCCAGACTTAATTCTCATTACTGTTGCCACTGTCACCTTGGTCTAAACCTCTACCATCTTTTGCTTAGATTGTTGGTATAACCTAACAATGAGTCTCTTTGCTTTTTCCTGTGCCCCCTTTCTAGTATAGTCTTTCTTACTAGAGTATCAATTTAGGAAGGTGGGTATTTTTGTGTCTTGATTCCCAGAATTTAGCACATAAGGGTCACTAAAAAGTATTTAATAAACATAGCAGTCAGAATAATCCCTTAAAGAAGTAAACCTTACCACTTCACTCCCCTGTTTAAAACCATACCCATCTCCCTCCTACCTAATAAAAGTCCTTTAAGAATTGAGTCCTTAGGTGCCTGGGTGGCTCATTGGGTTAAAGCCTCTGCCTTCGGCTCAGGTCATGATCTCAGGGTCCTGAGATCGAGCCCCGCATCGGGCTCTCTGCTCAGCAGGGAGCTTGCTTCTGCACGCCCCCCGCCTGCCTCTCAGCCTACTTGTGATCTCTCTCCTCTGTCAAATAAATAAAATCTTAAAAAAGAAAAAAAAAAAAAAAAAAAAAAAAAAAAAAAAAAAAAGAATTGAGCCCTTAAACCAATATATAAGTCTGCTGCTAAATCTGGGTAGTTACTGTCAGAACTGAATTGCAGCCCATCCTATTGCTGAGGAAACAAAACTAAGGTAAAAAGTAATGATCAAGGAAAAGGAAAGTACACAAGCATACATTGTGCATATTGTCACCTAGTGTTAGTGCCTACTGGGCAAGAAAATGTATGCATTTTTAAAATATAAAAATGATAGGGCTCAGTATTCTTCAGTTTTACTTGATACATACCTACCAAATATTTCTTCACACTGTTCCAAGAGTTATGAATTTTAGGGCTGCCATTCAAATTCAAGAGCCAATCTAATAGCCCATGTAATGTACAATGTTCTATTTTATGAAGGGAAAAGAAAAGTATGAGTAAGCAGTGAAGAGAACATTCAAGTTTATTTAATTACAGGTTAATTTTAATTTTGCATAGTTTTAATTTTATGTTACATAGAATACATAAAACTGTCAAAGCAAGTGTCAATATTTTATTCTAAAAATACTTGAAATGTTGTCAAATATAGGGTGGTTATAAAATTTAGTTTGATAGATTCAGATTTAAGATCAAATCTTAAATCTTAGATCTTTCTAAGATCAAAAGTAGTGATTAAGTAGGAGCATAAATATTTTTAAAGATAACTATTCTCTATAATTTGCAAAGATTGAAAAGTCTCCTTACAAAGGAAAAAATTCATTCACTCATTTACTAAATATTTACTCAATATTACATATATGTTAGGCAACAAGATTCTAATGAAGAATGAAAGTGTGCTGTGAAGGAACACATTTTACTGTAAAAGAAAACCCATTAAGATGTCATTACTAAACAATATAAGTTGTATAGTGACACAAAATATTACAGAATCACATTTAAAAAAAGACTAGGTGAGTAGTGGTGGAGGGGGTAGAGAAGGAGGGGCAAAGGTGTGAAGGAGGTAATATATGAACTGAGGGTCTGCTTTTTTTTTTTAAAGATTTTATTTTTAAGTAATCTCTGCACACAGAGTGGGACTTGAACTCACAATCCCAAGATCAAGAGTTGCATGTTCTACTGACTGAGCCTGCCAGGCACTCCAGTATATGAACTGAATTTCAATGGGTAAGTAGAAGTTTACCAGATACAATTGGAGAGGAATGAGGATTGAGACAGAATGAATGGCATATGAAAGGACACAAAGCCAAAAGTGACCACCATGCATTCTGGAAAATATGTAGCATAGGAGAAAGAAGAGCTTGTGGGAGAGAAGAGATTAAGATAAAAATAAAGGGCCAGAAAACACAACTAAAGAGCATATAATGGGGATTCATTTATATTCACCTAGTGTTTTTAAACAAGCAAAAATGAAATGAGTCTTTAAAATCTACACCTTAAAGAATATCACTTTTTATTTCTTGGATTATTTTTACCATGCTAAAACGAATTGGCTAAATCATGTTAGTCTTAATTCAATTTAATTCTTGCAGCAACTAAGGGACTTGAACTCATGACTCTGAGATCAAAGATAACATGCTCTACTGACTGAGCCATTGAAATAAGACTCGATATTTTACCCTTTTAATGAATTCTTATTAGATGGCAATGTCTAATAAACATCTGATAACTAACATTAAAATAACTCCATCAGAAATAGGCATTCACATGCATTGCTGTTGGGAATGAGAAGAGTTTTAACTCTTCTGGAGAGCAACTTGGCATTATCTAACAAAACCACATATACACTTATCCTTTGACCCAAAAGTCCCACTTGTAGGAATTTACCCCGAAAAACACACCTCTAATAACATGAAAAATGGGTGCATAAAGTTATTCAATTAAAGATTATTTTTAATTGCAAAATACCTGAAACAACCTAAATGCCCATATGTAAGAGAGCGACTGAATAAACTGGTACATTCACACAGTGAGGTACAAAGCAGCTATTAAAAAGTGAGGATGGACTCTAAGCTTTTATGGAATGATTACCAAGATATAATTAACAACAACAAATAAGAGCTAAATGCAAAGAGAACCTACAGTATACTGCATTTCATGTAATAAAGAAGGGATATAAGAAAAGAAGAAAAGACACATGTTGCTTCTAATTTATGCTAAAAGAAATACAGGAATGTAAGCCAGAAACTAATGAGATTACCTACAGGGCAGAGAGTAGGTGGAAAGATTGAGAGAAGGAGGAAAGAAGTAGATGAGAAATGAGGTCCTTGAGAGTGACACTTATAAGTAAGCTTTTGCACAGTTCTGGTGTTTAAAACCATGTAAATATTTCACATACTTAAAAAAAAAATTACAGAATGTTGGGGAATCCTAATAGAATGCAAATAGTAGTAAATGAACCTAATTGTAATTAAATATCATAACCACTCTGAGGGATTGGGGGAAAAAAAGAACCTAAGTCACCTAAAAAAAGTATTTTGACTGATATACTCTAAAGCTAAGGGCAAAAGAGCTATACACAAACAGTGACGTCTAGTTCATAAATCTTTCTCACAGCAAGTATTAGTTATCTATTATTGAATGAGAAATTGCTCTAAAACTTAGTGGCTTTAAACAACGAATGCTTATCTCATAGATTCTACAGATAAGGAATCCAGGGCTGGCTTAGTTTAGGTGCTTCTTTTTTTTTTTTTTTTTAAAGATTTTATTTATTTACTTATTTGACAGAGAGATAGATCACAAGTAGGCAGAGAGGCACAGAGGCAGGCAGAGAGAGAGGGGGAAGCAGGCTCCCTGCTGAGCAGAAAGCCCGATGTGGGGCTCAATCCCAGGACCCCGAGATCATGACCTAAGCTGAAGGCAGAGGCTTTAACCCACTGAGCTACCCAGGCGCCCCAGCTTAGGTGCCTCTTAATCAAAGTCTTTCCAAAAGCTTCAACCACGGCATGAGACAGGCCTGCAGTCATCACATGTTTAAGGGAGCATGTGCTTCAAAGCTCATTCATATGGCTGTTGGTAGCCCTCAAGTCCTCCCTGGCTACTGAATGGGGACATCAGTTCCTTGCTATGTGAGTCTGCCTTTAGGGTTACTCAAAACATGGCAGCTTGCTTTTCCCAGAGTGAGGGTTCTAAGAGTGAGAAGAAGAGAGGAAAAATGAGACAGAAGTCACAGTACTTTTGTAACGTAATTTTGGAAATGACCTATTATCACTTTTGCCATAGTCAATTTGTTACAAGTCACTCTACGGAGCCCCACGGGCAAGGAGAGGAGACTATATAAGATCATGCATACCAGGAGGAAGGGATCAATGTGGGACATTTTATAGGCTGCCTATCATAGTCTGTCTTCTAGCCCACAGTTCATGTCCCTTCTACATGCATAATATACTTACCTTCTCTCAAGGGTGGTTTTGCAATTCTGAAACTACTTTATATATACTTTAGATCTGAGCAAATAAGTCATTAAATTGTAGATAATGAAAGCCAGGTTTCTTACTGCCAAAGAAAGGAAATATAAATAACTAAAGAAAGAAGGCTAGCTTTAACCCTGTGCTGTTGGACTGCAATCTGAGGTATTATTATGGTGTCATTATTTTTTTTTAAATTTACATTCTATTAGCCAACATATCATTAGTTTTTGGTGTAGCATTCAATGATCCATTAGTTGTGTATAACACCCAGTACTCATCATATCACATGCCCTTCTTAATTCCCATCACCCAGTAACCCCATCCCTACATCAACCTCCCTTTCCACAACCCTCAGTTTGTTTCCTGGAGTCAAGACTCTCTCATGGTTTTTTTCCCTCTCTGATTTCTTCCCATTCAGCTTTCCCTCCCTTCCCTTATGATCTTCTGTGCTATTTCTTATATTCATGTTTTTTAATATAAATAAAGCTGCAGACAGATAGGTGGATAGATACAGATGTGTATATTCCTATATACATATTTCTTAGATCTGTTCGTTGGGAGGACCCAGAAGCAAAGACAACCAACCAGTAGCACCGAGCACATCTAGTTTCCAGCTCTTGGTTTCTAAATGTCAATTTCTAATAAACCGGTCTCCAAGGAACCAGGACTCTATAGAGAAATGGATGATTCCAGAGCTGAGACAAAGAAAATATAAGATGAACGTGGAATGACTTGTGGTACAAGAAAGTACAGTGCTTAAAAATTAATGAGGATACATCAAAAGAACAGGGGAGCCAACATGAAGAAGCCCCCAATGGCCCAAATCAGGACAACTGGAGAAACAATACAATGATTGCAATGGATTATAGCCCATAGAATAAAATAAGTATCCCTAAATTAAAGTTAAGAAATTAATAACTGGGGGAGAAGGCACAGCACAGAAAAATCACCTTACATGAAAAAAAAAATAATCATTTGGCAAATACCACAATAATTACTGGAGGCAAGAATCATCAGATAGATGCTAAAAGTAGTGGGTAAAATATAATGAAAGAACAAAATATTTACATAGTCTCTTGTATTTTCCCGTAAGACACTTATTAATTAAATTACGAAAGGAAAAATAACCTTAAAGTTCATAAACTGGGTCAACATCTCCTTAACCAAGTGATCAAAATTAATGTGACCAGTAATGAGAAATGTCAAAATCTTGATATACAGTATGAGAAAAGACACAACAACATTTCTGAGATATTCTTGCCAAAAAAGCATTAATTAGAGGAAATATTAGTCAATCCTACATTGAAGGACATTCTATAAAATAACTAGCCTATTCTCTTCAAAAGTGTCATAGTTCTAAAAGACAAAAACCAAGGAGGTGTTCCAGATTAAAGAGACCAAGGAAACATGGAAACTAAATGCAATATAGGATCCTAGGTTGGGTCTGAATCACAAAAAGGACAGTAGGAATTTTCCATTTATGAACATTTTATATAATTACTGTAGAATCTTCAAAGTTCAGAAATGACTATTGATAAAATACTGTTACTAATTTACAGAACATACTTAAATTTTGCTAATTATCCTCCTAACATCGAAGAGGAAATGCACAGAAAAAATTCAAGCTGAGTCAAAAACCAGATTTTCTGAATAAAGTCCAGTGCTCCTTCCGTTGTCATATAAATTTAGCTCTTATGTATAAGGATAACTCAATTTCATTTAGTAACTTTAATAAGACATTTAAAAATGAATTAAATAAGAACTCTAAATATTTACTCATTATCTTCATATCATGGTATACTAGAAAAATGATATGATAGTCACATATTTGTAGTACAGTAACCGAAATAATCAAATAAATAAAAAGATTAATTGAAATACTGAGTAACATGGTATGCCTGGCAGTAGATAGAATATAATTATTTCCAAAGCAATTCAAGCTATTTCAGATTACTGGTTTGTTTTTTTTTTTTAACCAATAATGGTTGGTAGTCTGGGAATGACTTAAAAACATTCCTCTTTGGAGAGGCAGTGGACTTGGTAAGGGGACGGAGAGAAAGGGAGCAAGAAAGGAAAGGTATACTGGTGGGGATCAGAAGGGAAAAAGAGTAAAGGAGTTAAGTAGAAGGTAAGGAAGGGAGAGGTAAATCACACAGTTACATAGCCTTTGGCTTATTCTGAATCCTTTCAATAGCACATCTTTACAACATGCTACTGACATTAGGAGCCTCCCTTGTGCTACAGTGAATCTTTTTTACCCCAGACCAATAAAATATTTCAGAAAGACCCTAAGGAGAAAGTTAAATCCAGGAACTAAATAGTGATCTTATGACACCACAGTTCTGTCTTAATTGAAATTTCATTATCCTTAGCAGAAGATATAAATATGTAAAAATTTTATAAGAGCACCATAAGTTTTTATTTATTTTTTGAAGGGATTATATATCTTATCTTCTCTGAAAACATCTCTTTCTACCTTCCTTGACTGATCTTACAATAACTGTAGATTTTGTCTATATCAAAGGCTCCTCTCACTGCTTACAGCAAAGAAAGAGGAATGAAACAATCTGTATGAACAGTCTCAGGAAGGTGACTTCCACTTTTCCTTGGAAGAAACAAGGCACTTCTGTATACCTAAAAGGGTAGCATTAACATTAACAGCTTAGATAATCCACATTCATGATGGGAATACCTTGAAAGAAGAAAAAAAAAAAAAGACCATCTCTTATACTCTCAGAATATGGATCTGGTGAGAGGCTGGCTCTCTGCAAATGTTTGAAAATTATGTATCTTAAGGACTTAGATTTGACAAAAAGATAGAAAAAATTAAAAAAATAAATTCTCTTAGAATAAAATATGCATGGACTTGAGAGACAAAGAACTTCCAAAAATTAAAAATAATAACTTTACAAAGAATAGCAAGTTTCCTAACCAAAGAAATTATCTGAGTGAAGATGCATTCATGTGTAGCACTTATCATATTTGGCACACATAATTTATAGATTTACATAGATTTTCATATTGAAATAGCAAATATCTTCCATTTTACAGATGTACAAAAACTGACAAAGTACTTAAGATAAAAAACAGTTTATCAAAGGTTCAATACAATTAAAAGCACTACTGTTGCTTTTAAATTATTAACTTTTGCCATTTAAAAAAGAATCAGTGGCTATTAGATTAAAATGGACTTAACAATGTTTAAGCCTGATGATTCACAGACATATACCCTGGGGCAAATAATACATTATATGTTAATAAAAATTAAAAAAATTTAAAAAAATAGAAAAAAATGGACTTAACAGGTAAACAATAAATACCAATATAATCCCCATTCCCCTTCCCCCCCCAAAGAGGTAAACAGAGAAGAAAAACCTAACCTATTCCATCTTGTTTGGTAAAAAGATTTTAAGAGTTTACTTGTAAGGAGACACAGCCATTAGTCAGGTTTAGAAAACATAAGACTCAAATACCTAAAGCCAATTTTACATTTCTTTCAAAATGTCCTGATGCATTCTTCCAAAGTAGCATACCTGTTTTGGCCGCATATCACTGTCCTAATGAGATTGAAGAGCTACTCAACAACACCACAACCACATCAACAAACTGCAGAATTACGATCACTGTTTAGTGATTCGTTCATTGATGAAATAGATATTTTTTTAAAAAGTTAAATCATCACTTAGGAAAGAGTAAATTTAGTTTTCCTGGTCTATACTAGAGATTTTTCATATAGTGAATCCTCTCTAGGGTCAAGAGGTTTAAAATGGACTTCCCTGCAGATAAAATGGGAATATTGTCAGCAAAAGGACTGATGAAACAGAGTAATATATAATCTTAATAAATAGAAATCATCTGTGAGATTCAAAATACTAGGTATATGAGAGGGAGTTTTATCTAAAATGTTATCATTCTTAATCTGTCTGAAATAATTAAACTGAATTCTTCTGCCTGATTTTCAAGCTGTATTTTATTTAAAACTATCTTAAAGTGCATTGTATGGGTGATGTGACGTTTTACTGTGGTATTAAGTGGTAATTCTTGACAAAGCAGTTATTATCATGAGATAATTGACCTTATTTGAGAGTTAAGCATCCTGAGGCAAAGTTGAGTGTACTTAATCCTGGCAGGTTAATTATCTAGTGATTATGGAGCCTTGAAAGGTATTACTCTTAAGAGCCATTTGCAAAATGACACTATTCAAAAAAACTTAATTTAATAAAAATGAAAAACAAGAATAATCAAGTTCTTTAGTCATGTGTTGCAAGATAATGACTACAAAGCGGCTTGCATTAGCAGGCATCAATGGATATAATTACCTGCATGTAGAAAGTTCTTTATTAAGCTGGTTACACGTGATTCCAGCTAACAAATGTTTGTTGCTGAAGAGAAATATTTTAAACTTTGACAGTGTAAAAAAAAAATACACTATAACATTTAATAAAGTTCTATATTAGAGTAATTTTAAAACCTTAACAAGAAATTGTTAAATTCAGGCATGCCATTTAAAAGTGCAAATACAATCTGGTAATTCCAATTCTAGGTAAATACCTAAAAGTTCTGGAAGCAGGTACTCAAACACATGCTTGTGCAGCAGTGTTCACAGCAGCATGATTCACAAAAACCAAAAAGCAGAAACAAACTGAGTGTCTATTAACAGATGACTGAATAAACAAGGACAAAAGTCTGATATATGTTACATGGATAAACATTGAAAATATTAAGTAAAGGTGAAATAACACACACAGACAACCGCTGTGTGATCCTACTTAAAAAAAAAAAAGAATATGCAAATTCATAGAGACAGACAAATGAACAGTGGTTATCAGAGATGTAGGCAGTTATTTAATATGTACACACCTTCTGCTTGGGATGATGAAAGGTTCTGGAAATGGATTGTGATGATGGTTGCACAACATTGTGGGTATATTTAATACTACTGAATTGTACACTTAAAATGGTAAATTTTCTATTGTGTATTTTTTACAATAAAGGAAGAAAAAAGTAAATTATATCACTTAATAATTATACTTTGTTTCTAGTACAATAATGCAGCAATGGTATTCCTGTGGACACTTCTACTTTGTGTCTGGATAGCCCAACCAAATATTTTCAGACATTCCCTGGAGAAGAATTATCATTTTCCTTGGACAAATCAGATAAAAGAAATAGGATGAAAAATGGGAAAAACCTAGCTTGAAAGGCACGACAGTTGAACCTGTAATACTAATAATGAAAAAAGAATAACTACCTAAAATTAAATATGGTAGGCATTTTACTTTAGATTTCAGAACAAGGATTTTGATGATTTCAAATAAAATTGGTCAGTGTTACTGAATATTAGATTATGTAAGAAAATGAATCATTAGGTTTTTAAAAAAACATTTTAAACTTAAAGAATTATCTAGTATTTCTACACAAACCCCTCACTTTACACATGAGGAAATTAAAGGAATAGCAGTTGACTAATAAAACAAGTTGATTAAATAGGGAAAAATCTATGCATTTTATTAATTTATAAATATATACCATTTGCTAATATTTAAAGTAGGGTCAAAACTTCGTGTGTGTATCTGCTGATTGATATTCTAGAATCTTTCTTATAGAACCAAACCCATAATTCGTAGTTTCTGATTTCCAGTTTCAGTTCCTTTAAAGCAGAGTGAAAACTTGTAGACATTTATAAAGCTACTCCTGAGTATAGATATTTATAGCTTTTTGCTTCTTTTAATATTTTATAATTTTCATGCCCATGTCTAATTCAAGAGCAACTTTTTCAAGCAATTTATCTTTATTGAGTTTTGTACCCCAATTCATTAAGCAAATCCTCATTCCATTTGCACTCACATTTTATCAGATTATATAATAACTAATTAATAATGAAGATAAATTGCATTATAAACGTTTAGGAGCAAATAAACTGACTTTTGGTAAAGAACATTGTGGGAAGAGAAGTAAGGTGGTCTACCAGAGAATGGTCCAATACCCATGAGTTCTCCCTCATTTACCTGTAACTATTTGTTATGTTTTATCAAGGGAATGAGATGTGCATGTTATCTATGCAAGCTAGTTAAGTAAAACTTAATAGAGGAATAAGATCAACATTCCTAATAACACTATCAATACCACCTAACATAAACTAAGTACTTTCTATGAGTAAAGCTAAAACTTTACATGCATTAAAAAACCAGCCACAGATTGTGTATATTAAATAATTAAAAAAAAAGATTTTATTTATTTATTTGACAGAGAGAGAGAGAGATCACAAGTAGGCAGAGAGGCAGGCAGAAAGAGAGGGGGAAGCAGGCTCCCTGCTGAGCAGAGAGCCCGACGTGGGGCTCGATCCCAGAACCCTGAGACCCTGAGATCATGACCCGAGCCGAAGGCAGAGGCTTTAACCCACTGAGCCACCTAGGCGCCCCTTAAATAATTTTTTAAAGATTTTATTTATTTACTTGAGAGAGAGAGAGAACATGAGCTTTTAAGAGCACAGACTGGGGTGGGAGGAAAGGGAGAAGTAGACTCCCCACTAAGCAGGGAGCCTGGTGCAGGGCTCGACTCCATCTCAAAGCCCTGGGATCATGACCTGAGCCGAGGGCAGACAACTGACTGGGTCACCCAGGCACCCCTAAAGGATGGTTTTTACGGGAAACATTTGTAACTTTAAAGCATTACTCAATGGTGGGGTATGATAATTTTTAATAGTCTGTAAGATTAAAACCTAAGACTATTAAAGCACTCCTCCTTTGTCTTGATAATACCATTGAAATACAAGGAAATCTTTCATAGAAATAAATTTGATACAGGGTCAACAAAAAAATAAATTGATACTTATTCATTTTGACATTGATTCTTTGCAACTTTTTATGTGAGTGACTCGACTAATTTTTCCTACTTTTAAACTTCTATAAATGGAATCACACAGTATATATATATTTTAAATTCTGAGATATAATTTTTGAGACATAATTATCATATAATAATCTGCACAAATCAAAAGTGAATAAGTAGATAGGTGCTGACACATCAATCAAGTCCTGAAACCATAACTACAATCAAGATAAGGAACTTATCCATTGCTTCCAACATTTTCCTAATGTCCGTTTCTGTGATCATTGCTTCACAGTACATATCTATCCCTAGGCAACCACGGACCTACTCTCTGTCACTACAGATTAGTTTTAATTTTCTAGAATTTAATTTAAATAGAATCATATAGAGTACTTTTGCCTGGCATCTCATCTTTCACTCAGCATATATAGTCTAAGATTCATCCATGTAGGTGCATGTGTAAATAGTTCACTTCTTTTATAGTTGAGTAATATTCTACTGTATGGACATGCAACAATTTGTTTATCCAGTCACCAGTTGATGGACATTTAGGTTCTTTCCAGACATTGGGTATTACAATTAAAACTGCTATGAGCATCTGTGTATGTCTTTATATGAACATATACTTTCATTTCTCTTGGGTAAATACCTACAAGGGAATAGCAAGGTCATATGGTGGTTGTATATGTATCTTTATAAGAACCTGGAAAACTATTTTTCAAAGCATTTGTACTACATTACATTCTCACCATGTGATATGATATGATATGATAGTTCTAGATCTATATTTTGCCAATATTTGGCATGGTCACACTTTTTAATTTTGGACACTCAAAGAGCTATACATTTGTATGGACTGAAGTTTGCTTTTTTGGATACGGATAGTTCAATTGCTACAGCATGGTTTGTTAAAAAGACTATTCCCTATGGAATGAACCCTGAAACTTTGTTGAAAAAATAAATAATAAAAAAATTTATTTGACAGAGGTAGAGAGACCACAAGTAGGCAGAGAAGCAGGCAGAGAGAGAGGAGGAAGCAGGTCTCCCGCTGAGCAGAGAGCCTGATGCGGGGCTTGATCCCAGGACCCTGAGATCATGATCTGAGCTGAAGGCAGAGGCTTTAACCCACCGAGCCACCCAGGCACCCCTGTTTCTGATCTTTTAAGGGAAATATTCAGTCTTTCATTACCAAGTATGATCTTAGCTGTATCTTATTTGTGAATGTCCTTTGTTGGACTGAAGCAGTTTTCTTCTATTACTATTCTGAAGGCTTTTATCAGGAAAGGATGCTAGGATTTCATCAAATGTTTATCTCTATCCAGATAATTATGTTTTCTTCTTAGTTTTATTAAGGTGGATTATATTAATTGATTTCTGCATTCCTGGTCATGGTGGTTATCCTTTCTACATATTGGTGGGTTTGATTTGCTAAAATTATCTTGAGAATTTTTGCATCTATTTTTATGAGGGATATTGGTCTGTAGCTTTTTAATTCATTTGATTTTTGATACTACTTCTTCTTCAATAATTTGGGATGGTTTGTATTGAACTGTTATTATTTCTTCCTTAAATTTGTGCCAGAATTCAACACAGCAGCAATCTGGTGCTTGGACTTACTTTGTGGGAAAGGTTTTAACTAAAAATTCAATTTCTTTAATAGGTAGCCTGAATAGCCCTATTGCTATTTTTTCTTGAGTGTGCTTTGGTACTCTAAGTTTTTTAAGGAATTTATCCATTACATACAGGCTGTCAATTATACTGGAATAACATTGTTAGGACAGAAACCACAGTATCTTCTACTCTAGTCTAATTTGCCCCATTAGCGTTCTGAGTACTCTATCTGGAGCCTCATGAATTATGAGGTTATTCACTCTGGCTCACACAACAAGAATGATTTTAGGTTCTATATGCACTCTGAGGATTATTCCCTCTAATCTTTTCAGGTGGTTCTCAGCCTTCACTAGTTTCCTGACAAATATGTACTGATTAGTTCTCAGCTGAAGACCTGGGTGGGATTCTGCAAATTTGTGTTCTCTGTTTATGCAGCTCTTTTCTCTCCGGTACTCCTACTTGCAAACTCTACCTGTCCATCTGTTAGATTTCCCGAATTTTTAGCTCCATCTCTTCAGTTCAAAAGAGACTACCAAGAGGATCTCCCCCTTTGTGCTGTGGCCTGATACAGGGATCGATCCCAGGACCTGGGATCATGACCTGAGCCAAAGGCAGATGCTTAACAGAGCTACCCAGGTGCCCCAATAAACACAGATTTGATTGTTGTTTTGGGGGTGAGGGGCAGAAAGAAACATAAAACAATCCTATATGTATTCTCTGAGGAATATATTTTATACTTCATTGCATTTTAGAAATAAAATGCCCCTTCTTGTGGACCTAAAGATAGTTTATGACTACTAAAGTATTCAAGGAGAACAATGAGAGATGAGATTAAAGAAAACAATGCCACACTTGCTTTTTATAATCAATATGCAATCATTTACATATATCCTTATTAAATTTCATCACTCAACTGATATTTCCAGTCTATTAAGGTTTTCAAAAGTCTCATTTTGACATTCAACTTACTTGATATTTGTTAAAGTACTGGATTATTTGCATTTTCTGCATTTGCATTCTCTGCAAATACAGCTTTATCTGAATCACTGATAGCTGACCAAAGCTCAGAGTAAACACTGAGGCATAGCACTAGAAAACTATTTATCAGCAGAAATTTTGAGACTCGTTCAATAAAATAGAAAATATATCTAATTGCCCTATATCTAATATTTATTATCCTATAATCCATATCAAGACAGATGGTCTCAAATATACTATACATCCATTGTTTATTGGTCTGTCATAATAGGTACTATATATCTACTGAAACAAATTCAAAGGAATACTAATTTCCCCAACCAAGTAAAAAGCTATCCTGATATGACTTGTAGCTTATAATTTTACTACTTCCTCTTCTAGGTAGGGAAAAACAATTTCTTTAATTATCTCTAATATATACAGATTATAATAGCATAATATCTTAACTCTTCTATAAGTCCTAGTCTAACTTTACTGTTTTGTAGAATCAATCATTTCAACAATGTGGCAAAATATATATAAGACAAAATTTAACCATTTTAAGTATTCAATTCAGTGACATTAAGTACATTCGTAATATTGTGTAACCATCACCACTATCCATTTCCAGACTTTTTTTGTTATCCCCAATAGAAGCTTTGTATCCATTAAGCATAACTCCCAATTCCTCCTTTCCTGCAGGGCCTAGTAACCATTATTCTACTGTCTGTCTCTATGAATTTAACTATTCTAGACACCTCACATTAAGTGGAGTCCTTATAGGAAAATCCAGTAGTTGCGTATGGCTTATTTCACTCAACATAATGTTTGCAAAATTCATTCATGTTGTATTATGTATCAGGGTTTCATTTCTTTTCAAGGCTGAATAATATTCCATTTTAAGTATATGCCAAATTTTATCTATTCATTTGGCTATTGGAAACAATGCTGCCATAAATACTGGTGTGCAAGTATTTGAGTCCCTGCTTTCAGGACTTTTGTACAGGTACCTATTAGGAGAACTGCTGGATCATATGGCAATAATTCTGTTTGACATTTTGAGGAACCACTAAAGTGTTTTCCACAGCAGCAGCACCATTTTACATTCCAATCAGCAATGCAAAAGGATTTCAAATTCCCCACCTTCTTGGCAATATATTTTCCCCTCCAAATTTTTGAAAATAACATCCTAAGATGTACCAAGTGGTATCTCATTTTTTTTTTAAAAAGATTTTATTTATTTGATGGAGACAAACACAGCAAGAGAGGGAACACAAGCAGAGGGAATGGGAGAAGGAGAATCAGGCTTCCCGCTAAGCAGGGAGCCCCATGGGGGGCTCAATCCCAGAACCCTGGGATCATGACCTGAGCCGAAGGCAGATGCTTACCGGCTGAGCCACCCAGGCACCCCTCATTTTGGTTCTTAAATGCATTTCAGTAATGATTAGTGATGGTAAGCATCTTTTCGTATGCTTATTAGCCATTTATATATCTTTTTTGGAGAAATGTTTATCTAAGTCCTTTGACAATTTATGAATTGGGTTGCTTCCTTATTGAGATATATATTCTGGATGTTAATCCCTTACTAAATATATCATTTGCAAATATTTCCTCTCACTCCATGGGCATTCACTTTATTTAAGTTTTATTTAAATTCTAGTTAGTTAATATACAGTGTAATATAAGTTTCAGGTGTGCATTATATAGTGCTTCAACACTTTATAGCGGCCTCATAGAATGAATTTGGAAGTTTTCCTTCCTTTTCTGTTTTTTGGAATAGTTTGAGAAGAATAGGTATTAGTTTTTTATTAACTTTTCTTTATTATTTTTTAAAGATTTTATTTACTTATTTGAGAGAGAGAGAGAGAGAATGAGAGTACAAGCAGGGGGAGGGACAGAGTGAGAAGCAGACTTCCCATTGAGCAGAGAGCCTGAAGTGGGGCCCAATCCCAGGACTCAGGGATCATGACCTGAGCCAAATGCAGACACTTAACCACTAAGCCACTCAGGTGCTCCTTAACTTTTCTTTAAATGTTTAGTAAAATTGGCCTGTGAAGCCATCTGGTTCTGGACTTTTGTTTGTTGGCAGTTTTTTGATTACTGATGTGGTTTCCTTGCTTGTTATGGATCTGTTCAAGCTTTCTATTTCTTTCTGTTTCAGTTTTGGTAGTTTATATGTTTCTAAGAACTTATCCATTTCTTCCAGGTTGTTCAATTTGTTGGCATACAGTTTTTCATCATATTCTAATTGTTTGTATTTCTGTGGTGTTGGCCAATGTTTTTCCTCATTTGTGATTTTATTTATTCAGGTCCTTACTCTTTCCTTTTTGATAAGCCTGGCTTGAGGTATATCAATTTTATTGATACTTTTCAAAGAATCAGCTCCTGATCTGTTCTACTGTTTTTTAAGTTTCTGTATCATTTAATTCTGTTCCAAACTTTATTATTTCCTTCTTTCTGCTGGCTTTAGGCTTTGCTTTTTTGATAGTGTCCCTTAATGCACAAAAGTTTTTAATTTTGATGAAGTCCAATTATTTTTTCTTGTTCTTGCTGTGCATTTGAAGTTTTATTTTTAGGTGAAGACCATTTTGATATCATCAGGGTTTTCTGCAAACCTAATAATCTGTACCTCTATTTATTTCTATTCTTCTAAATCTATGCCAAACTTCTAGCATTATTCTTTGGTTCTATAAATGCTTTCCACTTTTTTTTTTTTTTACACATGTTTAGCAGATGTGAGTTTTTTTAAAGATTTTTAAAATTTATCTTGAGATAAAGTGTGTATGCACACACACGTAGGGGGAGGGGCAGAGGGAGAGGGATAATCTCCAGCAGACTGTGCTGAGTGTGGAGCCCCATTTGGGTTCTACATCACAACCCTGAGATTGTGACCTGAGCGAAACCAAGAGTAGGATACTTAACCAACTGAGCCATGAACACGCCCAAATGTCAACTTTAATTAAAGAATTTTCTGTGTGCTCTCCAATGTTTTGTTCTTAAGGCTCCTCCCTATTTTCTTCCTAATTATGGTCACTTGATATTTTAAGTCACAGTTGAAGTTTTTATGGTATTCAATCCTCTCAAGTTATCTTTAATGCTAATGCCTCATTCTTTGGAATGATATTTATCTTTTTAAAAGTTTTAAAAACTTGTCTTTTTATTTTACTTTTTTGATTTTATTTATTTATTTTACAGAGAGAGAGACACAGCGAGAGAGGGAACACAAGCAGGGGAAGCAGGAGAGGGAGAAGCAGGCTTCCTACTGAGCAGGCAGCCTGATGGGGGGGCTTGATCCCAGAACCCCAGGATCATGACCTGAGCCAAAGGCAGAAGCTTGATGACTGAGCCACCCAGGCACCCCTAAAGTTTGTCTTTTTAAAGTATAGAACATATATTTAAGTATTGCCAGTTTGATCTTTCCTGACGACAAAGAACTCCGAGTTCAAATATCAATTCCCAAGGATTTTCAGACCACCATATTGAAAACTAATTCTTTCATGTTATTTTAAAAGCCAGATTTGAACTTTTCCTAGTTACTTCCTTTTTCTTTCATAAAATAAAACCAGCAATAAAGGAAATGTGAAATGTAGATTTTAATCAAATGAGACTTCCAGCAGATACTCAGTAGTTCAAGGCCATTACCACTATTTCTTGCCATTATGTTTGTAAATCATCAAGAATGTAGCATTTTCTTCAAAGTGTCTTTGAAGATATTCATACCATATTATTTCTACAAATCACCAAGGTTATCTCATAAATTATGTTAAGGTCAAATTTATGTTATTCTATACAGACAACACAGTTATTTGGATACAAAATCAGTGAATATGATCAAACTGTGTTATAATGATATAATTCGAATCAAAACAGACCTCTGGGATAGTTAGTACAACATGTTCATTTTACACATAAAGACCCTGAGATTCATGAAAGTTAAGTGATACTGCCAAGGTCACAAGAAGATATACTGAAGATTTTTTTTTCCTGTTTCATCGATGTTTAAAGTCTACAGGTTAAACAGAAGCTATAAATACTATGTAAGAAAAAAAAATTATTTTCCACTAATTTAGAATAAAAGAAAGTATAATTGTGGTAAAAAGGAAAAACTGTGAAAGTTTTAAAAAAAAACCATTTTATCACCTTTGAATATAACATACAAATATTAGCAAAAGTGTATTAATAAAAAAATTAATACAAATTATA
Organism: Procyon lotor; assembly: GCA_028646535.1. NCBI lineage: Eukaryota > Metazoa > Chordata > Mammalia > Carnivora > Procyonidae > Procyon > Procyon lotor. Next base: position 26,493,957 of record CM053617.1, on the reverse strand, counting down.
ATATACCAACATCTACTCAAAATTTAGACTCACACCTTGAATAAATAGTTAAATTCATAAAACTTTAATTTTAGACCAAATGCCCCTTACCTTATTAGTCCATGAAAATTTCAGGGGAAAACATTTAATTTGTCAGAAGACAAATCAGTTGATATGAAAGGATCAGGATAAGGGGAAGGGTTGATTGAGAGGGTGACAGAAATGATTTTTATCTTGATTGTGGTCATGGCTACCTGTCATGTATGCATTTGTAAAAGCTCACAGAAATGTACATTAACAAGACTTAATTTTAATGTATGTAAATTATAAACCTCAATAATCTAACCTTTTAAAAGACCAATTTTTTAATATGAAAGAAAACTAGTATATACTGAAGGAAATATTAAAAATACTGAATCACAGGGTCCAAACTGAGGCAGTTTTGTTGTGTAATTTTCAATTATATTTATGCAAATATTTCAGTTTTTTTCTCTAAAGTTACACACAAACCAAAAACACAAACCCCCTAAACCCAAAAAAACCCAGAAAAAGACCATTTATTTTTTTAAAATAAGAATAACTCACCGTCTCATTTCCAAAAAGTATGTCAATAAAAGGCATAACTTTCATCAATGATTCCTTGTAGAACTGACTAATAAATGGTGCCGACAAATTCAAAGTGAAAACTCTGTTGTTTTCAGAAGCATGGTTAGCCACTTTCATTACCGACTCTGGGGAAACTGTAAGAAAAAAGCCCTGGATAAAGAAAAGAAGGAGAGGAAATTAAAAATGCCATCTCCACAGAGTCATTCTTGGTCAGAATGAAAGATACCTATAAAAAATACAAACATCTATATAATGTAGACTTTAAAATACAATTATAAAAAGCAAGGCAGAAAACAGCATTTGGTTAGAAGAAAACTCTACCATATGAGTACAATATACTTGGTATGTGCCATTATGTTAGGGTATAACACATTACTTATTTCATATTAGATTTGTACACTCAATACTGAAAGAATTCTGGAAATCCACATAAGAAAAAATATTTCAAAGGTCTCATTTGAGACAATAATTACATTTAAATTACGGAAATAGTAATGAAGGCAGATTGGATCCTTTTAGCTTCTTCTTTTTAAAAAAAAAACTTTATTTATTTATTTGACAGAGAGAGAGAGAGATCACAAGTAGGCAGAGAAAGAGAGGGAGAAGTAGGCTCCCCCACTGAACGGAGAGTCAGACGCGGGGCTTGATCCGAGGACCCTGGGATCATGACCACACTGAACCACCCAGGCGTCCCTTCTTTTAGCTTCTTATTTTTTTTTCTTTTAGCTTCTTATAAACAGTTTGGATTCTTATAAGTGACATACTATTTTTAAAAAATGGAATTAGTTTAGAAATGAAATTAGTTTACTAAAATCATAGCTTATCAAGTTACACCTAAAATGAACTTTTTAGGAAAATTCTGAGTTGAAATTTTCAAATAACAAGAAAATAATTCAGTGATGATAAAAAAAATTCAATTAAAATTTTATTTCAGGTAAGCTATATTTTAATATGCCATTTATCTACATCTTAAAAGTGTTAATAAAAATCTTTTAAAAATAGATTTATGCCTTCTAGATAAAAGTATAAGCAAAGACATGGATGCTTACATAGGAAATTGGTTTGAATGGTGCGCAAGAGAGTGAAGGAATACACAAAAAGCAAAAGAAGATAAAGTTGGAAAGGACAGTTGAGTCCAGAATGCAAAAGGCCTTGAGTGGCAGGTGAGGAGTTGATTAGATGGGATGGGAACACATGATGGGTAATGAAGATTTCCTTGAAAGAAAGGAACTTTGTGTGAAAATTAAAAGGAAAGTTAATCTGGACAGCAACAATTCAACAACAGTCAAAAGCAGAACTGAAAAACGTAAAGTAGAGAACAAGAGGAAGGCATATGAGCACAGTAAGTGATGACAGAGAAATCCAACAAGGAAAATTTTAAGAAGATACTTAAAGGTACCCAATACTATCAATGGATAGAGAAAGGATGAGAAAAAAACCACTGGATTTGATGATTAAGGGAAAGTACTTATGGGATAAAGGTGAAAAAAAAAAAAAAGTCAGCTATTAAAGAAAGAATAGTGAAAAAGTAGGGGTAAAGATTATAAATTACTGGGGCGCCTGGGTGGCTCAGTGGGTCAGTGGGTTGGGGCCTCTGCCTTCGGTTCAGGTCATGATCTCAGGGTCCTGAGATCAAGCCCCGCATCGGTCTCTGCACAGCAGGGAGCCTGCTTCCCTGTCTCTCTCTGCCTGCCTCTCTGCCTACTTGTGATCTCTCTCTGTCAAATAGATAGAAATAAGATCTTAAAAAAAAAAAAATTAAAAAAATAATCCTTAAAAAAAGATTATAAATTATTCTGGAAGATTTATCAATGAAAAATAATAGACTCATCTGAAATTTACTAAGCAATTATTGTGTTCCAGGCAATACACTAAAAAGCTTTATGTATATTAACCAAGCTATTATCATTTTTTTCCTTATATCAAACCTATGAGATGGATACTGTTATTCTCATTTGTATGATAAAAAAGGCAAAATAGGTAAGTGAAGAAATGTCCCCCCAGGTAATACAGTTTATATGTGATGGAGCTTAGATTCAAATGACTAGAGATAATGCCCCTCGTTAGAATAGAATTGAGAAGAATAGAGAAGAAAGATAATTTACTGGGGAGAGTTGTTTTTAAGAACATTGTTGGAGCATTTTTTATCTTTAACAAGAAGGATCAACTGCAGAAAAAGAATGAAGAAGCAAGACAAGGAGGATGATTAGAAAGAAAAAGGAACCAAAGAAGTTAGGACAGTGAGAACCAGAAGGAAAGAAGAGTTAGCTTATAAATGGAAGAAATAACTTTGAAAATGTAAAGGAAATGTCTTTTAAAATTATCAAAAAGGCTATTGAAATATTCAACTACAACTGAGGGACTAACCACTTCCATCATGTAAACTTTAAAAAGTTTAAAAAGAAAAAAACATTTTTTCCTATTACTTTCAAATTGAATATTAAAAGAACATTAAAAAGTTAACTTTGAGGTAGGAGTCATGTATACTTGGATTGAAGGGTTTATTGCCCTTATAAATTCTGAGATATTAAGAGAGACTTTTACAGTACAATTGTTTCTTATAAAGTATTGTTAATGAAATTCTAATAAAATTGTTTCCTTATTATAACATAATATTTTCTCACTATTTAAAAATCCCAATCCATTAATTCTTTACCAATTTTCAACTGTTCTAAAAGGTAACAAGTCTTAGTCTTAGGTAACATTATTTTTTAAATGTTTTCACCTTACATTTTTAACCAACTACCATGTCACTTGCAAACTATGAACATCCAAGCTGTTTCCTTTGCTATTTTTGTCACTTGGAGAATTAAAATGAACAGTTTATATAGCATCTTGTCTCCATAGTAATATGTATGTACTTGCTTTTTAGTCTTTCATTTAATGAGGAGCGTTAAAAGCTAACCTCCCTCCCATTTCTCCCCAAACTGTTCCAGCATGAAATAAAAACCTCCCAGAGCTAGCATTCTGCCAGCTGTGGATTAACCACAGACAGCCATAGAATGGTCTACACAAATAGTAACCTGGTCAAATAATTAGGCTTCTCACCAACTTTGGACTGAAAATTTGATCTGTGCTAAAATACATCTGATTGTAATTTAAGGTACTGAACAGTATGTCCCTGGAGTCTAAATTTGGCCTCATTCCAAATGTGTGTATGTGTGTTTTACTTTAAAATGCAATACAAGAGTATTGTGATATGGACAATATAACTTCCATTTTGTCAGTTTTACAAAGAACATACAAAAAACTATCAGCTTTTAAATGAGGAAAATCCAAATTTAACGTAATTCCATTTTTGAATAGTCTCTTGTTTTACTTTAAGTAAATATTTAGTATTTAAACAATTTAGGACTTGTGTTCTGTTATAGTGCAAGACTTAAAATTGATGCCAACCATAATTTTTCTTCCTAGATTTATATCCTTTGGTAGGCCACATGTTCTCCACTGTATTGTCCCCCAAAATAATAACAGTGCCATTATAAATTTTTTTTTTAAGTTTCAGGTTTGCAATAAAAACAGGCCAATAGTTTGTATGGCTATAGTTTAGAAAAATACTCTATATAATCAACAAACTCTTGTGGTTTTTCTAATTGGGGATTTCAGTGTTTGTAACACTGGTTAATCCTATTACTCTTTGTCCCTATGAGCACTCAAAACAAAGCAGATTCTAACGTTTAAGAGATCTGATATTAATCAGTATTGAGAGTGAGGCAAGACAATTTTATCTATTAAAATAGTAAATAAAACAGAACAAAAAAGTAGGAATAGGAGGGATGAGAAAAGGCAGAGCCAAAGAACCATTTTTATATAGCCAGACTTAATGCTTAGAAATCTCAAATACATGTGTTTGAACTGCACAGGTCCACTTATGCATGCACTTTTTTTTTTTTTTTTGAAAAATGCAGCACAGACCTGTAAATGTATTTTCTCTTCTTTATAATTTTCTTAATAACATTTTCTTTTCTCTAGCTTACTTTATTGTAGTATGTATTTAATAGACTGTTTATGTTTTTGATAAGGCTTCTGGTCAACAGTAGTTAACTACTATCAGTAGTTAAGTTTTGGGTGAGTCAAAAGTCATATGCACATTTTTGACTGTGAAGGGTGTTGGCAGCCCTAACCCTTGCGTTCTTTGAGAATCAACTGTACAGGGACACCTGGGTGGCTCAGTTGGTTAAGCAGCTGCCTTCGACTCGGGTCATGATCCCGGGGTCCTGGGATCGAGTCCCATATCGGGCTCCTTGCTCAGCAGGGAGCCTGCTTCATCCTCTGTCTCTGCCTGCCTCTCTGCCTGCTTGTGATTTCTCCTGTCAAAAATAAATAAATAAAATTTAAAAAAAAAGAGCTTTAAAAAAAAAAGAATCAACTGTACATAAATTTGTCATCCAACTACTCTAAGGATTTCTTGGTATAGGTTAATTTTTAAAAAGATTTATTTATTTACTTGATAGGAAGAGAAAGAAAGAGAGAGAGAGAGAGTATGAGCAAAAGCAGGGGGAGAGGGAAAAGCTCTCCGCTGAGCAAGGACACTGCCCCCCACCCCCTGGTCATGTGGGGCTCAATTCCAGACCCTGGGGAATCATGACCCAAATGCAGACACTTAACTGACTGAGTCACCCAGGTGCCCCTCTTGGTGTAGTTTAAATGTTATGCAGGGGGATGTAAGAAATTAAACTGTTTAATATACAAAAGGATAAGGAAAGTAATTGCTTTTCTTGCTCTTTACCAGTATGTACTTCAATTCAGGAAAATCATTTGGGATTCTTTTTAGTTGTCCTTACCTAAGAGAACAAATTCTTTTTATCATTCCCATTAACAATTTCTAAAAAAAAAAGTGCATGTGTGTGCACACGTGCTCATATACATTGTATATTTTAGATTTTTGGAAGTATAAAAATAAACAGACAAAAGACCACAAAAAATGTCTATAGTAAATATGACACAGTGTTAATATCTTTAGTCTATAAAGAGGTGTAAAAATAGATTAAGAATTAAATAAACATGAGGACACCAATAGATAAATGAGCCAAGAACATGAAAATGCATTCCATTAAAAGTTAAAAAGAGGGGTGCCTGGGTGGCTCGGTGGGTTGGGGCGGGCCTCTGCCTTCGGCTCGGGTGGTGATCTGGGATGGAGCCCCGCGTAGGGCTCTCTGCTTGGTGGGGAGCCTGCTCCTTTCTCTCTCTCTGCCTGCTTCTCTGCCTACTTATGATCTCCCTTTCTCTGTCAAATAAATAAATAGAATCTTAAAAAAAAGAATTTAAAAAGAAATATCCATTAAAAGTGAAAAAGAAAAAGTAAATAATTATATAGACAAGCATTCCTTTTTAGCAATTAAAGAAACAACATAGCAAAGAAAGGTTCTTCAGTAATAAAGAATGGTTGGTGAAATTCATACATTAATACTGCCGGTGGGAGTGTAACTGACATGGTTTCTCAAAAAATAATTTGAAAATACACATGAAGAACCACAAACAAATTCAGGCTCTTTGACCCAATAATTCTATTTTGAGTCTACTTTTAAGAAATAATCTAAAATATGGGAAAATACTCATTCATGAACATATCAGTATACTATTTATCTTACTGAAAACCTGGAAACAGGGTAAATATTAATGATTGAGAAAGAAACAGACAAGAAAGAACTGGCATATTATTTATACTTTTCCACTCTAAACCTGGCTGTTGATCATTTAATATGTGGCTAGTTAAAAAAAATAATAATTCGACTAGTTCAACTGAAGATGTGAATTTCAAATTTTATTTAATTTTAATTTTAATGTAAGAAGACAGTAGCTAGTGAGCATGTGCAATGTGCTCTAGCTAGTATGACTGTGGAACTTGATTTTATTTTAATTTATTTAAATTTAGAAATAGAAGCTGTGAACAGTATTTTTCTGCTAAACATAATTTTATTGTTTTGGTAGGCCTATGTTTCATTTTGATCATTGACAACTGAGTGACTGAACTGATTGCTGTAAATTTAAGATAGAAACCAATTTTAAAGGCTTAGTATGAACAAAAGAATGTCAAAAATATTATTAATAATTTTATATAATTATATGTTAAGACAAAAAATTTTAGATATATTAAGTTAAACAAAACACATTATTAACATTAATTTTACCTGTTTCTTTTTACTTTTTCAATGTAGCTACTAGAAAGTTTTCAACTATCTGTGATTTTTATTTCCACTAGACATTGTTGCTCTGGAGAATACTTTGAAAAATTTTAAAATTATGATTATGGAAAAATTATTATGAAAACTAAGTGGAAAAGTGGAAAATGTTTACACCACATAAATAGTATATGAAACATAAAGCATACAAACAGTGTACACAAATTATGGGTATAAACTACATTAAATCAAAAGGAAAAAAGTGGAAGAGAATAGACTCAGAGTAAAATGGTTAAATGTGAGTAGAAAAATTATGGATAATTTTAAGTTTTTTTATTTTTCAAATTTTGGTGATGTCATTCAATTTTCTTCTGATAAAAATTATTTAAAAGACAAATTATTTTATTATTGAAGTAAATCTCTACACAAACATGTTTATAAATGGTGAGAAGCTTAATTCAATAAACAGGAGTCAGAGCAGATAAACAGCTGAGAGTAAGTCTATTTTACTTCACGTAGATGTCAGAAAAAATAAAAAAAACTAAATATGAGACTGCTGACTTTGGTAAATCTAAATCACTACTCACAACAGCAAAAGAGAAAATTAAGAAGTAAGTGTGGTAACAGAAAAATATTTAGCCTAATAAAGAGTGCCCCCAAACCCAGACTACCAATGATGAGAGGGCTGATAGTTCCAGATGCTCTGTCTGAAGACATACCACTACTGTCTGTTCTAAAGAACGTACTTGGTCTGTTTTCCATAGCATGACGAAGGTGCCATAGTAACATTTGTCAGAGAATGAGGTTGAAAGAATGAATAAATGAGAAGCCAAAAAACAAATACAACAACCAAATAGTATGTTTTCTTCTTCTTAATAGGATCTACATGTTTTATAAATCTCCCAGTGTGAAATATATTTCCTTATAGGAGAGGGAGGATCAAATATGAATTATGACAAAGCATAGTTCCTATGTGCTTGTAAGTAAAATACTTACTTTGACAACCATTAAGATAATGTATAAATCGTTTACAACTACAATGTTATGATATGCACTACTTCTTACCAATGACAGCAATAGAATCACTAAAAGAAAAAAGCCAGAACAAATGCATTAGCAAATACTTGTTACCACTGACTGAATGTAATGCAACAGTGGAACAAAATAAATTTACCTAGGCCTTCCCGCCTCCTTTTCGAAACATCAATGAAATCACTCATTCTACATATATTTTAATGTTTTTAGGGATTAAAATACCTGCAATCTTAACTATTTTATGAACGTAGAAGTTAGCTTTTCTTCCATCTGAAATAATACCCTGAAAAAGCATGTAATAGGAGGCAGCAAGACACAGTGGGAAGAAGATAGGTTTTAGGGGGACATACATGGGATATTAATCACAGCTTTCTGGAAGTGAAAGGCAGTGTTAGGCACCCTGCAAGTCCATTTCTAGGAGAAAAGATAAGGCAAAAGTGGTAAATGCACACTATTATACAGAGATTAAAACCAATAAGCTGGAAATATATACATGAGATTGGACAAGCTATATAGCTCATACTTTTATATATGGTGTATAATGTAAACACACATCTAAAAAATGATACATTTTTCAAGGATATAAAACTCATATTAAACACGTTAGCTTTCCCATGATGAGAAGAGAGATGGGATTAAGGATCAGGAATGATAGGAAAATAAAATAATAGGAAAGGAGCCATGTCTAAGCCAGATGAAAATAATGACAGGATTCATTCACTTCTCAGCACCAGAGTTTAAACAAACGAGTATACTTCCTTGCTTGCTTATTTATAAGCAAACTACACTCAATGTGGGGCTTGAGATCATGACCCTGAGACCAAGCGTTGCTGTTGTACCAACTCAGCCGGCCAGATACCCTAATAATATTCTTAACAGTTTTGCCCATCTGACTACTACTTAACTGTGATTTGGGGTTATGTATCTTTCCTAGGCCTCACCTCATTCTTCTCATCAGAAAAATGGGAATGTTAATACTGTAAGAACTAAAATGACTGTTTAATGCATTGCTTGTCATGTTAAATGCGCCTCACACGTTTCCATTTTATTATTATTATTTCTGTAGTAAAATGAAGAACATTAGAAAGTTCTGTTTTATTTTTGCATGATAGTGAGCTCTGCAGTTATAACTCTTAGTTACAATACTGAACAAAAGTATGCTCTTTAACATCGATATACTGTTTGGTATTTCCTTTGAAATATAAATACATAAAATCCATCACTCCCTTTCCAAAGGCTTTGCCTCCTCTCTTTCCTTGATTTAATCATCCTATATCCTGCTGACAGATTAATCACCCTAATCAGTCTTCTTTTCCTAGCAAATTAAATCCAAATGCTTCACACCCCAGCATTCAAAACTCTCCACAAAATACTCCAATTTCCACATTAAACCAGCTGCAACTTACATTACTCTACAACATGTGTCCTTGCTTCAATCATACAGAATGATTTGCTTCTCCCAAAATGAGCCTTCTGAGTCTTTATGTCGTTCTTTCTATCCAAAATATCCACTACCTCTACCTGTTGGAATTTTACCCCTCCATCAAAGTCCATTTAAATCTAAATTTAAATCTGAATTTCATCCCACAAAAACTTAACTACGTTCCCACCAAGATGTACTCATTCCTCTTCGAACCTCCTTAATATGTAACATGAATTTGATTTTTTAAATTTTTAAACAACTTGCATTTGCCTTATCTCCCTTACCTGACTGTAAGTAACCTTAAGGGTCAGTGTATTTTTTAAAATATTTGCTCCAGTACAAAGCACAGTATGTACATTATACAGATAATTTTAAAAAAATTAATATATTTACAGATATTAATATATTATAGTAAAATATAATATTAAATTATATAATTTAATAATTTAAATCTGTACATTATACAGATAATTTAAATTTAAAATTAAATTTTAAATTAAAAAATTTAATACCTGGTTAAATTTTTATTGAGAGTCCATCTAGATTCCCATGTAACTGAAATGCTATTTTGAAAAAAAAAAAAAAGGAACTGTTGCATTTTCACATGCTAAGAGAAGAGTATATTCACTTCAGAGTTAAACAACTCTTCAGTTCATTTCTTTAAAAAAGATTTTATTTATTTATTTGACAGAGAGACAGCAAGAGAGAGAGAACACAAGCAGGGGGAGTGGGAGAGGGAGGAGGAGGCCTCCTGCCTAGCAGGGAGCCTGATGTGGTGGATGAGGGGCTTGATCCCAGGACCCTAGGAATTACGACCTGAGCCCAAGGCAGATGCTTAATGACTGAGCCACCCAGGCGCCCTGCAACTCTTTAGTTCAGAGGATCTGAAACTTTCTCAGTTCCCAGTACCCTTAGAGTATAAGTAATTTTTTTTAATGGTGCTCTAAGAGAGGCCTAACAGTTCTGGTTTTTTGCTTGTTTGTTTGTTTTTTAACAGTTAGGTCCAAATAACCTAAGTACTGATAATCCTAACAACTTAACAGCTGGTTTGAGAAAATACTACATATAAAATTTACAAAGCATCTTTTACTTCAAAAATAATCACAATACATAGTAATGGGATATGCGCACAACTCCTTAAAGCCTTGGATTCAAATTGAATAGTGTAACCCTCATTTCCTGTTCTACTCTGATTTTCAGGAGGTACTTGCTTTTTTAAACCATGGCAACCAATCCCCAAATAGGATATCATCCTAAGGAAGGAAAGGAATGTATCACTATCTAATGTTGAAATTGTGTGTTACTCTGACATAAAATATTCTATAGCACTCTTGTGAATTTGCTCCAGTCCACTACGGTGTCTTCATTGCACAGTTTGGGAACTCTGGATTTAGGTGATGACCATTTTTATCTGAAAGAGATAAATTTCTTCTTGGGTATGATTCAGAGTATTTAGAAAATGGAAATAATTTACTCTACATGACAGAAGTAAATCTGAGTATAAGGTTAGCATTCTGGGGAGGCGCCTGGGTGGCTCAGTGGGTTAAGCCTCTGCCTTCAGCTCAGGTCATGATCTCAGGGTCCTAGGATCGAGCCCTACATCAGGCTCTCTGCTCAGCAGGGAGCCTGCTTCCCCCTCTCTCTCTGCCTGCCTCTCTGCCTACTTGTGATCTCTCTCTGTCAAATAAATAATAAAAAAAAATCTTAAAAAAAGAGAAAAGGCTAGCATCCTGGGGAGCAAAGGTAAGAGGATTATACAGAGAAGGACCCTGACTAGATGATGGCAGTGGGGAACTTTGAAAGTAAAATACAAGCAATGAAAACTTGCCTGTGGCTGGGATGCCCTAACGACTTTTGTAATGATACTACCTAGTAACAAATTTTCATTTGTTTTCTAACCTACGTAGTATTATAATCCCTCTCTGCTAACTTAAACCTTCCATAAAAATTAGCGCTTTACCTTCCAAATATGTGTAAATAATTTTTCATTTTATGCTCAATGAAGTTTGAACTTAAAATTATCTTTGTCCTCAAATCCAGTGTTTAATGTTCAATCAAATTTTTAAGATTTTATTTATTTACTTAAGAGAGAGAGCAGAGTGAGAGAGAGAGAGAGAACACATGTGCAGGCTGGGAGGGCCAGAGGGAAAGGGAGAAGCAGACTCCCAGTTGAACAGGGAGCCTGATGTGGGGCTCAATCTCAGGACCCTGGGATCATGACCTGAGCTTAAAGCAGATACTTGACTGAGTCACCCAGGAGCCCATATCCAATCAATTTTTAACTCTGCAGTAACTCTTAACAACTATGCCATCTTTCTCATTAATACAACATTAATATTAACTTCCCATTAATATACCCTCATTACTTTGTAAACACTACTGCAATGGTTTCCTGATTTGGCAAAATTCCTTTGCTTAAAGACCTAGGGGCGCCTGGGTGGCTCAGTTGTTAAGCGTCTGCCTTTGGCTCAGATCATGATCCCAGGGTCCTGGGATCGAGCCCCACATCGGGCTCCTTGCTCGGCAGGAATCCTGCTTCTCCTGCTACCATTCCCTCTGCTTGTGTTCCCTCTCTCGCTGTGTTTCTCTCTGTCAAATAAATAAAATCTTTAAAAAAAAAAAAATCTTCTAATCTGTCTTTCCTATATTATCTTTGATGATTCACCTTCATGAAATTCTTATTCTGACCACATGGGTCTTTTATCTAGCCTAAGCAGAAATCCTATACTTTCCTATATACTTTCATTTGCTGGTGATATTTATTCACTCTCTAGAATCTGTTTTTAACTTCCACTTAGTCAACAAAAGTGAGGGCAGGCAAATGTTTTCTGTTAAAGGCCCAATAGAAAATATTTTAGGTTGGTGGGGCATATGATTTCTACTGCAATACTCAACTCTGCTATTGTAGCAATAAAGCAGTTATAGACAATACATAAAAGACTGAGCATGGCTGTGTTTGAATAAAACTTTATTCACAATAATAGCCAGTGGGAGAAACCGGGCCCAAGGGTCATAACTTTCTGACTCTTGAACTAAAGGAAAAGAAAGAAATACAAACACTAAGATTAAAAGAAAGTTGGTGGTAGAGAATATTAGCAGGAAATCCAATGTAGGGCATTAATGAGAGCTAGCTTCCTCTTAATAAAGAGCATGAAGAAAATGAAGGTTAAAGTGGGTTTAGAGAGAAAATGAAACTATAATTACATTTTCTAATGTCCTATCTTGAATTGAGAACATCTGACTATTTTCTAAAGCTAGCACTAAGACAACACAAGTCGCTTATATTTGAGTACGACACCCAATTTCTGTAGGATACTGATATCTTTGTTTTAGTGGTTGTTGCTCCCCATCTCCACCCCTCACTACCACTCAGTGCTTCTCCCTAGAAACAGAGGAAGTGGTGGAATGTGTTAATAAAGCTAACCAATGTTTTTGAAGACAGCTTTTGAATTTTTAAAAACAAATCATAATTGGAATGCCTGGCTGGCTCAGACAGGAGAACATTAAGATTCTTGATCTTGGGGTCATGAGTTCAAGTCCCATGTTAGGCATAGAGTTTACTTAAAAGAACAAACAAACAAATCAAAATTGTAGTAGAAGGTTGGGGTTCACAAACCAGGCAACTGTAGACTACAATTAAAATATAGGATGGCTTCTGTGATTGGCAAGATATTCCAGAGAGGAGTGCTCTTCTAATTCAAACTTTGGCCTGCTTCTTGGCAAATTACTAAAATAAACACTGCTATTCTCACTTTTTAAAAAAGTAAGTGGCACAAATGAGCTATCTTTATTTTTATGCAGAAGTAAAAACTGGAGTAGCATGTCCCTTAAAATGTAAAAAATAGCAAAAAATAATGTAGTAGCATGTTACAGTTAAAAAAAGAGAAACAATTGGACTCGAAGTTCTAGCCTAGGTTTTAGACAAGCTATTTTGAAACACTTGAGTAATATACTTAATCTTGATGAGCTTTGGTTTCTTCAATTATAAAAAGTAGACAAAAGGTAGAGGGGATGATCTTCAGAGTCCCTCCCATCTCAAAAATAATAGAATTCTGGGATGCATGGCTGTCTCAGTTGGTAGAGCATGCAACTCTTGATATTGGTGTTGTGAGTTCAAGCCACACATTGGGTACAGAGTTTACTTAAAAAAATAAATAAAGGGGACATTAAAAAAAATAGAACTCAAATTTAAAATTAACAACCGTTAACTGATGTGAAATTCATATAACATAAAATTAACCATTTTTATTTATCTTTTTAAAAGATTTATTTGAGAGAGTGTGCATACATTGTGGGGGGGGGAGGGTAGACAGAGAGAGAGAGAGAATTTCAAGCAGACTCCCTGCTGAGAGCTGAGCTGAGTCCAACTCAGGGCTGAGAGCTAAGTCCAATTCAGGGTTTGATCCAATGACTCTGAGATCATGACCTGAGCCAAAACCAAGATCTGACGCTTAACCAACTGAGTCACACAGGTGCCCCCAAATTAATCACTTTAAAATGAACAACTCAATGTCATTTAGTACATTAACAATATTGTACAACCATCACCTCTATTTAGTTTTGAAACATTTTCATCACCACAAAAAAGAAACCCCCTACTCATTAAAAAGTTACTCCTAGCCACTGGCAGCTGTTAATCTGTTTTTTGTTTCTATGGATTTATGTATTCTGGGTTTTCATATAAATGGAATCAGACATTATATGATCTTTTGTCTGGCTTCTTTCACTTAGCATAACATTCCTGAAGTTCATTCACGTTGTAGTATGTTATATATTTATTACTTTTTATGGCTGAATAATATTCTATTGCAAAGATATCTCAAAATGTTTATCTGGTTAGGGACATTTGGCTTGCTTCCATAACTCATTTTTTTCCATAATATTTTTAGAAGCAATAGATTATATACATGTACATATTAAAAGTGCACTTCAAAGACAGGAAAGAGCTAAACTGTTAATAAATGCACTTACATTGACCCTCACATTTTCTCCTTTGTGTTGCCAGAATGTCAAAAGGAAAGGACTGCTTTTATTACTTGAATAATTCAATTACCTGAATAATTTTTTTTTTGCTGAAGCCAACCCTGACTACCTGATTAGTATCCAGCCACTCACAACAATAGCACAAGTCAAAAAGAGAACTCATTACACTAGCTATAAAAACTTTATGATATTGAAATATTGCATGTTAATGTTAGTGAAATATTATTATTCAGATCATATATTACTTAGACATTGTCTTCTGGCTATTAAGTTATGTGATTTGATATCATTTTTAAGATAAGTGACTAAAATGCATTTTGACTTTTTAAAAAAAGATTTTATTTATTTATTTGACAGAGAGAGAGATCACAAGTAGGCAGAGGCAGGCAGAGAGAGAATAGGAAGCAGGCTCCCTGCTGAGCAGAGAGCTCGATGTGGGGCTCAATCCCAGGACCCTGAGATCATGACTTGAGCAGAAAAGCAGAGGCTTTAACCCACTGAGCCATTCAGGCGCCCCTAGAATGCATTTTTAATACTAATATAGGACAGTAGTTTTCTTTCTTTTTTAAAAGATTTTATTTATTTATTTGACGGAGAAAGGAGAGAGCATGAGCAGAAAGGCAGCAGAGGGAGAGGGAGAGCAGGCTCCCCGCCAAGCAGGGAGCCCAATGTGCTCAATCCCAACACCCTGAGATCATGCCCTGAGCTGAAGACAGCCAGCCACTTAACTGACTGAGTCACCTAGGTGCCCCTAGGACAGTAGTTTTCAAAGTGTAATTCCTCAATCAGCAGTTCTTATCACTAGGAATTTGGTAAAAATGAAAACCTTAGGTCCCATCCCAGACCTATGCAATCAGAACCTGTAGGTCTGTTTTCACAAGCCCTTCGGGTATATTAAAGTATGAAAACTTTAGATTAGTCTAGAGTAATAAGAGATCCATTCATTATCCTTAAAACTTTTATCCAACAAAGAGAAACTAAAAATCTTTATGAAAATGGGAAAAGGGGGACCCACTAAAAATATAAAACCTGTCTGTAGTGGAGGAAAAACAGGTTGTAGCTTTTTGTTCCAAGAGGTAACTCTTAATATTTCCTAGATCAAAAATTAGGATTAATCTGAGATATGTCTCCTGAGGCCGGGGAAACAAAAGCAAAAGTAAACTACTGGGGATTACATCAAAATAAAAAGCTTCTGTACAGCAAAGGAAATAATCAACAAAACTAAAAGACAACCTACTGAATGGAAGAAAATATTTGCAACTGATATATCTGATAAGGGGTTAGTATCCAAAATATATAAAGAATTGATACAACTCAATACCAAAAAACAAATAATACAAGTAAAAAATGGTCAGAAGACATGAATAGACCTTTCGTCAAAGAAGACATACAGTTAACCAACAAACACATGAAAAAATGCTCAATATTACTCATCATTAGGGAAATGCAAAATCAAAACCACAATGAGATATCACTGCACACCTGTCAGGATGCCTAAAATCAAAAATACAAGAAACAAGTGTTGGTGAGGATGCAGAGAAAAAGGGAATCCTTATGTACTGTTGGTATGAATGCAAACTGGTGCAGCCACTGTAGAAAACACTATGGAGGTTCCTCAAAAAACTTAAAAACTGAACAACCATAAGATCCAGTAATTACTTTACTGGGTACTTACCCAAGGAATATGAAAAATGCAATTTCAAATGATATATGCACACCTATGCTTATAGCAGCATTATTTATAATAGCCAAATTACAGAAGCAGCCCAAATGTTCAATGATAGATGAATGGATAAAGATATGGTATGTATACTGAATGGAATATTTTTCAGCCATAAAAAAGAATGAAATCTCACCATTTGCAAGAACATGGATGGATCTAGAGAGTATAATGCTAAGCAAATTAAATCAGTCTGAGAAAGACAACATATGATTTCACTCACATGTGGAATTTAAGAAATAAAACAAAAGAAAAAAAAAGAGACAAACCAAAAAACAGACTCATAATTATACAGAATAATTATATGGTTATCAGAGGGGAGGTGGGTGGAAGGATGGGTAAAATAGTGAAGGGGGGGTAAGAGTACACTTATCTTGATGAGCACTGAGTAATACAGAACTGCTGAATCACTATATTGTACATGTGAATCACTTTATTGTACACCTGAAACTAATACAACATTCTATGTTAACTATAGTATAATTAAAATAAAATAATTTTTATCAAAATTAGTTTGCCTGTAACTATGACACTGGTCTAAACATAGTCATTCTACTATTATTTGGTCCATTTACTGGGCTTCCAAGTTATTTCCCATGAAAAGAGGGTTTTGCAGTTAAAATATTTAAAATTAAACCTTACAGAGATTGGTCTACATGTCCAAGGTCATACAACTAATGATTTGAGGAGGCATTAGAATTCTAGTCTACTGTCTCATGTATTTACTTATTACTTGTTTATGTTCACCCACACCATGTTCTATAAATAATGAGACAACTTAAAAAAAAAAGATCAAGGAGAATATATCTCAGATTAGGTTAAGTTTGGGGGGAAAATGAAATACACAGCACAGGACTCTTGAATTAACTCTGAATCTAGTTCTAAGTTTCTTGACAGCCAAAGCAAAAAGTAAGACATCCAGTTACCTGGCTTTCATTCTTGAAGAGATGAAAAATAACATTTTTGTATGAGAAACTTTTTTAAAAAGATTTTGTTTATTTATTTGACAGAGAGAGAGCATAAGCAGGGGAGAGGAGAAGTGGGCTCCCCGCTGTGCAACATGGGGCTCGATCCCAGGATTCTGGGATCATGACCTAAGCCAAAGGCAGATACTTAACTGACTGAGCCAGGCACCCCGAGAAACATTTGGTTTTAAAACATACTTCTCATATGGTACATAACATATAGAACACTAGGGGCGCCTGGGGGGCTAAGTGGGTTAAAGCCTCTGCCTTCAGCTCAGATCATGATCTCAGGGTCCTGGGATTGAGTCCCACATCGGGCTCTCTGCTCAGCAAGAAGCCTGCTTCCTCCTCTCTCTCTGCCTGCCTCTCTGCCTACCTGTGGTCGGTCTCTCTCTCTCTCTCTGTCAAATAAATAAAATCTTTAAAAAACAAACATATAGAACACTAATTAATACAGAAGACTATGCCGTCTGCAACAACTTCTCAATAGCTACTACAGTCTATTTATTGTAACATTCTTCAGTGAAAGACCATGGTTTTGACAGCAACACAACTCAGTGAAAGCAATGCGGGGTGGAGTAAAGACCAAGTAAATAGTTCTCTGATGTCTGAGCATAAAACCTGGAGTGTTAGAGTAAGGATAGACTCTATGTTCCTTACATAACCTCCCTCAATATCAATTCTCTAAAGCAGGGTGAGAAAACAGTTAAAGAGTAGACAATTTGAGATTGTACTTTCTCTAAGATTCTTTTCATTTGGTATATATTTCATAATACCAGGCCACCCACTCAATTATATAAAAAATAATCAAATTATTTGTTATGGAAATCTGCTCAGTGGTAAAATCTTTATGATTTATATCAGGTAAATGTCAATATAAGAAGATATACATTACTGTTCCATAATACAATTTGCTCAAAGATATTTTCACCAACTATTCTAGGTAGTGCTACAATGTACTCAAACTTGTCATTTTTATATGACTTTATTTATTTTTAAACATAGCATTCATCACTACCTAATGTTACGTTATACATTCACTTATTTATTTGTTCTCTCTACTATTGGAATGTAGTATCTGGCAGGGCAAGAACATCTGTTTTATTCATTATTGCATCCCCAGAGCAATGCCTGGCATGTAGTTAGAAAAATATTTTAAATATTTTTTGAATGAATGAGTTTACTTAGACTGGAGAGAGGGGTGGAAAAAGAGATGGTATAAAGTTAAAACATATGAATTTGAGAACAGCAGGTAGCCGAAGCAATGACTGCTACCTATGCCTTATCTCTCTCCAAGACCATACAGAACAAGGATGGAAAAAAAAACCTACAAAAAAACCAAAAACAAAAACGCCCTCAGCATAACCTGAAGACAAAAAAAGTGCCCAAACATCAAAATAACTACAATTAAAAAGAGAAAAACTACCAAGTTCTGTAGTAAGATCTCTTACATTCATGCTCCACCCCCACTCTATCATGAGGCCTTGTGGAGAGCAAAGGTAGTTTGAGTGAAACTGTTCGGTAAAGAGAATTTGGTAACTGGGCCTAAGGTCAAACCAAAACTACTGTCAGAAAGGTGATATCCATCCTAAACATGAAAATATTTCACAAGTATCCAAATAGATCCAAATAGGAGGAAATTAAGAGTACACTACCTTGAAGGGGTGTTCTTTAAAATGTACATTTCCTGAGGAAGAGAAAAAAAGCAAGAAAGAAGCCCCTTTGGCAACTGAGCAATGAAAACGAAAAGAAGGAAATGGAAGTTCTAGAGTTTTGATAAAGACAGCACAAAGTTGGAGAACTCACAATCCCTAACCTATCCCAGAAGAAAAATACATTGAAAATAACTCCTATTCCCACTCCACAAAACAAATCCACCAAAGAAGCTGCACTTTGATATACTGATGGAAGAAGGTACTGTTTTTACTAGGCATCATTTAAAGACCATAATACAGCCGCCCCCCTCTCCCCTGCCACATACACATACCCACACTGACCAAGAGAAAGAGTAACATCAGAAATGAAAATCAATACATATCAACTGAGGAAAACTCCATCAAGGAAAATCAATCCGAGGCAGAAGAAAATAACAAGGCAATACCGCAAATGGAATGAAATATAGTCAAACAAGCATCTGAAGATATGAAAACCCATCATGAATCTGAAATTCCAAAACTAAGAACAGAAATAAACAAAGCAACAGAAAGAGAGTTGACTGAACTTAGCCAAAGAGAAAGGAAGACAAATATAAAATCAATTCAGAAATGAAGAATAAATTACAGGGTGCCTAAGGAAGAATACACTCAAACGAAAATTTAATAAGGGACACTGAAGAAAGGCAGGAAACTAAAAGAGAATGAAAATGAGACAATAAGGAGGTAAAAAGAGTAAGAGAAGAATAGTGGAAATATAAGACAGGGAAAAGAGGAACAATATTCATACTGTTTGAGTATCCCCCTAAATATAAGGGAACAAAGTTAATATGGTCTCACTTACGTGCTGAGTGTAAAGAAAAACATGGAGGGCATTGTGAGAAGGAAGGGAAGGGTGAATGGGGGGAAACCAGAGGGGAAGATGAACTATGAGAGACTGTGGACTCTGAGCAACAAACTGAGGGTTTTGGAGGGGAGGGGGGTGGGGGTTGGGCGAGCCTGGTGGTGGGTATTGAGGAGGGCACATATTGCATGGAGCACTGGGTGTGGTGCATGAACAATAAATCTTGTAATACTGAAAAAATAAAATAAACATATTTGGGGGAAAAAAAAACTAATAACCCTCAAAATTTTAAATAAGAAAGACTTGAATCTAAACACTGAAATGGCCCACTGGATACCTGGGAAAATGAACCCATACTGAGCAACTTATAGATGTTATCAGAGTTAAATTATCACATTTCAAGAATAAAAACCAAACCTCCAGGTACAAGAGTCAAATAATGTTTAAAGGCAAAATAATTTGGTATTAGACTTTTCAAAACCAACATATGAAACAAAGCAACAACTGAGCAGCAAATTCTTAAAAATTCAAAGAAAGAAAGGGTAAACCAAAGATTTTTATATCCAGACAAGCTTTCCTTTAAATACAAGACTAAAAAAACAGATTTCAATACATAGAATTTAGGTAATTCCTGTGCCCATGAGGTGTTTTGAGAAGTCTATTAGAGGAGAAGTTTTGAAATGGTAGTAAACATTTAAAAATACATACATGTACATCTATGACTAAAATAAAAACAGAGGTAAGGGTAAAAGAGTAAGGTACAAGTTTTATATGTTAGGAAAATAAGAAATAACCTAAGTAACTAAAAATGATACAGAAGGAAACAATAAAATAAAGAGCTATTATATACACAATAGATGAGAGTTAAAACATACCAACCCAAACAGACCTACCAGACAGTAAAAGGTTAAGTAAAATAATAGGGCACTTAGAAAAAATCATGTAAGTGTAAGTAGGGGCACATGGGTGGCTCAGTAGGTTAAGCAGCTCAGGTCACAATCCCAGGGTCCTGGGATTGAGCCCCATGTTGGCTCCTTGCTCACCAGGGAGCCTGCTTCTCCCTCTCCCTCTGCTTCTCCTCTCTACTCATTCTTGCTCTTTCTCTCTCTCTCAAAAAGTAAATAAAATCTTTTTAAAAAAGGTGTGAATATAAAGATAACTACTAAAACAAAAATATAAGCCTTCCTCAATACACATGGACCACTTTTTTAAAATTTAAAAACAAAACTGTGTTTTACACAAGCAAACTTGATGATTGAACTGAGAACATTCAAAAAGTCATTTCTCTTGTCTTTAAGAAGGATTATATTTGCTCGATGAGCAACAAATAGCACTGTTACTGGCAAATAGTAGGTGATTAACAAATGTATAAGAAATGAGATGACTTTTTAAGTTTGGCCAAATGTTGGCAGTATGCGATTTTTATTTAGAAATGCTGCTCAAAGAAATGCCATACTTTTGCTCTAATCAAATAGAATAATTCCTATCTCAGATCATAAAAATATTGATTCTTAATGCTTATTTAAATGGATTATATTATTTATTCATTTATTATAACTTCATTTATTATAACTAAAATCATTGGATGTTTCAAGTTAAAGAAGCTTTTGGGATCATTTTCTTGAATCCCACCAGGAGAAAACTAACACAAACATCAACCAACTGACTTGCCCAAGGATCAAAACAAAACAAAAACAAAGAACTGTTACCAGGCAGAGATGAAAGGTATTGAAATCTTTGGTCTTTTGGATTATTTTCAATAGGAGAGTAAAGCTGGAATACTGGATCAAAGATTTATATTTCTCTAGCATTATGGAAATAACCGTAACCATTAAAGCTTAAGTTAGGCTCTGAAGCTTTGTTCTAATTGTGGGAATGTATTCTGGAGATCATATGCTGCATTGGGATATAATATGGTACCCTCTAGATATAAAGAAAGAATGTAAAAAAGACAAAAGACTACATTTTCAACTGCAATTTTCTTCTGTATAATTAAATTTGTGGCTGTTGGTAAATCCCTGGCGATATTTTATGGGTTAACATAGTTCTATGTTATCATTAATTACATAATATATAGCATATGTTGAACCTATTTAGAGTTAGTATTTAAGTATCTTTATAGAACCACACTGATAAAATCAATATTGCAATGAATGCATAAAGAAGTTTTTATTTCCTCAAACATTTTTATCTAATTTGGAAAATCTCTTTTAAGACATTTAAAACATGCTTTTTTTAAAAACTTATTGAAATATTTTCTAAATACAGATTAAAGAAAAGGAGAAATTTGAAGAAAAGAAAGAATAAAGGGAAGGAATTTAAGTATATAGAGTATGACTGGCAAAAAGATTCATCTTCAGAACTACTGGTTAAATGCTCTAATGATTTATAAAATATGGGCACAAATATTATATTAAGTTAAAAATGATGTAGGCAATTTATGATTTAACAAACTTATAAAACTCAAATCATTTTCCATGATTTTATAGAATTTCTTTAAAAAGCATTTCAAACCTCACTCTATTATTCCTACTTACACAAGACTTGTCTCTACCTGACATTTAGTGGTTTCAGTAAATTAGATATAATATTGTATCTTAAGTCTAAAAAAATTCTGTGCATTCCATCTTAACTAGAGAAAGTGGAAACTGGTTTAATTCTGTGAGTTAGCATTTAGTAGTTACACAAAGAACTCAGGTTGATCCATCACACTGTGATTCAACTGGAGAATAATCAGAAAATTATCCCATTTTGCTCTGAGTCTGGCATAGTAATAGTAGCATTTTTAGATCTAGATATATCCCTATTTCAAAAAAATGCTATCAAAACCAAGGTGCAGAGGAAAACGATTTCATAACATCAGAATTTAATTCAAATTTAAACATTCCAAAGATTTTTTTCTCATATATCCTATGTCCACTAAAAATACTATATACTAAGTATACTGCACCCTTCCTCAAATCATTATCTCAGCTGGGAGTAAGTCTCCTTTCCTCACTTCTCTAATCTCTACCCAAAATTGATGACCTTCCTTTACTGATACAAATTTGCTGAATTTATCAGAGTAGTTTTTTTAATGCTTATCATAAAAGCCTTCTCCTAAGTATATTCTAAAGTGTCTTTTGACGATATCTACCTTTTATATTGTAGAATTCAAAATGACTGAAAAGATGATTAAGCGTATAAGCAAAGTGTCCTTTTTAATTTTTTTAGAGAGAAAGATGAAGTGAGAGGAGGGGCAGAGGGAAAGGGGGAGAAAGAGAGAGAATCCCAAGTGTGAGCCCAACGCAGGACTTGATCTCACGACACTGAGACCATGACCCAAGCCAAAATCAAGAGTTGGATGCCCAACTGACTGAGCCACCCAGGCGCCCCACATATAAGCAAAGTGTTGTACACAAACTTTCTTGCTATAAAATATGTAATTATCTTCTCTGTGATTCAAACTATTACATTATGAACTCAGTGGCAGTTCAATCTTACTTACACTGTTATTCACTTAGCAATGGACCTTTGCTAAGATCCATTAGTAATAAGATCAATATATATACAATATATACACTATATATACAATATATACTGCTGTACCGACAGCAGTAGCTCTACTCTTTAGAGTATTATATGGGCCAGGCTCCTTCCTAAGGACTCCAAATATATTAAACTCATTTAATCATTACTAAAACCCTAAGTGATAGGTACTATTATTACCCGATTTGATATATTTTAAAATTAAAGAACAGTTAACATACAGTGCTATGTTTACTTCAGGTGAATAATATAACGATTCCCCAATTCTATACATTATGAGGTGCTCATTAAGGGGTGTGTGTGTGTGTGTGTGTGTGTGTGTGTGTGTGTGTGTATGTGTGTGTGTGTGTGTGTGTTTAAGGGAAGTGTACTACTGATACATTGTATTTCCACACCCCTTCCTTGCCACCCCTCTGGCAACCGTTTGTTCTTGATATTTAAGAGTGTTTTTCTTGTTTCTTTTTTCCCTTTGTTTATTTTGTTTCTTAAATTTCACATGAGGGGCACCTGGGTGGCTCAGTGGGTTAAAGCCTCTGCCTTCAGCTCAGGTCATGATCTCAGGGTCCCACATTGGGCTCTGTGCTCAGCGGGGAGCTGCTCCCCCCCCCACTTGTAATCTTTCTCTCTCTCTCTGTCAAATAAATAAGTAAAATCTTTAAAAAAAATTTCACACATGAATGAAATCATATAGGATAAATCTTTTATGGACATATTTCACATAGTTCACATAGCACTATAACTCTAGGTCCAACCATGTTATTGCACATGGCAGTATCTCATTCTTTTTTATGGCCAAGTAGTATTCCATCACACACACACACACACACACACACACACACACACACACACACATCTTCTTTATATATTCATCTATGGATGGATACTTGGGTTGTTTCCTTATCTTGACTATTGTAAATAATGCTGCAATACACACAGGGGACTGTATATTGTTTTGAATTAGTCTTTTTGTAGTCTGTGGGTAAATATCCAATAGTGTGATTACTGGATCATATGCTGTTTCTACTTTTAAGTTTTTGAGGAAACTCCATACTGTTTTTGACAGTGGCTATACTAGTTTGCATTCCTAGCAGTGCATGAGGATTCCCTTTTCTCCATATCTTTGCCAAGATTTATTGTTTCTTGTGTTTTTTATTTTAGTCATCGTGACAAGTGTTAGGAAACATCTCATTGTAGTTTTGATTTGCATTTGCCTTATGATGAGTGATGTTGAGCGTCTTTTCATGTGTCTGTTGGCCACCTGTTTATCTTCTTTCAAAAAAGTGCCTATTTAGGTCCTCTGCCCATTTTGGTGTTGAGCTGTATAAAGTCTTTACAAATAACCTCTTATTGAATACATCATTTACAAATATCTTATATTCAGTAGGTTATCTTTTGTTGTGTTGATGGTTTCCTTTGCTGTGCAAAAGCTTTTTCTTCTGGTATAGTTCCAATAGTTTAATTTTGCTTTTGTTTCCCTCACCTGAGGAAACATATCTAGAAGAATGTTTCTATAGCTGTTGTCAAAAAATCACTGCCTATTTTCTAACTGAAGAGATATTTTCAGAAAATTTCATCCAGAAACAGAATACACATTCTTTTCAACTGTACGTGGAACCTTCTCCAAAACAGATAAAATGTTATGCCACAGAACAAGTCTCAATAAATTAAGAAATTTATTGAATTTACTGAGATTTACTGAAACCATACCATAAATATTTTATGACCACAATTGTATGAAACTAGAAATCAATCACAAGGAAATATCTGGAAAGAACACAAATTCATGGGGGTTAAATAACATACTACTAAAAATGAGTGGGTCAACCAAGAAATCAAAGAAGAAATAAAGAATACATGGAGACAAATGAAAATGAAAACACAACGGTTCAAAATCTTTGGGATGCAACAAAAACTGTTCAAAAAGGGAAGATTATAGCAACAGAGACCTACCTCATGAAATAAGAAAAATTTCAAACAACCTAACCTTACACATAAAGGATAGGAGAAGAAGAACATATAAAGTCCAAAGCCAATAGAAGGAAGAAAATAATAAAGATTAGAGTGGAAATAAATGAAATAGAGATTAAAAACACAACAGAATGGATCAATGAAACCAGGAGCTGGTTCTTTGAAAAGATCAACAAAATTGATAAACTTTTATCTAGACTTACTAAAAAAGAGAGAGAAACAGAGAAAGAGAGAACTCAAATAAATAAAAGCAGAAATGAAGGAGGAGAAATAACAATACCACGGAAACAAAAAGATTATAAGAGAATATTATGAAAAATTATATCCTAATTGGACAACCTAGAAGGAGTGGCTAAATTCCTAGAAACATGTAACATTCCAAAGCTGAATCAGGAATAAATAGAAAATTTGAACAGACCAATTACTAGCAATAATATTGAATCAGTAATAAAAAAACTCAAAACAAACAGAAGTCCAGGACCAGACAGCTTCACAGGTGAATTTTATAAAACATTTAAGGAAGAGTTAATACTTATTCATGTCAAACTATTCCAAAAACAGAAGAGGAAGGAGAACTCCAAATTCATTCTACAGGGCCAGCATTACCTAATACCAAAAACAGATAAAGATACTACAAAAAAAAAAAAAAAAAAAAAAAAAGAAAAGAAAACTCTGGCTAATATCTCTGATGAACACAGATCTAAAAATCCTCAACAAAATATTAGCAAGCTGAATCCAAAAGTACATTAAAAAGAATCATTCACAATTATCAAGTGGGATTTATTCCATGAAGGCAAGCGTGAAACAATACTTATAAATCTATCAGTGTCATACATCACATTAACAAGTGAAAGGATAAAAACCATATGATCATTTTGACAGATGCAAAATGAGCATTTGACAAAGTACAACATCCACTTATAATAAAAACTTTTAGTAAAGTATCTTTAGAGGGAACATACCTCAACATAATAAAGGCCATATGAGAAAAATTCACAACTAAAATCATACTGAATGGTAAAAAACAGAGAGCTTCCCTATAAGATTAGGAACATGACAGGGATGTCCACTCTCACTATTTTTATTCAATACAGTACCAGAAGTCCTAGCCACAGCAATCAGACAAAAAAAAGAAACGACAGGCATCCAACCGATAAGAAGGAAGCAAAACTTTCACTATTTGCAGATGACATGATACTATAGAAAAACCTGAAAGACTCCATCAAGAAAACTACTAGGACTGATACACGAATTCAGTAAAGTCTTAGGATAGAAAATTAATTTATAGGAATGTGTTGCATTTCTATACCCTAATGATGAAGCTGTAGAAATTAAGAAAACAATATCATTTACAATTATACCCAAAATAATAAAATATCTAGCAATAAACTTAAGGTGGTAAAAGACCTATATTCCAAAAACCATAAAATACTAAAGAAAGAAACTGAAGATGACAAAAAAAAATGGAAAGATATTCCATGCTCATGGATTGGAAGAACCAATGTTGTTAAAATGACTTTAATACCCAAAGCAATCCACAGACTTAATGCAATTCCTATCAAAATCCCAACAATATTTTTCAAACAAGAAATAATATGAAAATTTGTATGGAACCACAAAAGACCCTGAGTGGCCAAAGTAAGCTTGAGAAAGAAGAACAAATGTACAGGTAGCACAAACCCAGATTCCAAAATATAATCTAAAGCTGGAATAATAAAAACAGTATGGTACCCGCACAAAAACGACACATAGATCAGTTGAACAGAATAGAGACCCCAGAAAAAACCCATGTTCATATGGTCAATTAATCTTTGACAAAAGAGGCAAGAATATACACTGGGAAAAGTTTACAAATGATGCTCAGGAAAGTGGATAGCTACATGCAAAAGAATAAAACTGGACCATTTTCTTTACCATACACAAAGATAAACTCCAAATAAATTAAAGACCTAAATGTGAGACCTAAAACCATAAATCTAGAAGAATGCCCCATCTGATACTTGAAGAGCAAGGCTCAGATATGTCAAATGACTCCTCTAAGATCACACATTTGCTAAGTGGTGGAATCAGGCTATAAATCTGGCCTGCCTTAGCCTATATGATTAACCATGTTGTTATTTTTCTAGCAACTATTCCTTCCTAAACTGAAGCATAAATTCACACAAGAAAATATTCTTTTTTTTTTTTAAGATTTTATTTATTTATTTGACGAGAGAGATCACAAGTAGGCAAAGAGGCAGGCAGAGAGAGGGGGGAAGCAGGCTCCCTGCTGAGCAGAGAGCCCGATGCGGGGCTCAATCCCAGGACCCTGAGATCATGACTTGAGCCAAGGCAGAAGCTTTAACCCACTGAGCCACCCAAGAAGGCACCCCAAGAAAATATTCTTAATAGCAAATAATACCTTTAGCATAAACAAAAAATAGGTTCAAACCAGTTTAATTACTATAAAATACTGTAAAAAATGGCTTACTATAAAATATTCACACTTAACCCTTTTCTAAACCAAACTGCATTATTTTCAAGAATATTAGTAATTTTGAGGGCTTTTAATTTTTCACCAAGCTTTGATAATCAATGTTTACAAAACCACTTTAAGACTATAAGGCAACAATTTGAGATGCATGGATAGACCTGGAGGATATTATGCTATGTGAAATAAGTTAGACTGAGAAAGACAAATACCATATGATTTTACTCATATGTGGAAACTATAAAAAACAAATGAATAAACAAACAAAAAGCAGAATCAGAACTGTAAATATAGTGGACTAATGGCTGCCACAGAGGAGAGGTCTGGGTTGATGGGCCAAATGGGTGAAGGGGAGATGGGTGAAGGGGAGTGGGAGATACAGGCTTCCAGTTATGGAATGACTAAGTCAGGGAATAAAAGGCACACCACAAGGCATATAGTCAATGACACTGTAACAGTGCTGCATGGTGAAAGATGATAGCTATACTTGTAAGCACAATACAGTATAAAGTTGTTAAATCACTGTGTTGTACACCTGAAATTAATACATTGTGTATCACCTATACTCAAAAAATTTAATTTAAAAAGTATAAAAGAAGAATACAAGGCAACAATAGGGCTCATCCAAAACTGCAATACTAATCCTGATTAGGGAGCATTCTGAATAAGGAGTTCCACATAATAAAAAAAAAGATCCAGTGGTAACCACGACATAAGGCACAACTTGATAAGCTGAAATATAATAAATAGTACATCACAGATTTGTGAAATGTGAATACTTATCAGGAATAAAAAGTGCTTACTGTTCCTGAGAAACATAGTAACAAGGATGCATTATCAAGGGCATAGCCTGTGCTGACAGGATTACAGTTATTATTTCTAATTGTTATCCAAATCCTGAGAGGGAAAATTTATTATTTCACGTTACAGATAAAGAAACTAAGAACCTGAATGGCTAAATAACTGCCTTCTGACGAGTAGCTAGTAAGCACCTAACTGAACTAGGACCTAAACTCAGGTCTAACCTCAAAGGCCATAATCTACATCACTCTGTGTTTCTCAAGGCAATAGATCTTGATTAAAGGAATATACACTTATGATAAAGTTTTAGAAATGTATTGAAAGCAGCTTCTGTTTAGAACATATATCATCAGCTTCAACACACTAATTAAAATGGAAGACTGGTATCCATGGGTATACTTCTGATTTTCTACCCTCTTCCACTATTCATCGTAGCACCACTATCACAATATCTGTATTACTTTTTTATAATTTTATTGCCCTTTATGTACTGGCAATTAACTTCTTCTGTCTTTTTTTTTTTTTTTTTAAAGAGTTATTTATTTTGCCGGGGGGAGGAACAAAGGGAGCAAATCTCAAGCAGACTCTGCTGAGGGCAGAGTCGGACATGGGGTTTGAGCTCACCATCCATGAGATTATGACCTGGGCCAATACCAAGAGTCAGATACTTAACCAACTGAGCCACCCAGGCACGCTCATCTTGTTTGTCTTTAAGGGGGTCTTGAATACTAATGATTCTTTGAATTTCCAAAAACATTTAAGAATTCATTTGTCAATTTACATATATACACAGTGCTACTTGTTAGGATTTTTACTGGAATTCCATTGAATCTACAGATCAGTCTGAGAATTGATACTAGAGTCTTACAAGATTGAGTCTTCTAACCCATTGAGCATCTTAGAAATGTATCTTTGTTTATGTAAGTTTTCATTATGTTTATAAGTCTTCATTATGTTTATGATTTTTTTTACAGAGCTCTTGTATATGACTCATGAGATAAAGTTCCAGATATCAGATAAAATTAGTGTCCAAAAGTAACAAAATTTACTGGGCCGTAGGGAATTCATATCTTTGACCTTAACAAATAATTAAATAGTGTTTTCCAAAGTATATAAGAGTTACTAAACTTAATCCTGGGCAGCATTTGGAAGTGTTAAAGTTTAAAACAGTCTTTTCCTTTATGCTTTTGGTGTCCTGCTCAAGGAATCTTTCTTTACCACTCAAGTCTTATAGATATTCCTCAATGTTACCTTCAAGAAGCTCTTTTACTTTAACTTAAATATTTAGATCTAGAGTTCACTTGAAATTGTTTTTTGTGTATGGTATATAACAGGAATTTAATATTTTTTTTTATAAAAAAGTAATTATCCAGCACTACTTGTTGAACAATCAACTATTTCTTTTTTTATTTTTATTTTTTACAAGTTTTTTGGTTTTTTTTTTTAAGAGATTTTATTTATCTATTTGACAGAGAGAGAGAGATCACAAGTAGGCAGAGAGGCAGGCAGAGAGAGAGGGGGAAGCAGGCTCCCTGCTGAGTAGAGAGCCCATTGTGGGGCTGATCCCAGGACCCTGAGATCATGACCTGAACGGAAGGTAGAGGCTTTGATCCACTGAGCCACCCAGGCACCCCTAATCAACTATTTCTTGATTGTGCTTGCATTGCTCTTTCATAAACCAAGTTACTATGTATGAGAGGTCTGTCTTTGTCCTCCCCAACTATTTCAATAGTCTGTCTAACACTGTGCCAACAGCACATTGTCTAAATAACACAACTGTAAAATATTTGCACATATGGTAGGATATGTCCCACTTCCCCTTACTGTGTTTATTTAGGAGTATCATAATTATTTTGGCTTTTTGCCATTCCATGGAAACTTGTGGTAAAGTTCCCAAGAATCTTATTTGCATGTTCACTGGAATGGCATTGGGCTTTAAGGCTATGCATTGGAAGAACTGAAACTTCAAATAACATTAAATTTTTCACTTTATGAAAGTATTATAAGAATGATATTTTTGATATTAGACTTAAAATTTAGTAGCCAAAATAAGAGCATTTCATCAGTAGCTCAAAGTCACTAGAAACTATGGCAAATTTTCCCTCGATGTCACCAAAGTGTAATGAAAACGAAATGTGATATAACATGCTCAAGGATAATCACAAGAAAACATAAAGTTACTTTGTGTCATAGCATTCAGACCATTAAATAAACTAATTCATATGTATGATAAGGAAAATTCTTCTAGTATAGAACACATTCCTAACTCCTTCTTTATATGAACTTCCTGTCAAATGGCTTAGAAAAAAAACACACCTTCTTCATATACAGAAAAACCAAAAGGGGACCAGCTACACGGATAAGAGAAAAAGTAAACTTTCAAAATAAATGACACACACACACATATATATGTATGTATGTATGTATATATGAAATATATAGAAATTCATAACTCAATACACATAGACAAATTTCATGGAGCAAAGATCCCTATTAATCAGAGATATGAAACTGTGGAGAAGAAATAATTATAGATATAAACAAGGGATATATACTGGGTTCAAAGAGAAATGTTAAAAAAAATAGAAATATTTTCTATTTCTATTTTTAATATAATATTTCTATTGTAGAATAGAAACAGACAAAAAACATTGGTTAACAATGTAGTAAATGAAACAGAGGCAGGATGGGGTGGGTAGAGCAAGCAAAATGATTTGGGAATTAATGAAAGTAATAAAATAACTTAGTAAGAAATAAGCAGAAAACTACTGAGAATAATTAGGGCAGTGAAAATACTATGTATGATACTATAACGATGAATACATGCCAGTATACATTTGCCCAAAGTTCACCAAATATACAACATGAAGAGTGAACCCTATTGTAAACTACAGACTTCGGGTTATTATGATGTGTCAATGTAGGTTCATCAATTGTGATAAATGAGCTACTCTGCTGGGAGATGTGGATAATGGGAGAGGCTATGCTTGTGTGAAGGCAGGGGTATATGGGAAATCTCTGTAGTTTCCTCTTAGTTTTGCTGTGAACCTAAAACTGCTTTTAAAAAAGAAAATACTTAAATAAGTGCTGAATTTATAAAAAAAAAAAAACCCTATAAACACAAAATAAGTAAATCTATGATAACCATGATACTCCTAAATTAGTCATAGAATAGATCATAAAAATAGTCAAAAATGTACTTGAAGATAACTATATTCACCTTAAATGAAATTTCTACTCATATACTTTCAATAATTAAAAATAACAAGGAAAGCAAATAAAACAACACATTACCATTTCTTCAGGTTTAGTAAGGCAAAGAATTCAGGGAAAAAAATGAAAGAAAAAATAAAACTACAGCAGAAATAAATCATAAAATGTCCAAGAGAGATTACATTCAAATGAAAATATAATACTGGAAACTGAAGAAATTAAGACAAACAACAAAGAGAACAAATTGAGATAAGAAAGAAAAAGGACCAGAGACAAAGTGGATGAAATGGAAGACAGGCAAAGAAGATCCAACATATGCACAGTTATAGTCTCAAGAAATATAAAACTGGATAAATATTTCAAATATCAGAAAAATTTCCAAAATTAAAGAAAACTGAATCAAATCAAATTTAAAACACTTAAGATTGTGTACCGATGAAAACTGACCACAAATAACAAAATGTGAGACATATCCTGGTAAAATGATTAGACTTTAATGACAAAATATTCTCAGAACCTCTAAACAAAAAGATATAATTATTCATGAGGGTAAGAAAATTAGACTGGTACAAGAATTCTCAAGAGCAATATACAAAAGAAGACAATACTAGAGCAATACTTTTGTGAAATAAAGTCAAAGATTTTGTATCCAGCCAAGCTATCCTTCAAATATAAAAGTTATAGAAAACAGAGAATAGTATCTCCATGTGCTCCTTCCTGAGTAATCTATTAGAAGATAAGCTTCATCCAGGCAAGAGATAATTGGGGAAATCTTCAAGGATTCTTGATGAAGATTCACTATACATAATTATAGAACTATAATTACAAATTAAAAGGATGGAAAGAAAGATCATTTATAAATATTATATACTCTGAGAAAAAAGATATAATATAATTTAAAAACAGAGATAAGGGAGAAAGAAACAAGTAAAGTAACATCGTGACTACTGTATAGGTAATAAGTGGGGATCAAAGTATGCCATTTAAAACTGGTAGACTAGATTGTAAAATGTTAAGAAAAAAGAGGAATAAGGGTACTATAAAAGGTATAACTAAAAGTTCACTATAAAAAAGATACACAGGGTGCCTGGGTGGCTCAGTGGGTTAAGGCCTCTGCCTTCAGCTCAGGTCATGATCTCAGGGTCCTGGGATTGAGCCCCATATCGGGCTCTCTGCTCAGCAGGGAGCCTGCTTCCTCCTCTCTCTCTGTCTGCCTCTCTGCCCTCTTGTGATCTCTCTCTCTCTGTCAAATAAATAAAATCTTAAAAAAAAAAAATACACAAACCTTTCAAAATGAAAACAGCACAGAAAATACACAACATGAAGAGAAAAACAGCGTACATAACACATTCAGTAACTACCACATAGATAACATGACAGAGTTGAGGCTAAACAGTGGCTTATTAAAAGAAAGTATTCTCTCTCTCTCTTTCTTTCCTTTCTCTCTCTCTTTCCCTCCCTCCTTCCCTCCTTCCTTCCTTCTTCCTTTTAGAGAGAGAGAAAGCATGCACATATGTGGAGTGGGGGCAGGGGCAGAGGGAGAGATAGACTCTTAAGTAGCCTCCATGCCCAGCCAGAGCTCCATCTCACATGATCTGAGCTGAAATCAAGAGTCGGAACCTTAACTGACTGAGCCACCCAGATGCCCCTGAACGAAAATAATTTTCAAATTGCCTCAGGAAGAAAAAGCAAACTTACTGCTTACATAGCAAAGACACACAAACAGAATGATTCAAAATAACTAGAAAAGACAAAGATAAATCAGGCCAATGCAATAACAACAACAACAACAAAAGACCCTGAAGTTTCAATCCCGTTACAAAGATATATTGAGAAAGCTCTGTAGAATGAAACCTAAGCCCGTAGCTGGAAAGAATATAATATCGACATATAACAGTTAAGAACAAGGCATACCCTAGTAAAGGTAAAGAATTCAAATGACAAAAAGATGACTTTGGTGAACCAGCAAAAAGATTAAGTAATTTATAAGGATGGGCCAGAATGAGTCTATTCTCATTAACTTAACAAATGTTTATTAAGTATATACTAAGTAGTGAGTACTAACCTAGACTCTTGAATTCAGTAGTAAACAAATCAGAGCAAACCTCTTTATTATTGATTTGGCATTTGGTTGGATAAAGACAGACACAAAGAAATAAAACAAGGACTATATCTATTAGGTGGTAGGAAAGTAAAGCTAGAGAAGAGAACAGAATTACCAATGAAAAGGAAAGAAATATATGTGAGTGCTCAGACTATTATCCAAAACATCATGTAAAGCCATAAGACAATGAAGCAATCCTAATCATCTCACAGAGAATCTAGCTAAGAATTTTATATCTGACTGAAGTGTCAATTAAGTATAAGTGAAATAATAAAATGTTTGAACATAAAATAGCTTGGGTATTAGTTTCTATGTGGTTTTCTGAGAAAATCACTGAGAATAAGTTTAGCCAGAGGTAAAGTGACTTAACTATATAAAAGGCTTGACAATGAATGTTTCAACTGTTAATAATAAGACCAAAAATTGTTGAGTGGGTCAGAGTGGTTATTCTTATAGAACAGAATGTAAATGTTATAAAGCAAGGCAATAAAGATATATATAGGGGCGCCTGGGTGGCTCAGTCGTTAAGCGTCTGCCTTCGGCCCAGGTCATGATCCCAGGGTCCTGGGATCGAGCCCCGCATCGGGCTCCCTGCTCGGTGGGAATCCTGCTTCTCCCGCTACCATTCCCTCTCTGCTTGTGTTCCCTCTCTCGCTGTGTTTCTCTCTGTCAAATAAAATCTTTAAAAAAAAAAAAAAAAAAAAAAGATATATATAAAATACAGTAGTTGAGAGAGGAAGGTGAGAGAGTATGAGATTATCTTATCTTTTATAGCCTGGGGTCAAAGAGATTCTGAAAAGTTGATAAATCATGTAATTGCAGTTCTAAGTATACATAGAAGTAAAAAGGGAAAGAAACATTTTGTAAGAAAAAGGAATGATGAATTCCTCATAAGAATCTATAGTTTAATATCTTAAAAAGTTTTATTATACAAAGTTACTAATCTAAAGGTAATCATTAGAATAAGAACACAAGCCTTACAAATTATTGGAAGAAACACAAACACGAACCAAAGGAAGGAAAAACCACTACAAAAGACAAAAATAAAAAACCCTTATAAAACAGAAAGCATAATAAAAAATGACAGAATTCAGTCCCCCCAAACGATGTTTTACATAATAAACATGGACTCATGATTCATACAGCATCAATGAATCTGAAATGCATTTATCTACGAGAAAGAAGACAGCTCCAATAGGCTACATATTATATGATGATTCTATTTAAATGACATTGTAGAAAATACAAAACTATAGAGATGAAAAACTATTTGTTTCCCAGGGATTGGGGATGGGAATAGTGGTTGTCTATAAAGGAGCCATACTCTTGAATTTTTAGGATAACAGTATGGCTCTGCACTGGTATATTTATGACTATTTGTTAAAACCCAGAGAACCCATTTTGACGTCATTCGTCAAAATGAGTCCCTTTTTGGGAATGCAAATGTTAAAATATCAGTTAGGATGCTGGAAAACCTAGGATGGAAAACCAACTGTGATAAGTTAGCCTAACTATATTACACATGTACGATACAGTCTTTTTTTTTTTTTTTAAGATTTTATTTATTTACTTGACAGAGAGAGATCACAAGCAGGCAGAGAGGCAGGCAGAGAGATGGGGGGAAGCAGGCTCCCTGCTAAGCAGAGAACCTGGTGTGGGGCTCGATCCCAGGACCCTGAGATCATAACCTGAGCCCAGGGCAGAGGCTTTAGCTCACTGAGCCACCCAGGCGCCCCTGCATGATACAGTCTTATTGAAGGTAGTAGGGAAAAAAGGACTTAAACTAAACAAAAAGTATTTTCTTTATATACTATAAGCCTAAAGACAAAAATTAAAAACAGCAAAAAAAACAACTGTATATCAACACTGTACTTTATAATTTGTAAATCTGTTTATCAAGAGGAGTATGAAAGTAGCAATTTTGAACCTACTTTGTACGTATACCAGGGTTGGACAAGTAAAGTAAATATGTTAATGAGTACCAGCTTTCTCATTATCAGAGAAAAAAGTTACAAATAAGCAAAAAGAAATGCCCCCCCCACGTATATGAAAAAAATATACTGTGTGTGTAATACATGAGCAAATACACATATAAATATATTTCCTAGTCCCCCCACACGTATATGAAAAAAATATACTGTGTGTGTAATACATGAGCTCATACACATAAATATATTTCCTAGCTCTATTTGCTGAAGGAACCCAGAAGCAATGACAACTAGTAGCAAACCTAATGTCCAGATGTTGGTTTTTAAATATTATTCTTCAATACACAGAACCGGGGTTCCTTGGAAAAATAAATAGGTTGAGGTACAGCAAGTGCCAAAAGGTAAAGAAGTGCAAAAAAGGGTAGGAGGTCCATCACAAGGATACAGAAGTCAGCCTGAGAGAGCTACCAATAGTCAAAGCCAGTATTTGAGCAATAAAATTAGTGGAATATTGGATTATAACCCCCAAACTAAATAAATGTCCATTATCCACATTGATATATTTTCCAGTTTTATTGAGATATAATTGATATATAATACTGTGTAAGGTTGCATGACATGTTTTAACATATATATTATGAAATGATTACTATAAATAAGGCTAGTTAATACAAGTATCACCTCACAGTTACCTTTTTTTAACGTAGTAAAAACATATAAAGGTAGGTAATGGGTACACAGGGGTTGAATATGTTATTTTATGTATTTTTATGATTTCATATTTTCCATCATAAGATTGTTTGAAAAACTACAGGTTTTTAGAGCTGGAAGAGACTTTAAAAATAATCTATTCATCTTCTAATTAAAGGAGAAGTATAGGTCCAGAACATTTATTAAACTTGAACATTAGCAACAAAACTATGACTATTTGAAACCTGATTTGCAATCTAGTGCTCTACCTAATACACAATACATACTCCTTCAGGAAAGCTCTATCAATGAACAGAATACATATCATAAGTTTTACTGCTGCCTCTACAGATAGCTAAAATATTAAAAACCATTCCATTAACAATTATCATTAAAAATCAACATGACAGCAATGTCACATTTGTAAGGATCACTAGTTATGAAGGTTTGGAGAACATAACTATTAAAATTGTGTTGAGTCACTCTACTGTACACCTGAAATTAATATTACACTGTATGTTAACTAAATGGAATTTAGTTTTTAATATTTTTAAATAAAAATGAAAAAATAAAAGTAAACTAAAGGCCATCAAAAAAAAAAAAAAAGTATGGGGCGCCTGGGTGGCTCAGTCGTTAAGCGTCTGCCTTCGGCTCAGGTCATGATCCCAGAGTCCTGGGATCGAGCCCCGCATTGGGCTCCCTGCTCGGCAGGAAGCCTGCTTCTCCCGCTACCATTCCCTCTGCTTGTGTTCCCTTTCTCACTGTGTTTCTCTCTGTCAAATAAATAAAATCTTAAATAAAAAAAAAAGTAAAGGACCTTTTGGTTCATTTTCATTTGAGTTTCTCACCTTAAAAGAAACATCAAAAATACTCCAAAGACATCCCTATTGAGTGGCCTCAAAAATAAGAATGGCAATAAGTCAGTTAAGACACAGCCTTTGTCTGAGAAGGCAAGGGGAGGCTCTCTTTAACAGTCATAACTGTACATCTATCTACTTTCCTAAGGGCCTTTTAATACCACTAGTTATAATACCACCTTCTCCCTCTCCCCAGTCAGAATCATTGACCACCTGGGACCCTTGAATAGAAACAGTACTGAATGGAAAAGGGCACTTGAGAAGAGAAGTATAGTTGTACTTTAACAGTGTAATAAAATACAAAAAGTTAAGAGGAGGAAATTGCCTATACAGTGTAGTGAGAACTAATGAGGAAATGTGGTATAAGGGAAAAAAGATGGGGTAGTACCTGAGCTTGAAACTGGCTGTCAGAGACTAATGAGGTACGTGACCTCTATCTAGTTCCATAAAGATGACAGTTACCTTATTCAATCGAAATAAACTGAGATTGCAAACTTAGCTATCCTGCAAAAATAAATTTTTATATAAATTGTGACTCTAAGGCACTACAAGATAAATTTTAATATATAGTTGAAAATAAAAATGAATACTGAGAATTAATATTGTGATTATGAAATATTTGTTATTAAAAATTCAAATGAAGAATGAAAAATTATCTATAATCTACTTCCTAGAGATAAAAATGAATAGTTTCACTATTGATTTTTAACTACTATAAAATAGAAAAGATTTAATATATTATTATTCTACTATAAAAATTTTCTGGATAATTTTCATTTATTGCAATGCAGCACTGAATGTAGTAAGTAAAAAATTTTGCCTCATTCTCTTGGATTCTAAGTACTAATGACTGGCAATCTAGACTGTGAAGACACAAGGAAAGCCCTAGAGATATAAATAATCCATAACCTCAGGTTAACACTTGCTGTGACTTTATGTACTATCAACTCAAGAGAGAGGTGTCTAGAAATGGCAGTTCATTGTTTTTCACTGCACCTAGCCTCAAGTACTGTAGTAACTCACAGTTTCTTTGATATAGACTTAAAACAGTGATAGAGTGTTAGGTTATTCAGAAGGTGAAGGGACCAGTAAAAGTACCCATGAATTTTATTTTAACGGTAAAAGATAGCCACTGTTTTTTCTTTGAGGTCATTTACCTTCACTGAAATAGTATGGTAGCTAAAGTAAATTAAAGAAAAAAAAAAAAGGTGGGTAATTATGTTGCTGGATCAATCAATAATCTATATTTATAAAAGATAAAATTCTAATCTATATATTTTCCTCCTATATTATCTTTTATATTATACTTCTATAGTATCTATATCATAAAGATACTATATTATAGTATATAAAATTAATCATCTCAAAAAAATATATGTACACACAGAGTAATACAGACATAAATATTCATTTAACATTTTACTCTTCTTGGGAAGAGCTGCAATTTCATAAATTAATTTCTTTATCTAGATTTGTTAAATTGGATTGAGGATTTTATTTATTGCATGTAAATACTACTAAATCACTAAATGTCTCATGTAACATATTAAATGAAGATATGACATTTCAGCTAATGAAGCAAAGCCATTTATCTTGAAATTTTCTCGCTATAGAAAGAGAAACCTTTAAATGTGGCCTTAAGTTTGCAAAAATCAGCAACTTTAATCTATCCACTTTCTTTTGACCTTTACACTCAACCTCAAAAAAATGTTCAGCAACATAAATTCGATCTCAAAAGGCTGCTGCAGATCTCATTTTCTGCTGTTTTTCCATTAGGTATTTATGGGACTTGCTAGTGTTACAAGGGACTAGTAAAACGCCAAAGTAATCCTGCAGTTCCTGTGTATGAATTCAGCTTTTCCCTTTGAGATGATAACTTTTTTTTCCCTTGCCAAGGTCTTTTTAGAATTGAGTATAAAACTAAGACTATAGGTGTAATGTTCTTTTTTAAGAGGTAGGATGGGTGAGTCCAGACAAGGCAGAGGGAAAGAACATTAACCAGGTTTAGGAGTTAAACTATTGAAACAAAATAATTTTTTCAAGCCATTAAGGTAGCTTGTTACACATTTGTACTAATTGAAATCACAGCATGATTACATAGGACAGAAACTCAATGCAATGAATTCTGAAGTTTGAAGAGCTCAGCTGTGTGCATGCCTTCTCTTAACTGCACAGGAAACCAGCTGCTTCCATTTATGAACTGCATTGAACACATGTGCTCCAGTATAGCCATGACATAACATGTAACACTATACTTTCAAACAAGTCTGCCAAGAAGGGGGAGGGTGTACAAATATGTTAGTGAGACAAAAAACATTATATATGCTTTTTTAAAATGTTAGTAAAAAAAGAAAAGAACTTCAAGTTGTATTTCCACTAATGTACTTCATAATTCATTATAATGAAATCAATGAACTTAAAAAGAAATCAGTTCAGTCATTATAAATATAAAGGTGTATCAAAGTCTAAGTCCAAATCAAGTTTGAGGCAGAGAAATATTAAATTAGTCAATCCTATCACTTGCTATGGACAAGGGACTATATTAGCCATAGGATACTGAGCTATGAGACTAAAACTCTCCATAATTTATATAAAATTAGACCAAATTCTGCCCATTTCCCTCATCTCAGTTAACGGAAGTTCCATCTTTTCTTATTTCTTTCTCGCATACCTTACTTCCAATCTAACAGGAAATTCTTTTATACCTAGCTGCAAACTATAATCTAATCGCTTTGTCACCACTTTCACTGCTAATGACCTAATCCAGTCTACCACATCTCTCACTTAGATTATTGCAATGTTCTCTAAATTGATTTCCCTACTTTTATTTTTTTTTGTGTGTGTGCAGATTTTATTAATTTATTTGACAGGGAGAGATAGCAAGAGAGGGGACACAAGCAGGGGGAGTGGAAAAGGGAGAAGGAGGCTTCCTGTTGAGCAGGAAGCCCAATTGCAGGGCTCGATCCCAGGCCCCAAGATCATGACCTGAGCTGAAGGCAGATGCTTAACGGCTGAGCCACCCAAGAGCCCCTATCCTACTTCTATTTTTTTTTTTTAAGACTTTATTTATTTATTTGACACAGAGAAAGAGAGCACGCATAAGCTATGGGAGCAGCAAATAGGGAGAGAGAGAAGCAGCTCTCCGCAGAGCAGGAAGCCCAGGGAACCCAATGCAGGGCTCAATCCTAGGACTCTGAGATCATGACCTGAGACAAAGGCAAACGCTTAACCTACTGAACTACCAGGCACCCCGACTTCCCCTTTATATTTGTCCCATTCAGTTCCTTTGTCCACATGGCAGCCAGAATAACGTTACTAAAATATGTCAGGTTATTTTTCTTCTCTACACAAAGCCCTCTGAAGTCTGTTTTATTTCATTCAGAGTAAAAACATAAAGTCTTTAGAATGGCCTATAAAGTCTTATTTAACATGCCTCTCAACTCTTTCCTTCTATAATCACATCTCCTACTACTTTTCCCATTGCTCACTCCACTCCAGCCATATTAGCCTCCTTGTTTCCTTTTCGTTTGTTTTGTTTCTAGTTAGTTAACACATAGTGTAATATGGGCTTCAGGAAGCCTCCCTGTTTCTTAAATATGCTATGCTCCTGGCATAGAGCCTTTCTACTTGCTATTTATTCCCTGTGTCTGGATTCTTTTGCTCCCTAATATGTGCATGACTGGCTCCTTTAACGTCTTCAAATTTTTACTTAAATGTTACCTTTTGGAGTAAGACTTTCCCCTCTTAGTCCTATTGAAAGTGTAACCCTTCTCTCTAAGCCCCAGCATTCCTTAGTCTCCTTTTCTATTTTATTCTTCTCTATAGTTCTTACAACCATAGAATATACTATATATTTTGTTTAAAGTCTTTACTCACTAAAATATTAGTTCCCTGGGAGTAGTAATTTTTTTTTTTAGGGGGTAGTAATTTTTAATGTTTTTGGTCACTCTTATATTTTCAGCACATAGAAAAGTACCAGGCACAAAGTAAGTCTTTAATGGAAATCAATTAGGTATACAAAACATTTAAATTTAAGTGTATATATATATATATTTTTTTAAGATTTATATATTTATTTGACAGAGAGCATGCGCGAATATGCAAGCAGGGGGAGGGGGAGGGGAGAGAGAGAATCCTCAAGCAGACTCCATGGTGAGTACAGAGCCTAACGCAGAGCCAGTCCCACAACCCTGAGGTCATGACCCCAGCCGAAATCTAGAGTCGGATGCTTAACTGCCGGAACCACTCATGCCCCCCTCCCTTTTAAGAGAGAAACAGGGCATGTGTGTGAGGGGCAGGAAGGGGGCAGAAGGAAAGTTAGAGAGAGAGAATCTTAAACAGGCTCTACACCTGATATGGCAGCTTGATCTCATGACTTCAAGATCATGACCTGAGCTGAAACCAACAATCAGAGGCTTAACCAACTGAGCCACGCAGGCACCCCTAAATGTAAGTACATTTCTAAAGATAAGTTATCTTTTGAACTTCTGCTTCTGTATCTCTTGAGTAAAAATGATTAAAGGCTCATGAAATATCCTTTCAAGTTATGATGGAAACAAATATACAGTAAAACTCCAAAATAGTATCATTCCATTAATTTATAAATCCTTATTTTAGTTGACTAAGAGCACACTCTCACCCTGTTCTCACAAAGATGAAAATTTCCAGAAATTAGAACACAAAGAATACAGAAAAAGCTGAATGATGTGTATAAAACTTACCTTATGTATATTCCTGAAATTTTTCTTGGTAGTCATTGCTCATTAGTACAAATGCTTTATGTGTAAAATTTTGGAAGCATACATGTAACACATGTGTACAAGAATGTTTGGGTCTCCCAGAATACACCGATTCAGATTAATCATAAAAGCAACAGTCCTTTCTAATTCAGTAAACTTCACTTGAGGAAGTTTTGCTTATGATTTTTCTCTTATAATACATTTAGGATCTATATGTTCTCAAATGACAATCTAGGATCATTTCCTTGAGTTTTATTAGTGTTTTATTTACAGTTTGCCTAATTCCTTGAGGATTAAGGTGATTTAGAAGGATGTAAAAAAGATAAGACCATGACTAAAAAGAGGAAAATAGAATAAACCTTAAATGCATGCCATAAGCTACAAAAAGATTTGCTTTTAGCCTTCTAATAACCATGAGAAAAAGGAAAAATACAGAGATACAACTGAAAATGTACAAAAGATTTGTATCTGGGTAAAGAGTATACAAAGATAAAATAATCACATTATAGAAATTCCTCAAGAACCTTAATTGTAGTTTAGTTGTTTAGTTTATTTCTCCCTATTCTTATTGATGATATCTGAGTCATCACCATCTTGGAATTCCAGAAGACAATTTTGAGAAATATCACAAATCCTTACAACCATGAAATATGGACATGCTAATTAAAACATCTGTTTTTATCCTATATGAGAGTCATCTTTCCTTTATGTATATATCTAAACCTAAACCTAATCAATTTTTTATCCCCACTACAGCTTTCCCTTCTTATTTAAAGGTAATTTTTCAGAAAGAATCCAAGTTTTTATCATTTCAGAAGGGCAAATGTTATTTAATAAGCTGTACAGAACAATAAAATATGTCACAATGGATGCTAAACAGTTGACTAGGTTCATTTACTATCTAAGATCATGGCAAATGTTAGCCAAGCTATGAAAACTACATTTGTGAATGGCAACGAAATATCTTGTTCTTTCATTTTGAAGTGGATTGCTCAGTTATGACTAAACTATAAAACTCTACCTGATTGCGAAAATACAAAAATTATGTGGATCTTTGAAATTAGATATGAAACATACATTAGTTATTGAATGATTTCCAAAACTTTAATAGTTGGTTTTAGGAGAAAATGTGTTCTCTATATTTTTTAAAACTTTCTTTCCTATACTTTTTTTCTCTATAGGTTGATCTACAGTATTTTACAAAAGCTCTTTAAATATATTCTTAACAAAAGGTTATTTTTTGGTGAGAGTATCATGAGTTTTTTCTTAATATGTTGTAGAACTTCTAATTTTTCTGAATTGCTAAAAACATTTTCATGTTCCCTATAATAGGTCAATAATTTCAAATATATATTAATGATATCATAAAACTATTTAAAGCAATGTTGTATGCAAATTTGCTGGTGCTTAGAATTTGCAGTTCTAGTATAAAAACAAAACAAATAAACAAAAAAGACACAACAAAGAGATTAGACTGTTCTCAAAACCTGTAAGGCATTTGTATAAGATTTAAAACAGACATGCTTTTAAAGTCAAGAACTTTCAAATGCAACAGTTAATCCACATAATAATTCAACAACCAAGATAGGTTCAAAGTTCTAACAGATACCATATGCAACCTGTAATAAAACCTGAGTTAAGATAGTTCAAGCAACAGGATAATTTCATTTTCCATTTTAAGTACCCACTTATTTTTAGTTAAGAGGCTATGATATAGCACATGAAAATGCTATAATTACTGTACAATAAAACCCTAGTAAAGATAAGATATTTTATTATTAGTTGGGAAGCTAAGACGTGGGGAGCAAGATTTCAGAAACATTTTTCTATGGTTACTACGGATAATGCATACTGAATTTACCATTAATTGTGAAAAGGTGTGAAGTCTAAAAACTGTTAAATCTAGCTAAGAAAGCTGATGGAAGAGCAGGAGAGTTATATTTGCCTTGAAAATGTATGTGTTCATCATCCAGTATATCCAGCACCTACTGTAAGTAAAGCTCTGTCGGTCATAAAGGGAATACACGTTTGTACAATGTTCTACCGCTGCAGAGGTAATTACAAACAAAAAGCACTGAGATACAGAAGGGTCACTGATATACCTAAAATATTCCACATTTTAAACTGGAAGGAAACAATTAAATGAAGTGCAAACAGAATTGTCAGGACTTTTCTCTTTTCCAACATACAGAATCTAAGT
Source organism: Procyon lotor (assembly GCA_028646535.1). NCBI lineage: Eukaryota > Metazoa > Chordata > Mammalia > Carnivora > Procyonidae > Procyon > Procyon lotor. The sequence continues at coordinate 26,450,130 of CM053617.1, read as the reverse complement.
CTTCGTCCCGACAACTGTAACAACAGAGGGTTACCTAAGTCATTCAGACTAGGAAGGTGAGAAAAGTTATAAAATGTAATCAATGTGCAGAAAAAATCAGATGGTAGCTGAGTAAAGGAAGAAGTATATTTACTGTTTTTTGCTAACAGTTTTTGAGACAAAGGAACAAGTGTCTGGCAGCGGAACCAAGAAAAGTTGGGAACTTAAACGGCATTGTTAAAAGGAAATATCATTTTCTATTTCTGGCTCCTCAAGTTTATAGTTGGTTTACCCTAAGGATTTATTCTAAGTATTCCTCAGTTTAATCACAGAAGATGTTCTGTAAATTTAAAGACAGAAAACTGGCAACCCTCATCAGCAGTATTTCAATATTACAATAGTGTCTTTTATTAGAAACTCAGTACTCCTAATTCATTCATCTGCTAGACAGAACTTCCTGGCTAAGAGTCCATTGTGATGACATAATTTCTGACACAGGCATTCTCAGTAAAATGGAGACTACCAGGATTAATCATTAGAGTTTTACTTTAAATATTTTCTTAAGCTGTTTGTAATTAATGGAATAAAAGGAACACTTCACTTGAATATACACAGCACATCATGTCACCCTGAAGGAGTAACTTCACAGAGCAAAAGGCATCAATAGACAAAAGTCTTGTTCTCCTGGGTTTTTTTTGTTTTTTTGTTCTCCTGTTTTTTTAGGGACAACTGTGCTTATCCTACAGTGTTTGCAGCAGAGGGTGTAAATTGTACACGGTAAGGCTAAGACCAACAGGATGATCTGGCACTCTGAGTGAGATGGAAACAGTTATGTTGAATATAAAATCCTAACTGAAATTTTAGGCAAAACCGAGCATCTTTGAATAGGAATCTCTCCATTATTTGCATTATATATATAAAAAAAAATTAAACATCTGAAAAAACTATAATCTTTTTAACATTCATGTAACTTTTTTTTAGCAACAATACTATACATGTGAGAGAAATAAAAATACAACCCACAAATTGCATATATACAAATGTCTGAAATTGCACAATTGCAAAGCAGCAGAAGCATAAACACAACAAATGAAATAAGCTCCACCCCCCCTACTACCCCCAACAACCAAAATGACTTTGTGTTTGTGTGTTTGTGTGTGTGTGTGTGTGTGTGTGTGTGTGTGTGTGTGTGTGTGTGTGTTAGTATCACACAGCTTATGTCAAAAGGACCTTTTGGTACACAGGGGTATCACAAGGCCTTTTTTGTTTTTCCATCAAAACCTGCTTTATTTGGGGTAAGCTTGAGAGAATAATGTTCAAAGAGAGCTCAATAGCAGGTGTTCTTTCACAGTATTTTCCCCTTGGGGTAGAAAAACAGTTAGGTAGCCACAGAGAGAAATAAGCTCCCAAACCCAAATCTCTTTCTAATTTGAAATTTGAAAACAAAACAGACTGTCTTGTATTTCTTAAAGTGTAAGTGTAATTATGGGGAGAAATACTCTTAGAGGGATGCTAAAAGCAAGAAGTGCTCATGGGGGCGGGGGTGTGGGTGGGAACATATTTAGGTATTTTTTCTTTTTAAATCATTGGGAGACAAGAAAGAACCTAAAAAGGTTGGCATGGCAATTAAGCAAGGATAAAAAAAACTAACTGCTTTATTTTAGCAGTGAAAATGCATGACTCCTGATTACAGAAAGCTGACTTTTTGTATGAGTATTTTCCAAACTGTGTCTTGCTAAACTTTAATGTCCTCTGAGATATAAAAAGATATTTTATGAAAATAGGGTTTTGTCCCCTAGTAAAGAAATCTGCTCAATTTTTGCCTATCTTTACATTTGCCAGCTAATTTGGAAATGAAACTCTTTTCTCATGGAATATAATTTGGGAAAAAATTACTTTTCACTATATGTTAAGGTAGGGGCTACACATACATATTTAAAGAAACAATCTTTTAATCAAACTCTGTTTAATTATTTCATGTTCTTTCCCATATTAAACCTTAACTGATCAAAAGAACTCTATGGTTAGGGAAGAAAACTAGATGATCTGTGGGCTAGTTCTAAAGGTAAGGTAGATGAGCAATTGTGAAAGTGGCGTGGCAAAGAAAGGTATTTATTTTGCTTGTTTTGACAGCTGAGACAAGTGGAAGCTGGTGGTATAGTGTAATGTGTAGAATGTCCATACCAAACTTGACCTTACCACAGAAGTATGGTTCGATAATAAAATTTTCAAAGCCAAACTGAATGAGAATATACAACTTTTCTTGGGAATAGGTTTCAGAGTATCCACACCTGAATGAGAGAAAAGGGGTGTGAGTGGGAACAGGAGGAATCTGGGGAATAAATATAAACTTAAAATTTCTTAATCATCCATTTTAAAAAATCCATTAAAAAATGGAAATACTGGGCGCCTGAGTGGCTCAGTGGATTAAGCCTCTGCCTTCGGCTCAGGTCATGGTCTCAGGGTCCTGGGATCGAGCCCCGCATCGGGCTCTCTGCTCAGTGGGGAGCCTGCTTCCCCCTCTCTCTCTGCCTGCCTCTCTGCCTACTTGTGATCCCTCTCTCTGTCAAATAAATAAATAAAATCTTTTTAAAAAATTATTTAAAAAATGGAAATACCGTATTAAAATGTTTTCATGCAAAATTAAAAAAATTACTCAATAAATTGAATGACAGACTGATACTTGAAATACTGGCCCAGATTATTGTGTTATTCTTTTGGCAAAACAAGCAAACTGTTTTTGATTAGCTGTTTTCTTAACTGACCTAAGCCCCTGACTTTCAAACTAGCTTGAAAAATATCGGGTGTATGACACATCTTCTTGAAGGTAAAATTGTGAGTAATGCTATTGTACATAGTTCTGTTTCAGTGAACTATAAAGGACTGTCATTATACTAAGCAAGCTACTAATCAAATGTGTTATTTCTTTTATATAAAGATTGTCTTTTTATTGGGATCCAATTTCTCTTGTTGGCATTCTTTGACTTTGGAATAAATATATATAAAATTTAACATTGAGTCTGGCAAATAACAAAAGTATCTTCATAGCAAACATTTGGTGAGCATTTCTTGTGGGCCATGCACTTTCAGACAACTTAAACATGTTATCTCATTTTATCATTATGAGGTAGGTGTTACATCTTCCCCTTTTTGCAGATAAAGAAAGTGAGGCTCAGAAGTTAACTTCCCAATCACACAGCTAGTAAGTACTGAAACGTGATTCTGTCCTGATAGCTTAACTCCAAGGTATATCCTCTCAACCAATACAATAATCTTGTCTTAAAATAGCAGAAAGTTAAGTTCCTAATAAATATTATTTTTATACGTATTTAAAAAAAATAAAATACTAGGGATGTTTCTTTAATTGATTTACATTTCATATACTCATTGCAGTAACTCTAAAACCTCCCCAAATTGCCTCAAATGTGCTCTGATGGTTTCTTCAAAATAATCAAGTACACTAATGAAACAAATTGAATCAAGTACTATAATTGAAACTATGCCATTAATAAACACTAGGAAAACAATTCTAACAAACACTTTTTTTAAATCGAGAAAGAAGAAAGAAATGGCACCAATAATTCTCAGTAAGTATAAATTAAGCCAAATGATTATTATCTAATCAATGCTGTAGTAGTCCCAAAGACTTAGGTGGTCTTCATTTAACATTATTATTTCTGATTTGCTAAAGAAAGGTCCATTCACTACAAAAGTTAAGGAACCAAACATAATGGGCATCTGCTACCTACGAGAACATTTTAAAGTATAAATAAAACTCGAATTTACAAAGTGTTTTGCCTCTCTAAAAAAAAATCATATATGTGTATATATGCTTTTAAAGTTTTTTAGCAATTACTAAATTTTTAGATTCAATTCTTGTCATTGTTTTCCAAATTCATTATGGCTTCTATCATGAATATCCATAAGTTTAAAACAGGTCTTATAAAACAAAGCCAAAAATTTCATTAGTCCTTTAAAAACTGTGTTAATTAAAATATTATTAAGTTATTAAATTACAATTTTATGAGTTGTTACCTTTTATGAAATCAATCAATGAAATGGTTGTTTCAATTCTTTTTTTCTAGAATTTTATAGGTTGGGGAGGGGAGAGAAATGAGAAGAAAAGGAAATAATCATAAAATGATGAAGTAATTTTTAAAAGCAAAATCACTGAAAGACTACTAATAACTTCAAGTGAAATGCCATATAAAAGCTTTTAATTGCCTTAAATTTGTGAAAAACTACCCAGGAGATCAACAAATTCACATCAATGAACTGCATTATACTAATAAGAGACCCCTGGCCTCCAGCCAGAGAGAACAAACAAAACGAACCATTCTCACATGGCTGCAAATTATCCAAAAGGAAGAGAAAGAGACAGTCAAAGTAACATGTTTGCACGGTGGGAAAAAGATCAAATATAGATCACTCCAAGCTGAGGTAATTAGAGCCATAGTCAAGGAGATGGGAAGCATGCTCTTAATCCTAAGAACTGCATCCTAAATGTTGAGCAAATTAGTTGTTCACTAGGACTGTTGGACTATCCTTTAAAAAAAAATTCCATGAAACATATGCATGATTCCAGGTGGTCATACTTTTAAAATTTAATAACTTCTTAACCCTTTAAGAAATAATCTCATTTGTGTGATTTTCAGAAAGATTTATAAGATTTGCTTGAATTTTATCTCTATTACCATGAGACTAATCACTTGCCCATATGTTAAACCATGGTTTGTCAAATAATCAGAAAGTAAAATAACTGCAAAATGAAGACAATTTAAAATCACTACATCTGACTGTCTGTCTATAAACATCTATAAAGTATGAGGCTTATGTAAGTTTTTCTAATTTTTATTATAGTAAAACCTAGGCATTTTCTTTTTCATTAGGATATTATCACTATCATTGTTGAAAACTTCAGTGGTTATCATAACCTTAAAAAAAAAAAAGGAGAAAATTCTTAATAGTCTATGGCAAGAAGCAAACCAGAAATTTGTCTATTACTTGTTTCAAATGAACTTTTTCATTTAAGAGCATTCTTAATTATAACCACTAAGTGGATAAGGCTGTTAAAAATAAAATATCTATATTAAAAATTTGTGGTCAAAGGTGTCTGGAAGGCTCTGCCCAACTCTTGATTTCGGGTCAGGTCATGATTTCAGAGTCATGAGATCAAGACACCCCCCTCCACCCCCCCACTGGGTCCGGCTCTGCACTCAAACTCATTGAGTTGCTTGAGAACATTTCTCTCCCTCTCTCTCTATTCCTCCCCTCACTCAAGCTCACTCTCTCTTCTAAAATACACAAAATCTTTGAAAAGAAATTTTGTGGTCAGTCATGACATAAGCTAGTATGACAATGTCTAACCAGAATCAACTTGCCATGAAAGACTATTCTCAAAAACACCAAAATAAAAGTAATATTATTGGACACCTGGGTGGCTCAGTTGGTTAAGCATTTGCCCTCAGCTCAGGTCATGATCACAGGGTCCTGGGATGGAGTCCCACATCAGGCTCCCTGCTCACAGGGAATCTGCTTCTCCTCCTTCTCCCTGCTGCTCCCTCTGCTTGTGCTCTTTGTCAAATTAAATAAAAATCTTAAAAAAAAAAAAGTCTTATTACTATTCTGTAGTAATATGAAGCTCTCATTTATAAATTTCCTGACATATATCCAAAGGATTGTGTTTTTATATCTATTTATAAATTATGGTTTTATGAAATTGAAATACACATAAAGCTTGTAAATCTAACCTTATTTCTTACCTACCACATTCATTTGTGTTGATCAATTACAGACTAATTTTAAAAATTCTGTAACAAATAGCAAATCATTAATAGTTCTAAAGAAGGCAGTAACACAAAGCCTTTTTTTTTTTTTTTTACCATAAATTCAGTAATTCAGAAGCAGTCAATAAGTGGAATGAATAGGGACACCTGGGTGGCTCGGTCGTTAAGCATCTGCATTTGGCTCAGGTTCATGATCCCAGGGTCTTGAGATCGAGCCCCACATTGGGCTCCCTGCTCAGCAGGAAGCCTGCTTCTTCCTTTCCCTTTTCCCCCACTTGTGGTCCCTCTCTTGCTGTCTCTCTGTCAAATAAATAAATAAAATCTTAAAAAAGAAAGTGGAATGAATGCCTATTTCTACATCCTAGCTAATGATATAATTCACATGCAGATAAAATTATAGGTAAATCTGAACATCTTAAATTCATTTATCTGTAAATTAATTTTTGGGTAACACATCATGTCTACGCTATGAACAATTAATTATAGCTGGTCCACCATGAACAAGCAAACAGGCAATTGAGATATTTAATCAATACACCGGTTCTGATCAAGTTCTTTCATGCCTCTTTTCCCAAAATACCAAATACAGGAAAAAGTAAATAAATCCTAATATAATCATTATTTTATATTAAGAGTTATGTTAATATTCTTTCAAAGAATCATGTATTTTTTTCCCCTCTCACAGTTTCTAGCATTTTACTCCTTCATTTTAAGATAGTTTTGTTCTATTATTATGTCTTAATAAAAAAAGAATGAATTTCATCCATTTGTGCCAAATTTTTAATCCCAGGGAAGCTTTCACAGATGGAATTCTCAAATAGTCACTTCAGTAGCTTTGCTATTTATTAGCCCTTCCACCCCTACCTGGTTTTCTGAAATGCTGGAAAAGTGGATCAGGACATGTGATGAAAATGAACTGCTAATCTAGATGTCACCTCAGAAAAATAGGTTTCATTCCTAATTTTTCATCACATTTCAAGGAATAGATATACTCATCTTTCATCATTAGAATTTTTCACCATATCTACAATCATGTGATAACAGCTACCAGTACTCCCCAAGGAAGAGTGCAGTTAGCCAGTTGTTGCACATGAACACTGCTTTAATCATCTCTTTGGGAAAAAGTGACGCTTTTTCCCGCCCTACCTTTTGTGACCTCGTTTGCAGATAACTTTACTGGTAAAAGTAGATAATAAAGCAGTGTTTATCTTTCTAGGAATAAAAGCACTGAGAAGCCATCAGAGTAAGATATCCTGTGTTCCCTCCCACTCCCCATAAGGAAATGTCTGCATCTTATTTGCTGGTATCGTAAAATTAGGATTAATTGAAAAATATCATAAAATAAGTAGAACTATTACTTTACCTTTTACAAAAGAATCCCAGAAAAAACTAATTTAACTATGAAAGAAAAAAAAAAAGCAGTAGAGCCACAGTTCTTACAAATTTTAAAAGCACAATAAAGAGAAAGGATGTCCAGTTGTTGTTTCTTTGACGTTTTTCTAATACTTAGTTAGAAGTGGAAACACAGTGGGAAATAAGCAATTTCTGTGTATTAACAGACCACTGAACTACAAATGAGATAGGAAGGTAAAAAGATAGCACAGTTAATTAATCTTTAAACCATTTATCTCATAAACCTTTAATCCCCAAACAAATATTTGTACTCAGTAGGATAAAACTACAGCAGCTTTTCTTTATATTCAATTGCTTTGCCTTGTTCCACAGAAAACCTATAAAGATGTCTTGTTCATTGAAAGATACCAAATCAAAGAATTTTATAATGCTTTAAGACAAAATAATTGAACATAAAATTTAAATACATAAAAGGAGGAATACTGAAAAAAATCAGCTTACTATTGTTCAATTACATAATATATTTCAATTACATCTCAAATATTTTGGTTTCTCTTAGTCTCAAAGGAGATGTATTACAAAACTAAGCTTGGGCGGCACCTGGGTGGCTCAGTGGGTTAAAGTCTCTGCCTTCGGCTCAGGTCATGATCTCAGGGTCCTGGGATCGAGACCCCCATCGGGCTCTCTGCTCGGCGGGGAGCCTACTTCCCCCCACCCCTCTGCCTGCCTCTCTGCATACTTGTGATCTCTCTCTGTCAAATAAATAATCTTAAAAAAAATAAATTAAAACTAAGTTTGGATTTCTTCTGTATGCTGTTTTCAGTGAATTCAACAAGCAATATCAGTTAATTCAACAAGCAATATTTATTAAGTATCTTTTACATGCAAAGCAATAAAGCACTAAGATGAGATTCAAAATTACATAATAATTCTTGCCCTCAGAGGGTTCACATTCTTGTGAGGGAGGATGTGTTAGAAGATGGCTTTCTCCAATTTAGGAATTGGGGCTGTATTGATTCTTAACTAAGTCAAATATGGTGCTTTGATTTCAAGTACAATCACTACTGAATGTGTATGATGGATTACACTGTAACAAAGAGAGGTGTGAAGTCATCCTTTTATTCATTATTCAATCCACTTAAACAACAAACTATTGCTGAACACTTTTTTCTAGGTATTGTGTCAAGCCAGGGTGATACAAAGAAAGCTAACATACAATAACAGCTTTTAGAAAGCTCACAGTCTAGCTATACTCTAGATATTATCATCTTTTTATCCGTTTAGTCACCAAACATGTTCCTGCCTCGATCTCTGCTTAATCACACATTGGCACAGATCACTCCTTTTCTGTCAATTCAACTGTAGTTATGATTCAAGTTTTACCTCTTCTATCAATCCTTACAATGATTTCAGGCAGTGTATGAACTAAGATTTAAGATTTGGAAAAAACTCAAGATACCTTCTGTTTCCTTTTATTTATTTACTTTTAAAGATTTTATTTACTTATTTGAGAGAGAGCGAGAGAGCACGAGTGTGGTGAGGGATAAAGGAAGAAGCAGACTCCCCATTAAGCAGGGAGCCCAAAGCAGGGCTTAATCCCAGGCTCTGGGATCATGACCTGAGCCGAAGGCAGACGCTTAACTGCCTGAGCCACCCAAGCGCTCCCCTCTGCTTCCTTTTAAAATCTCAGCAAAATATACGAGGTATATATAATGGATTCTTAAAAAATAAAGCATTGAAAAAATCCAACATGATATAACATGCATAATACATAAAAACAAAGACCACATACACTGAGCTTGCTATTTCTTTCACAAAAATTTATTGTCTGTGTTGTTTTTGATATGACAAGTTGGCTAGGCTACAAACTCCAGTTACTCAATCAAATACTCAAATACTAACTTAGGCATTACTCGGAAGGTATTTTTCAGATATAGTTAAAATTCTTAATCAGCTGACATCTAGTAAAGGACTATCTTTGATAATCTGGAAGGCAGACTGAATCAGTTGGAAGGCCTTAAAAATCACAGTCAAGGTTTCCCTGACAGAATAAATTCTACCTGTAAAAGACAGTTTCAGCTTCTGTCTATGGAGTTTGAGCCTGCTGGTGGTCTCCAAAGAGATCTTTGTGCTGGTGTCACAAAGAAATAGGACATGGTTTTATGCAGAAATTGCTTAATATCCTGCGGCAAGACAAGAGGTTAAGCAAGTCTAAATGGAAGAGGAGGTGACATAAAAGAAATATTTGTCATATGCCAGATCATATACCATATCATTTTATATATATATGTATATATATGTAGCAGAATCAGTATTTGAACACAAGCCTATTTTTAAAGCTCCAATTTCATCATCTGCATTGTAGAGTCTTAGAAGGAAAAGATGACCTAACAATATAAAGAATCATTCCTTGAGCGCTTATGTAAGACCGTTATTACTAAGTATTTAATGGTATTTTTAATGACATCCAAAAAAAGATGTATTTATTTGAGAGTGAGAAAGAGCGTGTGCACATACGCACGCCCATGAGTGGGGAGAGGGGCAGTGGGAGAGAGAAAATTTCAAGGACACTCCATGGAGGGCTTGATCTCATTACCCTAAGATCATGACCTGAGCCAAAACCAACAATGGGACTGGATGCTCAACTGACTGACCCCCACAGGCCCCCCTTGACTTTTTAGAACCCTTTGAAGTAAGTAGTATCAAAGCCTCCATTTTATAAATGAGGGAATTAAGGTGGGAAATTGATACAAAGTAGTAGGATATTAGTCAAAACTTTAGAATCATCTCAATTCAGTGCCCTGGGAGTAGTCTATAGCCAGTTTACTTTCTTCTGGGGGAGCGGAGGGATATTTAAGTAAATATAGCAAATATTATAGCTGCTAATTTAAAAATCAGTGTGAACACAGTAAAAGATGTTTGATAGAGAGTATTACTGGAACGGTAGATTTGAAATACCTTCAGTAAAGCATTACAAAAATAAAAATCAGAGACACCTGGGTGACTCAGTCTATTAAGCATCTGCCTTCAGCTCAGGCTCTGGTCATGATCCCAGGGTCTTGAGTTCGAGTCCCACAACTCTTGGTTTCAGCTTAGTTTGTGATCTCTGGCTCAGGGCCCTGCAACTGTTCCACACTCAGCAGGGAGTCTGCTTGAGATTCTTTCCCTCTCTCTCTCTGCCCCTCACAATCTCACTCTCTCCCCAAAATAAAAAAGTAAGCAAATAAATAAATAAACATCAGTGAGTGAGGCTCACAGTCTGTCTCTCTAAAACAAACAAACAAACAAATAATCAGCCAGTGAGGAACATGGGTTGCTTTAAGACTAATCATATATACTTTGGTTTACAAAATCAAGGTAGAAGTTTGCTTAAAATCATTGTAATACATAAACTAGAGCAAATACAGTTGATGAAACAAGTTTATAACTGTCTCAACATATTTCAAAACTCCAAAAGTAACAAGAAACTGAAGACTATTTAAAGATCCTTGTTTCCCATGTTTCATTCACTTTAAGTACCTGGAAACCACTAGCACAACGAGTTAAATGCAAATGTACAATTATCCACCCTCTTACTACTATTCTTCCAAATTACAGTCTCATATCACACTCCTTCTTAAAAGGATTTTATGGTTCCCAACTGCTTACAGTAGAGTTTATACTTCTAAGCATGGAATATAAGGTCCTTCTGACATTTTTACTTTTCTACCATTATCTGCTACCATTCTTCCACATGCAACCTAGCCTTAGTATTTCACAATCTGTTCCACAGGAAAGGTTAATAAGTTCTTTTTGAAAAAAGCTTGAGTGGAAAATAGATTTTTAAAAGCTGCATATCATATCTCCCTCTGGGAAACTAAAAATGAACATCAGCCTATAAAGGGGAGGGGGCAGGTTGGAAGGATTTAAGAAAATAAGTAAATTATACAAGGGTTACACAATTAGTGGCAGAACACCCTCTTCCCCTCCACCTAAAGTTCAAGTGATTAGAATAAGGAGATAAATTATCAGCCTTAAATCAGTAAAAAAGAAAAAGGTAAAGCCCTTTAAAGTAAATACCACCCACTTTAGCATATTCCTGGCAGAATCTATTCCCAAATTATTTACTGGGTTTTGGCTAGCCTACTATTTAAGTATAATAAAAAAATATGTTTAAGCTGCATGCTTCAATTAATTCAAAATCACTAGTAAAGTAATAAATCAAAATACTATATACATTCATTTATGTATTCATATTTAAAAAGCTCTTTTTTAAAAAGGTGGAGAAGTTTTAAAAATGACAGAAGTTCATTGAGTGAATTGCAATCCCAGCGAGAGATGAGAGCAGTTATAACTCTTTCATTTATACTTGACATTTTCCATTAGCTTTTCTTAGAATTCTCAGTAAACAATTACTTGCACTCACTTTATGATTTAGGTAAGGCTCAACAGCCACTTCCTCTAAATAAGGAAACCAAGGTTAAGAGAGGTTAAATGCCTCAGAGCAGATCAGAGGTGGAACTAGCTATATAACCGTGGGGTTCTCAGGAAATAATTTACTCTTTTCTTCAAGCAGGTGTAAACATACTAAGACATGTGACATTATGGACATTCCAAGAAGTTTCTTTTACATTTCAACCACTTTCTTTCACTCAAAGACACTGAAAAATATACAGAAAAATATATAAAATAATAGAAAAATATATAAAAGAATGAATATGAAAGCAAGTTATAAACAAATATAGGAATTATTACTATGGGCAGCAGGACTTTATTCTTTATTAAATAAAAATTACCTAATTGGTTAGTTAACCAGAAAATTCTTCACTTAAAGAATGAATAATAAGAAACAAGGTGTTAATGAAATTGTATTTACATTAATGACATTCACACTTGTTATTAACATAACAAAACATATACAACATAACATATATACATAACAAAATTTATAACAAAACATATACAACATAACATATAACATAACAATACATATAACAAAACACATACAACATAACGTATAACATAAAAAAACATAACATAAAGAGTTTTTCAGCTGAGGCTGTGTATAACCATCTGTAAATTTCATGTCGGAACACGGAAAGAAAAAATTAAAAAAAAAAAAACAAAAAAACAACTACTGAGAAAATGTATAAAAACTAATTGTGCACGTAATGAATTCTTTTTTTTTTTTTTAAGATTTTATTTATTTATTTGTCAGAGAGAGAGCACACACAAGCAGGGGGAGCAGCAGAGGCAGAGGGAGAAGGAGGCTCCCCACTGAGCAAGGAGCCCGATGTGGGCCTCGATCCCAGGACCCTGGGATCATGACCAGAGCCGAAGGCAGCTGCCCAACTGACTGAGCCACCCAGGTGCCCACGTAATGAATTAATTCTTTATGAAAATACTGAACAATATATTTACAGCCCACTATTTATATTTATTTTTCTAAATTAGTGATTATGACATTAAAAAATAAATTCTACCAGAACGTTTACTCTCAATGTCTTCTGTTTCTTTTCTAACCTATATCTTTAATCTTCTGGGTGTATATGCACTATAAATAGATGTTGTGAAAATTATTATACTGTTACAGGAAATGGATTTTGGATTTCTGGCAAGAAACATAGCAATCAGACAAATGAAGCATTAGAGGAAAAAAACTTTTTTTTTTTTTAAGATTTTATTTATTTGACAGAGAGAAACACAGCGAAAGAGGGAACACAAGCAGAGGGAATGGTAGCGAGAGAAGCAGGCTCCCTGCCGAGCAAGGAGCCCGATGCGGGGCTTGATCCCAGGGCTCTGGGATCATGACCGAGCTGAAGGCAGACGGTTAATGACTGAGTCACCCAGGCGCCCCCCAAAAAACTATTTTTTATGAAAAATAATGGATCAAGGTATTAATCACCACCACCCCTAAAATCATTACTGGATGAAGAAAAGGAATCTAAACCCCTTAAAGCTGAATTAAGGAATGGTTCTTTAAAAGACAAAACCTTCTTTATTCCACATTACAAATTATATGTTTATACTATAGTCATAAGAGAGATGTTGCTCAAAGAGAAGCTGCCTTAGAGGATACTCCCTACATATCTCATTGCTTTCCATGTCTGCCTACTGAGGCAAGTAAGAACCTTTTCATTTTCAACAGGGACGACTAGAAAGCAACTGAAAGATGTTTACCCTTTAAAGGTTCCTATCAGTTATATGACCAGGATTAAAGAGAAGCTAAGTGAGTCTACTAACTCCCAAATATGTGTTCATCACAAAACGGACAAATATGCCCCATTAACAGTACAAAAACTCAGACAGGATTTATCATTAAGACAGAAACTTCTCTTACTCTGCTTTCCCCTGCTTCCTAATTAATGCTTTGATTTAGTTACATTTAAGTGTTAAGCATTTATAGAATACTGTGGGAAATTAACCCACATTTGTACATTGGTGTTAATTTCTGGGGGGAAATGAATTTTAAGCTCAAAAAACTAAATTACAGATATACTTTGGGTATGTTGTTCATTTGTTCACACTGGATGATTTGATGAAGTGCCCAAGAGATAATCATGTTAATTGGCAGGTCAGTTGCATATACCTGAAATGGGAGTGGCAGGTGATTGGTGATGTATAAATTTCTGCTATCAATTCTTCCTCACTGGATTACCAACATTTGAGTTTCATTCTAAATACCGTAATATATTTAACCAATAAGCACTGTGGTGAAATGAGTAAGTTAACACCCTGATATATGATAAAAATAACAAACAAAATAGCAGCAATAATACTTTTACATTATAAATTTCTTCAAGGCATCCCTTTCTAAATTTCTGCTTCTAATACTACAAATAAATATACTTTAAAATATTAATTTCTTTTTTCTTAGGTATTCCAAGCAGTCTAAGTAGTCTAAAAGTTCTGTAACACTTTTTTTATAACAAATTTATTGAGATCTAATTCACATACCATATACTACACACATTTAAAGTGCACAATTCAGTGATTTTTCATGTATTCACAGAAGTATGTAATCATCACACCACAGTCCTACTCTTTGGATATTATGAATAATGCTGTTATGAACATTCATGTACGAATTTTTGCATAGATACAGGCTTTCATTTCTCTTGGGCATACACCTAGAAGTGAAATTGCTGGGTCTTACGGTAATTTTATATTCAGCCTTTTGGGGAACTGTAAACATTTTTACCAGCAGTGCATGAGGGTTCCACTTTTCCCACATCCTTGTCAGCACTTGTTATCATGTGTCTTTCATTTACAGCCATTTGTGAGTGTGAAGTTGAATTGCATTCCAGTTTTGATTTGCTCTTCTCTGGTAAATAAAAACGTTGAGCATCTTTTCACGTGCACATCTCTGTTTTGTATGTGTTTCAGAAAGTGGATGTAAGAACTTGACTTTGTAAGGCTACAGAATCAGTACAAAGGTGATAACATTACAGTTGTTGCCTCTGACGGTGTACCTGAGGAAACGCTCACATATACTAAGTAAGCATTTACCACTCTTAATTTATACTGAAATAGATCTTATCCTTCCTAAGAAATTGGTAGTTCAATAAAGCCAGAACCTGTTTTCTTCAGGTTGGTATCTGCCACATTACTAATAGGATACACAGAGCAGGCAGTCTCAATGAATGATGTTTAAACTAATACATTTAATACCTGATCTCATACTACTTTCACAAATCCCTAAGACAGAGTGGACTGGTAGTATTCAATTCCCTTGAGAAAAATAATGATCATAAATAATTATGCTTTAAATTAGGCAAGACATTATGAAACTCCAAATTTCCTAATCCCAAGTTTAGCACTCAGTATGCCCTTGATTAGGCAAGAGACTCTTCATGTCAGATAATCCAAGTTTTTTTTTTTTTTTAAAGATTTTATTTATTTATTTGACACAGAGAGAGAGAGAGCACAAGCAGGGGTAGAGGCAGAGGGAGAGGGAGAAGCAGGCTCCCTGCAGAGCAGGGGAAGCCTGATATGGGATTCGATCCCAGGACTCCGGGATCATGACCTGAGCCAAAGGTAGTGGCTTAACCAACTGAGCCACCCAGGCGCCCCAGATAATCCAAGTTTTAAAGTATTCATATCTATGATAAAGCAATATCAGGTTTTAATTTTTTTTAAGACTTTATTTATTGATTTGTCAGAGAGAGCACAAACAGGGGGAACAGCAGGCAGAGGGAGAAGCAGGCTTCCCAAGAGCAAGGAGCCTGATGAGGGACTTGATCTTAGGACCCTGGGATCACGACCTGAGCTGAGGGCAGACAGTTATTGGACTGAGCCACCACTTATCAGACTGAGCCACTGAATCATCCCAGTGCCCCTCCCCTCTTTTTAAAGTAGATTTTACACCCATCACATACAACCCATTGTGGGGCTTCAACTCATGACCCTGAGACTAAGACCTATGCTGAGACCAAGAGTCAGATGCTTAACTGAATGAGTCACCCAGGTACCCCTAAAGTAATGTCCTTATTTTGGTGTATGAAGATGAATAAGTATGTCACATATATTAACACAAAATGAAAAAATACCATCTCATTAAAATATGATAAATATGATAAAACTTAATCTTCTTATTAACTGTGAAGTAAGTGATCAATGTAGTCTTTTGTTCCTCACAAGTATAAGAGGCAAAACTAGGGAATCTTGGTTTACTTTGATGAACCTGTAATGAGGGCCTGAGTTTCAATCCCAAATCTACAATTTAAGACTTGGGTAAACTTGACCAAATTATTTAACTTCTCTGAACTTTAGTTTCTGCATTTTTCAAGTGGAAAACAGAATTTAGCTCAAAGACCTATTGTGGGAACTAAATATGTAACGTACTAGCATGTAGCAAGCATGTACTGAAATAAACTATTATTATTCAAGAAAACATTGCATATGTATCCAATGTGAAATCTGCTTCCAAATAAAAAAATTCTTTAACCTATAACAAGCGAGTAGGATTTATCTAAGTATCTTAGCTTTTTTTTTTTTTTTTAAGGTTTTATTTATTTATTTCACAGAGAGAGAGAGAGATCACAAGTAGGCAGAGAGGCTGAGCAGAGAGCCTGATGCGGGGCTCCATCCCAGGACCCCGAGATCATAACCTGAGCCCAGGGCACAGGCTTTAACCCACTGAGCCACCCAGGTGCCCCTAAGTATCTTAACTTGATGGGGAACTAGGTAACAGAGATGGGAAAGAGATGGAACTAAACCGTTTGAATTACATATTATTTGCATATATTATATAATCAAGTTAGTCAATAGAACAAATAACCAAATAGCTTTAATTATTTAATTATTAAAAGAAATAATCATGTTATAAGTAAGTTATCTCTATATTATATGACCTAATAACATGGATCACTAATACCAAATGTATATGCTTAAATATACATTTTCTATATTAACATTTACACATTTCTATATATTGAAATTCAGCCATGTTGGTTTATCAAGCAAGTATGTGATTATTTCAAATTGGGATTTAATTTGAACATTAAATGAATATAAAATGGTTTAACACTAGAGATTTAATTTTATGTAATACACTTAGTATGTTTGCTTGATTTATTGTATATTACACAGTTTATAAACATGAAAACCATATTTACTGATATAAGTAAACATTTTTAATATAAATACAAACTTTCTTTTGGAAGCCAAGACAGATTATAATCCATTAATATATCTTTCAACAAAAAGGATGAAATCTTCCACTGGTTAGGCTGATAAACTCTTTCATGTCAAAACTAAGCCTCTTTATCATGATAACCCAGAATAATGGTCGGCTGCTCTAGGCACTTTATCTACTTTACAGATGAAAAATCAGCTCTACTTTCATGGAATTAGATTAATGCCATAACAGGAAATACTTCTGGGGCTGAACTTGCTCATGCCTTCAAAGCTGCCTGTAAATTTAAAGTACTTCCTGAATTCAAAAGATAAGACAGGAGAAGGAAAAAGAAAAACAGTATAGTGACCCTTTTACTGAAGGAAAATATTGCTTCCTGAAAAAGCTGTTGAAAGCTACTTGCTAAGGGCATTATGCTCTAGAAAGCCTAGGGCAAGTCTGTTTTAGTTGAACATGGGGATTCTGGTTATATATCAGACAGTTGTTATAAATCTGCTCTTTCTATAATCCTTTTTGATAAACTTTCTTCAAGTCATCGTGGTGAAAGCTGAAGTAATAACTTTCTCAGCTTATAGTACATAAAAAATTGCTCACTATTTTACATATAACATTTTATAAAGGATTACAGTTTAACACACTTGAAAAAATGCTGACCCCAAGCTCTAGAATTAAATTTTGGTTCAGACATGTACCAAAGGTAGCAAATCCAGTTAACACTTATTGGCAGTCCACTTAACATTTAAAAAAAAAAAAAAAAAAAAAA
>CM053617.1:26416281-26432133 GCA_028646535.1 Procyon lotor | reverse complement strand
GGGGTAAAGCTGACAGCCTTCCCTTTGAGATCAGGAACATGACAAGGATGCCCACTCTTACCACTCTTATTCAACATAGTGCTAGAAGTCCTAGCGACAGCAATCAGACAACAAAAAGAAATAAAAGGTATTCAAATTGGCATTGAAGAAGTCAAACTCTCTCTCTTCACAGATGACATGATACTTTATATGAAAAACCCAAAAGACTCCACCCCCAAATTACTAGAACTCATACAGCAATTTAGTAATGTGGTAGGGTACAAAATCAATGTATAGAAATCAGTTGCTTTCCTATACACTAACAATGAAAATATGGAAAGGGAAATTAGAGAATCGATTCCATTTACTGTAGCACCAAGAACCATAAGATACCTGGGAATAAACCTAACCAAAAAGGTAAAGGATCTGTACTCGAGGAACTACAGAACGCTCATGAAAGAAATCGAAGAAGACATAAAAAGGTGGAAAAGCATTCCATGCTCATGGGTCGGAAGAACATTGTTAAATGTCTGTATTGCCCAGAGCAATCTATACTTTCAATGCCATCCCAATCAAAATTCCACCGGCATTTTTCAAAGAGCTGGAACAAATAATCTCAAAATTTGTATGGAACCAGAAAAGACCCCAGATTGCTAAGGAAATGTTGAAAAAGTAAAACAAAGCTGGGGGCATCACATTGCCTGATTTCAAACTTTACTACAAAGCAGTGATCACCAATACAGCTTGGTACTGGCACAAAAACAGACACATAGACCAGAGGAATGGGTAGAAACCCCAGATATGGACCCGCAACTCTATGGTCAAATAATCCTTGACAAAGCAGGAAAAATATCCAGTGGAATAATGACAGTCTCTCCAATAAATGGTGCTGGGAAAATTGGACAGCTATATGTAGAAGAATGAAACTTGAAACTTGACTATTCTCTTACACTGTACACAAAGATAAACTCGAAATGGATAAAAGACCTCACTGTGAGGCAGGAGTCTATCAAAACCCCAGAAAAGAACATTGGCAGGAACCTCTTTGACATCAGCCACAGCATCTTCTTTCAGGACATTATCTCCAAAGGCAAAGGAAACAAAAGTGAAAATGAACTTTTGGGACTTCATCAAGATAAAAAGCTTCTGCACAGTGAAGGAAACAATCAACAAAACAGACAGCCTACAGATTGGGAGAAGATATTTGCAAATGACACTACAGACAAAAGTCTGATACCTAAGAACTATAAAGAACTCCTCAAACTCAACACTCAAAAAACAGATAACCACATCAAAAAGAACTATAAAGAACTCCTCAAACTCAACACTCAAAAAACAGATAATCACATCAAAAAAAAAAAATGGGCAGAAGACATGAACAGACTCTTTTCCAAAGACGACATACAAATGGCTAATGAAACACATGAAAAAATGTTCATCATCTTTAGCCATTAGGAAGATTCAAATCAAAACCACACTGAGATACCACCTTACACCAGTTAGAATGGCCACAATCAACAAGACAGTAAACAACAAATGTTGGAGAGGGTGTGGAGAAAGGGGAACCCTCTTCCACTGTTGGTTGGAATGCAAATTGGTGCAGCCACTTTGGAAAACAGTGTGGAGATTCCTCAAGAAATTAAAAATAGAGCTACCCTATGACCCTGCAATTACTACTGGGTATTTATTCCAAAGATACAGATGTAGTGACAAGAAGGGCCACATGTACCCCAATGTTCATAGCAGCAATGGCCACAATCGCCAAACTGGAAAGAACCAAGATGCCCTTCAGCAGATGAATGGATAAAGAAGATACGGTACATATGTACAATGGAATATTATGCCTCCATCAGAAAGGATGAATATCCAACTTTTGTTATCAACATGGACGGGACTGGAAGAGATTATGTGGAGTGAAATAAATCAAGCGGAGAGAGCCAATTATCTTATGGTCTCACTTAGTGTGGAGCTTAAGGAAAAACATGGAGGACATTAGGAGAAGGAAAGGAAAAGTGAATTGGGGGAAATCAGAGGGGGCGATGAACCATGAGAGACTGTGGACTCTGAGCAGCAAGCTGAGGGTTTTGGAGGGGAGGGGATGGGGGGTTGGGTGAACCTGGTGGTGGGTATTGAGGAGGGCAAGTATTGCATGGAACACTGGGTGTGGTGCATGAATAATTAATCTTGTAACACTGAAAAAATAAACATATTTGGGGGGATAAATAAAGGACACCTAGGTTGTTTCTTGTTTGAGACTATTACAAGTAAGCTGCTGTGAACATTTGTTTATATTTGTTTTTTTATATTTCTGATCTGCTTCTAAGCATCATCCATCACATTCTACCATTATTACTCAATAGAGAATGGTTTGCTGCTCAGGTGACATTGAGCAGAGACCTAAAGTAAGTGAGGGAAAAAGCCATGTAACTATTTGGGGAAAGCATGATTTAGGCAAAGGAGTATGTGCCTTGAGGTAGGAATATGCCTGGAGTGTTTGTGACATAGTAAGGAGGACTGTGAGGCACACAAGGAAAATGGAAGGAGATAAGCTCTGAAAGGCAGATGTGAGTCAAATCTATAAGATATGTAAGGTTTTAAATTTTCCTGTAGTGAAAGGGGAAACCATTAAGTAGTTTGAGTAAAGGAGTGGCGTATTCTTAATTATATTTTACAATCACTGTAGCTGCTGTATAGAAAATAGATCACCCTTGGGCAAGGGAAAACAATTAGAGGCTGTTAACGATAGTCCACATGGTGGTGGCTTACACTACTGGTGGAGGTATTAAAAATGGAACAGTTTTTGGATATACTTTGAAGTAGATCTCACAAAATTATTTGATAGATTGATTTTTGGATATAAGAGAAGGAAAGGAAGCAAGGATGAATCAGTTTACCAAGTTCACAATTATGTGTGACCAGTAGGTCACCTTATTCATACACAGTAAAAAATACAGTTATCACACAAATCCAAATGTTTGTGTCCGCTTAATCTGCACATTGTCTTTCTGTAGATAATTTTTTTTTTTCTGTAGATAAATTTAAGTTGGAAGCTAAATATTTTCTCTATGGAGTCAGAATAAGAGGACTTGACTAAATTAACTTAAATAGCATCTAAATATGGTACATTTATCTCATCCTTAGGAACCTAAAAAACTAATGTCTGTTGATCAAGCTTTCCTGAGCTCTTCTTTAATAAGTAGTATTTACTGGGTTACAGACATTGGGGAGGGTATGTGCTACAGTAAGTGCTGTGAAATGTGTAAGCCTGACGATTCACAGACATGTACCCTGGGGCAAATAATACATTATATGTTAATTTTATAAATAAATAAGTAGTATTTAACCATTGTCTTTGTCCCTCTTTCATAATCTATCAACATTAACACCACTGCTAACCTCAGCATAACCTTTTCTCTAGATTTGTTAATTTTTTCCAACAGGCCATATTGCATAGCTCATCCTATTTTGTTGTTTTATGGTTGACTAAAAGACAGTATTAGTATTCCTTATTTCCATTTTTTTTTTTTTTTTTACTTTTTTTTGAAGTTTATTTATGTAATTTCTGCACCCAGTGTGTGGCTTGAACTCATGACCCCAAGATCAAAAATCACATGCTCTTTAAACTGAGCCAGCCAGGCACCCCTTTATTTCCATGTCTTTGAAGGATATCTCATACTGCATCCTTTTACTCACAACAGTGATAAATAACTATAGACAATTTTTTTTGGATAAATTTAACACTGCTGTTATTATTAAAACTTTGTTTAGTGATATTCATCCAGAATTGTCAAGGACAGTAGTGAATCTTAAAATATTGAGTGGGGATCCCGTGGATAGCTTAGTTGGTTAAGCATCTGCCTTCAGCTCAGGTCATCATCCAAGGGTCCTAGGATCAAGTCCCACATTGGGCTCCTTGCTCTGCAGAAAGCCTGCTTCTCCCTCTGCCTGCCATTCCCTGCTTGTGCGCACTCTCTCTCTCTGACAAAATCTTTAAAAAAAAGATTGAGTGGAATGTTCTCTACATTGTATTCTTTCAGATATCAATATAGCTATATAAAAATGTTTCAAATTCATAATCTTCTTTCAGAAGTTCCATGAATATAATCAATTTCTCTTCATGTCTTAAGTTCATTTACGTTATCTGTTATTTATTGGGCTTTTATATGAGTCTATTCTATGGTACATTTAGTTCCTTTTGTTTTAGTTGACTCAATTTCAATGTCTTTTAAATGCATATGGATATTTTGTAATAATTTTACCACTTCTAGAGCTGGTATGTATCATCATTAACAACCTTCTTCTATTTTTATTATTTCTACTTTTTTAGAGTGTGAAAAACCTTATTAGGTAGGTATCATTTTTAGAAAAGAGTAAATAGGGGCACCTTAACTTTTTTTAAAATTTATTTATTCATTTATTTGTTTGTTTATTTATTTATTTTGACACAGAGATCACAAGCAGGCAGAGAGTCTGACAGAGAGAGAGGAGGAAGCAGGCTCCCCGCTGAGCAGAGCCCAATGCTGAGCTCAGTCCCAGGACCCCGAGATCATGACCTGAGCCAAAGGCAGAGGCTTTAACCCACTGAGCCACCCAGGCACCCCAGGGTGACTTAACATAATAAATAGGGGCACCTGGGTGACTTAACAAGAGTTGGTTCCTTAGTTAAGGATTTCAGATCAGGTCATGATCTCAAGGTCATGAGATCAAGCCGCATGTTGGGCTCCAAGCTCAGCACAGAGTTGACTTGAGTTTCTCTATCCCTCTCCCTCAATCCCTCCCCCTGCTCATGCTATCCATAAATCAATCACTCAATCAATCCATCTATCCTTAAAAAAAAAAGAAGAAGAAAAGAGTAAATAAGTCAAGTATTAAATATTTTGGTATTTGTCTACTCTGGGACATTTTCTCCTTCCTGATTTTCATTTGTACTCTGCATTCCTGAGGTTTCCTTTCATTAACTGTAAGGCTTTATTCTACAAGGTGACTCATCAATACTTCCATGTATTTTTTTAGTTGGTAGTCCTTTGCTTCATTGCAAGCAAAGACTGCCCATTAATTAGCAATCCAACATAGAATTATTCTGTTGATGAGAAAATTAGCGAAATGGATCATCCATAAGTGTTTATACTGCAAAGAGTGAATCAGAAATGTCATAATCTCATTTCATTAAGAAATTTACATACACATCAGATTTTAGAGTGCTCATTCATGATGAAAGTCTACTTCCACACTGTTTGTGTTTGGAAACATTCAATAGCCAGTCTTGAATTTAAAAATTTAATTGAATGCTTAAAGAATTACAAGTGTTCCTTTCCTTAGCTCTAATGCTAACCAGAGTGCTTTTCTAAACTGCTGAGAATGGACTGAAGATTCTGCTGAGGGCTGTAGATACTTATCTGCCTAATTGAGCCATCATTTGTTGACATGAGGAAAGCCACGTGACCTGCTTTAATGCATTTCTCAGTAACAGCAGGAGGCTAGAATGTAGTTCATCCAAAAGTAAAACCAGCAGCAGTATTAGACATGTGAAAATAGCATTGGTTATGGATGGTTTTGATAAAAGGAATAGTAATATAAAAACATATAATTGTATAAACAATATAGTGAATGATTTTTAATCTAAATTATTTTGAATCTAAATGTTTTCATCATTTAAGTTATTTATTCAATAACTATTTACTGATGTTTACAATTGCTTAGTGTGTTATGGAAATTGTTACTTGTCAAACTTATATAAGTTATTGGTAAAATTTGAAATTAGTGCTATATCATAGAGTGCTAAAGCAATGAAGTATTTTTGAAAGTTTTTGAGTAGGTAGGGAAGTAGTAAGTTCAGAACTGTGGTGGCTATATTAACCTGACATGGGTTGAGAGATTACTTAGAGGAACGCTAATTAGAAAAGTGTTACTTTACACTAGGTCAAGGCAAGAGAGATAAGGATGTTAACTAAGATACCAGTAAGAAAGGAGAGAATGCAAGAGCTTTTGGAAAGGAATGTGTGTGGCAGACTAAAACAAGTTAGAGGTTATGGTCTTGGATAATTTGAGAGAATATGGCTCTGTTAATAAATCTAGAGGAAGAAATAATTATCTAGACATATAATGAGCTTATTTCAGGACATGTTGAGATAGAAATGCCATATTACCCACAGATAATCTAAAATGTAACTCTGACTCTTCGGAAGTACATCAGAGCTAAAGGCACAAATTTGGGTGTCTGCTATAATGATGGATTTGGTAAAGCTTCTAGAGTATTGAGATTACTAATAGAAAGAATCTAGGAAGAATACCAAAAGCAGTACCTTGACGGATGTTTGCTAATTGAAGAAGAAAAGTTAAAACTAATAGAGGAGATAGAAGGATGGCTATGAAAGCTAGGAGTTCATCACTGAGTAAACTAAGTAGTAGACATTGATTATACCATTGGTGACAGTTAAAAAAAAAAATTAACTAGACCAAAGAATGGTCTGGGAAAGATTTGATCCCAGTCTGGAGTGAACTAAATATCGAAATCGAGAGTAAGTATTTAGAAACTTTTTAGCAAGTTGACATTGCCCCGACATCCAGGTACATGATCACTAGATTCCTCGTTGAACAGGAAATGGACAGCTTCAGTGGTGGGAAACACCTGTGATGAGCTTCTTGTGGTATAATCTGTACATGAGTCATAACCAGAAGTGCCATTTATGTTTCCAGGTTGGAATGAGTTAAAATAACCAATTTGTCCTTTACCACAGAGAGTTTGAGAAGGACTATACCAGAGAGATGATGATAGTATCAGATTGCATAAAGTTAATGAGTGCTGGTGAGAGGGAAGTTTCACTTAAAGACATAAGAGATTGGCAATTGTAATTGTAATATTGGCTAAAAAAGATATGATGGAACAGAGGAATATAGTGATACAATATGGAAAAATGATAACTAATGGATAAAATTAGATCAAAGGCATATAGATGAAGGCTTTATCCTTGAGAAAGAAAATGTACACTTAGTCAATATTTTATGTGTTCTCTAGAACATCTCTAGGTATCTGTACCATTTAATTTGATCTTCAGAGGAATCTGGTCAGTTACATGGACTATAACTGGTATAATTCATTCCTCTTTACATGTAAAGAAATGAGACAACAAATTTTAAGTGTCTTATCCACGATCACATGGTGAAAGATTGGAAATATTTTCATGCCTAGTTCTATACTATATCTTCTATGATGTCTGGAAATAAGAACAGAAAAATGAGGAAATAATGGCTGAAGACTTCCCAAACTTATTGAAAAACATTAATCTGCACATCTCAGAAGCTCAATGAATGCCAAGTAGGATAAGTGCAAGACACATAATGGTCAAATTTTTGTAAGACAACAGAGGGAATCATGAAAGTGGCAAGGAAGAAAAAGCCATCACATAAAAGGGAAAACCAATATGATTTTTAGCTGACATCTCATCAGAATCAGTGAAGACCAAAAGGCAGTGAGATGACATATTTAAGGTGCAGAGAGAAAAAAATTGTCAATAAATAACTTTGTCCAGCAGAAAGATCTAAAAAACGAAGGCAAAATACTTTCTGAAATAAACAAATCTAAAGAATTTTTTTTTTTTTTTAAAGATTTTATTTATTTATTTGACAGAGAGAGAGTTCACAAGCTGGCAGGAAGGCAGGCAGAGAGAGAGGAGGAAGCAGGTTCCCTGCTGAGCAGAGAGTCCGATATGGGGCTCGATCCCAGGACCCTGAGATCATGACCTGAGCTGAAGGCAGAGCCTTTAACCCACTGAGCCACCCAGGCACCCCTAAAGAATTTCTTGTTAGCAGATCTGCCTTACAAAAATGCTAGAGAATTTTTCAAACTGAAAGTAACAACAGACAACAATTCACAATTATACATAATAAAGCAAAATGTACCAATAAAGGTAATCATGAATGATGTATTACTGCATATTTTTCTCAACTCATTTAAAAGCTAGTACATACAAATATATATATGCATATATATGTATATATATTAAAATGTATAAACATTTGGGGTAATATAATATTACATTTATATATTATATACAAAGTTGTATTCTTATCTCTTTAACATATCAGAATGTAATATGTATAACAATAACAGCACAAAGGAGATGGGTGACAACAAAGCTGTATTGAAGTAAGGAAATTACATTAGATGGTGACCTGAATCCACAGGAAGAAATGGTCAACAAACTCTCTAAATACATAATTTCCCTCCTTTCTTCTCTAAAAGGCATAAACTTATATAAAATAATATTTAATAGCAATTCATATAGACTTAAACAATGTATATGTGTAACAATAGTAACACAAGAGAAGAGGGAATTGTGCTATATAGGAATAAAGTTTCTATATCTTACTGAAATCAAGTTTATATGAATCTGAAATAGATTATAAGATATATATTAAAAGCCTTAGGACAACCAATGAGAAAATAACAAAAATAAATTATTAAAGAACCCATACAAATATGCTCAGCTGATTTTTGACAAAGGTAGAAAAATCAATCAATGCAGGAAGGGTATCTTTTCTAAAATGTTGCTTCAGGACCATCGGCAAAAAAATGAACCTTGACCTAAACCTCACACTTAATACAGAATCAAATCAAAATACATCACAGACTTAAATGTAAAATAAAAATGATAAAACTTTTAGAAAAAGACATGGGAGAAAATCTTCTGGATCTAGAGCTAAGCAAATTTCTATTCTACATTGTTCTAGAGGTTCTAGGTATAGCAATTAAGCAAAAAAAATGAAAGACATCTATAAGAAAGGAAGAAGTAAAACCATTTATTATAAACTGTGTCCCTCCAAAATTAATTTGCTGAGGTCTAATCCCCAATGTTACAAAATTTGGAGTTAAGATCTTTGAAAAGTAATTAGGTCTTGAAGGCAGATCCCTCATGAGTGGGATTATTGCTCTTATTCTCTTATTGCTCTATTATTTTGCATACAGAAAGTAGTGAAGTACAAAATGAGACTGGAGACTTAAATCTAAAACCTAGCTTTTTAAGGCAAGGGAAGCAAAAGCAAAGCTGAACTGTTGGGACTTCATCAAGATAAAAAGATTCTGCACAGCAGAGGAAACAGTTGACAAAATTAAAAGGCAACCTACAGAATAGGAAAAGATATTCACAAATGTCTTATCAGATAAAGGGCTAGTATCCAAAATCTATAAAGAACTTACCAAACTCAACACCCAGAAAACAAATAATCCAGTCAAGAAATGGGCAGAGGACATGAACAGACGGTTTTCCTAAGAAGACATATAAATGAACAAGAGACACATGGAAATACTGATCAAAACCGCAATGAGATACCACCTCACACCAGTCAGAATGGCTAAAATTAACAAATCAGGAAACAACAGATGTTGGTGAGGATGCAGAGAAAGGGGAACCCCCCCTACACTGTTGAGGGGAGTGCAAACTGGTTCAGCCACTCTGGAAAACAGTATGGAGGTTCCTCAAAAAGTTAAAAATAGAGATTCCCTATGACCCAGCAATTGCACTACTAAGTATTTAACCCAAAGACACAAATGTAATGATCCAAAGGGGCACCTGCACACCAGTTTTTATAGCAGCAGTGCGTACAATAGCCACACTGCAGAAAGAGCTGAGATGTCCATCAACAGATGAATGGATAAAGAGGATGTGGTTTGTATAATATTCCATACACAATTCCATAATATTCCACACACAATGGAATATTACACAGCCATGAGAAAGGATGAAATCTTACCATTTACATCAGTGTAGATGAAACTGGAGGGTATTATGCTGAGCAAAATAATTCAATCAGAGAAAGACAATTATATGGTTTCACTCATATGAGGAATATAAGAAACAAAACAGGATTTAGGGGAAGGGAGAGAAAATGGAATGGGAAGAAATCAGAAAGGGAGACAAACCATGAGGGACTCTTAACTCTGGGGAAAAAAACAGGATTGCTGGAGGGGATGTGGGGGTGATGGGTAACTGGGTGATGGGCATTAAGGAGGGCATGTGATGGGATGAGCACTGGATGTTACATGCAACTGATGAATTACTGAACTCAACATCTGAAACTAATGATATACTTACTATATGTTGACTGAATTTAAACTTAAAAAATAAAATCCAGCTTTTTAAATAAGATTAATCAAATAGGATTAATCAAATAAGATTAATCTTATCAACCATTGGGTGGCTCAGTCGGTTCAGCTTCTGCCTTTGGCTCAGGTCATGATCCCAGGGTCCTAGGACTGAGTCCCACATCGGACTCCCTGCCTGCTTAGAGGGCAGTTTCCTTCACCCTCTCCGTCTGCCCCTCCCCATCCCATTCATGCTCACTTTCTCTCCCTCTCTCAAATAAATAAATAAAATCTTTTTTAAAAAAGATTAATCATATAGACAAAGTACTGGTAAGATTAATCAAGTGAAGAAAGGAAAAGCAGAAATCAGTAATATCAGAAATGAAAACAATGTCTAAAACATAAAGTTTCAGGAAGAAATTTGGACCAATAAATTGAAAAGTTGGACACGTTCAGAAATTTTCTTTTACTTATGCATTATCGTATTTGATCTGAGCCTTACTTACGGGTATAAATGCCATTTATAAGGTGATGATTTCCAAATATATGTTCTGGTGCATACCTCTTTTCTGATCTCCAAATGTATTGTCCGACTTGTTACTTGATTATATGCAAACAGGAGTCTTGATGCACACTTTTTAGAAATTTTTTATTTTAATTCCAGTGTAGTTCACATACAGTGTTATATTACTTTCAGGGATACAATACAGTGATTCACCAATTCTGTATGTTACTCAGTGTTCATCATGATAAGCCTACTCTTTAATCTCCATCATCTATTTTACCCATTCCCCCACACACCTTCCCTCTGGTAAGCATCAGTTTGTTCACTATAGTTAAGAGTCTGTTTCTTGGTTTGCCTCTCTCTCTCTTTTTTTCCTTTGTTCATTTGTTCTGTTTCTTAAATTCCACATGTGAATTAAATATTGTATCTGTCTTTTTTTTTTTTTTAAAGATTTTATTCACTTGACAGAGAGAGTGGGGGATGCAGGCTCCCTGGTAAGCAGAGAGCCCGACGTGGGGCTCGATCCCAGGACCCCAAGATCATGACCCGAGCCGAAGGCAGAGGCTTTAACCCACTGAGCCACCCAGGCGCCCCTGTATCTGTCTTTATTTGACTGTTGTATTTCACTTGGCATTATACTCTTTAGATCCATTCATGTCCTTACAATGGCAAAATTTCATTCTTTTTTATGGCTGAATAACATTCCATTGTATATATATACACCATTCTTTATCCATTCATCTATTGATGGACACTTGGACTTCTTCCATAATTTAGCTATTGTAAACAATGCTACGGTAAATGTAGGGATGCATGTATCCCTTTGAATTAGAGTTTTTGTAATTTGGGGGGTAAATACCCAGTAGTGTGATAATTGGATCATGTGGTAGTTCTGTTCTTAATGTTTTTGGGAAACCTCCATACAGTTTTCCATGGTAGCTCACCAGTTTGCATTCCCACCAATAGTGCCAAGAGGGTTCCTTTTTCTCCACAACCTCATCAACACTTGTTGTTTCTTGTGGTTTTGATTTTAGCCATCTGACAGGTGTGAGATGTTATCTCATTATAGTTTTGATTCATTTCCCTGATAATGAGTGGTGTTGAGCATCTTTTCATGTGTCTGTTGGCCATCTGAATGTCTTCTTTGAAGAAATGTCTATTCATGTCTTCTGCCCGTTTTTTAATTTGATGGGGGGGTGGTTTTGTTTTTTATTTTTCTGTTTTTTTGTTGTTGGTTTTTGGTTTTGAGTTGTCTCAGTTCTTTATATATTTTGGATACTAAACCCTTATCAGATATATCATTTGCAGATATCTTTTCCCATTACATAGGTTGCCTTTTGGTTCTGTTGTTTCCTTTGCTGTGCAGAAGCTTTTTATTTTGATGTAATCCCAAGTTTTTATTTTTGCTTTTATTTCCCTTGCCTCAGGAGACATATCTAGAAAAAAGTTGATATGGCCAGTGTCAGAGAAATTACTGCCTGTGCTCTCTTCTGAGATTTTTATGGTTTCAGGTCTGACATTTAGATCTTTATTCCATTTTGGGTTAGTTTATTTTTGTGTGTGGTGTAAGAAAGTGGCCCAGTTTCATTCTTGTGCATGTGGCTGTCCAGTTTTCCCAACACCATTTGTTTAAGAGACTGTCTTTTTCCAATTACATATTCTTGCCTCCTTCGTTAAAGATTAATTGATCATGTAATTGTGGGTTTATTTATGGGGTTTTTTTTATCCTATACTGTTGATCTGTGTGTCTGTTTTTGTGCCAATACCATACTGTTTTGATCAATACAGCCTTTTTTTTTTTTTTTTAAGATTTTATTTATTTATTTATTTGACGGAGAGAGAGAGATTACAGGTAGGCAGAGAGGCAGGCAGAGAGAGAGGAGGAAGAGGCTCCTTGCTGAGCAGAGAGCCCTATGCGGGGCTCAATTCCAAGACCCTGAGATCATGAACTGAGTTGAAGGCAGAAGCTTTAACCCACTGAGCCACCCAGGTGCCCCTGATCAATACAGCTTTGTAATATAACTTGAAGTTTGGGATTTGATACCTTTAGTTTTATTTTTCCTTTTCATAATTGCTTTGGCTGTTCAGGGTCTTTTGTGGTTCTATACAAATTTCAGGTTTGTTTGTTGTAGGTCTGTGAAAAATGCTGTTGGTATTTTGATCAAGATTTTATTAATCTGTAGATTGCTTTGAGTAGCATAGACATTTATTACTTGTTCTTTCAATCCATGAGCATGGAATGTCTTTCATTTCTTTATGTTATTTTCAGTTTATTTCATCAGTGTTTTATAGTTTTCAGAGTACAGATCTTATACTTCTTTTTTATTTCTGAGTATTTTGTTATTTTTGGTGTAATTATAAATGGGATTGTTTTCTTAATTTCTCCTGCTGCTTCTTTATTAGTGTATAGAAATGTAACAGATTTCTATACATTGATTTTATATCCTGTGATTTTACTGAATTCATTTATTCTAGTAGTTTTTTTGTAGAGTTTTTTGTGTTTTGTGTATATGGTATCATGTCATCTGCAAATAGTGAAAGTTTTACTTTTTCCTTACCAATCTGGATACCTTTTATTTCTTTTTGTTGTTTGATTGCTGTGGCTAGGACTTCCAGTACTATGTTGAATGAAAGGGATAAGAGTGGACATCCTTGTGTTATTCCTGACAGGGGAGAAGCTCTCAATTTTTGTCATATATGGTGTTCATTGTGAGTTTTTGACATAAGGTATGTTCCCTCTAAACCTACTTTGTTGCAGGTTTTTATCATGTAATATATCAAAAGCTTTTTCTGCATCTATTGAAATGATCATATGATTTTTATTCTTTCTCTCATTGAGGTGATATATCACATTGATTGATTCATGAATATTCAACCATGCTTGCATCCTGGGCATAAATCCCACTTGATCATGGCAAATAATTTTTTTTAATATACTTATGGACTCAGGTTCTTAGTATTTTGTTGAGAACTTTGGCATCTGTGTTCATCTGAGATATTGCCTTATAGTTCTCTTTTTTAATGGAGTCTGTCTGGTTTTGGTGTCAGGGTAATGCTGGCCTCATACTATGAATTTGGAAGTTTTCCTTCCTCTTCTGTTTTTTGAAATGGTTTGACGTGTCTTAAGTCTCCTTTAAGTGTTTGGTAGCATTCACCCATGAAGCCTTCAGGTCCTGGACTTTTGTTTGTTGGGAGTTTATTGATTACTGATTCAATTTCATTGCGGTAATCAGTCTGTTCAAATTTTCTACTTCTTCCTGCTTCAGTTTTGGTAAGTTATGTTCCTGGGAATTTCTCCATTTCTTCTAAGTTTTCCAATTTCTTGGCATATAATTTTTCATAATATTTTCTTAAAGTCCTTTGTATTTCTGTGGTGTTGGTTGTTATTTCTCCTCTTTAATTTGTGATTTTGTTTGAGCCTTCTTTTTTGTTTGTTTGTTTGTTTGTTTTTAATAAGCCTAGCTATAGGTTTATCAGTTTGTTGATGTTTTCAAAGTACCAGCTCCTGGTTTCATTGATTTGTTCTATTGTTTTTTAGGTTTTTTTATCATTTATTTCTGCTCTGATCTTTTATTTCCTTCCTTTTGCTGATTTGGGGTTTTGTTTGTTTTTTTTTTAGCTCCTTTATATGTAAGATTAGGTTGTTTATTTCAGGTTTTTCTTCATTCTTGAGGTAGACCCGTTTTGCTATAAACTTACTCTTAGAATCACTTTTGCTGCATCTCAAATATTTTGGACTGTTGTATTTTCATTGTCTCCATGTAATTTTGTATTTCTTCTTTGATTTCTTGGTTGACCCATTAATTGTTTAGTATCATATTATTTTGATGTTCACTCTTGATTTTGGTTCAACTTTATGTCTAATACATCTCTATACATAGTACCACTGTAAGGCTCAGGACTGGTTAAACCGTAGAAGTCATCCTTGATTATCCTTTTTCCTTCAGGAAGTCTCCATCTTTAAAGTATATCTGGAATTTATTCTTTTATCAGTAATTATTATTTTATTATGAGACATTATTATTTTACTTGTGGCTTACTGTATTAACTGGTCTCACTTTTACTTTTTGACTCTTCCAGGCTATTCTCCATAGAATAATTGGAATGATATTTTAAAAATGCAAATCATAATAAGATACTTTGGTGTTAAAACTTGCATAGCTGCTAGTAGCTCACAGAATAAAGTCCATACTTCATGCAATGATATATATAAGACCCTAAATGTCTTTTTCTTACAAGTCATATCATCTTATTCCATTCCTTCTCTCGTTGACAGTTCCTTAAACATCCAAGATCTTTTCCTTCTCAAGTCCTTCACTCTTATGACCCAAGCGTTCTAAGGGCTAACTCGTTGAAACCCTTTGGCTTTCAACTCAAGTATCATCCTTTCAGTAAGACTTTTTCTACTCACCTATCTAAAATTGCTTATCCTGCTTTCTATGAACTGTTATCATTGTTCACTTTCAACCAACTCGGCTACCATACTAGTTGCCTTTATTGAGTTATCTCATTTGGTATTACTTTGTCTAGTCCTCCCTCGAATGCTAGCTAGATGAAAAGGTATAAAGTTCTTGCCTGTCTTAACAACTCCATAACCTTAGTGCTACACTTAGTAGCACTTAGTGTAGTACCAGTATTTAATGTACATTCAGTGTGCATCTATAGATGCTTTTCTTTCTTTCTTTCTTTCTTTTTCTTAATTTTATTTATTGTAAGAGAGCACAAGCAGGTAATAGGGGCAGAGCGATAAGGAAAAGCAGGCCCATTGAGCAGGGAGCCTAATGCAGGGCTCAATCCTGGGACCCAGGGATTATGACCTGAACCAAAGGCAGACACTTAACCTACTGAGCCACCCAGCTCCCTGATGCTTTTCTTTTTGTACAATCCACAGTGCTGAACACATTATAAGCAGCTGGATAGGTAGATAGATAATTGTATTTCTTTTGTTTTTCTTTGTTGTTTTCATTGTGGCCCAGTTGTGTTGTTTTCATTGTGGTCTGGTTTCCTCCTTTCTCCCTTCTGTTTTAGATCACATAATCATTTGTTTTGTTTTATTTCTTCCATATAATGCTGCTGCTGCTGCTTCTTTTTTTTTTTTTTTTTTTTTTTTAAATGTTAAGTGGACTGCCAATAAGTGTTAACTGGATTTGCTACCTTTGGTACATGTCTGAACCAAAATTTAATTCTAGAGCTTGGGGTCAGCATTTTTTCAAGTGTGTTAAACTGTAATCCTTTATAAAATGTTATATGTAAAATAGTGAGCAATTTTTTATGTACTATAAGCTGA
>CM053617.1:26397256-26415781 GCA_028646535.1 Procyon lotor | reverse complement strand
TGCTCCTAGAATTGCTGTTCTTATTCTCTTCTCTCTGCTGTTGCGTTTGCCGGCTTTTAGAGTGATTTCCTCCTCTTTAGCTGGACTTCTGATTCCCAGGGCTCTCTGTGCCTCCTACACCTCCGCCATCTTCGAGAATCTCCCCCCAGTATAGTCTTTTCTTAACATATGCTCAAACCACAAGTTTAGATTGAGTAGATAGATCAGTACTTCAACAAATTAGTAGGGCTCCTCCATCTTGGTTCTGTAGTCAGCAATCTTCTATTATAATTATAAACTACTGAGGGTTTAACAAGTTGAAATTCTGGGAACTCTTTAATTTCAAAATTTCTTGGTCTGAGGAAGCAGCTCAGTATATCTATTCAACAAATTTTCATAATTAAGACCTCTGTCCACATTATGTAAACCAGATCTACATACTCAGCTCTTCTTTCCACTATTCCATAAATTAATAATGGTCATGAGCATTGAGAAAATCCAAAACCTTGATAATTTTCTCTGTCATGTAATACAGTAAATCTATAATGCGGAGTTCACATCAAAAACTTTGCTGATAAAAAGCTGAAATGGGATATGCATATACCAACATTTTCTTTTGGTTTAAACAGGTGTTTACATCTTCTTTAACCTTCACTTCCTATGAAGTTTAAACCAAATTCCCAAACTCTTTGTTAATATGTGATGAAGGATTACTGATTATGGTGATAGCTAATTACATTTTTGAAAAAATACATTTCAAGTACGCTTCATCTTAGCATTAGCATTTAAATATTTGCATTCTGTTCTATAGCCATGACACTTAAACAATCTTGTTTCTACATTTAAATGAGTTAAATGCTTAACCACCATCAATTATTTTACCCTATCTTCCCATTCCTTTATTGTTTATTTTGAATATCCCTCATTTGGCTGAGTTTTGTCATCAGTTTCCTCCCAAGGAAGGACTCAGAACTTCTCTCTTCTTGAGATTTTATTTACTTCTTTTTGCTTTATACAAAAATGACAATTTGTTTGGTATAATATTTTGTGAAACAAAGTACTACTTTGTAAATATTGCTTCATTTTCTAGCAACTTTTTATGGGAAGCCTGAGCCCGGGTTGATTTTCATTTCTGTTCATTATTATTTACTCATTTCTGCTTACCGAAGATTTAATTTGCTCCCCTTCTACACCTCATCCTTCATCCTCACCTCCCATTCATTTTCCACCTGTGCTTTGTTTCTTAAGGTGGAAGAATAATTCATTGATTTGAGACTTGTTTACTATAGTCATTTAGTGCTATAAATTTCTCTGTATGCGTTGATTTGGCTACCTCCTACAAATTTTGATATGTCATGTTATCATTTTCATCCAGCTTGTAAAATTTTCTCCTTTCTCTTTTACTGTTTTCTTTGACTCATGAGTTATTTAGAAGCATGTTGTTTATTATCTAAATGTGGAGATTCCCCAGAGATCTTCCTTTTACTAGTATTATGGAGTTGTATATTCTTCTTTGCAGTTCTATCATATTTTTCTTCAGCGTGTTTAAACAGTGTGTTTAAAGGTGTAGAATTGATTATTTGACCCACTTGTCATTTTGAAATATTTATTCCTGGTATTATACTTTGCCCCACAACTATTTTGTCGATACTCTGATGTTAATATAGCCAATCCAACTTTTTTTACTATTGATATAGTTGGTATATTTTTTCTACCTTTTTACTAATAATTTGTCTTTATTTTTAAAGTGCATCTCTTGTAGATAACATATCATTGTATCTTAATTTTTGTGCAGCCTAAAAATATCTACCTTTTAAGTGGAGTGTTTATACCATTTCCATTTAATGTGATTATTGATATGGTTAGATTCTACTTCATTATCTTGGTATTTGTTTTCTGTTTGTTCTGTTTGTCCTTCATTCTGTTTTTTTGCTCTCCTGCCTTCTTTTAGGTTAATCCAGTATTTTTATTTCCATCATTGCCTTAATATCTCCTACTCTTTTTATTAACTAAGCTTTCTGCTGAGTCTGGGTCTCAAACTCATAACCCTGAGATCAAGAGATGCACACTTTACCAACTGAGCTATGTCTTCCTTTACATAATACTTTTATAGTCACATATAGGATAATAATCTTATGATAGCATATTTCAGTTTCACCTCTCCAAGCTTGTATGCTGTCATTGTCACATTTTCCTTTTTTAAAATTGTTAGTTGTGTTTTAAACAGTTTTCTTAATATATAATTGACATACCATACAACAGACAAATTTTACTTTTACTCATGTTATAAATACTATAACACATTATTTTTGTTTAAATTGTCAGATATCTTTTAAAGAGATTTCAACAATTAAAAAACATATTTACTCATTTAATTACCACTTCCATTTCTCTGCATTCCTTTGCTTAGAATTAGATTTCCATCTGGTATAATTTTCCGTCTGCCTGAGGAACATTTTTAGCATTTCATATATTTGGGTCTGTTGGTGATGAATGTTTTTAGCTTTTGTATGTTTGAAAACTTCTTTATTTCACCTTTATTTTTTAAAGGGATTTTTGCCTGTTCTAGGTTAACAGCTTTTGTCTTTTAGTACTTGAAAAATGTTGCTTTACTATCTTCTCATTTGAATTGGTTTTGATGAGAAATCTGACATCCATACCTTTGTTCCTTTGGATGTAACATTTCACATACTCCTAATCCTGGCTGCTGTTAAAGTTTTTTATTTATCATTGGTTTTGATCAGTCTGATTATATTGTGTCTTAGTGTATTCTTTTTCATGTTTCTTATATATGGTGGTTAACTTCTTAACAGCTATGGATTTATAATTTTTATTATGTTTGGACTGTTTTCATACATTATTTTAAATACATTTTCTCCCCAGCTGCTCCCCATCATTGGGTCACAAATTACCCATGAAGTTGTCTCATAGCTCAGTGATTCCACCCTTTTCCTTCTTTTGGATTCTTTTTTTTTTTTTTTTCTATATTTCACTTTGGATAGTTGCTTTGCCTTCTAGTTCACTAATATTTTCTTCTGTAATATCTGAACTGTCATTAATCCCATACAGAATATTCTTTATTTCATTTATTATTTTCATATATATACAATTGATTTGGGTCAAAAACAATTGTATTGTTTGTTTCTTCTTTGTTTCTACTTTAATTTTGGACACATAAAATACAGTTTAAAGAACTATTTTGATGTCTTTCTCTGTTATTCATTACATCTCTGTCAATTCTAGGGGAGTTTAAAGGATTAGTTATCTTCCTTATTAAGGATTGTGTTTTCCTTTCTCTTTGTAGGTATAGTAATCATTAACTATCATTGATAATCTTGAGGTTTATTCTGGGATGCAGTTAGGTTACTTGCAGCAATTTTGATCTTGCCTTTAAGTCTTGTTAGGTGAGTCCAGGATGGTATTCATTTAATGGCAGGGACAATTTTCCCCTTTAGGGACATTTGGCAAAATCTGGAGATATTTATTATTGTGATGAATGAGTGTTGATAATAGTACATATAGGACAGGAATGTTGTTAAGCATCCTATAGTGTATGAGACAGCACTCCACAATAAAGGATTATCCAGTTCCAAGTGTCAGTAGAGCCAAGGTTAAGAAACCATGGTCTAAAACTTCATGTTCCTTACTATTGAGGCAAGGCTTTCCTGTGCTTTATTCAATGCCCCGTTAATAATGAGTTCTTCCGCTCTAGATGGTGGAAACAGACTCTGGAATTAGGTATGTCCCAGGTACTGTTTCCTTTAATACTTTTCCCTCTCCTTTTTTTAGATGGCTCATTCCCAGATTCTGATCTTATGAATGTTCTAGAGGAATCTGCAGATTTCCAGTGTTAATCTGTAACATTTTCTCTTCTCTGCTGTTCTAGCCTCTGCACTCTAACTGTTCCATTCTTCCCACCATCAACTCTGTCTCTCTGTCGTCCTGGGCTCTGTCCTTCCCATTACAGTGCCTTGTGCTTTAGCCTGGGAATTGTCACAAGGAAGTATGCTGATTCAGTGTTAGGGCTCACTGAGATGGTTTCTCAGAGATCTCTCAGAGATCACTATTTTTCATCCTTGTT
Source organism: Procyon lotor (assembly GCA_028646535.1). Classification (NCBI taxonomy): domain Eukaryota; kingdom Metazoa; phylum Chordata; class Mammalia; order Carnivora; family Procyonidae; genus Procyon; species Procyon lotor. The sequence goes on along the minus strand of CM053617.1, from coordinate 26,411,721 downwards.
GTCCATAGTTTTAAAAACTATTGTTGTATGCATCATGTTTGTTTTTGTTTTTGTTTCATGTTGGAGAATACATACAGTCCCTGTTTCTTCACTGTCTTCTGCCTTGAATTGTTTTTAGACAGGAAACCATCCTTATTGTTTCTCCATATCTATCTCTTTTTCTCTAACTGCTTATAAGATTTTCTCTCCATCACTGGTTTTAAGCAATTTTATTGTGATACACCTTGGTATCGTTTTCTTTATATTTCTTGTGAATGTGGTTTGTTCAGTTTAGAAATTTTTCTGTAAATATTTTCTTTCCCCACCTGCATCCCCTCTTGGAAAGTCCAGTTATTATTAAGCCACTTGGAATGTCCCTTTTCATTTTTTCTCTCTTCTTCATTTTTGTATTATTACTATGGCTATGTCTTAAGCTTAATCATTTCTGTTACAATGTCTAATCTGCCATGAATCCTATCCAATGTATATTTTAGCTGAGACATGATGGTTTTCATCTCTGGAAATTTGATTTGGGCCTTCTTCATTCCTGCCATGACTACATAATCGTGTTACAATCTCTCATTTTTACTTTAGGTAGTATAGTTATAACAGCAGTTTTAATATCCTTATCTACTAATTTTATTCCACATGTTTTTGTTTGTTTGTTTTTTCTGGTTCTTACCTCGGCATTGGGTTGTTTCCTTATGCACATGTGCTGAAGACTTATTGGGAAACCCCTGCAGATTTCAAGTTTTCATTTCAGATCTCTTCCTTCTGTCACCTCTGTCTTGTCCAGTATCAGCTCTTGCATATGCTGGCCACCATGGCCTCACCAAGTGGAGATGAATGACTCTACTTAAGGCTCTCTCTCTGTCTGAACTGCAACTGCAGCTTGGAAACTGTCTTCAGGGAGTAAGTTTGAGCAGTTGTAGGAATCACCTGGTACTGTTCCTTGTTTGATTATTAGTGCCTGAAGATTGTTTCATGTGGGTTTTTTTTTTTTTCCCATTTTTGTAATTGCTTAAGTTTAAATTGTTTAAGTGTGAATCCATTCCCCGTTACTCAGTCTTGGTTGGAAGCTGAAATCTCCAGGTTGATTTGTCTTCTACCTTTCTTAGATTCCCAGGTTGATTTGTCTTCTACCTTTCTTAGATGACTCTCTTTTTCTGCAAGATTGCCTAAGTAACTTTCTCTTAGTACAACTGTTATTTAGACTCAGTTACACTTAAATATCTTTGTCAGTTGCTTGAAAACAGTAACTAACATCCTTAAAATGAGGTGTTGTGATAAGTTGTAAGATATAAAGTCTAAGAGATCATATATTTGAAAATTTTCTTTTAGCAATGTTTTCTATGAATGTTGGTTGACAAATTGAAATGAATGTATAACAAAATATGTAATTATTTTTTTAGGATTTGGTTATCTTTTGATAATATTTACCAAAAGATATGCTTACAAGGAAAACTTGGCTAGGAATTTTAAAGTTTGTTTTGATTATGCTCAAAATTTAGTATGTATCATCTGATGTTCTTATCTCTCTTGTGAAAAGATTTGAAAAAGGTTCTAGTGAAAGTGAGTGAATTTGTCTTGTAATGGTAACCTAATAGAAACTGGGGCTATGTAAAAAGAAATGAAAGATAACTATTACTTTAATATGTATGTTTGAGATTTATACCTCACCTCAACCCCTACCCCCCAAAATCTGGACAATTGATGATAGGAAAGTTTTACTAACTTGTGGGCAGTTACTTAAACTCATTGCCTTCAAAGATAGTAGACCATGGGAAAAGACTTTGTAATATTATCTTTTTTTTTAAGATTTTATTTATTTATTTGACATAGATCACAAATAGGCAGAGAGGCAGGCAGAGAGAGGGGAGAAGCAGGCTCCCTGCTGAGCAGAGCCTAATATGGGCTCTATCTCAGGACGCTGAGATCATGACCTGAACTAAAGGCAAAGGCTTTAACCCACTGAGCCACCCAGGTGCCCTGTAATACTGTCTTTTGAAAGCTCTGCTTTTAAAATGAATTTGGCAGAGTAAGTAAACTAATGGAATTTTTTAAAATTTAACTATTTTGTAAATGACATCTGATTTAATGATGTCATAATTATTTATGAAACAGATAGAATTCAAAACACTTCTTAGAATTTATTAATTAATCTTTATTATGTTCTTCTGAGACTACCACTGACTTTTCATTTTATCTGTGTTCTAAATGCAGTTTTCAACTCTTATGTATTAGAACTCTCATTATATTGGTCAAATCAGTGATCATAATTTGGATTTGTTCCTTTATTTTTTGCTCAAGTTTTTAACTGTTGTATTCTGCACTGTTTCATTAACTTAATTAAGGGTTACTTTGGATTGTTAACTCTTTATTTGAAAATACCCTTGCAGTTGACCTTAAATATTATAAACTCAAAAAAAGAGAGAGAGAAGTAACTGTGGAGTTTTTTTTCCCCCTCTATTAAGCATTTCATGTTTCTGTATAATTCCTGACAGTATACCCAAATCTTTATCATACAGTGATTTAAAACTTTATCTGCCTATTTGGTATACTTTCAAGTAAAGTCCAAAACCACGTGGTAAAGACATTTTTCTTTTGCTCAGATTAAATATGGAGAAATATAAGAAAAAGACTATTAATTATGTTGCTTCTTAAGCATTAGCATTAGAGTTCAATTTTTAACTTTAAAGAATTTTCCCCATGTGTATTGGTGTTCAGGTAGCTGCACAAATGATTAATGTTTTTACTTCTTCCTTAATAGGGACAGTCTTTGATTCTTGCTAGGAAATTTTTCAAATGAGAGTGTGGTTATAGAAATCCTATTTGTGTTCATTTCCAGTTTCTCTAGATTTTGGGGGTGGGGTGGGGCACATTAAATGCTAATAACTATCACTTTTTTAGGCTAATACTTTGTGATTTTTGTAGATAAATATTTTCTTCAAGTTGTGTGATTTACTCCTATATTCCTGTAATTTTCATTAAGTCTTATTTTGGCAAGTTGTCAAATGTAAAACTCTAATAAGGGGAGGGAATATTAAAGTAAGATTATTTGTAGAATAGAATAAAATAGAATAATCTTTTCACTTCATAGAATTAAGATAGTATTGGTTAAAGAAGTTTTGAGCTCTAAAGATAGATTGGAAATTTTTGTGTTTTGGACTCTTGGCATTATAATGAAGCCCTGGAATTTTATATGAGGCTAGAAACCACACTATGTGCTAATTGCCTTAGAATGGTAAGAAAATAAACATATGTGTAGCACTTAGTTGTTAAGACAGTAGTCCCTTATACAGATCCCCAAATGAATTAACAAACCATCTACTGAAACGTTTCCACTTCCATGTACTTTATTTATGTATTTCAGACCAGTCATTGACTAAGAAGATGAAATGTTTACTGAAACTCTTTAATAAACATGATTAAAGGAGGGAAAATTGATGAACATTATGATGGCAGTATTTTTATTAACATTTTATATGTTGTCCTATCTTTGAAATTTTGTGTAATGTGGACATAAATAGTCTAGTATCTGTATTCATAAGTCTGTTTTTAATATACTTTTCTGTACACCTTATAGAGGCTTATATTTTAAATAACTTAACCCATGTGTTATGTTGTCTATCCTAGATAAATAAAATTGGCTTTAATCTTTTTATAACAGCTATACTAAGATATTTACATGCCTTAAAGTTCATCTGTTTAAAGTGTACAATTGGATGATTGTTAGAATATGTACAAAGTTCTGTAACCATCACCATAATCTAATTTTAGAACATTCACATCACTGTGGAAAGAAAGTTTGTACTCATTAGCAGTTATTCCTTGTGGCCCCTGGATTCGGTCTTATATATACATCTCTCTTAATAATTTCAGTAATATTCAGGTATTATGGCTACAAATGATACATTTGTTCCTAATTAGACAAATAACGAATTTATGTCTTTGTTCTTTGACATATGTAATGGAAGTTGTAATAAATCTATTTTGATTTCTTGCTGCTTCCTGTTTCTCTCTTGCAGGCACTTTAAAAAAGTCTTTCAAGCTTTTGTTATTTATTTGTTTTAGATATAATATAACAATGTTTTGGGGCCAGTTCTTTAATGTCAATTAATTTTTTATTTGGATGGATGGTATACAGTAAAGTTTCTAAAAAATTATATTTGGTAAAATGGGATGAAAAATAAAAAACATTTTCTTCCTTCTAATACTTAACTCAAGAAGGCAAGTTCATATACAAATTCATATTTGCTGTTACCCAGTTTCAGACCAACCCAGGTTTCTCAGCTATTTAGTATAGCTCATTGGACTCTAACCTCTTCTGTCCATCATGTTTTTTCTCTCTACTCTTTAGAAATAGCTTCTGGAAGCTGGAGGGAACCCTGTAGACTTCTAGGACATACTCATACTTTCTTTCCTCTGACATTGTCTTGGTATAAGCAAATCCTGCATAGTTGGAAGATATTATGATAGATTGCTGCTTTTGCAAATTACGTTCCTCTTGTCCTCTGTACAGATTTCTGGCACCAATTTTTTTTAGTCATTTTGTATATTCCTTTTCCAAAGTATTTCTTTCTCCACTCTAAAGAATTTAAGACCACATGATATTGTAGTATTGTTAAATTTAGGGGATATGACAGAAACAGTCACAATCAAATAAAATATAAAATGTATAGTAATCACCAAAACCTTCTTAGTTCAGCTTTTCCAAAAAGATACACATGTAATAAGGTAAAAGAGTGCCATGTATTTCATTTTTCATTCCTCAAAAATATCTTTATGGTTACATAGCTTCTTGTAAGGTTATAATTTATTTAATTTGACAGCTGTAATAAACTAAATTGAATCTTTAAAATATTATTTTACTTCGGAATATAGCTAGCATTTCTCAAGTAGATTGATATTCTTAGAGTAGTGGTTTTTAATCTTAGATTTGAACCCTCCCACAAAAATTTATTTACTCACAAATTTTTCATTTAATTTTTGGAAGTTTATAGATTTCAAAAGACTTTTTGCTAATTCTTGGAACCCAATTCAAGAACCCGTGTCGTAGCAAATAATGAATTAACATGATACATATTCCGTTACAGTTCCGTATTTTAAAATGTTCATTCTGAATTTCTGAAACTTTTCCGATTGTGAATATGTATTTACTTTCTTATATCAATTAAGAATTGGTTTTCGTGAAAATATATTAAAGTGGGGAGTCAGACTCAGTAGTGAGATGATGTGGTTTCAGGCCAGTGATAAACAGAATTCTGTAACATCATTCAAATAACTTCATTTGCTTTCCTAAAAACATGTATATTTTAACTATCCTAATTAACGAACAGCCTTTTAATGCTGTTGATCTTTTATAAATATTCCCAAATATAATTTTTATTTCAGCTTGTCATGGTGGTTATTTTCGGGTAGACTTGTAGTATTTTCTCTTCCTCAAATGAGCTGAATTGGGACTATACTTTGTGGGAAGTTTTTTTATAAAGTATGTAGACATTGCTAAGATTCGGAATGTCCACTGACTTATTAGTTTCACAGATGCTTCCATAATACTTAGTGTACTCTTGGGTATATTAAATTATCATATCCTGACAGCAGTCCTGAAACATGCCATTCTTATATAGCCATATTTCTGAGAACTAAAGCAAGGTATCAGCGAACCATATCTGACATGCCGTGTTAATTTCCATAACTGTTATTACTGGGGTTGGTAGCACTTCTAAGGCATAAAAAAATTTTGATAAACCTACTAAGTAAAAAATGGTAAAATATTTACCTTATCATTAGGTTTCTAATTATGACTTCCTTCAAAAGCTCAGTTGACTCATTTCAAAAATAATGATAAACATCTTTTTTCTGGTATCATGGATTATAAAATAGTTATTTAAGTATACAGTATATCAAAACACAGTATTTTGAATTATTCTATTTTCGTTGTGTCTAGTGTTCATATTGTGAATGAAAACCTCATTCTGCCATCTCATAGCATATTTACATATACACATGATTTTTGCCTTAAGTAGAAAAGAAACAGCTGACAGATACATAGGTTAATTTGCTTTTTAAAATTGCAGCAAGTTGTTCTGTGATTCTTTTGTGTGTTTTGGGCTATTTTGTAGGGAAAGAATCTGTCAAGCAACATTTAAGAGACATTGGCCTTTTGTACCCTTTTCTAAATAAACTTAAACAGAAACCTGTCAACTCAAGAATAAAATATTTCTTTGTAAATTCTCACCTGTAAATTATTGATAATGGAAAGAGCACCTTTTTAATCCTTATATCCCCCTTCCTCTCCACACAGCTTTTAGATTGTAGATAAACTTCCCAGCTCAGTAATTAACTGAGCTCAGTCATTGCACCCCATATCATGTGATTTTTTTTTTTTCCAGTGGAATACATTATTAGAGCACTTACACAGCCAGTCTAGCTGCAGCAGCCCAGGCGGCAACAGCAGTGCCATTTTTCACAAAGAAAATGTTGAACAGGAGCCAAATGTTTGGTGGCAGTCTGTTGCTAGGAAATCAAGGTCCTGAGGCGATTAATGACAAAGCAAGCAATAACAAGAAGGCAGAATTACAGATTTAAAAGAGAAAAAAGTGGTTGGTGTTATAATTACCCAAAGAAATCCGCACTCATTAAATTGGCTGTTTTTATGATTGACTTTAATTGGAGGTTAGCTCAGATATTTAGCTCCTTTCCCACCCCTTTAAACACACACAGGCACATAATCTGTAGAACTGCAGACTTGTTTTTCTAAGCATTGAGAGGAGCTTGCCCTGTAATTTGATCCCCACTGACAGATGCATTTTCTATGCTGCCATTTTGAATTAACCTATTGTAGAACAATTTTCTTTAGCCCTGTTGAATAAAACATCCAGTCTGATTACCTCCGATGGATTTGATAGAGTAAAAGAATGTACTTCTCATTGAAGTAGATTGTTTGCATGGACTCTACTGATTTTGAACTTTGCCAATAAGCACAATCATTTGTAGTAAATTTTCAGAGAAATTTGTGAGGAGAAGGTAATGAGAGTCACCGTTTCATAGTTTAATGTCTGGGCACCCGCATCAAAACAATACTATTCTTACAAGATCGTTATTTTTCCAAGAAGATGTTCATAGTCATTTTAAAATTTTTTTCTGAATCTCCATTTAGACTTGATATTTTTAGGAATAGAATCTTCTATTTATGTACTTTAAAAAGATCATTTCCTCCCCACCAACAGTATTTTAATTACAGGAGTCAGTGTGATTCAAAGCACTCAATTATAAAAATATTTTTAATATATAAAATATTTAAAACGATACTAAAACCTGCCTATTTCAGTAAGTCTGTGATGTGTTTAAAAACATGATTGTTTTATGTAAATTTTCTGGGATTTGATAAAGTATGTTACCAGAAAAGCATTGATTAGTTTTCATGTACAATACTAGAGGAAGCATCACAGTTTATTTACCTTTCAGAAGCCTTAAGAATAAAGTTACATGATGCCACTGCTCTCCAGATTTCTAATCAAACCCTGGAACAAAAGAGCCAAGCACATTCTATCTGACAATACACACACTGCTAATCAGATGCCAATGCCAAGCTGTCTGCTTTGTTAAATACTTAGCTTCCTAGAGGCAGGAAGACAGCTGCTATAAGTATGATGAAATTTGGTAGTTCAATCTATTTTTACTACCCTTGGGCTACTAAGATAGTGTTAATTTAGACCACCCCAATTGGTACACTTTAGGGAGTTTTTTAAAGAGTTTGTAATTAAAATGATAAAACATCATTATTACATTGAAGACCTTCTGTAAGTTTTACATTTGGCAGTTACCTACTGAGATAACCCCAGCATGTAATTTACAATGATGTAATGGTTATAATTGCAGTTTGGAAAAAAAGAGGAACTATAGGAGACAAGTGCTTCCTTCAGAAGTGTTTTGATATCTGCTTCGATTTCATTTAAATCTACTTCTATCCCAAAATTGCCTACCTATAATTGACTGTAGCAGCCATAAACATTAAGATACTATACAAATATTTTTTAAATGTTATCAACACAGACACTACCACCAGGGGGAGAAAGCTAAACTTAAAGTCTTTAACTGATGTTACTGCCAGCAAGTAGATTGTACTGCTTAGACTGATATAGTTAACCACCTTACCAGATGACACTGCCTTTGGGGACATGATTCTAAAATTGTACATGAAATCTGTACAGACTTACCACACTATTTAAGTAAAATGGAAACTTTCCTACCTCAAGTTTTGTTTTGTTTTGTTTTTAACAGAGAGAGTACAGATAAGTAGCCTGAATATTTTTATTGTTCTTGTATTATCTGTCAATCTGTTTGAGGAACTGTCCTCTTGAAATTGAATGCTTTAGATCTGTGATACTAGGCAGCTATCAGAGCCTATCTATTAAGATGAAATAATCACATAATAGATATAGCAGCATTGAATAGCCTGTAAGGTAGTTTTCTAGTTGATTCTCAGTGCAATATAGTTTTGTGTTTTAATAGCTCTCTAATAAACCATTAACAATTCAATCCTAATCATATGTGTGAGCATAGATTTTGAATTCTTCTCTGGGAGAACATTTTATAAATGTAGAAAATAGGTGTTTGGGACAAGAACACAACTCTCAACCATGAACAATGTCAAAATTGATCTAATAGTCTCACATGTTTTATAGTAATGCCATGGAAAAACTAATTAAAGAACTTAGGTGACTTTTCTTCAGTCTAGAACTTTAAACTGAAAGATGATAAGCTCTCAATTCTAATAACTTTTAAGCAGTGACTCTCCTTACAATTTTAGGCTTTATTCTGTAAAGAATCATGATATTTAATTTTACACTGATTTTTAATCATTTCAAATACTAAAATTACAAGACAGGTAAAGAAAATGGTTGACTACAAAGAGAACTCGCATGTTAATTTTTAGGGTTATAGAACTCTTCTGCAAGTACTATAGGATAGATACTTGATTCTGTGCATTTATTAAAACCCATAGGACTGTAGATCACAAGGAGTTAACTTTAATATATGCAAAGTTTTTTAAATATTGTAAATCTTAGGTTGTAGTGCAGTCTGTGACAAATGACTGTACCTCTATTACAAATATATGACATTGCCTCACCGAAGAGGTGGGAGAAAAAGGAAGCTGACCTCAGTAACTTTGGAAAACGGTGTCTAGACTGGAAAATGTGAAGCTCAAGACAAAAGACATTACAGAAACACTGTGTTTTACTTGGTAAATTTGTTTCTTGTAAGGGTATAAGTTAATAATTCTGAACCTGCTTTGCATATATACTGGGATTGAACAAATACCTAAATAAATAATGAATGTTGTGATTCAGGTTTCTCACTGTCAGAGAGGGAAATTACAAATGAACAAGAGAAGCAAGGGAAGGAGCTAGACTACTCTGTACTGGATTAGAGTTGGAAATAATCTTATAAATTTAGGTTTAGTTTAACATATATAAATGGATAAGTGCAGAAATAATTACAGATACATATTTATACATGGATTAGTTACACATACATATCTCCTTGCTCTGTCTACTGAGAAGACTTAGAAGCAGTAATACCCCAGTAGTGACAGACATACCTCACCGGCTTGTAAATAATGTTCTCCAATAAAAGGATCTAGTGTTCTTTGGAGAAATGGCTGATTTCTAAGGCTAGGGAAGGAAAAATGCAACATGAACATGGCATATCTTATATTATTCTCCCAAACCCATAGCCCTAATCTGATCATGAGAAAAACATCAGACAAGTCCCAACAGATGGATATTCTACAGAATACCTAAAGAATATTCCTCAAGACTTGTCAAGGTCATAAAAAATAAGGAAGGACTGAGAACTTGTCACTGACAAGATGAGGCTAAGGAGACATGACAGCTAAATACAAAGTGGCTTCTTGGATTGGATCCAGAACAACAACAACAAAAAAGATGTTAATGTAAAAACTGGTGAAATCTAAATTAAGTCTGGACTTTAGTTAATAGTAATGCAACAAAGTTGTGTTCTCAGTTTAGGCAAATGGACCATGGTAATATGTTAACATAGAGCAAACTGGTATATGGGAACTCTAGTTATTATGTTTGAAGTTTTTCTGTAAATCTAAAATTACTTCCAAATAAAATGTTATTTTAAAATTAAAAAATATGTGTGCCCACCACCTATCTTAAGAAACAGAACGGTATTAGTATCTTTGAATCTCTATATGCTCCTTGCGATCCCATGTTTCTTTCTACCCGGAAGATAACTATGATCTTGAATTTATGATTATTATTACCATCCTTAATAGCTTAACCACATATGTATCTCTAAGCATTCTAGTATAGCTCCCAACTCTTCATCTCTGACATAGTTACCGTATCATTGTCTTCTTTGCTACATTCTTGATACTTTCTCCAGATGTACTATATCATTTGTCTTTAGTGGTGTCTAATATTCTGTTTCATCTGTCCTTTGAGTTTGAATGTGTTTCTTTTTTTTTTTTTTTTTTAATTTTCATTTCTTTCTCTCAAATCTTCTTTCATCATTTTGGTAAACTTTTCACTACTTTCTCCTATTTATAATCATTTTATTTTAAAAAATATATTATCCTTATTATTTTCTGTTTTGTGCCTAGCCTGATACTTAAAATTTTTGTAGTTCTGATTTTGTTGTCTGTTGTTTCTGCTAGTTTCTACTTCAGGGTGCCTCACTTTTTTGTGTGTGAACTCATGTTAATTATTTGTGGTAATTTCTGAGGCTGACATAAAGAAATGTTTCCAAAGAGAGGATTTGCATTTGAATCTGCCAAGAGCCTGGGGATACTGTCAACCTTGGAACACACTGAAATAAATTTGAGGCTTAAAGTTCTGTGGTCTGCATAGGTAACATGAGTTCCAGATCCGTAAACTTTCCTGAGGGTGGGCTTTTGGTTAAATTTTCAGGGAAGGGGCGCCTGGGTGGCTCAGTCGTTAAGCGTCTGCCTTTGGCTCAGGTCATGATCCCAGGGTCCTGGGATCAAGCCCCGCATTGGGCTCCTTGCTCGGCAGGAAGCCTGCTTCTCCCGCTACCATTCCCTCTGCTTGTGTTCCCTCTCTCGCTGTGTTTCTCTCTGTCAAATAAATAAAATCTTTAAAAAAAAAAATTTTTTTTTCAGGGAAAGCATTTTTACCTCCACCCAGGTTTGAAACAGGCAACTTTCCTTGCTGATTCTTACTGTGGCATAGGTGTAGTTCTACTGAGTTCTACGAGGCGTGCAGCTTTATATGGTGATCTCCAATTAGACTCCCTACGTTTAGTATACCTAGGATTTCTCTCCATCTTGGGCTCATTAGTATGCCGGTAAGTATTTTAAAATTGGTTCTCTCGAAAGGGAAAAAAGTCCTTATTTGTAATATTTTTGAATTTTATATCATGGCTGATTTCAAGCTACCAATGTCAAGTTACTGAACATGAATTTGGGTAAAGATATGTGAAGTTAGCTTTCACAAGCTGGCTCCAGCATACCACTGCCAGCTCTCTGTACATAGCTGCAAAAACTAAAGCTCAATTCATGGGTTTGCCCATGAATGAAAGACATTTGAGTGTTTGCTTACCTCCCTGGATTTCCATTTTACTTTGTTTTGGCTTTCTGAGTATTCTGTGTCAACCAAGAAATATATTTAAAACAAACAAAAAAAAGATTCTTTTGATTTCTATTTTTAATGTATCATTTGTTGTTTTTAGCAAAAGGGCTGTATTATGGTACTTAAGTCAGCTTAACTGTCAAAAATAGAATTCCTTTTTGTTTGCAAGTATAATTTATTGTTTTTTAATTGTAAACATAATACATGATGATTACATTAAACTTGAGAAATAGAAAAATAAAGAGAATGTTAAAATCCCCCACAATCCCATCATACATGTTTATATTTCGTGAATACTTATCTTTTGAGTTTTCTACAATTTGCATCATACTGTCTATTTCATAATATGATTTTTATTTCTTAATATTTAATGAATGTGTGTTCCTGTCATTAAATATTCCTCTACAATATCCCCCGCACCAATTACACATGAGAGTAAAAATAAAAGTCTACACACATGAGAATTAATTTAATCCAGGAATCTAATCTTTTTAGCATATAAAAATAATTTTCCTAAGATTTTTCATTGCAGCATATTAATAATTGCAAAATATTAGAAACTATATAAATGACCAATCATAGGAGATTAGTTGAATAAACTTTGGTACTACCTACAATAAACCACTATGGAGTGATTTCCAGGAAATCACAAAAGGAAAGCACAAAAGAACATATAGTGTTACCTTTTATTTAAGAAAAAGGAAAAATAGGGGTGCCTAGGTGGCTCAGGGGGTTAAAGTCTCTGCCTTCGGCTCGGGTCATGGTCTCAGGGTCCTGGGATCGAGCCCCACATCGGACTCTCTGCTCAGCGGAAAGCCTGCTTCCCCTTCTCTCTCTGCCTGCCTCTCTGCCTGCTTGTGATCTCTCCCTCTCTGTCAAATAAATAAATAAAATCTTAAAAAAAAAAAAGGAAAAATAAGACATGCATATATGCAGGAAGGGTAAAACAGAAAACAAAATGAATAATCTCATGTGGTAGAAAAGAAAATTCAGTGGAAAAGATATGGGAAGGCATGACACTTCTTGGGGGTATATTTTTTGGTAATTACAACAGCATATTAATATCCTCCCTATTCAAAAGGTTAAGTAAAAGTGTTATCAGTAGGATATGGGATCTAAAACTGTAAGCAAACTGAAATAAATGACTTAATTGGCAAAAGTGAAATGAATACTATAGTCAGAGTTAAGTTAAAATGAAGGGAAGGAAGAAGGGAAGACTTAACCAAGTAATTTATGAGCACAATGTTGGACTATATAGATCTTAAGTTTGGGCCAGAGTAGCAAAGGAGGAAATCATTATAAAAACAAATCCTGAACTATTTTTAGTATATTTATGTTAGTGGTATGGGCAAACTAATTCTGAAACTTTTTTGAGCATGTGAATATATGAATTGATATCATTAGGGACCTTTGTTCTCATTGTGGAAAAGAGGACATGCAATATGAAGTGGGAGAATACAGGAAAGAACACTGTGGCAGATGGATTATATTAGGGATATGTGTGTAAATATATAATTAATTTATCTTTGTTATTTATAGAAATCAGATTGTTGTATATTGATATTTTATCCTCCATCTTTACTGAATTTTTTTATTTTAAGAATTTTTGCTGGAATTTTTAGGGTTTCTATATTAAAATACCATGTTACCTGTAAATAGTAACAGTTTTGCCTCTTCCTTTTGGATTTGGGCGCTGTTTATTTTTTTTTCTTGCCTAATGTCTGTGGTTAGGATTTCAATACTACTAAATAAAAGTGGTGAGAGTATATGTCTTTGTCTTGTTTCTTTTGATCTTAGAGAAAAAGCTTTCAGCGTTTCATCATTGAATATGATGTTAACTATGGACTTGTCTTATATGATCTTTACTGTGTGGTTGTACATTCTGTCTATACCCACTATTTTAACAGTTTTTATCATAAATGGTGTTGAATAATGTCACATGCTTTTCTTGCATCTTTTGAGATGATCATGTGATTTTTATCCTTCATTTTGTTAATGTGTGTCATGTTTAATGATTTGTAGTTGTTGAACCATATTTGCATCCCCAGAATAAAAACCACTTAATCATGATATATGACCCTTTGAATGCCATGTTGAATTTCATTTGCTAATACTTCATTGAAGATATTTGCATCTGTGTTCATCGAGAATATTGACCTGTAATTCTTTTCTTTGGGTGTTCTTATTTTGTTTTGGCGTCAGGTTAATGCTTGCCCCATAAAACAAGTTTTGAAGTATTTCCTCCTCTCCCTCCTTTGTTTTGTTTGAGAAAGATAGGTATTAAATCGTTAAATGTTTGGTAAAAAGTCACCAGTGAAGCCCTCTGGCTTAGAGTTTTGTTTGATGGGAGGTTTTTGTTTGTTTTGTTTTGTTTTGTTTTAACATATAATGTATTATTTGCCTCAGGAGTACATGTCTGTGAGTCATCAGGCTTAACACATTTCACAGTACTTACCATAGCACATAACCTCCCCAATGTCCGTAACCCAATAATGGGAGGTTTTTGACTACTGATTCGATATCCTTACTAGTAATGGTCTATTTAGATGTTCTATTTCTTTATGATTCAGTCTTGGAAAATTGAATGTTCCTAAGAATTTATCCATATTTTTTCCCTAGGTCCAGTCTGTTAGCTTATAATTGTTCACAGTAGTTTCTCATGATCCTTTTGATTTCTGTAGTTTCAGTTGTAATCTCATCTTTAGTTTCCACTTTTATTTATTTGAATTCTCTAGCTAAAGGTAGTCTTGTTTAATCTTTTAAAAGAACTATCCCTTGGGGCACCTGGGTGGCTCAGTCGTTAGGCGTCTGCCTTCGGCTCAGGTCATGATCCCAGGGTCCTGGGATTGAGCCCCACATCGA
>CM053617.1:26358439-26396756 GCA_028646535.1 Procyon lotor | reverse complement strand
AAAAAAAAAAAAAAAAAAAAGAAAAGACTATACTGGATGTTCTGATCTCAAAGGAACTTAAAGGTTTAAAACAATGCAGAGGTGTTATATGTAAGTGATGAACCAGTAATTCTACTCTTGAAACTAATATTACATATATGTTAACTAGCTAAAATTTAAATAAAACCTGGAACATTAAAAAAATCAAACTAAATTAAAAAATAATAAAAGAATGGCAGAATATCTTTGTACAAATATCATTACACTTCAGAAGAGATTTCACAGATTTTAATGAGTAAGAATTATGCTCTTAATTAATAGCAAAATAAATAGTTGTAGAATATACAACATCCAAGGTATCCCATAATATTTTCAGAATATCTAATATCTAATATTTTCAGAATATTTTAAAATAGCCAAACTCCACAAACTTCATTTACCTGTCAATGTAAAAGACAGCTCTTTTTATGAAATTGGTAAAATAGAAAGTAAAAGCTAACAACTCAAGAGATATCAGCTGGAATTCATTTTGATATTTGTTTCTGTTTTTTGACAAGTTTCAAAAATAATTCAATTTTCTTTATTAATTTGGCCCAAAATGATCACTCCACATTTTATGTAAAACTGGACTTGTATAAGTAGTTAATACTATTATAAAAATTCCAATTTACTCAAAGTTGGCTAGACGCATTATAGTACATAGTTGTTAAAATTCTAAGTTGTTTGCAAGTTGGGTCTATACTCCTTTAAAAATTCCATTCTTCCAGGTTTGGCCAATGTTAGATATACATAACTGTTAAAATGGAGTGTTTCCACTCATAATTTGGCGTCCAAAGGCCACATATCTAAATAGAAATATAATTGCCTGGTAAATGTAGTTTTCCACCATAATATATTATCATATTTCATAGCCAATATAAAGAACATAAATAATGTAAAATTTTTAAACCATGTGTTCTAAGAAAATCACATTTTCAAATGTACAATGGTTTGAAATAGCACACAAATCCCCCCTAAAGAATCACACTATAAAAACATGCTCCCAAGATACTAACAAAAATATTAGACCATTTAGAGAAAAAGAATAGAAGATAATCAAGAGGAATATTTTTTAATTTTTTGAAATGTTTTCTCACACACTGTCTAAAGAGCTAACATGACTTTCCTCTACAAAATCCTCTCAATGTAAGGATTTACTTGAGATTATAAAGGGACAGGATTTGCCATACAGAAGAATCAATAACAACCTTGTAAAGCCTAAAGCAGTAAACATAAACATGCTGTAGGAGACATTAACACTAGACTGAAAGAAATAATTATACTTTCAATAAACATGCTTCTACTGGATAATCAATTTTTTACACGTCTTTGCAGCTGTTTCACAGCTCAGGTAGTGAATGGCAGCAGCTGTTATATCAAAACCATATATTATATGCATATGAGCTACTTTTAATTTTTCATAGGTATCTACTTATTTGTGATCTGCCAAATTTAAATCATATTAAATAAAAACAAGGTATTCATGGGGTGATTAATTCAAGAGGATTTTTTAGTACTATCTTATTTTAGAAGTGAATTCTTGAACCAATTACTTTTATGTCAGAATATTTAATAATTCAAATTACATGCTGCCCTTATTCCTAGATTTAAGAGATTTGTCATGATCAATGCTTCTGAGATATTAAATTAAAACATGTCATGGTAATTACTATGGAATAAACAGCAATTAAGATTTTTCAGGCAAATAAGCTCAAACTGTTTGCAGCGCATATTTATGCTACTAATATTTTCCCACACAATGCATGCATCATACACAACAAGCAGCCTAAAAACACAAAATGTAAATTTGTAGAATTATTTCAAAAGATCTTAAGATCTTTTGACTTAATATGGAATTCAATACTTAGTTAAGAATATCTATGTATAATGGATCCAGGAAGAGGCAGACTTGAATGTTAAGTAATACAAATGTTACCTTGTTCTGTATTTGTAATAGAGATCCTAACATATGCTGTAAATAATTTGCAGAATAAAAGACAATTATTTAAAAATGTATATCCACTAAAACAAACTATAATTAATAGTGTAAATATGTAGCAGACATTTGAATTAGGTAAATACTTACTGCTATATAATAAACTCTTGCTTTTTCTACCAATGTCCAGTTTTTCTCCATATCAAGATGTTTTTCCTTTTTATAACAATTGGCAGCAGCAAGATTAGCCACAAGGGACCTAAAACAACACCAAAAAGCAAAATAGGCTTTAATACTACAGCTAAACTTACCATGTACTTCTATATAATTAATTAGCAATGCTTTCTGCAAATTTTACTTTACATTTTAATTCTTAATTTTTCAAAACTGCTATACATTGATATTAATAAATATAAATAAAATTAGATTTGTTTTGAGCACTTTCTCAGACTTCTATGTTGCCTTTGAGATAAAGAAATATTAACCCTTGCTCTAAATACCACCTGGTATTTTGAGAAACTGGAATTTATGTTTCCTTTGGTACTAAAATAAGATTATCTATTTTCTACATTTTAGTAGTTTAAAATACAGTTAAGAAATTAAACTACTATATGTTGTTATACAAAAATTTATGCAAAAAAGATATATACACATACATACTTATATACAACTAAACATTTCAGTTTTTAAGTATCAACATACTATGTACATTGATTTTTTAATCTAGTGCTTTAAAAGGCAAGTATGGGATTAATTTCACAAACATACCTATAAATGTAGGCCCTATTTACTATGAAGTATTAATTTGCAAACCAATACATTTTAAAGAATAAACTTAGTTTCTATATTCGAAAACTTGCTATACTGGTCCAGTTTTACAATTGAAAAATCTAAGCAGGATACTGCATTTAAAATCTTACTACATGTGCCAGGTGGGAAATTTTTTTATTGCCCAACAATTAAAGTTAATAAAATAATTATTTATGTTAAATACAAATTAATAAAAATATTGTTTTCTCATTCTGACCCAGAAATAAAGAAAATAACTTGCCATTTTTTCATTCTTTCTAATCAAAAGAAACAGTATGGTTAAAAAAATGGATACATCATTTCATCACTTGAAATTTTTATAATATGTTTGGTTCCTCTGTAAAGGATAAAAAAAAAAAATTGATTCTCTTCTAAAACATGTATCTACTCACCCATATACCTACTGGCTACTGAAGGATATAAATTCAATTTATGCTCAATTAAATGATTAATAAGAATAATATGAATCAATAAATTTATATGCAAGTATTACTATATTACCAAGTTAAGAATGATTAGTCCTAATTATAAAAAGTCAGTGATCATGACTTAAGCAAAATTTTGACTGAAATGGTTATAGATAAAAATAAAAGGTAAGTACTTCTGTAACCAGTTACTAAATTCTATTTTGATAATAAAACTACTCTTTGATAGGAAACTACATTGTTTCTCCAAAATATAAGTATTCTCACTATCCAAATGAGTGTGGTTCAGAGTTTGGAGAGTGAGAACCTAAATTAAGAAGAATACTGCATTATCCCAATTCTTTGCTTCCTGGGTTTTGGACAGTGTTAGTAAGTTATCAGCCCTATCTAAAACAATTCCAAATCTATTAGGTTCTATAATTTAATTGATAATGAATTTGATAGTGGGAGTTTCCCCTCTGTTTCTGACTTCCAACATTATCTGAACATTAATAATCACCATAACCATAATATTAATTAAGCTTTTGACATCTGGGAAACCTAATATTATCATAATTGCTCTTTAAATTTAGCAATTTAGCACAAAAAAACAATTTAACAATTTTACACTAGCCTGAGAGGTAGCAGAAGCAAAACGACCTATTTCTCACTAATGAGAAAAGTGCACCTGCATTATTATTGGTTTTAGGAAAACTGAAAAGGGAGAAGGTCTAAGTAAGTATATTTCAAAGTTTGAACAATAAATGGTTTTATTTATTAAAACCTTAAATGATAAAATTCTCCTATACCACACACAAAAAATTACAGGAAAAGTTTAAAAATGGCTTTATTACCCTAATTATTTTTAAAAGCTATATTTTAGTTATTTAATGACTACAGGCCAGAAGAGTGTCAGGTCCTTAACATATATCTGCTAAACGTCAAGGAGTGAGCAACGAAAGAGGAAGGGAGCAAGGGGAAGAGAGAAGGAAGGAAATAAAGGACGACAAGAGTTAAATAAGAAAGGAGAGAAGGGGGCGCCTGGGTGGCTCAGTGGGTTAAAGCCTCCGCCTTCGGCTCAGGTCATGATCTCAGGGTCCTGGGATCGAGCCCCTGCATCGGGCTCTCTGCTCAATGGAGAGCCTGCTTCCCCCTCTCTCTGTCTGCCTCTCTGCCTAATTCTGATCTGTCAAATAAATAAATAAATCTTTAAAAAAAAAAAAGAAAAGAAAAGAAAGGAGAGAAAGAAGGGTAAGGAAGGAGACAGGGAATGGAGGAGGATACACTATATATTTTTAGGTGTTAAGAAAGTAAAATTTCTAGTGAATCACTACTTAGAAAGAGACATCGTTGTTGATTTTAATAATATAATAGCTAGAAAAGTTATTTCATTTTTCTCTTGCAAAGGAGAAAAAAGGATGTGCTGTTGAGCAACATAGTTTGAACTGAAGAAAAACCTCCATTGGGCTACAAAAGGCACGAATACAACCAATGTATGGAAAGTCCTGAGACACATATTTCAAGTTCACAGAAAGAAGAATTTTCTAAAAAATAAAATTTTATAGAAATTAATGAACTGTTGTCTTAAGTGGTGGATTACCCATGATTGAAGCTGTTTGATATGAATAGATGACTTATTTGCCAAAAATGCTTTACATGACCTAATTCATCTGACATTGGATATAATGTAGTATTTTATATATGTTACAAAATACATGCATCTATCTATGTAGTTGAATATTCCAATCTCAGGATAAGGTAAAAAGAGCATTTTTTTCATATCAGTTTCAGCAAGAAACTGTAAGATACTAAATAAAATGTTTTCCTTATTTTCCTTTTCTGATCCTTATTACAAAAATTAGAGACTGGGATAGAATATCTCAAAACTTTCATTCCACATGCCTCATGAATACAAAAGCAAGTACAACAAGGGTATTTTTCTTTTCTTTTCTTTTTTTTTTTTTAAGATTTTATTTATTTATTTGACAGAGAGAGATCACAAGTAGGCAAAGAGCAGGCAGAGAGAGGGGAAGCAGGCTCCCTGCTAAGTCGAGAGCCCGATGCGGGGCTCGATCCCAAGACCCTGGTACCATGACCTGAGCCGAAGGCAGAGGCTTTAACCCACTGGGCCACCCAGGCGCCCCAACAAGGGTATTTTTCTTAAAAGAAAAATGATATATAAGAGTTATTAAAAAATTGGGGCGCCTGGGTGGCTCAGTCGTTAAGCGTCTGCCTTCGGCCCAGGACAGATCCCGGCGTCCTGGGATCGAGCCCCGCATCGGGCTCCCTGCTCCGCGGGAAGCCTGCTTCTCCCGCTACCATTCCCTCTGCTTGTGTCCCCTCTCTCGCTGTGTTTCTCGCTGTCAAATAAATAAAATCTTTAAAAAAAAAAAAAAAAAAAAAGAGTTATTAAAAAATTGAAAGCAATGAAAACCATGAGATCTAAATTCCAAACTTAGACTGGAATTTAGATTTTGTTATTCTTTAAATATCCAATTAGTACAAACCTTCCCTTGGAATTACACTGACCTATTGCTACCAGTGATGCACACAGCACAAGTTCCCGTTGTTTGCTCATTTTGCTCATAGTAGTAAGCATCCACATGGGCTTCAGCAGCTTTTTTCTTCAAGATCTCTCCAAATGTGTCTGTCCCAATGCATCCAAAAAATGTTGCTGCTTTGTATGGCTGCTGAATCATCCACTGAAAAACAGGAACATAAATAATTTTAATGGCTTAGAAATATGGTATACATAGTATGGTGGCATAAAAAGGATGCTTTGTTAGATGCTGTAGCTGTTATGAATGGAGTTCCAATTCTGTACTAATGCTTATGGTAACAAATTTGATATAACAACCACACAAAATCTTATTATACTACATCCAGGGAGAGAAATAGAGCTTAGTGGGGTTAAGAACTCATAATCTACTCACATAGACTCTAGGTCAGTGCTAGCTCAATATAGAAAAATAATAGTTGAGTCCCAATAAAGTAGAGTAGTATTGTCATCAAAAGCCCAGAACCAATACTGAAGACTGTATGGGTTCAAATCTTGCCTATGCTAATTATTACCTGTATAAGTAACAGCATGTCCCTTAACATTTCTATACCTCATTTCCTCACCTATAAAGGGAAAAATATATAAATACACCTAATGAGGTTGTTGAGAATTAAACTAAATAATTTAATGTATATGCACTGTTGAGTATAGTATCCAGGACATAGTAAATGATATATGCTAGCTGTGGTGGTGACTATTATTTTCATATTTGTTGTAATTCATATGTAAATTAAGCTAAACTATGATTAAGCCTAATAAATTTTTCTAAAAATTCAAAAAGTGTTAAAAATTCTAATTCTAATATCTCAGTCTTTCAGTGGTCTCAAACTTTAATTTCCTTGCTATAAATTGACAATGGGTTGCTTTTAAAATGTATATTTTAAAATATACAACGAACTATTATCTTTCATAATTCTCAAATTCCTGAGATTTCTAATACTTACATTAGCTTTTCTAAAACTGTCATCTCTTTTGTTTCTAAAATGCAGATGAGCAAAATACCCCATATACTAAGTCAAAAGACATCAAAATCTTACCATATTCTCAAATATTTGAAGTATAAAAGAAATGCATGTATCTTTGAGAGTTAAAAGGATGAAGAGACAAAGAATAACAAGGAAACTATAAGATAAATATACAAAAACTGTCTAAGGATTTGTTCTGAAGATACATGTCCACAAATATAAAACAACATTTGCATAAGTACTCATTGAGACATCATTTGTAATACCAAAATGTTAGAAACAACCTAAAATCCATAGAAGACTGGTTAAATAAACTGATAAATCCCCTCAAGGGAACATTACACAGCAACTTAAAAAACAATCAAACAAGGATAAGCTATACAGAGTAATCAATCCATTTACATAGAGTAATTGCTAGTATATAAAATCCATTTATATAGAGTAATTATATAGAGTAATTCTTTTCTGAACATTAAAAAAAAAAGACTAGAGTTCAAAAGTGTGTCTGTATGTGTACATGTATGTTTTAAGAGACAGTGAGAATTAAAATCATATAGATCTTTTTAGTACATACACATACTCATTTAGAATTTATATATGTTTCCTTATTTCATAAAAAGAAATACAGAAAGAATAAACCACAAACTAAAGAAAAATGGTTTCCTATCAGGGTGGGTGGGAAAGGAATAAAGAAACCGAAACAGAAGATTCCTCTGAATGTGCCACTACACATAAAGCAGCTTTCTGAAATGCTAAAATTGCATATTTTTGAAAATGCAATTCAACTTGAATTTTAAATTCATTTGGAAAAAAAAATAATAAAGTTGAATACAGAGAAACAAAGAAATCAAAGAAAATATAAAATTGTAACATAATTCAATAGAAAAAATGCAAATAACTTGCATATACTATTATTTTCAATATACTAATATAAGGAACAAAACCCAAAAAATATTAGAGGATAGAATATTTGAAATTATTGACTCAGAAGAGCAAAAAGAATGAAAAAGATTGAAAAAAAACTTACAGAACTGGGCACCTGCATGGTGCAGTTAGTTAAGTGTCTGACTCTTGATGTCAGCTCTGATATGATCTCAGGGTTGTGAGATCACATGGAGCCTGCTTAGGATTCTTTTTCTCTCCCTCTCTCCCTTCCCCTCTCCCTCCCTCTCTAAAGAAGAAAAGAAAAAAAAAAAAAGAAAGAAAGAAATAATATTCACATTATGAGAATTGCAGAAGAAGAAGAAGAGAAAAAGGACAGAAAGTATATTTAAGACATTAATGGATGAAAACTTATTGAACATAAAAATAGACATCCAGACCCATGAGGCCAATAGGCTGAATATGAATAGGGTGACACTGAGATATAATTTGTCAAAAGTTAGAGACAAAGAAAGAATTTTAAAAGCAGCAAAAGAGGGGCGCCTGGTTGGCTCAGTGGATTAAAGCCTCTGCCTTCGGCTCAGGTCATGATCTCAGGGTCCTGGGATCGAGCCCCGCATCGGGTTCTCTGCTCAGCAGGGAGCCTACTTCCCCCTTTCTCTCTCTGCCTGCCTCTCTGCCTGCTTGTGTTCTCTCTCTCTGTCAGATAAATAAATAAAAATCTTTAAATAAAAAATAAAAATAAAAAAAATAAAAGCAGCAGAAAAAAAGAGAGAAGTTATGTACAAGAAAACCACTATATGATTATGGGTGGATTTCTCAACAGAAACTTTACAGGCCAGAAGAAAATGAGATGAAACAAAGTATTAAAAGAAAAAAAAACCTGTTAATCAAGAATTTTATATCCAACAAAGCTGTCCATCAGAAATGGAGGCATAAAGACTTTCCCAAACAAACAAAAGCTGAGGTAGTTCATACCACTAGACCCAGCTTATTAGAAATGCTAAATGGGAGGGAAAAAAAAGAAATGCTAAATGGAGTTCTTTGAGTGGAAAGGATGCTAATTAACATCTTAAAAATATAAGAAGGTAACAAAAAACTAACTGGTAATGGTAAATATGCCATCAAAGTTAGATTGTGTAATATGGTAATTGTGGTGCATAATTCACTCAGAACTTCAGTTTAAGTTTAAAAACATGAATGTAGTAAAAATAACTATAAACATAATAATCTGTAATTAGTTACACAATATAAAAATATGCAAATTGCAACAGCAATAACCTACAGTGTGAGGGGAAAGAGAAGTAAAAGTGTAAAATTTAGGAATTCTAATAAAGTTAAGTTGTTATCGTCTTAAAATAGAGTGCTGTAATTTTAAAATACTTTATGTAAGCCTCATGGTAACCACAAGGGGAAAACTTGTAGCAATTACACAAAATAACATGACAAAAAAGTCAAAGCCTATTGTTACTGAAAGGCATC
Source organism: Procyon lotor (assembly GCA_028646535.1). Taxonomy (NCBI): domain Eukaryota; kingdom Metazoa; phylum Chordata; class Mammalia; order Carnivora; family Procyonidae; genus Procyon; species Procyon lotor. The sequence continues at coordinate 26,387,699 of CM053617.1, read as the reverse complement.
AAAACATGAAAAATGACCACAGCGTAAGAAATAAGGAACAACATATCTACAAAACAATCAAGAAACAATTAACAAAATGGCAACAGTAAGTCCTTACCTATTGATAATTACAGTAGTCTCCTCTTTTTTTTTTTTTTTAAAGTAGTCTCCCCTTATCTGCAGAAGATATGTTCCCAGATCCCCAGTAGGTGCCTGAAACTGCTGATAATACTGATCCCTGTATTTATTATGATTATTTCCTATACATAAATATCCATTATAAATTTAATTTATAAATTACACAAAGAAATTAACAATAACTAATGATAAAAGAGAAAAATTTTAACAATATACTGTAACAATAGTTATGCGAATATGTTTCCTCTTAAAGTATCTTATTTCACTTTACTTGTCCTTCTTGGGATGGTAAGTGATGATAAAATGCCTAGATGATGAGATTAAGGTGAATAACATAGGCACTATGACACATAGCACTGTGCTACTACTGATGTTCTAATGATATCACAGGAAAAGGATCATCTGCATTCAGACCATCGTTGACTGTAGGTAACTGAAACTGTAGGCAGGGGGATGGGGTAATACTGTATTATAAATATAAACAGATTAAATTCTCCAATTTAAAGACACAGAATGTCTGAAATAAACAAACAACAGATCCAGAAATAAACAGATCCAACAAGATGCTGCATACAAGAGACTCACTTCAGCCTTCAAGACATATATAGACTGAGAGCGAAGGGATGGAAAAAGGCATTTCATGGAAATGGCAGCCACAACAAAGCAAGGGTAGTTATGCGAATATCAGACAAAATAGACTTTAAACTAAAAATGGTACGAAGAGATAAAGAAAGTCATTATATAATGATCAAGGGGCTAATCCATCCATAAGGTTTCACAGTCATAAATATTTATGTACCCAACACTGGAGCACCTAAATATTTAAGAAACACAGCTAAAAGGAGTAGTGAAAAGCAATAATATTTAGGGACATTAATATCCCACTCTTAATAATGAATCATCCAGATCATTCAGATAGAGAATCAGAGAATGGGAGAATAAGGTAATAGTGTATTTCAACAAAACTACAGAACAAATGGGCCTAACAGACAACTATAGAACATTCTATCCAACAGCAGCAGAACACACATTCTTCTCAAGTGCATTTCTAGGCTAGTTCATATGTTAGACCACAAAACAAATCTTAGCAAATTTATTAAGACTGAAATCATACCAAGTGTCTCCTTTGACTACAATGGCATGAAACCAGAAATCAATAACAAGAGGAAATCTGGAAAATTCACAAATATATGGAAATTAAATAACACTCTCCTGAAAACCCAATGGATCAAAGAAGAAATTAAAGGAGAGCAAAAAAATTTCCTTGAGACAAATGAAAATGGAAAAACAACATACCAGAATTTAGGGGATGCAGCAAAAGCAATTCTAACAAGGAAGTTTATACTAATAACTGCTTACACTAACTAATAAGCAAGAAAGATCCTAAATTAACAATCAAATATTATGCCTCATTTAACAAGGAAAAGAACAAACAGTCCAAAGGTAGATGAAGGAAGGAAATAATACAGAGTAAAGCAGACATAAATGAAATAGCGAACAGAAAACAATAGAAAAGATTAACCAAACTAAGGTGATTCTTTGAAAAGATAGGCAAAATTCACAATCCTTAGCTAGACTAACCAAAGGGAGAGGGAAAAAAAAGAGAGAATACAAATCATCAAAATTATAAACAAAAAAAGGAGGCATTACAACTGATACCACAGAAATAGGAAGGATCATAAGAGGCTACTATGAACAACAAACTAGACAACCTATAAAAGAAATGAAAAATTTCTTAGAATTTCTTAGAAACATATAATTTACCAAGACTGAATAAGGATGACATACAAAATCCAAATAAGAACAATTACCATTAAGGAGATTGAATCAGTTAACAAAAACTCTCTAAATGAAGAAAAGCCCAGGGCCGGATGATCTCAATGGTGAATTTTACCAAAGATTTAAATAGAAATTAACATTAATCCCTTGCAAACTCTTCCAAAAAACTGAAGAGGAGGGAACACTTTAATATTTGATTTATAAGTCAAACATTATCCTGAAACAAAAGTCAAATAAGGCCACTACTCGGCGGAAATAATGGCAGGCCAATATTCTGATGAACACAGATGCAAAACTTCTCAACCAAATACTAACAAACCGAATTCAACACCACATTAAAAGGATCATTCACCATGATCGAGTGGGATTTATGCCAAGGACGCAATGATGGTCTAATAAATACAAATGATAGAAGGAAAGAAAAAAAATCATATGACCATCTTAATACAGAAAAAGCATTTGACAAAATTTAATATCTGTTCATGATAAAAAACACTTAACTAAGCACAAAATCATATCTCAACAACAACATATATAATAAGCCCAAAGCTAAAAACATACTCAATGCTGAAAGATTAAAAGCTTTTTTCTCTTGTTCTCAGGAACAAGACAAGAATGCCCACTCTAACCACTCCTATTTAACACAGTACTAAAAATTCTAGCTAGAGCAATCAGGCAAGAAAAAAAAAGAAGGCATCATTATTGGAAAGGAAGAAGTAAAATCATCACTGTGATTTTATATATAAAAATAAACCAAAAAAAAAAAAAAAGCTAGAACTAATCAATTCAATAAGGTTGTAAGATACAAAATAAACATACAAAAATCAGTGGCATTTCTATACATTAACAGCAAATTCTCTGAAAAAGAATTTTTTCTTTTAAATTGTGGTCTGTTAGTCACCATACAGAATACTTATGGGTGGGACATAAGGAATAGCATGCAGAACATTAGGAGAATGAAGGGAAAAATGAAAAAGAATTTAAAAAATCATTTCCATTTACAATACTGGCAAATAAACAATAAAATACTTAGGAAAAAAGTTAATCAAGGTTAAAGATCTCTATGCTTTTTTTTTTTTTAAGATTTTATTTATTTATTTATTTATTTATTTATTTATTTATTTATTTATTTATTTATTTATTTGACACAGAGAGAGAGAGACATGGTGGGAGAGGGAACACAAGCAGGGGAGTGGGAGAGGGAGAAGCAGGCTCCCCACTGAGCAGGCAGACTGATGCAGGGATTGATCCCAGGATCCTAGAACCATGACCTGAGCCAAAGGCAGATGCCTGACAACTGAGCCACCCAGGCACCCCGAGATCTCTATTCTTAAAACTACAAGCTATTGATGAAAGAAATCAACAAGACACAAATAAACAGAAAGATATCCCATGTTCATGGATTGGGAAAATTAATATTGTTAAATTATCAATACTACCAAAAGCCATCTATGGGTTCAATGCAATCCCTCTCAAGATTTCAATGGCCTTTTTTTTTTTTAACAGAAACAAATAATCCTAGGGGCCACTGGGTGGCTCAGTGTGTTCAAAACCTCTGTCTTCGGCTCAGGTTGTGATCTCAGGGTCCTGGGATCGAGCCCCGCAGTGGGCTCTCTGCTCAGCGGGGAGCCAGCTTCCCTCTCTGCCTCTGATCTCTCTCTCTTTGTCAAATAAATAAACAAACAAACAAACAAATAAGTAAATAAATAAATACAACCTTAAAAAAAAAAAAAAAAAAGAAAGAAACAATCCTAAAATTTAGATGGAACAAGAAAAGATCCCAAATATCCAAAAAATATCCTGAAAAAAAAGTTCAAATCAGGAGGTGTCACATTTTCTAATTTCAAGCTATATACTATAAGGTTATCGTAATTAAAACAGCATGGTACTGGCATAAAAACAGACAAACTAACCAGTGGAACAGAATCAAGAGCCCAGGAATAAAAGCAAACATATACAGCCAACCAATACTTGACAAGGAAGCCAAAAAGACCCAAAGGAGAAAAGACAGTTTCTCTAATAAATTGTGCTGAGAAAATTTGCCATTCATATGTAAAAGAAAGAAACTTGACCCCCTAACTTATACCACTTAAAAAATTAACTTGAAGTGGATTAAAGACTTAAATGTATGTCATGAAACTCTGAAGAAACTATTGGAAAAAAACCCACCTTGACATGGGTCTTAGAAATTTTTTGGAAATCACAACTAAAGCACAAGCAACAATATCAAAAATAAACAAGTGGGACTACATCAAACTAAAAATCTTGCATTGCAAAACCAACCATCAAAAAAAAGTGAAAAGACAACCTATGGAATGGGAAAAAATATTTGTAAACCATATATCTGATAAAGGCTTAATATCCAAAACATGTAAAGAATCCATAAAACTCAATAGCACAAAAACCCAAATAATCAAATTTAAAATGGGTAAAGGACCCGAATAGACGTTTTTCCAAAGAAAATATATGATTGGCCAACAGGTATATGAAATGATGCTCAATATTGCTAATCATTAGAGAAAAGCAAATTAAAACCACAGTGAGATATCACCTCATGCCTATTAGAATGGCTATTATTGGGGAGCCTGAGTGGCTCACTAAGTTAAGCACCTGACTTCTGATTTTGGCTCAGGTCGTGATCTCAGGGTTGTGAGATGGGGCCCGATGTCGGCGCTGAGGATTCCCTCTCTCCTCTGCCCCTCTGCCCATCCCTTCTCCCAAAAAGGGGGGGCATTATCAAAAAGACAAGATATAACAATAATAGTGTGGCTGTAGAGAACCCTTAGAATTCCCACTAATGGTGGGAATGTAAATTGGTAGAGCTACTATGGAAAATAGTTTGGAGTTCCTCAAAAAAATAAAAATAGGGGGTGCCTCACTTGCTCAGTTGGTGGAACATGCAAATCTTGGATCTCCTGGAGTCATGAGTTTGAGCCTCATGTTGGGTGTAGAGACTACTTTAAAAAAAAATAAAAAATAAAAAATAGAACTACCATATGATCCAGCAATTCTATTCTGTGAATATATCTAAAAGAAATGAAAACAATAATTCAAAAAGATATTTGTAGGGGTGCATGGGTGGTTCAGTTGGTTAAACATCTGCCTTCGGCTCAGGTCATGATCAAGCCCTGAGATCAAGGTCCTGAGGTCCTGAGGTCCTGAGATTTAAGCCTCCCATCGGGCTCCCGGCTTAGCAGGTAGCCTACTTTTCCCTCTCAGACTGCCTCTCACCCAGTGCGTGCTCGCTCTCTCTCTCTATCAAAAAAATAAAATAAAATCTTAAAAAAAAAAGATATCTGTAGCCTCATGTTCATTGCAGCATTATTTACAATAGCTAAGATATGTAAGCAACCTAAGTGTCCATCAATGGATGAATGGATATATATTTTTTTATTCATGTAGAAAGCACAGTTAAATGATCAACCATGTCTGTTTTATGTGGTAAAATAGAAAACCAAAATCGATAACAAATTTTAGTATGATAATTTAAATAACTTAATATGCTACCAAAATAACAGGAAACTTCATTCAGTGAAAGTGAAGCCATTATGATGTAAGTAAGCCTAATTCAATCAAAGTTTACATGTTCAAACTATAATGTAAAAAAGGAGTGATATCCAAGCTTGAATCTAACTTGTAACTCTTCCATTACCAATCAATATTACTTAAACCTGTAAGACAAAAAATGAAAAATAATAGAAATATTCAGCAGATTTTGTTATAATTCCACCACTGAATACTTCATCACAGGAAACTGGCTAACATCCTATTTCTGATATGAGTACATCGAGACACTGACAAAAATACGAGAACTTTACTCTTGACCAGTAATTTCCATTTAAGTTTGTTAATCCATTGTGAGAGTTTATTAGGCCAAAGGAAGTACACAGAACTAATAGAAGCCAGGTTCACTGCTTCAGAGCACTTAATAACTTAGCTGAGTCATTAAGGATGTAATAATCAGAAAGCTATAATAAATTAAAAATAATTTTTAAAAAAATTTATAAATTAATTTGAAAAGAGTTTTATTAAAATTTTAGTAATTCCCTAACTTTACCTCAAAAACAATGTGATACCAATACCTCAACCAATCGGTGTCCTACCATTCTGACATCCAGTCAATAAACATTTAATGCATGTCTAGTAGAGGATAAGAAGATGAAAGTGACAGTGTCCCTAACGTAGTCATACCACTACATTTTCAGATTCTCCAGAAAAGAAATTCAACTCATTTCTTAACCTCTTACTATGCTGCTCCTTTTAGCTAAAACAAATTGCTCACCTTGTCTGTTTATACATGTATAGCACATCCTTAAACATCTATCTTTAACTCTCCTAAAGAGTCCAGAATTACATGTATGTTGTGAATAACTAGAGAACAAAATCAGAAGGAAACGAGCACAGAATTTTCAGACACTGGACAAAGGCAGACCAGGACTGTGGTCTCTAGTAGAAAAGAAACAAGGTAGGCCCGTACTTCATGTAGGCTCTCTGCCAGTAAGCAATTTCCCGATTGTGGTGTGGAGAGAAAGAAGGAAAACAGAGCCAGGCATTCTAGTGAAATCAGGAGACAGAGATAAGTGTTCAAGGAGAGTCAAGAGACTAGAAATTGAAGAAAAAAAATGTTTCAGAGACTAGTGTGCTAAAATCATAACTCTTGAGGCTTTGGCTGAATTCCATCCAATCTGTGCATATTTAAGGAATACATGAGATCACAAGGAATTAACATAAATGCTTCAGGATTAAAAATTGAGTTTATCAAGGCCTCAGGATCCAGTAGCAGCATACAAAAACCTAATGTAATTCTACATACTATCAAGGAACAGTTGAAAATTAAAATTAAGAAAATATTGTCATTTATAATCACATTAAAAATGAAACATATTGGGACAAAATTTGAGAAAATGAGTGCTAGACCTATACATAAAACACTCCAAAATTTGCTAAGGGAGAGAAATCTAAATAAATGGAGAGCTATACTAAATGCATGGATTAGAAAACTTAATATTCTTAAGATAGCAATTCTCCCCAAACTGATTCATAGATTTGTTGCAACAACCTCAATTGGTACCACAATAGGATTTCTGAAGATACCAAAAAGCTGATTCTATAAATTAACAGTAAAGGAAGGGGAGCTAGAAGAGTCAAAGGTTGGGAGGTATGTCAATGTGAAGTAAGCCAAAATTGCTAAACCCCAATTTCTTGAAATATAAAATGTAGATAATATAATGTATGATCTTATGAGGATGTTTCAAGAATTAGAAAAAGACTAAGAAGCCATGCAATTTAGTTCAGTAAATGATACTTATTATAGTTGGATCTCTTTTATACAGAATGAAAGGGCTCACACTATGTTTTAAGTACACTTAAATGGAGATCAAGAAAGCCACAGCCATAATTGGTAACTTTAAATAAATATGTGAATTAGTTGATTTCAATTTTAAAAGCAACAGTAAAGGCAGAATGTCAACTGAAAAGACCCAGGAGGGAGATTAATTGCAGCTGAGGGGATCAGAAAAGGCTTCCAGAGACAAGTGACATGATCAATTTATCTATGAACAATGAGTGTAAGATTCAAAAATGGCTATAAGCTGGAAAGAAAGTAGAGGCACTGAGTACATGCCTCCTTTCCTATCTTAGGAATTTTATTATGGTGTCCCTAAGGCAAAAGAAATTCTAAGTATTAAGTAGTTAGTTCCAAACAAGTTAATAAGTTATTTATTTCCTAACAATTTAGCAAATGTCACACACCGTAAAATTCTCAAACCTCGGAATCGGATTGAGTGCTGCCAATCCCATTTCCTGTTTCACACCGATTCTTGTGCAGTACCTCAGTTTGTTTTCTTTTTTCTTTTTTTTACCACCCAAAACCCAGCTTTGTAGAGTATCTGATACTACCAAAGGAATGTAGCAATCTAACGTTAAAACAAAAAATACCTGGAGCTAGCGGTTCATGCTGTTTCTAATAGGTGTCACTGTTTTGCTAGAAAATTTAAAATATCCCATTGACCCAATGTGGGTTTATTATAGAATCCAAGGCTCCTTAGCACACAGAGTGGAAAACAAAAGAGCATAGTGTTAACAAAAACAATGAAAAAGGGAAATGAAGAACTATTAGCAATATAATAACAGAGCACTATGTGCAAGGGAAGACTATGAGAAAAGATGATCCAGGTCAGATCATTAAATGCCACTTTAAGAAGGTGAGGCAGCAGAGGCACCTGGTTGGCTCAGTTAGTAGAAAATGTTACTCTTGATCTAGATGTGGTGAATTCGAGCCCCATGCTGGGTGTAGAGATTATTTTAAAAATAAATTTTAAAACCCTTAAAAAAAAAGAAGTTGAGACAGTATTTTGTAGATAGAAGGGTGTACACGAAGGTTTTTGAACAAAGGAATGAGATAAGAGATTATGCCTCATTAAAGTAAGAAAGCAGAAAATTTACAACTGAATTTAAATAGGTGCTGAATAAATGACACTTTAAGGTTCATATTAAGAGTCTTTAACAACATATAGAAAGACTTCTAGAGGCACCTGGATGGCTCAGTCAGGCATCCAACTCTTGGTTTTGGCTCAGGTCACGATCTCATCTCAGGGTCCTGGATGGAGCCCTGTGTCCAGCACCACGCTCAGCAAGGAGTCTGCTTGAGGATACTCTTTTCCTCTCCCTCTGTCCCTCCTCTCACTTGCCCATGCACTCTCTAAAATAAATAAGTTTTCTTAATAAAAAGGAAAAAAGAGATTCCTAGTAATATTAACTGCCTTCCAAATGAATTTCTTCTTTGTCACCTAATACAGTATTTAGGACAACATAACTGAAAATGATGCTCAAGAGCCAGTCACTTCTAAGATAATGCTATAGACTTTAATTCAATTCATAATAGAATAATGGAGAATGATACTAAAATAATTAAGGGATAAGTCAAAGATAAGCAATTTTATATCAGAAAACCCAATGAGGAATTTCAGGAAAACTGCAAACCACAACAAAAAGAAATTAAATGTCAACTGGGAAATAACAGTAATAAGCAGATTGCAAAGGTTTATGAGGAAATCAAAACTGAAGTAGTTGGTTAGGAAAACAGTGTATATCACACGGCTTAAAGGGCTGATTGTCTCAGATGACTGGTATGCTATCAAGCAACATAGTGAAACACAAACTTCAGAAATATTATTAAGGAATCTATTCTCCTTCTATAACTAGTAATATTATACTCCTTTCCTGACAAAACTGCTCTGCTTCCCTTGTTGGTAGGTGTCCTATTAATAAAAATTGATTCATGATAGTCCTACTGTTATCCCCAACAACCTTTAGTTATTTTTCTTGTTAAATACCTGTTAACATCTATTTATCAGAAGAAATTTTATGAAACTTTGGCCTAGTAATAAAAAAGCATAAATGTTAGACTCAGATAAATATAAATTCATCCAGTTGTGTGACAGTAAATTATATACTCTACATGACTTTTATTTCTTTCAGATTTACTGTGAGAATTAAATAGAATAAGCAAAGTGCCTATAGCAGTGCCTGTTATATAGTATCAAGGATGACAAAATAATAACAGGGCACTGAGATATGATTAAAAAAAAACTTTTAGTCTGATTTCATTCAACTCGTTCCATAAATATTTGTGATCATGTACCAGTTCTTGGGTATTATTATAGTAAATAATGGATAAAGCAGCATTTCTCTCTCTTTTGTAGGCTACCTTTGTTTTCCCTATCCCTTGGTGTTCTGTAGGCCTGGATCCAACCAAGGATTATCTATCCTTTTCACCTTATACACTTTTTCTGGATATGATCTAATCTGTCCCCACAATTTAAATTCCCATCTATACACTGAGACTCCTCACTTTTATCTTTACTTTAGACCTGTCTTCAGATCACTGATCTGAATATCCAAATGCCTTTCTTGCCACTAAATCTAGACGTTTCTACTTCTATCTCCATTATTACCACTTGAGCGCAAGCCACCATCTTCTCTCAATTAGACTATTCTGAAAGCTTCTTTAAAATTTTTGCTGAAATATACTCACATATCATAAAAGTTACCACTTTAAAGAGTATAGGTCAGTTGTTTCCTATATATTCACAAGGTTGTGTAACCATCATCACTATCTAACTCCAGGACGTTTCATCTCTCCTAGAAGAAATCTGAGTCCAGGGGCCCCTGTGTGGCTCAGTCGGTTAAATGTCCGCCTTTGATTCAGGTCATGATTCTATAGTCCCAGAACTGAGCCCCGCATCTGGCTCTCCACTCAGTGGGGAGTCTACTTCTTTCTCTGCCTCTCCCCCCACTCGTGTGTATGCACACATCCTCTCCCTCAAATAAATATAATCTTAAAAACAAAATTTGTGTCCCTTAGCAGTTATGCCCCATTCTTCTCCCCACTCTAACTTCCATGACCATTTGCAAAAGGTCCCCCTGCCTTCAGTTCTTTTGTGTGTGTTTATATTTATTTTATTATTTTTTTATTTTTTATTGTAATTCCGGTTAACAATGTTGTATTAGTTTCAGGTGTACAATACAGTGATTCAACCTCCTGCCTTCACCTTGTCTTCCTCTTATTCACTATACTTTGAGTTATCTTTCAAAAACGTCATTCAAGCAGAGTTCAAACAATTTCATGACTGAACCACCAACTGCCTCTCCAAGTTCATCTAAAGGGATTCACTCTCTGGAGTGCAATGTTCTAGTACCATTCCATTCATATTTTATCTCTTGTTCTTTCTAGCTTAGATTACAGGCCTTACTTTCTTGGGTAAGCTATTCTTGAACACTAGATTAAATGCCCATGTTTCATTTTGTCATAGCAAAGTGTATCGATTCCACTTAATTATAATTTCCTGTTCAACACATTTGTTTTCCTGGCTTTTGTGAAAGATCTATAGGGTACACTTCTGTATCTAGAAGGATGCCTCCATACTCTATATACTTAAGTATCTATCAAATAAATGAATGAACAGAAAAGGCATAATCCTCTCTTCTTCTAAGCTTACACTTTAGGGTATATAAAAAATACCAGAAAAAAGTACATTACCATTGAGGATTTTTGGGGAAGATGATGGAATAGGGAGAATCCTGAGGATCTCAGAGAGATCACCTTTTTGGTGAAAAAGGGTAGGACAGGGCACCTCAGTAATGCAGTTGGTTAAGTGACTGGCTCTTGATTTTGGCTGAGGTCTTGATCTCAAGGTCATGGGACTGAGCCCTTCATTGGGCTCCATGCTCATGGGAGAGTCAGCTTGAGGATTTTCCCCCTTTCCCTCTGCCCCCTCAACTCACCACCCCCCAAATAAATATATCTTTCTTTTCAAAATTTTTAAGGTTCTATTTATTTATTTGAGAGAGAAAGAGAGAGAGGGAGAAGGAGAGAGAGAGAGAGTGCACGCACACAAGCAGGGGGAATGGCAGGCAAAAGAGGGAGAAGCAGGCTCCTTGCTGAGCAGGGAGCCTGATGCAGGGCTCAATCCCAGGACCTTGAGATCATGACCTGAGCTAAAGGCAGAGGCTTAACTGACTGAGACACCCAGGTGCCCCAAAATAAATAAAACTTTAAAAAAAAAAAAGGGTAGGAGAGGTGGAGACGTGGTTGGTAACCAAATCCACTGTGTGACTAGCCACAAATGAGAGGGATAACACATGCACTGAAGGGCAAGCAGACCAAACCTCATACCAGGCACTTCCAACACTGGAGACCTACACTGGGAAGGCAGCTCCCCGTAACATCTAGCTTTGAAAACCAGTGGGCCTTAACTCCAGGAAAGCTGGGGGGTAATAGAAAACTGAGTCTGCACTCTTAAAGAGCCAGTATACTGAATAACTCCGCTCAGGACACGGCACAGAAGCAGCACTCTGAAAAGCACCTTGAAGGCCATATAATGACTAATATTAGAATATGTGCCTATGAGATAGGGATCTGCAAAAGGATTTCCCACACGCACCATGTCTCTTCCCCTCCCCTGAGCCTGGATAGTTGAGGGCTCTCAGAAGCTAGCACCAACACTCTCCATCTACCTTGCTAGCACCTCATGACTCAACCCAGTGTGTTCCTGTGAAGATGGTCCTTCCAAAGTGGCTCTTGCCCCACTGCACCCTGCAGGCAGGACTTATCAGGACAGGCACTACTCCAAAGTAGCCCCTGGTCTGCGGAGGGGAAAAGATAAGCCCATATACCAGTACACCCACACTTTCTGCAGCTGAGCCTCTTAGTCTGCTGTGCAGAGAGCAAGCCCTGCCCTACAGTGTAGTAATTTCTTGTACATTGGCCTTGGAAATATTTTTATGGCTATGTCTCCTCAGGCAAGAGAAACAAAAAGAAAAATAGACTATTGGGACTACACCAAAATAAAAAAGATTCTGCACACACAAAAAGAAACCATCAACAAAATAAGAAAATACCTACTGAATGGCATAATATATTTGTAAATGTTATATCCAATAAAGGATTAACATGCAAAATATATAAAGAACTTAAACAATTTGACACCAAAAACCACAAACAATCCGATTAAAAAATGGACAGAGGACTTAAACAGACAATTTCCCAAAAAAGACATACAGACAGATGGCCAACAGACATATGAAAAGATGCTTAACATCATTAATCAGGGAAATGCAAATCAAAACCACATGAGGTAACACCTCACACCAGTCAGAATGGCTAGTATTAAAAAGACAAGGAGTAAGAGTTGGCAAAGATGCAGAGAAAAAGAAACCCTTATACACAAATGGTGGGAATGTAAATTGGTGCAACCACTGTGGAAAACAGTATGACAGTTTCTCAAAATACTAAAAATAAAAGAGTACCTGCGTAACACATTTGGTTGGGTATCTGACTTTTGGTTTCAGCTCACGTAGTGATCTCATGGTGCTGGGATCCAGCCCTGTATGGGGCTTGGCAGGGGAATCTGCTTGAAGATTCTCTCTCTCCCTCTCCCCCTGCTCTCTCTCAAATAAACAAGCCTTTTTAAAAAAATATTCGAGCTGAAGGCAGACACCTAACCAACTGAGCCACCCAAGTGCCCAAATATCTGATCTTAAAAAAAGAAGTCTGGAGGGGCACCTGAGTGGCTCAGGCGTTGGGCGTCTGCCTTCAGCTCAGGTCATGATCCCAGCGTCCTGGGATCGAGCCCCGCATCGGGCTCCCTGTTCCGCGGGAAGCCTGCTTCTCCCGCTACCATTCCCTCTGCTTGTGTTCCCTCTCTCACTATGTTTCTCTCTGTCAAATAAATAAAATCTTTAAAAAAAAAAAAAAAAAAAGAAGTCTGGAAAAAGTCTTCAGAAACAGAATTCAATACAGCACAATGTTGTTCCACAACAGTAAGTGAAATTACTAAATTCCCTTATATAATGAAATGCTGTTGTTGATGATGTTGTAAATATGTGGCAATATCCTGATGGTGTTCAGGAAACACAACTCCAAATTATGGCAAACTGGTTGAAGGAATTTGAGAAAACAGCAGAAGCAGGATGGTCACTCTGACCTTCCTCCCCTTCTTCCCTGAAACAGGTCATAAAACCTTCATGTGAGAGATACTTTCCCTCTATCTGGAGGAAAAGAGCACCTTCATCTCCAAAGACAAAGGGACCATAAGAATATTATAAAAAGACGTTGCTAAATTTCCCTCAGTTTTACTACACTTGTCTCATATTCTCTGACCTATCATGTTTCTACAAAATTTCCTACTATTGGGGCGCCTGGGTGGCTCAATGGGTTAAAGCCTCTGCCTTCAGCTCAGGTCATGATCTCAGGGTGCTGGGATCGAGCCCTGCATTGGGCTCCCTGCTCAGCGGGGAGCCTGCTTCCCTCTCTCTGCCTGCCTCTCTGCCTACTTGTGATCTCTGTCTCTGTCAAATAAATAAATAAAATCTTTAAAAAAAAAAAATTTCCTACTATTCATCAGACCTATCATAAAAATACACAGGTCAAACTGTTTCTTTGGGTCTTCATTTTCTAATGAAGACTATGTCACCACATCCTTGTATTAAATAAGTCTGTTTGCTTTGTCAGTTTAGTTTTCAGACCTAGCAAGGGACCTGAAAGGGTTCAGGAATATTTTTCCTTCCCAACGCCCAAACAACTTCAAATTAAAGGAGAATGTAGGAAGAGCTGCTGTGGAATTTAAAGGACATTTTTATTCACCTATATATTTATTATAATTTAAAATTAATTTCTAAATCATATTATGATTTTTTGCATATATTCCACTTTTCCCAAGCAACTTAAGAAAAACTACACTAAAACCAAATTAAACCAAAGATTAGCTAAAAAAAAAAAACACCCCACTATAATTAGCCAAAGGTGAATTAGAAAATACCAATATACTTAAGAGCTAAATTAGTGAGTATTTACCATATGTCTGCCATTATGCTAGTTCTTTATCTAACTATCTCTCAATTAATCTTAACCACCAGACACAAGATAAATACTATTCTAATTCACAGGTGAGGAAGCAGAGTCAGTAGGTCAGCAGTAGAACTCGATCTGTATGATTTCAGAAAGTATGCTCTCAATCATTACTCCAGATATGAGGAAAGAAAGGGAAGTGAAGAAAACCATGGGATGGGTGTCATCAGACCTCAGTCACAGAACTAACTGGCTTGAAAAGGAGTAACTATGTAACCTTGTACAAGTATTTAGTTTCTCTGGTTATCATTGTCCTTCATTGTGAAAGTCAGAAAACTATGGTGATTTTCTAAAAGATCTATCACTTCAAGCTATGAAAAGAACTGAAGAATATATGGTATACATCAAGGAAAAAATCCAAATAGAACTTTATTATGGCCAATTAAAACCAGTACAGAAAGGTAAGGAGGGTGAGAAACCTTTAGAGAGAAAGCACAGTGGTCTTTAGAGGTAAAAATGTCACTCAGATGCATTTGCCCAGAAATTCTACAAAATCCACAGAGAAGCATGCCAACTAATAACCAAAGAGGAAGAAAAAAATTGAGGAAAATCCTTCTCCTTTACTATTTCTAACATAGTTGTAAAAAGCAAAATCCCTCAAGGCAGTAAACATCTGCCCATCAACACCTATCAGCAGCAACATCAAAAACATAAGGCAAAGGTCAAGTCAAAGTTTATTGACAATGATGAACTATGACAGCCTCTATTAAATTACCCCTTCCTTCAAGGTGTATGTGATCAAAGCAGCAAAGATATTTTCACTCAGTCACATAACAAGCTATTTGTTGAGATTGAAACATCTGGTCAATATCTCCTAACACTGCAATTTCATGCACAGTTAGCATTAGGGCACATTTCTTCTCCTCTTCTTACAGGGTCCATAAGGGTGGCACATATGGCTGATCATTTCATTCAAAAAGGATTCAATTCAAGGCATTACACACAATCGTCTATGCTTTATGGTGTTTTAAGTCTACCTGCCATCGTTTTCCATCATCATTGCTCACTGCTGTTCTCTTCTACTATAAAAGCCTGCAAATATGACAGAGCACTTAAAGCTTAACAGCTTTCCTCCACTGGAGTTAGAAAGCATTTAAGGCAAAGGAATCTATAAAGTGGCAAGTCATTTTCCATTGTCAAAAACTCCCAATACATTAAACTGTTTACCACTTTATTTACCATTTAAGCGAAGATCTAATATAGATTGAAAAAATAATTTTAATGTCAAATCAAATGCTTAATTTTCTGCATGACAGAATTATGAAAGTATATTCTTTTGGTATGATTTTAAGTTACAATAAGTGACTTGAAAACAATATTATAGAAACATTTAAAAATTAATTTTAATAGGGGTCTTCAGAATATATTTTTTAACTTGACAAAGAGCAATTCTATACTAAGAGGATAGTAATGCTACAATTTTATCAGTACCATATGCTGAAAATTTTCCTCTTGAAATTCATGCTTTTGTTGTCATGGTAACAGGGCCCTTTCTTAAACACTTATAGTAGTAAACCTGAACTCACACCATAGATATCTCTTTTTCTCTTTCTTACTCTAGGATAAGGAAAAAACAGGGTGGGGGTAGCAGACATCTTCGAAGCTACTCTTTCAGATTTCCTTTGACCCATATCCCTGACAAGCAGCATAGCTGTAGGAGTAGAATTGTCTTCTGAGGGGCGCCTGGGTGGCTCAGTAGGTTCAAGCCTCTGCCTTTGGCTCAGGTCATGATCTCAGGGCCCTGGGATTGAGCTCCACATCAGGTTCTCTGCTCAGCAGGGAGCCTGCTTCTCTCTCTCTGCCTGCCTCTCTGCCTACCTGTGATTTTTCTACTCTCTGTCAAATAAATAAAAATGATATCTTAAAAAAAAATATGTATTTTATTTAAAAAAAATTGTCTTCTGAAATATAAGAATTTGCATAGACAATAACCAAATGAATTTCAATAACGACATACTATTCTAGTGATATAGAACCACTTATGACCACCTTACAATAAGCAATATTACAATGTCTGCTTAAAGAAGGAGAATATCAAAATAACAAGACTGAACTAAAAACTTAGGTGTAATGTCCAGGACTGCTACCCTAGCAGATAATGTAAATATGTTGTTTATTCATTTGTTCATTAATTTCATCAGTCAATCAACTCTAAAGTTACTTATTGAATGGGTCTATAGGCCAGGCACCTGGCTGGCACTGGAACACAAAATTAAACACATCAGACATGTTGCTGTCTCATGCAGATTCCATGCAAAGCAAAACAAAATGCAAAACAAACAAAAACATTAAACAAAAATAACTGTAAGAAATGCTATGAAGGAAAAGCAAATGGCTGAGAAGGACAATGGGTGACAGAGAGGGGCAAGGAAAAGTACTTTAAGTAGACCTAAGGACATTTAAATTGAGACATAAAGTATGTAAATCAGCTAATCAGGTACAGAGTAAGCTTAGGGGTTGGGGAATTTTGCAAACAGAAATACCAGATGCAAAATCTTCTGTGGCAAGGAAGAGGTTGGCATATTCAAAAAACTGAAAAGCAGTGTGGCTAAAGCTCAGTGAGGGTGCTGAAAAGTAGCTAAGATAAATCTGGAAAAATTTGCAAGTCTCAGAACATGCACACCTTGCTGGCAATGGGAAGGAGAATAAATTTTATTCAGGGTACAACAGGATGTCACTGAAGGGTCTTTTTTTTTTAAAGATTTTATTTATTTGACAGCGAGAAACACAGCGAGAGAGGGAACACAAGCAGAAGGAATGGTAGCAGGAGAAGCAGGCTTCCTGCTGAGCAGGGACCCCGATGCGGGGCTCGATCCCAGGACCCTGGGATCATGACCTGAGCCGAAGACAGATGCTTAACGACTGAGCCACCCAGGCGCCCCGGGTCTTAAACAAAAAAGCAAAATTATCAAATTTAAATATGGATCACTTTTGCTGGTGTATATAAAAGGATTTTATACTGTATATAAAAGTAGAGAAAGTAAGATCAGTTAGGTGTTATTCACATCCCTATCCAGTCCTTTGAAAAAGCTTATTGATTGTATCCTTAAATTATTTCCAGATTTTAACTCCCTTTTTTCAACCACTTTTCATTAATTCCACTGATATCAATCATCTAAGTTAACATAACCCCTTGTTTGGATTGTTGCAATAGTTTCCTAATCTCCTTGCTTCCATCTTTGATATTTTCCTTTTAAAATGTTAAGTCACTGAATGCCATTCCTTTGCTCAAATCCTACAATGCTCTCCATATCACTCATTAAAAAGCAAAAAAACCTTAGTCTATGAGGCCCTACAGTATCAAGTCACTCTCCTTTACCTCCTGCTGTCTCTTTAACCTCATCTCCTTCACTTGTCATATTCTGCTCCAACCAAACACAACTCCTTAAAGGATTCTGAAACATGCCAAGCATGCTCTCCCTTAGCAACTGCTGACATTGCTACTAGAATGGATTTCCTCAGTTAGCCAGATGGTTCTTCCCTCATCTTGAAAGTCTGTATTCAAATCTCCTCTTCTCAAGAAAACTGTTCCCACACATCCCATTTAATATTGTAAAATGCTTCTTTTGTTCCAATATTCCCAATACCACAGTCTTCTACTTTTTATCCCTATTCTATTTTCTTCATATATTACATTCACTATGTTTCTCCCTTCCACTAAAATATGAGCTCCATGAAGGTAGGAAATTTTTATCTTTTGCTCATCAATGCATCCCCAGCATTTGACACATACTCAATAGGTATTTGATGAATTGTATCTTAATAAGAGATCAAGAGATAGCAAAAGAGATATCAATAGATATCATTTATTTATATGCTATCATTACATATTCCTAAAACAGCATATTTATTTTAAAACAAGAAAAAAATGACAATAAAATAATGCTTCCAAAAATATTAGCTATTAATATTACTGAAGGGTGCATGTTATCACTGCCATTATTTAATAGTGTTATGGCAAGCATAATTATATCCTAAAATTAAATAAAGCACTAAAAACACTGAAAAGATAAAAACATAATGTCACAATCTGTAAAAGAAAAGGAAAACTTACCAACATTTTTAAGTTCTGCAATATTATGGAAAACAACCCACCCTTCATTATAAACCATGAGATAGGAACACTATAATCTCTCTTTTACAGACGAAGAAACTGAGGCACCTGAAGTAATAACCCAGGATTTGAATCTAGACATTTTAAAAACAAAGCTCAAGTTTAAACCACTATTCTATAATGATCCCTGAAGAGGATCCACTAAAAAATTATTAAGAAATAGTAAAGAGAATTTGGAAAGATATTCAGTTACTGAAACATGTATTTAAAGTCTCTCATATACATTAATAACCTATTGGAAAAACAAGGAAAGATTTCTACATAGAATAGTACCAAGAGGAAACCACACTGAACCCACTGATCAATATTAGCATCACTAAAAGTGGAACAAAAAGATATGATGTGTTACAAATGAGAGATAATAAAAATAACAGAGTATCAGTTTTAAGATTCTTGCCTAAGGAAACAAAAGCTGCATCTAAACAAACCTCTAGCTCTAACTATAGGCAAAGACTAAATAGGAAGCAACTAATGAAATACAGAGAGTAAGATATTTTACAAATAACCCCGTTTCTCTTAAAAAAACAACAACAACAAAACTTTAAAAAGGGGGAAGAAGCAAGGGGTGCCTTGATAGCTCAGTGGTTAAGCGTGCGCCTTCCGCTCAGGTCATGATCCCAGGACGGAGCCCTGCTTCAGGCTCCCTGCTCAGCAGGAAGCCTGTTCTCCCTTTCCCACTGCCTCTGCTTGTGATCCCTCTCTCCCTTTGTCTCTCTCTGTCAAAACAATAAATAAAATATTTAAAAATAAATACACAAAAGGGGGAAGCAGGATTACTAACTGATACAAAGTATAAATGCAATGCTTGATTCTTATTTAGATCCTGATTCAAATAAACCTATCACAAATGTGTATTTTTGAAACAATTATGAAAATCTGAATTGGAACTGGATATTAAACAGAATTAAGAAATTAATATTTTAAGGTAATAGTATTTTTTTCTTAAGTGTCATTCTTAGAAAGGCAAACAGGACTAAAAGGTGAAATGCCCAGAGAACTGAGACTTACCTCTTGTGAGAAGAAGAAAAAAAGTTGGCCAAATGCTGATATTTATCAAAGCTAGATAACGGGTACACGAGGTTCATTACACTATCCTATTTTTTAAAATATATACTTATTTATTTGAGGAGGGGCAGAGGGAGAGAAAGAATCTGAAGGAGACTCCCTGCTTAGCACAGAGCCCCAATCTCTGGACTGTAAGACCATGACCTGAGCTGAAATCAAGAGGTGGACATATAACCAACTGAGCCACTCAGACTCCCCTATACTATTCTACTTCTGTGTAGGTTTGAAATTTTCTATAATAAAAAGTAATATACACACATACAAAGTGGGAAATTAAAATGAAAATCTTGATGGAGAAAAAAAACACTCTAAAAAGTTTATTATAAAAATATTTTCTCTCTAGTGAACCTATAAATTCCAGTGTGATATTTTGAAAACATCAGTATGATCCTTCAATTCATCTGAGGAGATGATAGTAAAGTACATTCTGAAAAGAATGAGTAACAGTGAGAGCCGAGGGGACCTGGCTGGCTCAGTCAGTAAAACACGTGACTTGTTCTCTGGGTTTTGAATTCAAGCCCCTTGTTGGGTGTGGAGTTTACTTTAAAAAAAAAAAAAATCATGTGGAGAGAGCTGGGATGGAAGGACTTACTACCAGGTATTAAAAAGTATTATTTAGCAACTGCAATTAAAACAATTTGGTACTGACACAGAAAGAAATCAATAAGAAAAGACAGAATTCAGACACAGACCCAATGGTAATTACCTATGGCAATACAGTATAGGATATAGATGACATTTCATGGAGATGGCAAAAGAGCAAATTATTCAATACACTGAGCTAGGATAAGTACACAGTCATTTTGGGGGGAACTCCCCTCACCCATTAACCAAAGATGTGTAAAATGCAGAAATGTAGGAAATTCAGCAACTTACTTTAAAACTTCAAAACACAGACTTCCTGAATGAATTCCAACTAGTATAAAGGAAAATACTGATAGCTGTGACCAGATACAAACCCAAGATCACTACCCAGGAAAAAGTGTGTGCATGTGGCAGGGAGTAGAGTGCATAGGAAGAGGTCAGTATCCTTAATACATGAAGCACTCTCAAAAATCAGTAAGATCCAGGGGCTCCTGGATGGCTCAGTGGGTTAAAGCCTCTGCCTTAGGCTCAGGTCAAGATCTTGGGGTTCTGGGATGAAGCCCGATTCGGCTCTCTGCTCAGCAGGGAGCCTGCTTCCCCCTCTCCCTCTGCCTGCCTCTCTGCTTACTTGTGATCTCTTTGTGTCAAATAAATAAAATCTTTAAGAAAAAAAATCAGTAACATCCAAAAGTTTGTCACAAGGATGGCAGCTCTTGAGAGAATAATGACCATAGAGACAAGCAATAATACACATACTCCTTCAATTTAGGTAAAGAATATAAGCATTTAAAATATCGAGAAAGCTACACATAGAAATCTAACTGCAGCACTTTGCAAATACAAGAGCAATCTTCATTGGCTTTCAAATCCGTATTAACGACTGATGCTAACGTGTTGATGCTATTTCCTGTTAAAAGTGAGGATGCCATATGTCTTTGAAGAAGCTGGCTTTGCCATTCTCATCATACTGCTGAGGTGCTTATGCTATTCTGGCCTCTCTTGATTGAATCTAAAAGACATTAGCTTTGAGCCTGCCTATCCACCAAGTATAAATAAGTGGTAATAACTGTATTATAGTACCAAGTGTTAATTTGTGAGGCCAGATGAATCACAGGACAATTTCCCAAGCATATTTTTATCTCTGGTGGTCCCATGCTTTAGCCTGTCTTTATCTATTCTTATAATAAAAGAAATAGCAATGAATAATAACCACATACATTTTTTGCAAAGTAATATCAGATAAATACACAGTAACACAAGACAATTAAAATGTTAAGAGTTCTGGGGTGCCTGGGTGGCTCAGTGGGTTAAAGCCTCTGCCTTCGGCTCAGGTCATGATCCCAGGGTCCTGGGATTGAGCACCGCATTGGGCTCTCTGCTCAGCAGGGAGCCTGCTTCCCCCCGCCCCCCCCCCCCCCCCCCCCCCCCCCCCCCCGCCTCCCTGCCTACCTCTCTGCCTACTTGTGATCTCTCTGTGTCAAATAAATAAATAAAATCTTTAAAAAAAGAAAAAAAAAAACCTTTAAAAAATTGTAAAGAGTTCAGGAAAAAAACTTACATGCAAATAATTCAAGGAGAATCTTATCAGTAGCTCAATTATAACACCATCAGAATAAAAATGTTACCGGGCACACACCATGGAATTATATACTTGTTAATCCAATAAACTTCTATTAAGCTCTTATTATATTTAAAGTACTCTATGAGGGAATACAAGCTCAAATAAGACCTTAAGGAGTTCACAGGCTACTGAAGAGGCAGCATGGAAACAATTAAAACACAGTGAGCATTACAAGGGAGACATGCACAAAATATTCTGAGAGCACCAAGAAGTTTGAGAGTAATGATAATGTCAAAGAGAAAATGACGAGCTGGCTGTTGAAGATTGAAAATTTGACCAGGCTGAGAACAAGTAAAAGAAAAGTACATTACACAGAAAAATATCTGCAAAAACACAGAGGAATACTATGTTCAAAGCTTACTCAGGGAATTAATAAAGCACAGGGTCCATAATTGCATATTTTATGATAGACTACTCATCCATAATACTGAAAAGCAGGCTGGAATCAGAGTTACATGATAAAAATGTATTTTAGGTAGATAATTTTGGCAACAGTGATCAGAAAACTAAACAAAAAATGTTGGGAGACAATTCTCCATGGGTCTATCATGTCTCTATAGGTCTTTATCAAATTTTGTTCTTTCTTTTTTTTAATGGCAAACAGCCTTAAAAGATAAAGATGGTGACTTTATCTCAGAGTAAGTACCTTTAAAGATTGGGGTTTCTTAAGTTCAAGATTACTCAATCGAGATATAAAGTACTAACACAACTTCAACCTGGGTCAATCTGCACATTGCCCCTGACTAGGGAGACAAGCAAAACCAATAGGAATATGAAACTCGAGCTTCCTGCTGTGCTTTGAGAAAAATTCATTTGTCTCTGACACAGTAGGCTCTTGTCTCCTGTCAACATCTATGAAACTGTAGAAGACTAATTTGTTAGCTTGCAAGCGGGGTAAAATCCAAGACATTTCACTGTTTTTGACAAAAACAAGAGGAGACCAGGGCAGGTCACAGGAAGACCAATTACCAAACTAGACGGTATTAAGGAAAGAAACAAAGATCTCAACATTAAGAATTATAAAGAAAAAAGGAAAGAGATGTAAGAAACATATTTTTTAGAGACAAAAAGGACAAGATTTGGGACTGGTTAAATGTGGGATGTATGGGAGAGTATAGGTTGAGTATGACTATGATGTCTCTCATTGGATGACTGATGGTTATGTCATTAACAGGAAAAGATAATATAAGAAGATAGGAGTAAGTGCAATAAAAAATCACAGAGTCTGAATATATAGAATTAAGAAGATATTAATGTAGAGATACCTACTGGATTATTGCAAATTAGATTTGTAGTTCCATTAAGAGGTCAGGAATAGAGAAAAATCACTGAGAATCAGCCACTGGAAAAGGATAAGAGGACCCCTGGAAGACTCTAAGAACTTGTCAGGGTATCCACAAAGTCAACTTTCTTAATGTTCAATTTTCAAAATATTTAGATGTTATTTGCATTTTTACTATGTTGACATTTGCTTTCATACTGCAAATTTCAATATGAAACTCTTGGTACCTAGGAAGAAAAAAAAGGCAGTGGAATCTTTTGCAGTGGACTGCAAGTTGTAGAAGCAGTCACCAAATTTATCACAACCTTGTGCTCATTTTAAAAAGATACCAACTAAATTTAAGAATTTTGGGGGGCGCCTGGGTGGCTCAGTGGGTTAAGCCTCTGTCTTTGGCTCAGGTCATGATCTCAGGGTCCTGAGATCAAGCCCCGCATCAGGCTCCCTATTCAGTAGAGAGTCTGCTTCCCCCTTTCCCTGTAACTGCCTCTCTGCCTACTTGTGAACTCTTTCGCTCTGCCAAATAAATAAAATCTTTAAAAAAATTTTTTTTTGGAGAAGCAGTAATAATCATTGATTTTTATTAAACAATGACGCTTACATATACATCTTTTTAATTCTCTGTGTATGAATGAAGTACAATGGTTTCCAGAGGAAAAAAAGTACTTGTGCAATTGCATTTCGACATGAACTGCTCTTTTTATAAAAAAAAAACAACACAACAACTTTTTATTTGAAAAAAATGATTGACAGACAAATTATAGCTATTCAGATGTGGGTATTTGGCAGACATTTTCTTGAAAATGAAAAAAAAGGGAAGACTGCCACTTAATAAAATAACTGTCAGGAACACTGCTAATAATAAAATTTGATCTTTCAACTGAAAATTGTAATTGTGTAAAACTCATATATACCACAGTAAGATTTCCAATACATAAAAGACCATCTTCTTGAGATTGGTAGAGATACTGACAAATAAGACATTTTACATTTCCAAGATCTGCATAATAAACAAAAAATTTTGCAAATGACCAATGCACCACAGTAAGTCATATATGGGCAGAAGAGTTAAATAGACCAAAGGATATTTTTAAATATATAGCTTTGTTGAGATACAGTCCACACACAATACAATTCATATTTAAAGTGTACAACAATTCAATGGCATTTAGTATATGCAGACTTGTTCAAGCATCACTACATTAATTTTAAAATATTTTCAACATCTGACAAAGAACCCCTTAAAACTTAGAAATCAAACCCAAACCCCTGTGCCCAGAAGCCCTAGGCAACCACTAATGTTGTTTTTTTCTGCCAGTATAAATATGTATATTCAGGACATTTCAGAGATAGAATCATAAAAACATGGGCTTTTGTAAATGGCTTCTTTCATTTAACATAAGGTTTTCAGCGTTCTTCCATACTGTGGCATGAGCCAGTTCTTCATTTTTTTTTTATGGCCAATATTCTATCAGATAGATGCTCCACATTCTACTTATCCATTCATCAGTTGATGGGCATGGGTTGTTTTCACTCTCCTGCTATTATGACAAATACTGCTATGAACATTCATGTACAAGATTTTATGTACACATGTTTTTCATTTCTCTTGGGTATATTCCAGAATTTCTGGGTCATACAGTAACTTTATCTTTAGCCTTCTGAAGATATGCCAGACTATATCCCAAAGCAGCTGCATTATTTCTTTTGGTTTGTTTTTTAAAGATTTATTTATTTATTTTAGAGAAAGAGCAACTGCATGTGTGAGTGGGGAGAGGGAAAAAGAGAGAATCTTCAAGCAGATTCCCCACTGAGTGCAGAGCCCAAAATGGGGCTCATCTCATGACCCATGAGATCATGATCCAAGGCAAAACCAAAAGTGAGACATTTAATGATTGAGCCACCCAGGTGACCCGCAGCTGCACTATTTTAAAATCCCACCAGCACAATTTCTCAACATCCTAACCAAAAATTTTGTATATGGTGTGAGGTAGGGGTACAACTCAATTTGTCTGTATGTAAATACCTCATGTCTTAGCATCTATGTTGAAAAGGCCATTTTTTCTTTATTGGACTATCTTGATATCCTTGTCAAAAATTAGCTGATCATGAATGGATGAATTGCAGGCCTCTTAAATCTGACAACTAAATCTGACAAAGGTACAAAAGTAATTCAAAAAAGAAAGAATAGTTTTCTCAACAAATGATGCTAGAATTACTAGATGGTCATATACAAAAAGAAAAATTTTCAACCCATTCTTTATAATATAAACAGAAATACTTCAAAATGGATCAAAATCTAAATCTAAAATCTAAAACTACAAAAATTCCAGAAAATGGGAAAAAAATCTCTGTAATCCTCAAATGACTTTGATCAATACATTTTTAAATACAGATTTAAAATATATAACTGCATTCACTAAATGCAGTACTTTAACTTTTTATCTTCGTCACTTAGTATTTCGTACAAAAATGCATCAAAATGACTGTAATTTCTCCCATTGTTTAACATAAACATTGTTTATCTTCAGTTTTCTAAATTATAAATACTGGCTTCATATTTTTTACATATGCACATAATCTCTGCACATAACTTTTTATCAGATTGACACCTAAACTAGGTATTACTGGGTCAAAAATTATGTACATGTTAAATTTGTAAAGATATTGCCAAATTGCTCTACCATAAGGTGTACCTTACAGAAGAGTGTAAGAGGGTGTAAAAAACTTCTTCGCTTTTTATCTTCCCTAACACTGAATTCTAATCAGTTTATTTTTAACAACGTGACAACAAATATGGTAAATTTTATTTTAACTTGTACTTTTTTATTACTAATTAAGGTGAGGAGCTTTTCATTTACTTATAAACAATTCATACTTTTCATATGAATTGAATTACTCGTCATATTTTTTGTTTACTTTTCAGTTTAGTTTTCTTTTCTTCTTAACGATGCCAAGAATCCAAGAATCTGTTTTCATATTAGGGATATGCTACTTCTTTGACACATCTTGCGAATATTTTCCTTGTTTCTTTTCATCTTTGTTTCTTTTCTTTCACCTAAAATCTTTTTGGCCTTTTCATGCATTTTATACCTTTATAATTTATGAGATTAGAAACAATAAAAATTGACAGACAAAAGTAACCAATAAAGGATATAGAGAAAGGACCATCAAAGAGTTAATAAGCAAAGAAGGAAGAGTGTCATTTTTTCCCAAAAGATAATGAAAGTTAGTTTCAAAATTGAGGGAATACTTAACAAATTGAACAACCTCAAGTGGGTCAATCAGGATGCAGATATTTAAACGGTCATTGGACTTGACAATTATATTATTAGTGACCTTTGTAAAAAAAAAAGGTTTCCAAAGAGAGATAAGACTGGGTGTTATATGTAGCTAACGAATCGCTGAACACCACACATCAAAAACTAATGATGTACTATATGTTGGCTAATTGAAAATAATTTAAAAAAAATTGAGATCCCAGACCACAGTTATTGAATAAACAAGTCAGAGGTGGAGCAGTGGTGATAATAAATGTATAGTACTGGGGTGCTTGGGTGGCTCAGTCGATTAGGGGTCAGACTCTTCATATCTACTCAAGTCATGTTCTGAGGGTTCTGAGACAGAGTTCGGCGCTGGGTTTTGCACTCAGCAGGGAGACTGCTTAGGATTCTCTCTCTCTCTCACTCTCCTTTTGCCCCCCAGGTCTCTAAGATAAATAAATAAATCTTTTAAAAAATTATAATATGCTAGTAGTGAAGGGAAAGGGGGATAACAGTTTAAAGTTCTAGAGAATGAAAAAGACAATGGGATAAAGCTAAAAAGACACAATTATACAAACAAGTTTGAAGACAACAGGGAGAGAAGATTTGAAATCTGATGATTTCCATTATATTTAGAGAGCTGGATATGAAGTTGCTTGCTGATGATAGGGTAAGATGATACAGGAAATAAAGATTTGAAGAAATACACAGAAAAAATGACAACTGGAGAATAAAGGGAAAGTATTGTAGATGCAGACATGTGTTACTCCCTTATAATGCCTAAAAAAATGTTTTACACATAGATGGACTCATTGAATGGTTTTAAAATTAATTTTATATAATTAAAAAATATACATGTTATACGAAATTTAGTTTTCATATCAGTTTTTATATATAAACTTTATGTAACCAGTATGCTAATACGATTAACTACACTGTTCTGTGATTTCCCAAAGATTTTTCCAAAGAGTAGAATAAATAATTCTACTTATTTAATTTCTATAGAATTACATAAAAAAATTCAGAATAAGGGGTTGGCAATTTGATGAAGTGACAGCAATACAATTTTATATTTGAAATACATCATGAAAGATTTGCAAATGTCACCCAAAATGGAATGTTTAAAATTTCTCTAGGCATTCAATAATATTTTAAATATATATACAATCCAAGAAATAATAAAAATTTAAAATATTATAATGCAAAATATAAGAACAATAAGGAATTAGTTGTTTCTATCTAAACTATATTACCAGGAGTAACTGTCAAATCATTTCCAAAATGAAGGTACTAAAATTGTTAATCAATGCTAAAGCATTTATCTAAAGAGTTAGAATGAATAATAAACATATTTAGCTACTAAATGTATTCAGCTACTAAAGTTGCTCTGAAAATGATTTTTTAATTAATAAACTAACATCGAGGGGGGCAATTAGGTAAACTACCTTTGAAATGTTTCCAAAATTATTCCAAATAATTAGTTTATTTTTAAAAACTAACAATGAAGGTTTTTTTACTTTTTAATTTTAAATAATTTTATACCTACAGAAAAGTTCCAGAAATAATACAGAGAATTCCCATACACCTTTTACAAAGCTTACCCTACTATCAGCATGTTATATAATGAGTATTATGAAAATCATGGAATTGACTTCACATTTTGAAGTGCTTAACCTACATATAATAAAACACCACTGTGTCACAAAGTAATATGTTTATTGCATAATTTGTTTGACATGGTATTTTCTACTCATTTCAGGTTATTAATAAAAGAACACCTATCAATTATATTCAATTCTATTCCTCAACTTACCAGAATGTATTCCTATTTTGGAAATGAGTATCCTTAAAGTGGATGAATAATGAAGTATTTACTTAAAATAATATAAGACATACACTAATTTTCAAAAGAATTTTTTTTGAAAAATGGTACAGGATGAACTGAGGGTTTGTAGACCAAGAATCTGTAAAAGGACCCACCTGTAGAATATTATTATTATGATTTTCACCTAATAGTCTCAATTTCCAAGGTATAAAAGAGTGGTGAATGGTAAGGTAGACTGATCTAGAATTGGTGGATAGGCATTGAAAAATAAAAGGACTGACAAAAATTGAGAGAAAAATTTAAGTGAGGCAGATGCATTATCTGAGTACAATGGAATGGCAGATTTGAAGGCAGTGAAACTTAAAGGTACAAGGGGTAGGAGAATTTATGCAAACAAAGAACTGAAATTATAAGAGAAAACTCAGGGAAAGATTATAAAGGATGAGAAGCTTTAGTCAGAGAGCAGAATATTAGAACTTTGGATTTCATACATAGAACTGTAAAGGATGATGATGTACAACATGTAGACATGATAGAGTGGGGCTGAAAAAGAACCACGTTCAACAAACTCTGAAATTAGGATGATTACTGGGTTCCAACAATGGAGTCAGGCCACCGCCAGTTAGATTATTTCTTACCTTTCCAGGAATCCCTGACAGATACCTACACAAGTCACAATTAAATTCATTTATAAGAATATCGTTATTTATATGACTATAAAGATTTAAAATTATTAAAATGTGCATTTTATCCGGCTTCTGTTGGACCCAAATAAGTAATACATTTAAAAAAAAAAGTTGCCAAAGAAATGTTAAATTATCTTGAGAAGGGAATATTAAAGCAGGACTGTCATTACACAAGTTTTATCATAGTTTTTCAAATAATGCCTACCATTATTAACTTGAACTGGAAGTAATATAGTTATTCATAAAGTTTTTATTTCTTTGAAAAGTAAAATCAGTGATTAGAAATATTTTAAAATTCAAGAAACTTACTCTAAATCAATGCTATAAAGAAATATTAAGGGGCGCCTGGGTGGCTCAGTGGGTTAAAGCCTCTGTCTTCGGCTCAGGTCATGATCTCAGGGTCCTGGGATCGAGCCCCACATCGGGCTCTCTGCTCCGCGGGGAGCCTGCTTCCCTCTCTCTCTCTGCCTGCCTCTCTGCCTACTTGTCATCTCTCTCTCTCTCTCTCTCTCTCTCT
>CM053617.1:26335858-26357939 GCA_028646535.1 Procyon lotor | reverse complement strand
AAAAAAAAAAAAATGAGACTGTAACTGATGTGAAAATATGAGAATTTTTATTAAAATAAAAAGTAGGGATTATCATAAATGTCCCATTTATTAGACAGTATTAGGATTTAAATAAGAATAACAAGAGATCATTGAGGTACTAAGTCACAAAAAATATAGTAAAAAACACAGGCAACTATTACTTCAAAAATTGTAAGTCTTCATTTAGTTCACTTATAACAGCTGTAAACATTATATGGGCCCCCAGGAGTCAACCAGTATCAAAAATGACAAGTTATTAATAGACACACAAAAAAGTTTAATATTCAGAGAAATTGCTACTTTGTAAGGCCCACAAAAATTAGAATATTTCGGGGCGCCTGGGTGGCTCAGTCGTTAAGCGTCTGCCTTCGGCCCAGGTCAGATCCCAGGGTCCTGGGATCGAGCCCCGCATCGGGCTCCCTGCTCCGCGGGAAGCCTGCTTCTCCCGCTACCATTCCCTCTGCTTGTGCTCCCTCTCTCACTGTGTCTTTCGGTGTCAAATAAATAAAATCTTTAAAAAAAAAAAAAAAAAATTAGAAAAATTAGAATATTTCGATTTGAGGATAATTCATTACTCATTTCTAAGAAATAACTGGTACACAATGGAAATTCTTTGAGAGCCAACACATGTACAAAATTAAAGCATATAATTAAGTGAATGGGGGGGCCCTGGGTGGCTCAGTGGGTTAAAGCCTCTGCCTTTGGCTCAGGACATGATCTCAGGGTCCTGGGATAGAGCCCCGCATAGGGCTCTCTGCTCAGCAGGGAGCCTGCTTCTCCCTCTCTCTCTGCCTGCCTCTCTGCCTACCTGTGATCTCTCTGTCAAATAAGTAAATAAAATCTTTTAAAAAACTTAATTGAATGTATAAATTCTCTCTTGCAAAAAATAATCTCCTTCATATATTGACTATCAATGGATATGTCAGCATTATGGCTAAACCTCCCAGTTTTTCCTGAATATAAGTAAACAATAAATATACATCCTTTCAAAATGCATATGTTAGAAATCTAAACCACTTCAGAAAGTTGAAGGGAATTGACTTTATCCTTTAGTGTGAGTGGAGAAGCAAACTTTAGATTACGATTTTTCTAATATATAAACATGACTGATTTCACATTTTTCCAAACCCCAAATATGCAACTGCTAATATACACATTTCACTGTGAATTTTTCATTATATTGTTTGAAAAAGAAATATTATGTTTAAAAATATACTAGGTGATCAGTAAAGCTACCCTGAAACTAAGTTTATCACATCTCCACAATAAAAATTGTAAGAATATTTTGAAATATCTCAACAAAACTCCATATAATCTTTAAAACTATTAAGATTCTTAATAAGTAATTCTTAGATATTTTCTATCCTAAACCTGAATATCCCGAACTCATTTCTAACCATAAGCTATTGAACCAATTGTTTATCAGAAGACATTGAAGAAGAAAAGTTCAAAAGATGTTGCTCAAATTTTGGAGTGCTAATATAAACATTGAGGTAGGCAAATGTATTTTAACAAGTAAAAAAGTTGGTCAAGCCTATGAATACTTAAGCTAGATCTGATTTTCAAAGAAATAATGCTAATTGATGTTGAATAATCTATACTACATTAATTAACTTTTGTTTAGTGATGTTCAGTCATTTTTAGTGATTATCTTCTGATTAAAAATTAAGCTGACTTCTAACAACCCATTCAGTGTAACATGGTCATAAATTCCTCTAGTTTTTCTGTTTGTTCATTTGTTTTAATAGCTTTACAGAGGCTTAAATGATGGAAAACTATTTGTACAAATTTAAGATATAAAATTATAAGGGGCACCTAGGTGGCTCAGTGGGTTAAAGCCTCTGCCTTCAGCTCAGGTCATGATCTCAGCATCCTTGGATGGAGCTTCGCATTAGGCTTTCTGCTCAGCTGGGAGCCTGCTTCCCCCTCTCTCTCTGCCTGCCTCTCTGCCTACTTGTGATCTCTCTGCTCTCTGTCAAATAAATAAATAAAAAATCTTACAAAAATAAAATAAAATTATTTAAGTTTTGACCTAGGTATATACCCAATATACAATTTTTTCTTTTACGGATCATTCTACTGGTTCTGCTATCTTAGAAATCTGTCCACTTAATTTCATTCAGTAATGTTTTATACTTTTAAGTATATAAGCCTCATATATTTTTTTGGTCAAATTTGTCCCTATATTATTGATGTTATGGTAAAGATTGCTTTTTGTTAAATTTCAAATTTTTTATTGCTAAAGAAAAATACAGTTAATTGAAAATATTGATCTTGAATTCTGTAAATGTGCTAAACTCAATTACTAGCTCTAGGACCTTTTTGTAGATTCTATAGGGTAATGTAAATAGATCACATCAGTGGTGAATAATGACAGATTTACTTCTGCTTTTCTAATCTAAATGCTTTTTATTTATTTAATTTTTTTTTTTTTTTAAGATTTTATTTATTTGACAGAGAGAAACACAGCGAGAGAGGAAACACAAGCAGAGGGAATGGTAGTGGGAAAAGCAGGCTTCCTGCAGAGCAGGGAGCCCGATGCGGGGCTCGATCCCAGGACTCTGGGATCATGACCTGAGCCGAAGGCAGACGCTTAACGACTGGGCCACCCAGGCGCCCCTAAATGCTTTTCTTTTTATTATTTAAGGACTCTGGCTAGAACCTCCACTACAATGTTAAATAGAAGTATTTGTGAAAGTAGACATTCTTGTCTTGTTCCTAACCTTAGTAGGAAAGCATTCAGCCTTTCAACAACAAATACAATGTTATCATTAGTTCTTCATAGATGTTATCTATAAGGCTGGAGATTCTCCAATATTCCAAGTGTGCAGAATGCTTTTATGAGGAATCAATGTTATATTTTGTCAAATGCTTTTTACGCATCTATAGATATCACCCTATGGCTTTTATTATTTCAGGTGGGAGGATAAATCCAATATTTATTACTCTGTTTGTTAGAAAGAGGGAGCCTCAAATTCCTTTAGTTCTGAATAATGAAAAATACACTTTGATTCACTGAATGTAGTCAATATGCAAATATATAGCTCATCATTCTTAAAGATGTTTCTAAGTCTTCATCTATTAATAAATTAGCAAGCCCTCAGATAAAATGATCAAACTCAGTGTAAATATGGCTACCAAAATCCTATAGCAAAATACAGTATTATATTCCAATATATGGTATAATAAACAATAATAATATTTCAGGTAGAAACCTGAAGCAGACCAATGAATTCTGGCAGACTTACAAAGTATAAATATGACTTCACTTAAATCAATAGCAGTTATCATGGTTATGTTAAAAACATGTGATGGGAGGTATTAAAAGATGAATGATGCATAGCCTGATTAAATGTCAGTAAATGTTCACAAAAAAGTTAATCAAGGAATATTAAGTTTAAACAGAAAGACTTCAGTGAAATGATGGCAATCATCTTTCAAGACTGACCTGAAGTGAAGAGAATACTCATTGCTGATCACTTGATTATATGGGCATAATTAATGTTCCAAACAGAATACATGGTGTGAACAAGAATTTGTGATTTGATGTGGGATTGGTTAAATTAAAAAAAAAAAAAAAAAAAAAAAAAAAAAAAAAAAAGGCTTCAAAAGGTCAATGAGAGTAGCCTCCTTGACTCTAATTTGTGAATACAGAACCATTGCTCCTAGGGGAAATACAGGGTTAGGGTCCTGCAATGCCTTGGTTACATTCTTTGCCAACAAGTTAATATCACTATTTAACTTTGTTTTTTGTGTCTTTTTGTTTA
Organism: Procyon lotor; assembly: GCA_028646535.1. Taxonomy (NCBI): domain Eukaryota; kingdom Metazoa; phylum Chordata; class Mammalia; order Carnivora; family Procyonidae; genus Procyon; species Procyon lotor. Next base: position 26,354,151 of record CM053617.1, on the reverse strand, counting down.
GAGAGACATTATTTTATTTATATTTACATATAAAAAGCTACATATAAGCAGCTATAGAGAGCTATGTATGAGGGTACACACACACACACACACACACACACACACACACACACACACACACACACTGACATTTGATTCGTTAACACTGAATTCACAATCAAAAGCACTGTAACTCATGCCAGAACAAAGCATGTCTAACAAAATTTTCTCTAAGGGACCTCATGGCCCTCTAGCACCTAAGAATACTAGACTGCATTTCAGTACTACATTTGGTGGCCTTTTTAAACAATAAAATCACCAAAGAAAAGTATAAAAATGAAAAAAATGGCACTAAATACACCATGCAAAGGATACCTGTTTATGAGTCTTAATGAAACAAGAAGGCAAAGTGTTGCCTGCGATGGTAATGTGCACATCACTTGACTATTTTTCTTAAATATCTGTGAATGACTGCAAAAGTGCCCAGAGTACTGATTTTGGATTTGCAAGTAAATTTTTAGTGAATAAGTGAACTTGAAAATACAGTATCTACAAATAATGAAGATTAACTGTATATATAGTGGGACCCCCTGTGGCCTTATCAATGATTTTAAATCAGTGGTTTTTAACTACTTTTGAAGTCTTGGACTTTTTGAGAATATAATAAAAGTTAAGTATCCTCCAAAAAATATCACAAATTAAATAATTATGACTTTAATGGATTTATGGACCTTCAGTAGGTCCATAAACTGACCCCCATTCCAACTGATAATCCATGAACCACAGTTTAAAAAGTCCAGCTTTAAAGGTTATAGGCAAATTTTTAAAGCATTCATTGATTATTTTAGATTTCAACTAATGCTTAAATCTTCATATTTATAAAATAGCAATCATTTTACCTATTGTCTTATATTTTCTGAATGCACAATAATGATTATAGTTTACCAGCTAGATACAATATACAGTGTCATAGAACATAAAATGCATTTGCAGTTTTCACTCTTTGCAAAGCAAATTTTCCTTGCCTTTCTTGCAAAATTACTCTTTAAAAAATCTATTTTTAAAATCGATTTTTAAAAAATTTTTTTTATTTTAAAATTTTATTTATTTTATTTTAATTTATTTTATTTATTTTTTTATTTTTAATTTATTTTAATTTATTTTATTTATTTTATTTAATTTATTTTAATTTATTTTAAAATTAAAAAATTTTAAAAAATTTTTTAAAAATCGATTTTAAAAACTCCTATTTTTAAAAAACAGAATATAACCAGAAAAGCAATACATAAACTTATTTGGAGAGCTCTTCATGATTCTTAAAACACTCCAATTTGGGGACATGAACATATAAAGTGTGAACTTTCATAGCACATTGATATTTATATCAACTTTATAATTTAATTTGGCTCTCTACCTATGAAATATCTAAAAATGTTTATTGTAATCCAGTATCCCTTCACTCTCAAAGAAAAAGTTTGACTGCCAAAAACACTTTCATTTAAAATTTTTTTCTTATTTTCAGAAACAATTATGTTTTATAACTGACACATTAACTTGATGTTTTTAAAGTACTAACTAGAAAGCAAATGGTACTCTAAAAAAGAACAACAATAGAGAAAACACATATCAGCAATTACTTCAGTATTAATCAATAACAGTTAACCAACAAAGGAAATTGTACCCTTTTCAAAATTATATGTTAGGGTATGAAGAACTAAGTGGAAATGTTCTATATTAAAAATTTCAAAAAGTACTCAATATTTAGTATGAAGACTAAAAAATAACTTATTGCATTTTAAGTACAGAGGGTTCAGACATTGAGAACACCTCGTATTGGCTACAATGATTGCTTAGTAGGAGAAGTTGAGACGTTATCTCCTGAATAAAGGGATAGGAGACTGGGCAGGGGTCTGAAGATAAGAATAAATTATTCAGGGGCGCCTGGGTGGCTCAGCCGTTAAGCGTCTGCCTTCGGCCCAGGTCAGATCCCAGGGTCCTGGAATCGAGCCCCGCATCAGGCTCCCTGCTCTGCAGGAAGCCTGCTTTTCCCACTACCATTCTGCTTGTGTTCCCTCTCTCGCTGTGTTTCTCTCTGTCAAATTAATAAAAAAAAAAAAAAAAAAAAAAGAATAAATTATTCAAGTAAATTCTGAAGAAAATAAGAAAGGTAACTAAAAGCTAAGCGAAAGAATTTTAAAAAGTTGAGGGTCCAATTTCATTGAAAAACTGGATTATTCTAACTCTGTACGAACATCATGATTTTATACAAGTTTCTATCCATCACTTAATTCTGTTATCATCTTGATTTCTTCTGGTATGATATGCAATTTGGAATAACTATGATTCAGAATATCCTAAGTAACTAGTCAATATTTACAAATAATGTATGTAGCTGTTTTTTCTCATAATTATCCACGTCAGACAGTTCTAGCTATATTTCAGGAAGTGTGGCTATATTTATGAATGGATATGTAGAGGTGTAGCATCTGTAATAAGTGTTTGTTGATGATAGCTTATTTAAAACAAAAATACCTTCATCTTTCTAATGTAGTCAAATACAGGATAAAGAATTCCTACCTCTGGTGGGATGCCTTGGTGGCTCAGTTGGTTAGGCAGCTGCCTTCAGCTTGGGTCATGATCCCAGGGTCCTGGGATCAAGTCCCACATCGGGCTCCTTGCTCAGCGGGGAGCCTGCTTCTCCCTCTGCCTCTGCCTGCCTCTGCCTGCTTGTACTCTCTCTCTCTGACAAATAAATAAATAAAATCTTTAAAAAAAAAAAAAAGAATTCCTACCTTTGGAAACGAAAGGTTTAGTCTGTTTCTCATCTCCTATTATAAAAAATATATAATGCAAATAATATATACATGTAACTGGGTATGAAGGGGTTTTTAATATAAAGTTATATTAATAATGAACCTATCCATATGTTTTTGCATAAAATATTTTATATTCTCCTATACATAAAAATTTGAAATAAATGGACAACAGGTTTGTATTACACACAGATGTTAATGTTAAATCAACTGTTTTATACATTACATTGAAACCTATGTTGATGTTAAATGAAGGAATTTCCCTTAAATGTTCCAAAGTCAACTTAATTATGAGTTACTCCTTAAAACACAGGATTAATAAATAATACCCAAAGTATTACAAAAACCCTATCATTTGAAATCCATTTTTATGGATATGAGGCAATTCCATAACAAGTAATATACTCTAATTTTGCATCTGTCATAATTATGAGATAGATTTAGTTTTTAAACTTTTATCATAAATAAGTGATAAATTAAGTACAGTTTTTTAGTTTGCATTATAATTCTACTAGATGTTAACTTCAAAAATTCTAGAATTATTTTTATTCTGTGGGCATGAAGTAGATTCTTTTAAGGAATTATTATTAAAGGTGATTATACTTATTTTTCAATGTACTATGAAATATATGTACATATTTATATAAAATTTTACCCATACAAATAGAATTTCACCCCTAGATATCCCAATCTCAGCCTACCACCTTTTTTTAGTTTAACATACAGGGGTGGAGAAAAAAATATTCAGAGTCATAGATCATAAATGTGCAAATGTGACAGAAAATTTTTATGAAATCTGCTTATGCCAAATTGTAGTCATTAGCACTATATTTTCTAGTTATGTTACCCACCTATGTAATGCTTAAGGCCAAACTACAGTTCTGCTTCTTACTAACAATGCAGCCCTGTACTTCCTATAAACAAGTATTAATTCAGAAACCATCAAGGATCTGATATTTAATCCTATTCACATTAACAAATTAGCCAGAGTCTGCCTTTCTCTCACTTTTTCTCTCTCCACACACACACACAGAGACACACACAGACACACACACACACACACAGTGACATAAGGACATGAGACCTCTGGATCAGAGACAATTTATTGCTCACGGCAAAAACAGCAGCCAGAGCAATAACTTAGTGCTATTTCCCTGAGTTCCAATCCTCATGGGGCAATGCAGTGAAGGCTGGATATTACCAGTACGAGCAGCAGAGAACAGCACAGGAAAATAATCCTAAAACTAAGAAACTCTGATCTTCTAAAGGCTCCTACTCTGCTCCAGAAAGAAAGATTACCCATTATTCTAGTATATAAGTAAATCTCCTAAAGGAAGGGAAAGGTGAGGTCTTTTATTTTTAATTTTGGGATGTCTCCAAGGAGGGACATGTTACTAGTTTGATTATCCAGTAATTTCTCCTTATACAAAACACTGGCAATGTAAATGCCTTTGCTTAGAGACTGTTCAGGCAGGTGAAAAATCTTTGCACTATCTCCCAACACTCTCAGTTTTCCATCTCTAAATGGAGAGAATAACAGATGCAATGAAGTTATATTGAAGTATTATAAGGTTTAGATGGAAGGTGCCTAATGAAGTGACCGGCATAGAGAATCATTATTTGAGACAGAAAGACCTGAAACAGGGGATGACTGGGTGGCTCAGGCGGTTAAGCGTCTGCCTTGAGTTCAGGTAATGATCCCAGGGTCCTGGGATTGAGTCCCACACTGGGCTCCTTGCTCAGCAGGAGCAGCTCAGCAGGGAGCTTGCTCCTTCCCTCTGCCTGCCACTAACCCTGCTTGTGTGTGTGCTCTCTCTCTAATAAATAATGAAATATTTTTTTTTTTTTTAAAGATTTGAAATAGGCTTGCTAAAGATGTACTGAACAGTAGGGTTCTTGATTTACCTGATACAAAATTTAAAAAATAGGAAAACCCTAATATTTATAACAAGATACAAACCAACCGATAAAATGAGTATTTTATAAAATAACCCAATAATATCTACTATGTGAACAAGATGGAGAAGATTATTCCATTTATAGTAATCAACATCTTTTAGTGATTTTCAGGCAGTAGTATGCAATGCACTAATGGAGGATGATAACTGTAATGGGTCACAACCAACATTTTTATATCTAATAGAACAGAATAAAAAACCAAAGCCCCTTGCAAGGTACTAAGGGTAGAAATTATTTAATGAAAATTTTCAGTTAAATATATACATACAGGCATCCTTAGAAGTGATGTAAACCACATTTCTTAGTATAGATTGGCAGACATATGTATTTAGTTATATGATAATATAAATGGGTAGTTCTATAAACCAAGAATTGGGAATTTATAAATAGTACCTAATATTTACCAACAAATAACTGTTAAGAAACTAAAATTGAGGAAACCTCAGTTTTAAACATAAAGAAAATTAGAAAGAATAGGGACCCGTTGTCCAATCTGAACTGAAGAGAAAGTAGAAGGAACTGACTAATTGTAATAGAAAAAAAACATTAGATGGTCCTGAGTGAGAAGAGCTAAATATCTGAATGAAAAATTTGAATACTAAAAAACCTAAGGACAATATGTTTTTTCCGTTCAGCTTCTGAAATTCTATCTATAAATCTTCCCCAACTCATCTGGCCCCACACTCTACATTTCTAGCAATATACTAAGAATTAAAGAAGATAAAAGCCATAATAGATAACCACTACCCCAAAGGGGCTTGTAATAAAACTAAATTAAGTCTAGTCCACAAACATTGTATCATTAACTTTTGATTGCATAAGACTAAGTATATAATTTATATATTATTTAAGATGTTTTCCTTTCTTTTTGGGTCATTTTATTATTCCTCCAAATGACAGAGAAGTTTTTAAAAAGCTTATATATATATACTTTGTTAATATTCTAAAAAGTGAAATGATGAAAAAGCAACTAGGTGGTTTAACTTGCAGGAATAAATTTAGTCAGGAAAACTGGGCTTGAACACTTAAACTTATCATACTATCTAGCCATCCAAGCTTGGCCAAGTAACAAACTCTCAAGCTACGCATATCAAATTAGAAAAAATTTGACCACAGTACAACCAAATCCACAGAGTGAATAAATACTTATAATGAAGTTCTGGTGATTTACCACAGTCCTCTGCTTAGACTTCATGCATTAAGTACATATGGCTTAAATAATCATCACACACAGAGTGGAAGCAGTGAGTGAAAAGTGAGAAGCAATAAGATACCTAGCAACTCAAATTTAATTTAAGTGCTAATAGAACTTTCCCTTTGATTCCAATACGGGCTTCTTACTTAGATTAAAAAAAATAATATAATTAAAAATGGAGAGATGCCATGAAATTTTGAAACCATAATGAGCCTCAGCAATCAAGAGTAAAACAATCAGTGGATAGATTAAAGCTGAAGCACTTCCCCAAGATCACTTACCTACCTGATGGCAGAGCATGGAGGAGACCTTTTATCTTGGGAGCTCCCACCATACCTGTCACTTGTCATGACTGTTTCTACCATGCAAGAGGTTTACAAAGCTTTTTTTAAGACTATACAAAAAGATGTCTTCCTCTAAAGAGCCACAAAAGAGTTGAAGTAAACTTCATGTTTTTACATTACCAGTATTCTGAGGTAATATTCATTCAAAACAACAAATATTTTAATAATAATAATAATAATATTCAAGGACTTCATGGACAATTATAAAAAAAATGTTAAGGTTGAAGGATCTGTGTCATGGGGAAACTTTTATTATTTATAAAGGAACTGTGTAGGAGTCGAAGACATGCAATTTTTCCAGCAAAAGAAATCACACAAACACTGGAATTTTTCTGTGAGAATCAATGAGTCTGTGCATGTGATTCACTTCAGGGCAGTATACTGATAAAAAGATAAAAATTACTCTCTTGTCTCTGGCAGAACTTATTCCAGATGCTCAGGGGAATGATGAGTTCACTTTTTCCTATTCCCACATAAAACTTCTTATTCAATAGTAGTCATCAGTAGAGAGACTAAGTAAAGCCAGAGATTTAGTTGCTTGTATTATAATCCATACACCAATTTGTTGAATACATATTGTAAGCACTGTTTTATATACCTTTTTTGAAATTTAGAAAAGCATTTTTTAAATCTCTAAGGAATTTTTATACACAAAATCAAATAAACTGAACATTTCAAAAATAAGATTGCTTTTTTTTACATTATGGAATACTTTTAACTTTGCATTTGAATAATTTGTGTTTTCTTTCCACATTTAAGAGATTTTTTAAGGTAAAAACTATTTAAAAAATTGTTTCAAGTCAGATTGATTAGAAACTGAAAATCAATAAAAATTTAGACTACTTTAAATTAATTATAAGCTAATTAATGACAGTAGATGAGGCCCACCCATACTATAATTACATTTTACTCTAACTGTAAGTGACTTATCAGTATCCTTAGTGGCATACAGTTCTAAATGGCAATACACTTCCTACACAAAAATTTAATCTATCAGAGAAAGATGTAATGGCACATAAATTTAGCTAAAGTGTTATATTTAATACTTGTATCTCCATGACAGAAGATAACCTTATAAAATATATAACCGCTACTTAATAAGATTAAAATCTAATATTTATGAAAGTTAAAATAACTATTTTTATTTGTTTTTGTGATCTGCACCATGGCATGAAAATAAGGGGAATAAACATGAACTCTTGACATATTCGATAACAGGAGGTTTAAATGCAATGAAACTTAAGCTTATTCAAAAGTTTTTCTCAAAGGTCTTAGTAAAAAACAAGCTGTGTTTTATCTACTCTGTATATAAGACACACATAAACATTCATAAAACATCTATGAAAGAGCAAACTAACTCCATGCAAATGATATAAAGGGATAAATTTCACACTGTCATATGAAGAGTTATGATAACTATATCTAAAAGACATGTATGGGGGTGCCTGAGTGGTTCAGCTGATGAAGCATCTGACTCTTGGTTTCTGCTTGCATGGTGGTCCCGGGGTCATGGTGATCTCAACCCTGAGTAGGGCTCTGTGTTCAGTTGGAGAGTCAGCTTGAGATTCTCTCTCTCCCTCTTTCTCTCTGCCCTTCCCCTACTTGCACCCACACTCCCTCCCTTTCTCTCAAATAAATAAATCTTAAAAATAAAGACATATATGTATGTCTACAGAAGACATACTTTACATTAAAAGTTACAAATAGACTAAAAGTAAAAGGACAGAAAAAGATATACAAGTTTCTCTCAGGATCTGAAAGCGGACTTTCAGAAGCCAAAATGGCAAGAAGCAAAGTATTCCCTACTTTTTGAAAGTCTGTGTTACACCACTTCACTTTTATGAAAGACCTAAGTTAGAAACGTTTTGGTCACCAAAACAGCAGCTTAATTTCCTTAAGGGGAAGGGAGTTTATAGAAGTTACTGAGGAATAGTGACATTTGTGCTAAGTATATACTTGGCATTTTTAAAATCTTTAAACATGTGAAAATACACATGTAGCCAACAATTATCCACAACAGCACAAGCCTGAGCATGCTGCTCTTGCAATGCATATTTCTGTTCTAAGAAAGTTCATAAATGAACTGTCAAAACAATTTTCAATACAATGACAGCCAAATAAATACACAAAACTCTAAGAATAGTTACTTGTAGTATGTAAGCAAATACATGAGAGCCAACACATGGTGGGTTGTGGATTGAGGACGTCCAAACATAAAAAACTTTGAAGAAACCATAAGTAGAAAGCAAAAGAAAACAAACGAACAAAAACAGCGAGAGCAAGAAACAAGGGTAATGATTATAAAAATCCACTTAATATACACTATGGCAAGTTTAAGAAATTTTGGTGAAATCACAGTAAAAATGAATTTTAATGTAAAACAAATTCAGGACATCACTGAATATATCTCGGTAGTACAAAGAAACATAACTGTAGGTAGAAAACTAACTTTTGATATCACAAGGTTATACATAGCACAAGAAAATGAGGACAAGTGTTCAGGAGTAAGGGGAGGCATAAAATTTGTCTCACTGTAAATCTGGCATAAAGGATAAGGCTAATAAAGCTAGTATCTGAATTAGTTTAGATATAAGATCCAAAGTATGTAATAAATAGGACTTACTAAATGACCAAGAGTTAATCCTAATAATCACTAAGAAATATCTGTTAGGGAAGAAGTTTGTGCTGTTTTCTTTACAAGTCTTTGAAAGGCATTGTCCGATGTTATACATGCTGTAGTATTACCAGTACAATTATATTCTGCAAATTGACTATAATTAAATATTGATTAACAAGCTGCTACTGTATAAACATGCTAGCCACTGTAACTTTTCAAAATTATGTATTTATTTAAATTGGTAATATACAGCACATTATAAAAATGATAAAAACACTAAGAAAGCACATTGAGTGGAAAACAATTCTCCCCAAATACCAATTCTTTAGTTTTCCTACACCAGCTGCCAGTTTTTTTTTTTTTTTTTTTAAAGGTTTTATTTATTTGACAGAGAGAAACACAGCGAGAGAGGGAGCACAAGCAGAGGGAAGGGTAGCGGGAGAAGCAGGCTCCCTGCTCAGTAGGGAGCCCGATGTGGGGCTCGATCCCAGGACCGTGGGATCATGACCTGAGCCGAAGGCAGACGCTTAACAACTGAGCCACCCAGGCGCCCCCGGTTGCCAGTTTTTATATACTTTTACTGAATTTCCATTTCTATTCAAGTTTATTTCTTCACTCTGTTCTGATCCCCTAATCTGTCAATCTATATATCCAGATGACACATATACATTAAAACAACATATCCTAAAATTCCTAGAATACAAACTTCTATTCACTTTATCAAAGCAAATAGTACTATCCCTTCATTTTCACAAAACATCTATTACTTACTGTTTTGAACAGTAACATTAAGAGTTCCCAAACTAGAAATCAGGGTATAGGATCTGAAATCTGGTTTAGAAAATATGTTAAGAATGAAAAGTCACTAGGTGCAGAAATGAAAACTGTCATATCACTCGAACTGTCAAATGGTATATGGGAATATAGGGAAAGAAGTGAGTTTTTCTCATATAATAATATAAACAATGCAAAATGTACATACATGGTGAAACGCTGAAAACATTTCCTTAGATTTTTAACCAGTATTCTACAACTTTTGCTTCCCCTCACACTTCCCCCCAAAACACTATTTTTCTGGTCAATAGAGTTCAATCCTAAAATTATGCTAAATGAATATAAATCAGTAGGTATTTTTAAAAATCAAAGTAAAGACAATTTATAGTAATAGAATACATTAATATCAATTCAAATATTTAAAATTCTCTCATATGTAGGAGAAAAATGGTCCTTCAAAATGGAAAAGAATTTCATCAACGGTTTTAAAATAACAATGAAATAAAGAGCAGAACAGACAAGACTACTGTTGGCCTCTGGCTTCCTTCAATGTAGAAGTATTACAAAGGGAAGAGTAAGCCAGCACTGATATAATAAAGAAACCTCCACTTTAATAAATCATTTTTTTCAGGAAAAGGAGAAGTCTGCAAAATCTGTGAAAGTGATTTATCTTCAGGTGAATAAAATGAACAGCAATTGATCTTGCACCTAGGGAGTGATTCTTCTTCCACCAGTTACAAATAAATCTCTGTTAAATATCACTAGAATGGGTTGGGTGGTCTCATGTTTTGAATAATTTATTTGTACATTTAAGATTTAGGATGTATTCTGAAATTTTACACTGAATGCCACTGTTTTAGGTGGGAGATTAACTCATTTGGGTGATTAACTTGCCTATTATTGGTCATTTTGTACATCTGTAAAATGAATGCAGCCTGGTATAAGAGTACATGAGCGGCACTAAACAAAGATTTGAAGAGAAGTATTAAAGGTAAGAACTCCATGAGAAAATAATGTTTAAGCTTGAGACACATTAAATGGGTACAAACTGGTCAAATGAAGGAAAATAATTTTATAGGCAGAGGAGATTTTATGTTTATGCCATAGGTGGCATAAAAGTTTTAGGTGACCACCAAAAGTTTCAGTTTATATCACAGAATTTCTGAAGAAATCATGAGGGCCCTCTAGTTTTGTCTATAAAATAAAATCTTTAAAAAAAAGATCTATTTATTTATATGACAGAGAGAGAGAGAGATCATAAGCAGGCAGAGAGGCAGGCAGAGAGAGAAGGGGAAGCAGGCTCCCCGCTGAGCAGGGAACCCAATGCGGGGCTTGATCCCAGGACCCAAGATCACGACCTGAGCTGAAGGCAGAGGCCTAACCTACTGAGCCACCCAAGCACCCAAAAGTAGATTATTTTGAAAATAAAACTATTTTATTTATTTTTGCAATCCTGAAATTTTGTGAAGGTAAAAAATAGACAAAGGAAAAATAGTTCACAAAATTTATTTTCATGCAATGAGTTCTGTAGTCTTTTAAGCCCTTGCTTTGTATTGAAAAAAAAAACAAAAAGATACACATCATGGGATTATTCTGTCATGGAGATAGAATTAGCTTAGATATAAGATGTAAATTATGTGAATAAATGGGACTTACTCACTGACTACATACTAATTTTAGATTCACAACAAATTATAAAAATAGTACAGAGGGCTCCCAGCCTGCTCTAATGATAACATATTATATGATCATGGTCCATTTTGAAATCCAGGAACCTGACATTGGTACAGTAGGAAATTACTAAATCCATTCAGATTTCACTAGATTTTATATGCACTCTTGCTTGTGTGAGCGTATTTACAGTCTATGAAATCTCAACAGCTGTATAGATTTGTGAAACCACCACCACCACAATCAATATATAGAACTGTTCCATCACCACCAAGACCCCTCATGCAATAACTTTATATTCATACTATCTTCCTTTCCCCTTCATTCCTAATCTCTGGCAACCACTGTTCTGTTTTCTAAAACTAACACTCTGTGTGTGTGTGTGTGTGTGTGTGTGTGTGTGTGTGTGTGTCTCTCTCTCTCTCTATATATATATATTTTTTTTTTTTAAATTTCAAAAACATTATATCTTGAAATCATACAGAATGCAACCTTTCAGATCATCTTTTTTTAACTCAGTGTGATGCCCCTGATATCCAGGCAAATTGTTGTCTGTATCAATGTTATTCCTTTTTATTTATTTTTTTTAAGATTTTATTTATTTATATGACAGAAAGAGAGGCCATAAGCAGGCAGAGAGGCAGGCAGAGAGAGAGGGGGAAGCAGGCTCCCCAATGAGCAGAGAGCCCGATGCGGGGCTCGATCCCAGGCCCCCGAGATCATGACCTGAGCCGAAGGCAGAGGCTTTAAACCACTGAGCCACCCAGGGGTCCCAATGTTACTCCTTTTTAAAGCTGAGTAGTATTCTATTGTATAGAGACATCAGTTTATTTATCCATTCACCTGTCGAAGGTTATTTGGACTGTTTCTAATTTGGAGCAATTACAAAAAGCTGCTATAAATATTTGCGTATCAAGTTTTTTGTGTGAACATAAGTTTTCATTTCTCTATGATAAGTACTCAAGAATTCTGAGTCATATGGAATGTATGTTTAATTTTATAAAAAAAATGCCAAACTGTTTCTCAGAGTGGCTATGTCATTTTACATTTCCACCAGCAGTGTACGAAAGATTCAGTCATTCCATATTCTCACCAGCACGTGTTATTGTCAGCATTTTTAATTTTTAGCTATTCAAATATATATGTAGGGACTTTGTGTAGTTTTAATTTATACTTTTCTGACGGCTAAAGATATTGAAAACATCTGCCATCTTAAATATCCTCATCATTTAACATTTTAAAACATATGATCTGAAGAGGGAATATACAATAGTATCTCTCAACGTGCAGTTAGGAAGCTCTTCTAGGTAAACAAATAGTATGACAACAGGAAAAAACATACAAAAAGTTAATGAAGCTGTATGAATAAAAACTTGAGACAAACATAAGTATAGAAAAATTAATCTACTTTATCTAGAAAATATCATTACAAGAATGATGTGATTAAATTATTTATTATAATAATCCAAGAAAGGCACTTAAAAGTCGTAAGGCTATGCACCTAATGCTGTCAATGCCCTACCCCTATCTTTTGGACCCACCCATTTTCCCTTGCTCTGGTTACTTCTAACAGCTAGTATTTTCCTGCTTATGTTTAAGAGCTTTTCTCCTGAACTGGTGAAAGCTGCTATGACCACGTGAACACTAAACAGATGAACAATTCTTTGGATTGCAGTCCACAATCATTAACAGAAATACATTCACACTTCCTGTTGGTTCATTCTGAAAAGCAATTTTGACACTGGTTTTTCTCAAAACTTTCCCAAAGCTAAAGCTCCAGCAACCTATCATGGTATCTGGCTTAATTACTTGTTAGTAGTTGCACTGTCTTCCCTGAATCACCTCCCTGCCACCCCTGCCAGTGTTACCTATATTTCTCATATAGACCATTTGCTCTAAAATCTGTGTCCAAGATTATGTTACTAGAAAAAAACCCTATAAATATCAAACCACTCACAACAAAATTAGGCTCATTTAAAAATAAATATTAAAACAAAAAGTTATGATATCTTATAAGATATATAGAGTTCATTATATATTCTGAATACACGTCTTTCATCAGATATGTGATTTGCAAATACTTTATCCCATCTGTTCTTATCTTTTCATATATCTTATAAGATATATATCAGATATATTCATATATCTTATGATAAGATATATAAGCTTTCATTGATCTATTTACTTTTTCTTAATAGTTCTCTATTATTTCAGAATTGACTTCAACTAAGTTAATAGTACTTTCCTCTGCATACTGAAAAATCATTTTCTAACATGTACACTGCATCAAAATCCAACAAGTGAAAATTTATGTATCTATAAGACATTTTCAACCTATAAAATGTAATAATTTCAACTTCCAGACTCATTTTAACATGATGACAGAGACCAAAAACAAAAAAATCCCAAACACATCAAGGGTTACTATGAAGCTGCAGTAATCAGTACAGCATGGTATTGGAAAAAGAGTAATCATACAGATCAATAGAATAGACTACAGAGTACAGAAATACAACCATATAATTGATTTTTGAGAAAAGCACAAAGGCAATTAAAACAATTTTTAAAAACTTCAGGAAAGGGGGGCGCCTGGGTGGCTCAGTGGGTTAAGGCCTCTGCCTTCAGCTCAGGTCATGATCTCAGGGTCATGGGATTGAGCCCCACATCGGGCTCTCTGCTCAGCGGGGAGCCTGCTTCCCCCTCTCTCTCTGCCTGCCTCTCTGCATACTTGTGATCTCTCTCTGTCAAATAAATAAATAAAATCTTTAAAAAAAAAAAAAAAAACAAACTTCAGGAAAGGGTATGGACTAGAACAACTGGATACCCATATGCCAAAGAGGGAGGAAAAGAGGAAACTTGTTTCATATCTTATCTGACACACACAAATATAATTCAAAATGGATCAGAGACATAAATATAAAAGGTAAAACAATAAAATTTTTATCAGAAAATATAGGAGAAAATCTTTCTGACCCTACATTAGGCAAAGTTCCTATCACATAAAAGCATAATCAATAAAAACCAAGCTGATAATTGGTAAGAACTTCTACTCATTGAAAGACACTATTCAGAAAATGAAAAGATAAGAACAGATGGGATAAAGTATTTGCAAATCACATATCTGATGAAAGACGTGTATTCAGAATATATAATGAACTCTCAAAACGCAGTAATAAGAAAAACAACACAATATTAACACAAAAACTTACACACAAATGTTTATAGCAGCTTTATTCATAGTCGCCAAAAATAAAAACATTCCAAACATTCCCCTACTGGGGATGAATACAAAAGCTGCAGAACATATATATGATAGAATACTAGTGAGTTGTAAAAGAAATAAGTTACTGATAGACAACAAAATGGATGAGTTTCAGATGCACTTAAGCCAACTGAAGGAAGCCCCTTTCAAAAGCTATACACTGTATCATTCCATTCATTTATGTCAAGAACACCAATGAGCTGGAGAGAGAGAGCTGAGCTGCTGGATTCTGTGGGAGTCCATTTAGACAAGACAAAATGGATCACTTACTATGATATAATAAGAGGCTAAACCAGAGGAAGTGCCAGCTCTCCACTTCCATTTTCCCTCAAGGTCCAGTATACGGGCCAAGGATCAGGTGTATTAGCACAGATGTGGGGGTTGTTTCTTTGTCCAGGGAGACCCCGGTAAAAGGCTCTTGCAGTTTTATAACGCTGAGTCCCAGGACAGGTAGAGAGGGAAGAGCTAGGAATAGAAGAGTCCTGAGTACTAAGTTACAGCAAAAGAAAGGGATCTTCAAAGTCACCTCATCCCCAGTAAGAAGCTATTGAGAAAGGCATCTGAGGCAGGCCTTTCTGCAAGGCCCCCAAATGAAGATGCATGGGCTAGGAATGCAGATATATGTAAGAACATAGCCGGCCAGTGGGGGATGAGTCCTTGACTAAAACTGCCTTCACAAACTGCAATGAGCGGGCTTTCACCAGGCTTTCTCACTAAAACCGGCTACGTAAAACCTTTGTAAATGGCTCTAATTGTGCCTGAAAAATCACATAAATGTTTTGGGCCAAGAGCTGGGTTCCTCAACATGAAACACTGAAAAAGGTAGAACCACAGGGATGAAAAATACGAGATAGGAGATTTGATTTTACCTTGTTTAAAAGGTCAACAAAAAAATCGGTTACTAAATTCATAGATGAAGGCAGAAGGCATAAAACTCCTGGGTCAAACACAAAAGACTTTATTACTCATGGCAAAGTATAAGAATACAAGCATATTTGCACCAATTACCCTTCCTCCACATCCTATGGAGGTGAGATAATATGGTTCAAATAGATGCTATATGGATGCAGTGGGTTTGCACCCACAGGTGAGGAACATCAAGCTTGGGGAATCCACCAATTTTATAGCAAACAGTTACCTCATATCTTAAGTCCACCAGCTGTATAAACAATGCTCAGAAATCTCCTAGGAAAAAGAGCGGTTAGAGCCTTAGTCTTGGCATACCAACCAAGGAGCACTATCTCTACCAACAAAAACAATGTGGTTGCCAGGAGCTGAGGTGGGGGAAGGGTTGGCTACAAAAGGGCATGGGGAAATTCTATGGGGATGAAACTATTCTATATCTTATTTCTGGCAGTGGTTACATTACTGTGTCCATGTGTCATAATGTTATCGAACTGTGCATTAAAAAGGTCAATTTAACTGTAGGTAAATTATACCTAAAAATTTTTTAGTGGAAAAAAAAATACTGAAAAAAAAAGTAAATCAAAAAAAAAAAAAAAGAAAAGAAAAGATACTTAGGATTTCGTGATAACATCCCCATGTAGCCCTTTCTATGTGTCTACTTTAAACTGCCAACTGGTTAATGTTTCCAACATTCATTTAAAGTTAATTGATGATAATTTTAGATGTACTTAACCATTTATTCAAACTTATTGAATCTGGACTCAGTTTCTAAATCTCTTGTTTTTACAATTCTTGAGAAAGAAATAGCTTAAATTTGCAAGACAAAATAAATAAAATAGTAATATAGTTTATTGTTGCCTTTAAACTTTCTAAATTAAGACATCCAAAATACAGTAACATTTGGCAAGTTTCCCTTCACCCTCCCTATCATCAATATTAACCGACAAACAGAATAAATTTTAAAATCATTAAATTGCCATTGTTCATGTTTCTCCTATTGACCAGTGATCTAAACATTCATTTTAGTTAAGAAGGTTTTTAATAGAATGTAACATCTGTTTTATGTTACATGAGAGACAGCAAAATTCTTCCTCTCTGACTGGATTATTAATGTTCATGCCTTCTATGGAATTATTCTCTTCATTCAGCAGCCCCACACTAGCTCTCTAAAGTGCAACATACCCCCTGATGTAATACATTTTCCTGCTAACTGCACAATACTATGGATATCATAACTTTAATGTGACATGCTGGTATTTCTTTTTTAAACCACAAATTGCGTTTCTTATTCTCAATCACAAATTTAAATTTCCTGTATATTCCCAGCCCACCAGGCTTTTTTGTTTTAAAACAGCTGAATAAAAATAGATGATTTCTATTTTTTGATTTGTCATCTCATTTTTTATAGACCTCTCCAACTCTTAGAACGGAAAAGAGGAAAGATCCTTGTTTTTATGCTTTTACCATTAAATCAACTCAAGCTTCGGAAAAATTTTAAACTAGTCTATGACACATAAAATTATTTAAAATGATGTTTGCAATTAAATTCATAACAAATACCTTTCAGAGAGGTATTGTTGCAGTATTCAACTCCAAAATTATTTTAACATGAATGTTTGTTTTCATTTTTAGAAGTTCTCAGAATTTGGTATATATTCCTCATTTTGTTTCTGAGATTTACACCAAGATTTATCTGTTGCCATCTTACATTTCATGGATTAAAATGAAGGTAAAGTAACACGCCACCTGGAGTTATTGTTGTATTTATATTACCATTGGCTTTTCTTGTTTTGCAATATTTTGTTCATAATGAATAGATTCTGACAAAATTGAGATAAACCACATTACTACTGATGATTCTCAATTAGTTCTTCAGTTCATTTCCCCTGTCTAACTCTAAGAAAACTACATATGGTTTAAACCACTGGTATTTTTTACTTTCTGCCAATACACAAATCATGCTTTTTTTGTGTTGAAAACATTCCCATGAATAATTATAATAGTCTCCAAAGAGACCAGATGGTAATAAACTCTAGAGCAGATCTGGAAGCTAACCATAAATTTACCTTTTCATAGTCTCCCCACCATAACACAGTTCTTTGTGCTAGGTCATTTAAAAAATACTGGTGATAGGAACAATATGAGTACGCTTTGTACTTAAATAAAAAGATATACAATCATGTTAGGGTCTTTTATAACTATACACCCCTCATCTTATACTGTTATCATCAGCAATTTTTAAGAGAGCATCAACTTGACAGAGTTATGACATTACTAATCATTTTACAGTGATATTTACATTAGCAAAATTACTATTAAAGTAAAACACAAGAAACATGATCCAGTTAACAGCAATAAATAATTTGAAGTTAAAGAAACAAATATATATATAAACTAAGGTTAATATAAAATTGACATTGATATTTATTCTGTTATTCTTCTGGGAAACATAATTAAATTATTCTGGCCATGCTTTCAATTTAAGTGAAATGTCTTGTATAACCACTTATCACTCCAATTATTTAAGAGTACAACATTTGTGAGAAATAAAAATCAACAGTGTTTTGCAAAGACAGAAGCATGTTTCAAAATTTTTAAAACACACCGTGGTATATGGATTTAAATTTTAGGCACTTCCCTGCATCTGTATAAACTATAAGTTAGCCAAGAGCCAAAAGTTATTTATTTTGTACTTTTTTTTTTTTTTTTTAAAGATTTTATTTATTTGACAGCGAAAGACACAGTGAGAGAGGGAGCACAAGCAGAGGGAATG
>CM053617.1:26301716-26335358 GCA_028646535.1 Procyon lotor | reverse complement strand
TTAAGTGCTGTGAAATGTGTAAGCCCGACGATTCACAGATATGTACCCTGGGGCAAATAATACATTATATGTTAATAAAAATTAAAAAAAAAAAAAAGAAGCAAAGGCATGGATTCTAGTCCTGGTTCTTCTGCTTATATACCTAGTGACCTTACACTCTTTAACTAATAGTTTCTTCACAAATAAAATGAGGTGATAACTTATAACAATGCCAACCTTATAGTTTAAGAGAATTAAATGAGATAATACACACAGATTACTTAGAATAGTGACTGGCACATAGTAAATGATCAAAAAGCCTTAGCTGTGTTGTTGTCCTATCATTGCTTTAGTTGGGTTTGATTTTTGGTGTGTTATATCACGGAGTTGTGAAATCTTATTTGCTTTATATAAAAGCAATCATTTCAAGGATACTCCAAAAATGTGTGTTATGTATACTGTTATATTTTTTAAACTTTTTATTATTTTAATTTTATTTTTTCAGTGTTCCAGGATTCATTGTTCATGTACCACACCCAGTGATCCATGCAATACATGCCCTCCTCAATACTCACCACCAGGCTCACCCAATCCCCCATCCCCTCCCCTCCAAAACCCTCAGTTTGTTTCTCAGAGTCCACAGTCTCTCATATTTCGTCTCTCCCTCCGATTTCTCCCAATTCACCCTTCCTTTCCCTCTCCCAGTGTCTGCCGTGTTTTTCCTTATGCTCTTCACATAAGTGAAACCATATGGTAATTAACTCTCTGCTTGACTTATTTCACTCAACATAATCTCTTCTAGTCCTGTCCATGTTGATACAAAAATTGGGTATTCATCCTTTCTGATGGAAGCATAATATTCCATTGTATATACAGAACATATCTTCTTTATCCATTTGTCGGTTGAACGGTATCTTGGCTCTTTCCACAGTTTGGCGATTGTGGCCATTGCTGCTATGAACATTGGGGTACATGTGGCCCTTCTTGTCACTACATCTGTATCTTTGGAATAAATACCCAGTAGTAATTGCAGGGTCATAGGGTAGCTCTATTTTTAATTTCTTGAGGAATCTCCACACTGTTTTCCAAAGTGGCTGCACCAATTTGCATTCCAACCAACAGTGGAAGAGGGTTCCCCTTTCTCCACACCCTCTCCAACATTTGTTGTTTACTGTCTTGTTGATTGTGGCCATTCTAACTGGTGTAAGGTGGTATCTCAGTGTGGTTTTGATTTGAATCTTCCTAATGGCTAAAGATGACGAACATTTTCTCATGTGTTTCATTAGCCATTTGTATGTATTCTCTGGAGAAGTGTCTGTTCATGTTTTCTGCCCATTTTTTGACGTGATTATCTGTTTTTTGAGTGTTGAGTTTGAGGAGTTCTTTATAGATCTTAGATATCAGACCTTTGTCCGTAGTGTCATTTGCAAATATCTTCTCCCATTCTGTAGGCTGTCTGTTTTGTTGATTGTTTCCTTCACTGTACAGAAGCTTTTTATCTTGATGAAGTCCCAAAAATTCATTTTCACTTTTGTTTCCTTTGCCTTTGGAGACATGTCCTGAAAGAAGTTGCTGTGGCTGATGTCGAAGAGGTTACTGCCGATGTTCTTCTCTAGGGTTTTGATAGACTCTTGCCTCACAGTGAGGTCTTTTATCCATTTCGAGTTTATCTTTGTGTACAGTGTAAGAGAATGGTCAAGTTTCAAGTTTCATTCTTCTACATATAGCTGTCCAATTTTCCCAGCACCATTTATTGGAGAGACTGTCTTTTTTTCCACTGGATATTTTTTCCTGCTTTGTCAAAGATTATTTGACCATAGGGTTGCGGGTCCATATCTGGGGTCTCTACCCATTCCACTGGTCTGTTTTTGTGCCAGTACCAAGCTGTCTTGGTGATCACTGCTTTGTAGTAAAGCTTGAAATCAAGCAATGTGATGCCTCCAGCTTTGTTTTACTTTTTCAACATTTCCTTAGCAATTTGGGGTCTTTTTTGGTTCCCTACATATTTTAGCATTGCTTGCCCCAGCCTTTTGAAAAAAACCGGTGGAATTTTGATCGGGATGGCACTGAAAGTATAGATTCCTCTGGGCAGTAAAGATATTTTAACAATGTTTATTCTTCTGATCCATGAGCATGGAATGCTTTTCCACATTTTTATGTCTTCTTCAATTTCTTCCATGAGTATTCTGTAGACCCTTGAGTACAGATCCTTTAACTCTATGGTTAGGTTTATTCTCAGGTATCTTATGGTTCTTGGTGCTACAGTAAATGGAATCAATTCTCTAATTTCCCTTTCCATATTTTCATTGTTAGAAGAATGAGTATTCTGTTGTTTTAAGGGGGAATGTTCTGTATGTATCTATGAGGTCCATTTGGTCCAATGTGTCATTCAAAGCTCTTGTTTCTTTATTGATTTTCTGTTTAGATGATCTGTCTGTTACTGAGAGTGGCATGTTAAGATCTCCTACTATTAATATATTCATATCAATATGACTATTTTGATTAATAGTTGGCTTATGTAGTTGGCTGCTCCTATATTGGGGGCATAAATGTTTACAATTTCAAATTTCTATTTATATTCAGTTAGTTAACACATAGTGTTATATTGATTTCAGGAGTAGAATTTAGTGATTCACCACTCATATATAACCCGTTGTGTTCAACATGAAAAGTGTCTTCCTTAATATCCGTCATCCATTTAGCCATTCCTCACCCCCTCCCTCCATAACCACTCAGTTTGTTCTCTATCATTAAGAGTCCCTTAAGGTTTTCTGGGGCACTTGGATGGCTCAGTCCCTCTCTTGATTTTGGCTCAGGTCATGATCACAAAGTCGTGAGAAAGACCCCTGTGTTGGGCTCTGCACACTGCACAGAGTCTGCTTGAGATTCTCTCCTTCTCCTTTTGCCCCTCCCCTGCTGTGTATGCATGTGTGCGTGCGCTCTCTCTCAAATAAATTTGTTTTTTTTTTTAAGAGTCTCTTATGGTTTGCTAACCTCTTTTATTCCCCTTTCCATATGTTCACATGTTTTGTTTCTTAAATTCTACATGAGTGAAATCATATGGTATTTGTCTTTCTCTGACTTATTTTGCCTAGTGTAATACACTCAAGCTCCATCCACATCATTGCAAATGGGAAGATTTCATTCTTTCTGATGAAGGACTAATATTCCTTAAGATATATATATCATATCTTCTTTATCCATTTGTCAACTGATGACATTTGAGCTCTTTTCCCATAAGAACCAATTCACTAACCAGTTTGATGCCCCACTGATTTATTTTCTAATTTTGAAAGAATTTGTTTTGAGACAAATACGTATGGAGGAAGAAATAGCTGGCATATTTTATTGCTTTAAATACATTCTCATCAAATTGCTAGAATTACACATTAAGTTTAATTCAATTAATGAAAATGTCTGCCACATACATAGAGCTGTAATTTACTGACTCTTGTTATGTTTAAGTACTGAACTAGGTATACTGTTTATTCTCTATCATTTAATTCTAACAATACACCATATTGAGTTAAATACCATCAAAGAAAAAAAACTGTAAAAGGTTTTGAAATGAGCCAAAAGACTGGAGATATTTGTGGAAGCCTATGCCTCTTTTTAGAGCATAGACTTCTAGATTTCTGATTTATGTGGCTTATACCTTTCATCATCTTTAAGCTATTTTATAAGTCTATACATTACTTACATCAATAATTCTTGTATATAAATCAGTAAATAAAATCTGACCCTATAGAGAGAATAAAAACCTGCCTTCCCAACAGAAAGTCAGTTTTGTAATATTTGTAGATTTATTTCATAGACCACACATATCTCTGGACTTTGAATTTTCCTTTAAATCAAATATAACATCTTATCTATTCATTCATTAATTATGAATTAAATAAAATTGTAGACATGTTCATTATCTATGAGATTCATAACTTTACCCTTTTGAAAATATTAGGCTATAATTATAATTATTCCCATTAAAAAAAAAAAGAAACTGAAACTTGAAGAAGTTAGCTGATTTTGCCCGAGTTTTTTCTTGTGCAGTTCTGCTTAATTCCACAGCACATCCTCTAAACCCCTAATCACTATGCCTTGCTAAAATTTAGAGTATGTGATTTTTTACTTTGTTATCTCAAGTACCTCACCATCAAAAATAATAAAGAACACAGAAATACTCTAGAAAAGCTTTTCTTTAAAAAAGCAGGCATCTTGACAGTACCACTATGTAATTTATGTGGCAAAGACCATCCTTACTGTCCAACTAAACAAATGAGACTTTTTTTTCTTCCCAAAGAGGTCTGGCTTTATTTTTCAGTTCAAACAAATAAATACACTATCCATAAGACATTTATTTTTAAAGTTTCTGAATTCTAACTCTAAAACAGAATGAAAAGAAATGGAACCAAGGCAAGAGTTTTATCCCCTGGATGAAAATAGAAACTGTCACTTGTAGCATTTCTTACAGAAGTCTCTTTGTTTTAGGCAGGAGAAACACAACCTCAAATTGTACCCATGTTTAATGTTGTACCATAGAACAATGCACCACATTGAAATTTGTAAGGTTTAAACTGGTAAGAGATTCTCTTAATATACGGTATAAAATAAAGTTTAAGGGAAAAAAAAACAGAAAGAAAAAAAGAAGGAAGCATAAAGAGAAGGACTGGACTGAGGGGTGAGGAAAAGAGAGAAGGAAGGAGAGAAGATATCTGAATTTTGCTTTACATTAAAAACCTGACAGGCTTTTTGGTGGTGATGACCTCCACACAAGAACATGCCTCTCACAAAGAACTTTCTCCACCCATTCCCAGAATAAGAGAAGAGGAAACACAAGAATAAGTGCGCAGAGGCCCAACTCCTCCTTCGTGGATGTGAAGTGTCCAGGATGCTACAAAATCACTGCCATCTTTAGCCATGTACAAATGGTAGTTTTGTGTGTTGGCTGCTCCACTGTCCTCAGCCAACCTCCAGGAGGAAAAGCAAGGCTTACAGAAGGATGCGGCTCTGATGGAAGCAGCACTAAAAGCACCCTGAATTGAGACGATATCCCAATAAACAGATGTTGAATAAATTTTAAAAAATAATAATAAATAAAAATAAATTTTTAAAAAATTAAAGATCTGATATAACTTAGAAAGATGTCACAAATCTATTAAAATATCACTTGGGAAAACAAAACACTGCTTTTTTCATCTTATTTAGCTACTAAAGTCTCTCACAGTCTAATCCAACAAGGAATAAGGGTTACCAAGGAAAGGTGGTATTAATCCATATTTAAATTTTTTTCAGCTGCAAAAAGAACTATTTTGAATAGTCAACTATATTTTGTAAGACCTGATTACTTAAAATTATTCACGTATCTTATAAGTGGCACCAACAGGAAACTCCTTTTTCATGACATAAGGTTTGACAAGCCTCTGCGTTGCATCACCATCTGCCACATTCTGCTCTGATATTTAAAAATACAGTTGTGCTACTGACGTTTCCACAACTGTTCCAGGTGTAAGACATTAGAATGGAGAATTCTCTTTGATCAACCCAATGGCATTTCTTCTTTTTAAATGTAAGCAGTTGGGACTGCTCCCAGATTCCTGGAGGTACATCTAGTAAAAAGCCTTTTAATCTCTGTTTTTTTTTTTTCAGGTAAAATAGGTCACACAAAAAAGAGATAATCAGAAATATATATAATCACACAGATTAACAGCTTTTTTTAAAAGAAAAGAAATATGAAGGTCTTGATTTTCAATTTTAATTTCTAGATAACTATGACTCAGTTGGAAATGCCATATGGATCTTGAAATACCAGCTTTACAATTTTTGGTTCAACATGTTTCTATTCATCCAAATATAACTCTTGAAACTTAAAAAAAAAAAAAAGGTTTTAGGAACTCAATGTACATAGTACATAGTTTGGGAAAGCTTTAAAACACACTTCTGGGAACTTGTTCATTATATGACGTTTGCAACAAAGAAAAAAAACAAAGCACTCCCTTCTCCTCCAGGTGAAATCCTGTATAAAAATATAAACAATGGCACTTAGTTCTCTCAAAATTTAATTAAAAACAAAACAAAAACCTGGTTAAAATTTCATAGTAGCTAAATATACATATGGAGGATTATCTAACCAGGAAAAACAAGAGAAATTGGAAAACCGGAAAGCTGATGATCAGAGAACGAAGTTAGGAATTAAAAGACAGAAATAAGAATCTAAGAATTCAAGAAAAGACCAAGCTAAATGTTCAATGCTTATGTGAAGAAAAAGTTGAGGTCCATTACTGATGGTTTTATATATATGATTAAGGAAGAAAACCTATAACTAGAGGCATAGTCTCATCCCTACTACCTAAAAACAAAAGGAGTCAAAAGGGTAAAGAACATATATACACAAACATACTAGTTTCTATAAAATGATCTAGAGTACTGCAAAAAAAAAGGAGTATTATTTTATCCCAAAGATCTCTGCTTTAAATCACAGAAAAATATACTTTATTTGCAAAGATGGCAGTTACCAAAGTAACAAAGAAATGGTTACTTTTTATTATTGAATAGAGAGTCATAAAAATCCACATAGCCTCAACATTTGGGGATGACAGGGAGAAGTAATAATTTATTCTACTGAAAAGAAAACTACAGGGGCGTCTGGGTGACTCAGTGGGTTAAAGCCTCTGCCCTCAGCTCAGGTCATGATCTCAGGGTCCTGGGGTCAAGCCCCACATCAGGCTCTCTGCTCATTGAGAAGCCTGCTTCCCCCCTCTCTCTGCCTGCTTCTCTGCCTACTTGTGATCTCTCTGTCAAATAAATAAAATCTTTAAAAAAAAAAAAAAAAGAAAGAAAGAAAACCACAGGTCCAAAATGAAGTCACTTATGTCAAGAGCCCCCATTAGTAAACCAAGACTTAATACCTAACCTAACTACAATTTAAGTATTCCCAAGAATATAACCTTTTAACCAGTCAACATGGAATTTCCTGGTCAGCACTAGGAAATGTACTTCCTGATAGATCCCTTTCGTTGCCCTCAGAAGGGCAACATTCTTTCCTAATAATTTCATTTTTTCCATATCCTTTCTGCTTTTAAAAACAGTTCCTTTTTGGCAGCTCAAGAGAGCTCTCCTCTACTTATAAGATGGGATGCTGCCTGATTCACAAATCATTTAATAAAGCCAATTAGATCTTCAATTTCAGTTTTGTTCAACAATGATAATGATGATCTACTTATAGTTCAGTTAACAAAGGATAAGACACTTACAAAATTTGATTAGACACCCAGAACAAACAATGACAAACTGTTAACAACTACAGAACATTAGAAAAATCAGCAAGTCAATTTTCAGGAAACATAAAAACAAGTGAACTCATATAACTTAAAACAACAGAGGACTACCACATCTAGCTGGTCATCAGGCTTCTGAAAAACTCAATAGTTCAGAAAAAAGCATAAATGTCCAAGGATCAAAGAGGTATCTAAACATCAAGGAAAACTGCTGTCCCTGAGAGGCATGAAAGAAAGAGTTGGTTTACTCAGAACTATATTTAAAATGATGGATACTTGATTTTCCCTGACAGCCTCCAATTCTTCCTAAATTGAAGGTGACTGTAAGAAGTGCAGAAGGTATGTAAAAACACTCAAAACCTCAAATATATAGACAAGTCAAAACTGAAGTTTTCTCAGGAAGAGGGAAAAATCTCTAGTAAGGAGAGCAATCAGAAGTTCCAGTTAAAACACCTGAGTTCTAATTCTACTTTGCTTAGTGACTTATCACAGCATCTTTGTCTATCTTAATCAGAATCATCATTACAATGAAGTCCACATTGTCTTGTCTACCTAAAAAACTGTAGTGAGAATCTAAAAAATAAGGATTGCAAAGAGGTAATTTAAGTAAGTTAAGTAGGCCAGGTTTAAGAAAACCAACACCTCCAGTGTGGAAATAGAAAACAATAGGCCACTGGCTTTAACAAAGAGTAACCAAGATTTTAAAATGCAAATGCAAGAATGAACATACCAGACAAAATATACATAATGATATAATAAATAATTATGGAACAAACTGGTAGACACCTCGAAACTCGTTCAACAAAAACATAAAAAAAAAAAAAAACCCAAAAAACAAAAACCCAAAACAATCACCAAGCAGACCAACATATGTATAAGAGAAATCCAAAGATTTCTATAGAAAGAGGCATAGAAAAAAAAATCTGAAAATAGGATGGCCTAAAACTTCCCAAATTTGATGAAATACATGAATATACACATCTAGAAGCCCAATGAACTTCAAGGAGGATAAAATGAAAGAGATCTATACCAAAACTTGACCAAATCATCACGGACAAAAAAAGAATCTTAAAAACAGAGAGACAGAAGTGATTTTTCATGAATAAGGGGTCCTCAATAAGATTACAAGCTGATTTCTCA
This sequence comes from Procyon lotor, assembly GCA_028646535.1. Lineage (NCBI taxonomy): Eukaryota > Metazoa > Chordata > Mammalia > Carnivora > Procyonidae > Procyon > Procyon lotor. The sequence goes on along the minus strand of CM053617.1, from coordinate 26,326,968 downwards.
TCAGTAACAATGGAAGCCACAATGCAGTGAGATGACATATAAACTGATAACAGAAAGGTCAACCAACAATTATATATCCAGCAAAACTACCCTATATGAATAAAGAAGAAATTAAGACATTCTCAGATAAGAAAAGCTAAAGGAGTTTGTTAACAGTAGACTTGTCCTACAAGAAATGATAAAAGGAGTCCTTGAGACTGAAATGAAAAGACACTAAATGGTACCCTGAAGACGTAACAAGAAATAAACAACCCTGGTAAAGGAAACTGCATAGATAAATATAAAAGCCAGTATTACCACACTTTTAGTTTGCAACTCCTCTTTTATTCCTGTAGGAATTAAAAGGCAAATGAATAAAACAGTAATTATAAATCTATATTAATGGGCACACAATGTATAAAGAATTACTGATGATAACAATATAAAGGGGGAGGATGGAAAGACAAAGGAGAGGAGTGTTTGTATGCCACAGAAACTAAGTGGGTGCTATTTAAACTAGGTTATTATAAGTTTAGTGTGTTAATTGCAATCCCCAAAGTAACCACTAAGAAAATAACTAAAACACATACACAAAAGGAAATAAGAAGACAATCAAAATGGTACACTACCAAAAATAAAAAACTTATATGAGTACTTGACATGCTCTGAATTGTGTCCTACCCAAATTTCTTATGTTGAAGTCCTAGGCCTCAGAACTTAAGAATACAACTATTATTTAGAGACAGGCCTTTAAAGAGGTAATTAAGTTAAAATGAGCCTCTTTTGGTGGATCCTAAGCCAATTTTACCATTGTCCTTATAAAAATGGATACAAACACCAGAGGTATGCAGAGTGAACAGAGAGCAATAGGAGAGAGGATTCAGAAAAAAATCAAAGCTGGGACATCTGTGTGGTTCAGTTGGTTGAGCGACTAACTGTTGGTTTCCACCCAGGTCGTGATCTTGGGGTTTTGGGACTGGGGCTCCATGCTCAGCATGGAGACTGCTTGGGATTCTTCTCTCCCTCCCCCTCTGCCCCTTACTCTGATCCTGTGTGCATCCAGCACACACATGTGCTCACTCTCTCTTTCTTTCTCAAATAAATAAAGTAGAAGAAATCAAAGTTGTTAACACCTTTATCTTGGACTTCTAATATCTAGAACTCTGATTAAACAAATTTCTCTTAGGTAACAGCTCAGTCTGTTGTATTGCTATGGCATCCTGAATAAACCAATACAGTACCTATTTGAAAGTATGTATTATTCTGTATTATTCACTTTCCTGTTATGTAAATGCTACTATTTAAACAATAGGAACAATTAACAGTGGTAATTAGCAGTTATTAAAAGTAGGGCTAATATGTGTGAGAAAATATAATAATCATTAGTTTAGTTCGTTAAAATAAACACAGCAACTTAAACTTTTTAAATTCTTTACTGGAACTTAAATTTTATAGGCCATATTGTATATTCTTAATGTATATAAATGAAAGATTTTTTAAAAAGATTAAAAACAGTCGGATTAAACAGGTATTACCAGTATTTAGAAAAAATAACAATAGCAAGTTTCTTTTTGTCCCATGAATTAGAATAGTTTTATGCTTTGTGTCTTATATTTTAAGCAGTACATTGTTCTGAGGGACAGTTACAGTGTCTCCTTTCCAATAACACTTCTCTAAACTGAACAGAACTATTAGGATAGGCTTCTTTTTACTTTGGTAAAACCGAATATAGTTAAATGTAAACTTCATTTTGACTGCTCTGCCTCTATCAAGTCCATATTCTTGTTGTCAGTCCTGTGATGGTATCAAGCTAAATACCTCTCAATAAAAGCATTTGAGCATGGAATACCTAGGATCATACTAGCAATGGCAGATAGTTAGATATGTAAGAATCAGTTTCAAACTCTACAAAATATCCATCTACTCTGAATCCAAATTCTTGTTTTGATATCCCAACTGTTTATCAATCATGTCCTTGGCATTGATAGATTATATTATATATGCTTTCCATGTGTAAAATGAACATCATTTCAAAGCACACAGGTAATTTCAATTTATACTGTCAAAGTTGCAATCCAAATGAGTTACAGTTTTAGTAAAGAAATTGAGACGGTCTTACTTAACTTGGCTGCCCTTTTGTGGTGACTTTTTTTTCCCCACCTTGAGTTATGAAGCAGTCATATTACACAAAAATGAGACATTTGTTTGTTGTGTAAGTTTTTTCTGGTCTCCGTATGGCTTCTTCAAATATCATCAAACACTTTTGGAGAAATGGCATATAAATTTCTGTTTTAGTAAAATCTTTTTCTCCATTCTCATCCGCAGTGTATTGCCAAATTAGACAAGGACATTTTTCTTGTCTCACACTTTAAAAATATTTTACTGCAGGATATCTTTTTTAAGTCCAACAACAATTATAGCCATTTTTAAGGCGTGTGTCCAAGAAAGCTACCTCCTTCCATTTCGTTATATTCAAAAATCACATTAAGTACACCTGTACATATTGAGAAATTTGAAGTGTCCCAAAACCTTCACTATGAAAGATAAGTAAGCAAATCATACCCCTTTCTGGCAATGTTATATACAAGTGGTACAGAATACTTTTCAGATATTTTAATTTTCATTAAAGAGAAGTTTATAGTGAATGAAATTTTACAAAATTTAAATTTACACTGTCAAACATGCAGGTGAGAAAAGTCTAGAATTATATCTGGACATCTCAAAAATATTGCTTTATATTGCCTATGGTTATATTAAAATCTCCAAATCAAAATATCAAAGAACTAATGGGAACATTTTCTTGTTGACATGATTTGCATTATCAATTGATATATCAAAGTATGGTTGTTGATCAGATCTGACAGAATGAGCTCTATCTACACTGATCGTAAATTGCTAACGTTTACTCTCTGTATGACTTTTAGTTCTTCTTTCAGAGAAGTGATGATCTTTGCAAATAATGCTCCCTTTCAATGTTTCTGCATATTTTTCCATAGCTACCATGTAAGGTATTATTAAACCACGGAACAAGGAGAAATCCACTTAAAACTAGAATTATGTGGGGAAATTATCTTGAAGCGCTAGTAGCCTCCAAATACATAAACATGTCAGCTATCCCAAGAGGCAAAGAATAAAAAGGGCCTACCAACCAAATTAAGATGCTGATACTACACATTTATCCACTAAAAAAACAAACAGGGGCACCTGGGTGGCTCAGTAGTTAGGTGGCTGCCTTCGGCTCAGGTCATGGTCCCAGGGTCCTGGGATCGAGCCCCACATCAGGCTCCCTGCTCAGAGGGAAGGCTGTTCCTCCCTTTCCCACTCCCTCTGCTTGTATTCCCTCTCTGCCTCCTGCTTGTGTTCCCTCTCTTGCTATCTCTCTCTCTGTCGAATAAAGAAATAAAATTTAAAAATACAAATAAACAAAACAACAACAATTTAAAAAAAAACAGCAAGAAGCAATGGGAAAAGCTAAGAATCATAGTGTAATGAGTCCTATAAGAGGCAATCAAGTTATAAGGATCTCACTAGCTGGATGTTCAAATGCTCTGTCTACTTACCTTATCAGGCTTCCCTGATGATGATGGTGTACTTATGAGAAGACAGTCACAGTTTAAGCAAGGAGGTCACAGACAGTAGTGCTTCAGATCACATATACACACTACTTGTTTTGTGAGAGTAACTCAAGAGCAAAGATGCTGAAGTTTGAAAACTGGTCTGCTGAACAGTCAATGTTTTATTTGTCTTTCTTGGGTAGCTTGTATGGGGCCAGAATGAGAATATACTAAGTGTCACTAATGAGGGGTCAATTTGGAGTGATATAACTATTAGCCCAATGATACATGCTCATGAAACCACTTTCCAACCTTTTCCATAAGTAATATTCTTATTTGTTACAACACAGCTTTTCTTTAATCTAACCTTAGCAGTCTTGCAGGTTACAAATTTACTTGTTATTTATATACAGAACATCAGATTTGCCTATTTCCCAAGATACTTGATTATTTACTGTCTATACTTTAAAACAAGTCCTATAACTTTTGGCTCAATCTTATAACCTATCAGTTCACGAATATATGAATTCCATTCACCTGTTTTCTTTTCTTGTCTTTATAGAAGAACTGAATATTTTAAAAATATATATCACATAAAACACAGATACAGAAAATACATATTTCATAAAAAATAAATAAAAAAATAACAAATAAAAAATTAAAAAGAAAATACATATTTCACATGGTATACATCATTAAGAACTATGTAGATTTATGTGGTCTATGAAAACTTAGATGATCACTGAATTTTTACCCTTAGAAGAGATCTCATCCTATTTCAGATCTACAGTTCACAGCATCTGACAGACATTCAGTTACTGTAGCTTTACTGGGTTGTTAGCTACTGCCCAGTACTTGCTTCTTTATCAACATTGAGTGATTGAAACAATGGAAATCTATAATCCAGTTGTTTGGTGGAGTGAAGGAGAACTCAAATGGATAAGAAAAGCCCCAAACCAACCAAATGCTAATGCAAAACAAAAACCAATATTTTCCCGGGTGAGCTATATCTCTGTCAACTCCTTTCTATTGTATTTGCCTACACTTTTTAGACTGCTGTAAGCTCAACCTCAATGTCCTCATTGAACAAGACTATATCAGAATTAAATACAACTAAGACTCTATCAATGCTGTTCACTCTAAGGCTCTATTTTTTCAGATTTTTCTCAAAATTGAGACAAGAGAGCTTAAGTTACCAGTTACTACCTAGCACAATGACAAGCACATAGCAGACACTCAATAAATATGCATTTTAACCTACAAATGAATCAGTTTTTCCTATTATTGTCTGCCAAGGAAAATCTGAAATCTGAAATCTGAAAGGAAAGTACTTCTAATGTACTATTTTTGAAAACTGTGTGGCTATCCTGGACATAAATTATAATTTGGCAATTATGTAGTTGGATCATCAGTCAGATGGAAAGGAAAAGCAGTCTCAAAATATTAGGGGAAATGAAAAGCAAAACAAGATGTTTAGTTGAGGGCTAGACTGGAATTACTACTTTTTTTTTTTTTTAAAGATTTTATTTATTTATTTGACAGAGAGAGATCATAAGTAGGCAGAGAAGCAGGCAGAGAGAGAGGGGGAAGCAGGCTCCCCACTGAGCAGAGAGGCCGATGCGGGGCTGGATCCCAGGACCCTGAGATCATGACCTGAGCCGAAGGCAGAGGCTTTAACCCACTGAGCCACCCAGGCGCCCCTGGAATTATTACTTTTAAGTGGATGCGAGCCACAATTCTGGTTGCCCTGTTCATAAGTGGGTAAATTCAAGTTTTATTAAGATGAAAAACATTCAGAAAAATAGCCCCCCCCCAAAAAAAAACCCCTTCAACCCTAGTACCCTTCAACCCTAGTAGTTTTCAAGCTTTCTTTTTAAAAGTAGTATAGTTTTTATAAACATTATCACATTAATCCTTACAACTTCCATGCTAAGCTTTAACCACTACATTTACAGATGAAAGACCCAGAAAAGCTAAGTAAACTGCTCACGGCTTCAGGCCAGTAAAATGAAGTTCTTGAACTCAAACCCAGTTCTCATGTATTCCCATGGTCCCAAGAATAAGCCCATGCTCTTAAATTAGGTTGCCTCATGGATGGCTGAATAAGCACATTAAATCTGTTACTAAAATCATACTGGTATCATTGCCTACTGAAGAATTTCTACGATCTATTTTTAAGTTTATTTTTTAATTGTGGTAAAACAGACATACACAAAATTTACCTTTTAATCAGTTTAAGGGTATTGTGCAGTGGCATTAAGTAAATTCACACTGTTGAAGAATCATCGCCACTATCCATCTCTAGAACACTGTTCATATTGTAAAACTGAAACCCTATAATCATCAAATAACTCCCCCTTTTTGCTAACCCTTGGCAATCACAATTCTACTTTCAATCTCTACGAATCTGAGAATTGGAAGTATCTTACAGAAGGAGAATTATCAGTGCTCAGCTTTTTGTGACTAGGTTATTTCACTTAGCATAATGCCCTCAGGATTCATCCATGTTGTACTATGTGTCACAATTTCCTTCCTTTTATAGCTCTATGTTTTCCTTTAGCTATTGTGAATAAGGCTGCTATGAAGATGGACGTACAAATATCTCTTCAAGACCTTTCTTCTAATTCTTTCGGGTATGTAATCTGTCTTAGTCTGCTCAGGCTGCTATAATGAAATACCATAGACTGGATGGCATAAACAACAGAAATCTGTTTCTCACAGTTATGAAGGCTCAGAAATCCAAGATCCCAGGTGCAGTCAATTTGGCTCCTGGAGAAGACTCTCTTCCTAGCTTGTAGATGGCCACCATCTCACTGAGTATTCATGTGGTGTTGGGAGGGAGGGGCAGTGCAAACTCTCTGGTGTATCTTCTTACAAGGGAACTAATTCTGCATGATTAGGTAACTCATGTCCTCATCTAACTCCCTAATAATCTCTCAAAGGCTCCATCTCCAAATACCATCACATTAGGAGTTAAGACTTCAACATATGAATTTGGGAGGACACAAACATGTTGTCCATAGCATACTCAGAAGTAGAACTACTGGATCAGATGATAATTCTATTCGTAATTTTTCTGAGGAAACATACTGTTTTCCATAATGGATACACCATTTTACATGCTCACCAACAGTACATGGAGTTCCAGTTTCTCTATATCCTTGCCAACATAAACTTTAAAAATGTTAATATGACAGCAGCCATCCTAAAGGGTATAAATGAGCAGTATAACTTTTAAAATAATTTAATTTTAATATCAAAGTTAATATACAAAATATAAAGCAGAACAGCTCTGCTTTTAGAGCATATCCAGAACAAAGCAAGCATCACCCTTGCCTTCTTGTGGCAGCGTCTGAGAGGCTCCTCTAAGAGTTTGGAACAAATCTTACAAAATAGACTGATAAGTCAAGTCAGTCTTATGCCAGAGGAGGAAGGGTTCAAGTTAGAGAGAGAAAAACTGTTTTCATGGGTATCTCTTTTAGGTTTCCTTGTTCAAATTTAAAACTTCCTAAAATCTAGAACATGAGATACAAAAATCCTACTGAGAAAATGGGAATTGTGATTCAACTAGTAACTGAATATCACATTGGAGGTGTACTTGGGCAGATGTATAGTTTTGTTTTCAGGTTTCTAGAAACTGGAGAAATCACATATGTGAGTACTGATGTATTTTTACTCTAGTTCTTGTAAACGGGTTTCTTTATCTGTCTTTTAGGGGTAGAGAGGATTGTTCCTATAACATTATATTGTACTTAACAGTTTATCATTTTTCCTCTGCACCCCACCACCCGTTTCCCCATCTACATTTTCATTATAATAAAAGCTTCAAAAGTATGGACCGAGTCCATCATTAATATCTAACTAACATCTAACAGACTACCTGGAACAAAGTAAGAATTTAGTAAGTAGCGAAGAAAAAGAGGAAGAGCAGAAGAGGAAAATTTAGGATAGTGGTTAAAAGGAAAGGAATGTTAAGTTTCTCAATATAACCAAGAATTTTGTAAACAAGGAACATTTCTTGTTTATTGACGTGTCTATCATATAACACAGAGCTTTTTACATATCAACACATGTTGGCTGAACTGCTATGCATATAGTAAATAATAAAATGGATAGTGTGGCAATCAGGATAGGATGTTAACCCCAAATGTATCATAATAATAACAAAATAAAGATATTGTTTGAGTTGCCTAACATTTTAAATTCCATTTACTTCTTTTTTTTAAAGTTAGGAACAAGTAACGTATTACTAGAATACATTGTTACAGGGCACATAAAATATTACGCAAGTTCCAAAATACTAATAGTTAGGCAATGACTCTTTTACTAATGAGACTAATATCGGTATAAATCCAATGGAGACTTTGATATTACTTAAGTATAAACTTTAGAAAGGTAGAAATTGATGAATATCCTCAAGTAAGGAGAGAATTTATTAGTGGACAGCGAGTAGCCTCCCAGATCCAGAAGGAAAAAGACTGAAAAGGCAGTAGAATATGCTTTGATAGACTGAAGCTTTAAAAGAATTATCTGTTACAGAAAGAACTGTCCTCCTCTCTCCCAAAATTCATATATTGAAGCCCTAAATCACAATGTGACTGTTTTTGGATATGACCTTTAATTAAAGTTAAATAAGGTCCCATGAGTGAGGCCCTCATCCAGTAGGAGTGGTGTTCTTACAGAAGTGAAACAAACACCAGAGAATTCTTTCTGAGTGGACAGAAGAAAGGCCATGTGAGAACAAAGTGAGAAGGCAGCCATCGATAAGTCAGGAAGGAGTCCTTACCAGAAATCAATCCTGACAGCCACCTGATCCTGGACTTCTAGTCTTCACAACTGTGAGAAATAAATTTCTATTGCTTAAGCAACTAACATATAACCTAAGGACAAAAAGTAAATTATCCTCTTTCTGTTAACTTGAGCTCACAAAGTGACCAGCAGGAAGAGGTTTTACAGAAACAACACAAATCAACAGACAAATACAAGGACCTTCTCCTCAGTCCACTCCACACGAATGACCAAACTATCTCAGAAATTAATTTTTACAACTGAAAATACCTTAATAGTATGATGAAATATGAGCTTTAAAAGTATGTGAGATAATTATGTTTATAATTATGTTTAAGTCAACTAAGACTTAGTTCAAAAAATCAGAAATTGTTCAATTTTTGTCAACTTTCCACTTTTCTAGTCTTTTAGTTACTTAAAATTCAAAAGGAAAGCATTAATCAACGAGAACTCAAAATAACCTAAGTCCATCAGAGTTGATCTACAACTGCAGTAAGTACGATTGTGAGCTACTTTTCAAATCACAGAGGTAAGAACCAGAGAGAGTAGGTAAAGCATTTTCATGGCCCTCCTGATTAGAAGTATAAACATAACATTAACACTCTAATTCAAGATTGTTAGGCTGTTGATTTGAAGAGTATACATCAAAATGAATTTATCCAATTATCTACTAGAAGATAAAGATGGGTATAGATATAGAGATATGAATTTATAGATACATGCAATATGTTTATGTATGTATATATGTATAAAAGAGAGACGCCTATATAGCTGCATATAACATAAGAAAATCAGCAGTTTCTTGTTATAGAAATGTCCTTTCTATATACTATATGAAATACCAAAGCCATAAAGTTTAATTATATTTAAAAAAAACAAAAAACTGGGGTGCCTGGATGTTGTAGACAAAGCATCTAACTCTTGGTTTTGGCTCAGGTCTGATCTCAGAGTTGTGAGATCGAGATCCACATCAGGCTCCCCACTCAGTGCAGAGACTACCTAAGTTTCTCTCTCCCTCTCCCTCTGCCCCTCCCCACTGCTTGCTTGCTCCCTGTCTCCAATAAATAAATAAATCTTTAAAAAAAATAAAAACAAAATTAAGATCTCTGGCACAGTAAACTCATCAAAGTACAAATATGAAATAAATACTTTTAATTGATAAAGGGAATAATATCCACAAAATATGAAGAATTTCTATATCATTAACACATGAAAAGTTATAAAATACACTCAATAAATCCGACAAGTAATTAAGAAGAAATATAAATGAACAATAAACATATTAAAGAATGTTCAAACTCACCAATAATCAAAAGAATAACAATTAAAATAAATTCATTTTTGTTGATTAGATGGGCAGTGATTGCTAAAAGCCCAATTCAAAACTGACAAAACTATTCTATAGCAATAAAATATAGTCTAGAGTCATTTTGAATCCATTTCTTTATAACTTTTAAAATAATTAACCAACCTGTGCCACTTTCATTGAATTCTGGGTAGAGCCACCAGCATGATATTCAACCTTGAATTTTTTTACAAGTTCATCAAACCTACAAGGAAATCACAGTAGAAAAAAGCGGCGGTCAGTTGACACAATGCAAATTACAACATTAAATCACAATTACTAAAATACTTTGAGTTACATAATTATGTTGAATGAATTGAAATATATATGAAAAACTTTGCTGAAAATCAATACTGAAAAAATTTCTTCCAGAAATCTACAATTATAATTTAAAATGTAAATATATAAGCTGTCCATAATTAACCATTAAACTAAAAAAGATAAAAATAAAAATTCATAAATTATTATAATACATATTTTCCCTAATATTAAGTGATTTCTAGAATCCTTACAAATGTATATTCTAATAAAGTTTTCTAATAAAGTTAAAGTTTTAGATATCATAAAGACAATCAGTTTAGGGGCGCCTGGGTGGCTCAGTCGTTAAGTGTCTGCCTTCAGCTCAGGTCATGATCCCAGAGTCCTGGGATCGAGCCCCGCATCGGGCTCCCTGCTTGGCAGGAAGCCTGCTTCTCCCGCTACCATTCCCTCTGCTTGTGTTCCCTCTCTCGCTGTGTTTCTCTCTGTCAAATAAATAAAATCTTTAAAAAAAAAAAAAAAGACAATCAGTTTATAATTTAAAGAACTGGGAAACTACATTGGGTTGTATGATTCTAAGCAAGTTGCTTGGTGACATAATTTCTGTATCTGCCAAATAAAGGCATAGAGAGAAATGATTTAAAGCTTGATAGTTGATTATTTTGGCATCTGACAAAGCTATAGAACTTCTTCGCAAGGAAAATACATACATTCACTACACATGAAGCTTTCCATTGAAGATAACCCATGTATACCCCTCCTACCACACATACGTAGCCAAAGGACTACAGACACTGGTTGGAATAAATCTTTAATTGGATGGCATTTATAGGGGCGCCTGAGTGGCTAAGTGGGTTAAAGTCTCTGTCTTCGGCTCAGGTCATGATCTCAGCGTCCTGGGATCGAGTCTTGCATAGGGCTCTCTGCTAGGCAGGGAGCCTGCTTCCCTGAACTCACTCTCTGCCTGCCTTTCTGCCTACTTTTGATCGCTCTCTGTCAAATAAATAAATAAAATCTTAAAAAAAAAAAAAGATGAGATGGCATTTATAAATCTGGATCTCAAATCAATAGTTCCTACATGTCTCTAACATGTTATAGTCTGTGGGAGAAATTCAAGGGGCATAAATATGTAATTTAATTTCAAAGGGCTAACAAGTTTTGGAGAGACAAAAGGGTGAATACACATGAGAAAACAGAGAAAATTAGAAAACATCACATTATTGAATAACAGAATATACTCAATGTAAGCAGCAAGTGCTATAGGAGGTCGGTCGAAAAAGAGACTGGGATATGAGTAGAATATTCAAGGAAAGTTTCAGTCTTGAAAAGTATTTTTAAACCTTTAAAAACTTTAAATATAGAAGTTGATCCTTTCCCTAAAATGAAATATTTCACAGAACCTCAAAATAAAAAAAGACAAATATAGAGATGGTTATATTAGGAATAGGAAAAATGGAGTTATACCCACTCCATACCACCAACTGCCTTGAAAATATATCTATAAAACCCTGAAATGCCAATAAACACAATTAGCAAAACTTTCCAAAACTTCGCCAGCAGTATTTTTATACAATTGATAATACTAATATAACAGTAGAGAAGGTAAAGTATATAGGCACAGACGGATAGTTGCAGTAGTTTAAGGGAAGTTCCTTTCTACTTACTGTCTGAATTAGGTATCAGTTAAGAGAGATGTTAGAGATTAGAGGAGAAAGGGAGAGTGACTGGATAAAGTAATCATACAATGATCAATTGCTAGGTTTATCTGAGGTCCCTCCACTTTCAAAAATCAATTCCTCCAAAGGTTCTGGATCATATTTGTAATGAGATGAATTACAAAAGGGTGACTTCCAAAAACATACATTCCTCTAGAACCAGTGGATGTAACCTTATTTGGAAAAAGAGTCTCTGCAGATACAAGTTAAGGATCTTGTTAGACCATGTCTCCTGTATTACCCAGGCAGGCTCTAAATCCAGCAACAAGTCTTCTTGTAACAAACAGAAGAGGAGACACAAAGGAGAAGATCATATGAAGATGGAGTCAAAGAGTACATAAGCCATAAGCTAAGAAAGCCAAGGAATGCCAACACCCACTAAAAGCTGCAAGAGGCAAGAAGGATTCTCCTCTAGGCTCTTTAGAAGGAACAGAGCCATGTCAACTCCCTTAATTCAGATGTCTACCCTACAGAATTGTGAGAGAATAGATTTTGTTGTAAACTCCCTAGTTTATGGTAGTTACAGCAAAACCATCCTTTCTCACTTTCTCAAGAATCTCTTTACTTACGTTATAGCCTTCTTTAATCCATCTTCAATTTCTCCCTTCAAACAACTACTAATGAAATAGCTATAATATTTTGGGGGGAATGAGATGGGCCTAAACTTGTTATAGTTACTAAAATCATAATAAACCAACTACAGTACATTTCTAAGAACTTGGGAAAGTTTAAAGAAAAATATAAAATGAAATGTCTATCTTGTAAGGGATACAACATACTGCTCAACAGCAATCTGACTACAGATCAGAATTCAAGTTGTACTACTTCCTGTGTGTTCTTAGCCACATCTATGAATCCTTCTGTGTTGCACTTTCCAAAGAGCAAAGTAAATAGGAGCCAAATAGTACCCACCTCCTAAACTTGTGGTAAGCATTAAAAAAATTATGATTTCAATAAAATGTTTAAATCAATAACTTTAGGCATACAACATGTATTATATAAATGTTAGCTCTGGAACCTAACCCTAAAACCTCAAAGGGTTCTGAGTGCCCGTAAGTTTTAGGAAAATTGAGTGATAGTTAAATAGGCTTCTTTCTTCAGAATATATCAAGGCCTTTAATATCTTGATATACATATTAACATTCAAGATGGATATAGTACACACATTTCCTAAGCTTATTTGATCATGTCATCCTTTTTCTCCAGATCATCTAACAAAATTAGTGTTTTTTTAAAACCAGAATTGTCTAGAACCATATTGGTCCAATAAGGTAGCTACTGGCATCCTGTAGCTATAAACATTCAAATTTAAGCTAATAAAGTAAAATAAAATTTAAAATTCAGTTCATCAGACACACCAGACACATTTCAAGTGCCCAACAGCCACATGTAAATAGTGGTTATCATACCAGATACACAAATAAAGAACATCCCACTCTTAGAAAAAAGTACTATTGGATGGTACAGAGAACATTCAATAACAATAATGTAATACAAAGTAAGTAAAATAAAGATTTTACTAAAAATAAACAACAGAGTAAACATGACCAATTTTAGAGATGAAATGGGCCTAAAAGAATGCCTTCCTTTAAGAAATGGGAAAAATTGGGGGTTCCTGGCTGGTTCAGTCAGTTGAGCTTGTGACTCTTATCTCAGAGTCATGGGTTCAAGTCCCACATTGGGTGTAGAGATTACTTAAAAAAACAAAACAAAAACAAAAACAAAAGAACAAAAAACCCAAATGGGAAAAGTTAAGCATAAAGTTTGAGTAGATTGCCAAACAGAGGTCACATACGGCACACTAGTCAATCAAAATCAGAACCGTAGTATCAAAATTACTTGTTATTACAAACACACAAAAATCAGTGTATAATTCTCCTCATTCCAGCCAATGAAGAGAATTTTCTGTAGAAACCAAAATTTTGTTTATTAACATTACTTTTGGAATCAGTTTAAGAGGTACAAAAATATCAGGACCTCACATGTCAAGATGGTTGATAAAGCATATGTTTGCTTCCTCTTCCAAGTCTTACTAGATATCAAAAAACATGTTTTATATATATTTATACATATACATATATATGAACAAATGTATAACAGCACCACAAAGCAAGCCAAGAGGCCACACATAGACCACAAATTTGAGAAATAATAAATCTAGCTTAACAGAAAGAAAATATATTAGCATTGACAAAGCAGGGATAGGAGACATAAAAATAAGACTAAGTCCTTTAAACACTATTTGGAACACTGTCCAACCACTCCTACCTTATCCACAAAAGTAAAATGTGTTTATATGTTCCAATCTGTTATTGTAAAGTCTTCCATATCCTGATAATTGTGTGGCTTTTTAACCTACCTGACAATTTTTTTCCTTTAAAATTTTTTTTGGTCACAGCTTTATTGAGATACAATTCACATACCACACAATTCACTCATTTAAAGTCAATAATCCAATCATTTAAAATATATTCAAAAATTGTGCAACCATCACCACTATCAATTTTAGAATATATTCATTAACTCATAAAGAAACTCCCATACTTTTAGTTATCAAAACCAAGTATCTCCGTCCCTAAGAAACCACTCATCTACTTTCTATCTCTGCATTTTTGTCTATTCTGGACATTTCATATAAATGGAGTCATATAATATGTGCATGATTTTGTTGACTAGATTCCTTCACTTAGAATAATGTTATCAGTGTTCACACATGCTAGAGCATCTATTGGTACTTTATTCCTTTTTATGGCTGAGTAACATTATGTTACATGGATACAGCACATTTTTTCCATTCACCCATCCCTGGACACAGGTTGTTTTCATCTTTTGGCTATTATGAATAATACTGTGATGAACATCCATATACAAAGTTTTGTGTGGACATACTATTTTCATTTCTCTTGGGCATCTACCTAGGAATGGAATTGTTGGGTCAGTTTAACTTTTAACTGTTAACTCTTCTTAACTTTCTGAAGAACTGCTGCACAATATTCCACTACTTGTCTAATTTTTTCTCAGAAACAATACAAGAAAACCTGTCTGCCTAGTTATATGAAAAAGAAGTAACCAGAAAATAAAAGAGTTTCTATAAATTAGCTTAACCACTGTTGAAACTTTTACAAATATCAATAGTTGAAAGGATGACCTGAACAATAAAAATGGATGTGGATAAAAAATAAGAAGGTAAGAGAGCTGAAAACACCCAGGAAAACACCCCAAAATCCATAGGAAATGTAAGAGATGAAAACTATGAAAGAAAAATTAAGAGGCAAAGAGAATGGATCAGGTGGCCCAAGTCCATTTAAGAAGACTGGGAGATTAGAGATAATGAAGAGTAAGAAAGAAATACTAGGAAAAAAAGTTTCCAAAAGAGAAAAAAAATATAATCGTCATATTTGTCCAAATATGAAGCAATTCTATTAGGGAGGGGATTAGGATCTATACTTGAACAATACCTTGTTTAATTTCAGAAACTCTTCATATTAAGAGAAAACCTTAAGAACTTCTAGAGTGAAAAAGAGCAGATTATCTGAAAAGAAATAATAATCAGAATACACCAAACTTCTTAAAGAATATAGGAAGCTAAAAAAAATTATATTCCACACTGGAAGAAAAAAAGGTTTTCCAAAGAGAATTCAATATCCACTCATATGATTAACTCATAAGAGAAAAATAAGCTTCATATGTAAGTTTTGTTTTGCCTTGAATTTATAAAAGAAAAATTACTAAGTTGGAGTTGTAACAATCAAAAAGAAACATAAGAAGACTGCATGGGTTTAAAAAAAAAAAAAAAAGAAAGAAAAAGTGAGAAAGCTGTATGACTTCAGAAAAGTAAAGGAATCCAAAAAGAAATTTAAAGAGAGCCCATTACATCTTGTTACATGTAAAATTCTCCCTTAAGTAGCAAAAATTTTAATAACAAAGGAATACACGTCCTATTCTAAGAATCCTTCCAATCAAGCTACTTGGTTCTAGAGAGAATAATAGTTACCTAGTTATTTGGTGATAAGGTTCTGTTTGGTTTCCAATCTTAGAATATATGCTGAGATATAATATGTAACATTTAATCACAGTTGCAAACATTTGTAACATTTAATAACATTTATAAAATGTAAACATATTATAAAAAAACATGACATTTTGAAGATGGGAAAAGGGAGGAATGAAAAAGAAAAGCTTACTAAATTTTTCTCCTTCAGTTAGAGTCCATAAGTATCTCAAATGTTAATATTCAACTTTTCAAAGAGGTTTTAAGTATATTGTTTAAAGTCATAAAATCAATCATTAGAAAAATTAAAATATGTAAAAAGCATAAAGAAGGCAATGAGGAAGGAAAAAGAGAAAAAAAACAGTATAAGTCCACTATATTTTTCATCTTCCAGAAGAGAGTCAATAGAAATGTAAATTTGTTAAAGAATGGGACATAACCACATTAAGTAAATTTATAATGATAAACTAAAAACATCAACTGTTAATATTTGTAGCTCCATGGAGTGGAGAAGGAAGTTACACTGTTGGGCTTTATATTTGGTTTGTTTTTTATAAATTTCTTAAGGCTATCTAAAATAAACATGTAATTTAAAAAAGTTAAAAAGTGAACTGTTGTGTAACCTCCAGAACCATTATCACTATATGTAGGTAGATACATACATAAATAGATACACAGACAGACAGATAATGATATATGTATGCTTGGCCATCTATGGGCTCTTATTTCTGAATCATTGATATGTATGTCTACCCCTGCACAAACTGCATTTTGTCTTAATTACTAATGTCTTACAAGTCTTAATGAAAAACAAGTACCTTTGCCTTGTTCTTCTTCATGAGTGCTTTGAATATTCTTGGTCCTTTGTACCTCCATAGAAAGTACAACTAGATGTCAATTTCCAAAAAACAGTTTGTAGAGATTTTGACTAGGATTGCATTAAAGATAGATAGATGATAGACAGACAGATAGATATGGGAAAGTGATAACTTTTCCAATATTAAACTGTCCAATTCTTGATCACACTGTACATCACAATATATTTACCCAGGTCTTTAATATTTCTCAATTAGTTTAATAATTTCTGCCATAAATCTTGCACATCTTTTATTAGAGTCACTATTTCATACTTCCTTTCTTTTAGTACTACTGTGATATATGTTTAAACCTAATTTTTATTTGTTGATGGTATTTAGAAATATAATTCTTCTTTTAAAAAGATTTATTTATTTTAAAGAGAGAGAGCGAGGTGCAGTACTGACTTCTGGCACAAATAAAAATAATATTGATGATTATAACCATGCTATTAGCAGCAGCAAACAGCTTCCAGTTGTGAAAAGTTGGGCAGTAACTAAAGGACTAACTTAAACATGAGCAAAATAACATAATCTGTCCATTAGAATAAAAACCCCCTTGCCTGGGTGGCTCAGTCGTTAAGTGTCTGCCTTCAGCCCAGGTCAGATCCCAGGGTCCTGGGATCAAGCCCCACATCGGGCTCTCTGGTCAGCAGGGAGCCTGCTTCTCCCGCTACCATTCCCTCTGCTTGTGTTTCCTCTCTGGCTGTGCTTCTCTCTGTCAAATAAATAAAATCTTTAAAAAAAAAAAAAAAAAAAAAAAAGAATAAAAACCCCTTGCATGTACACCCCAATGTTTATAGCAGCAATGTCCACAATAGCCAAACAATGGCAAGAGCCTAGATGTCCATCAACAGATGAACGGATAAAGAACATGTGGTATGTGTATACACACACACACACACACACACACACACACACACACACACACAATGGAATATTATGCAGCCATCAAAACCCCCCCAAATCTTGCCATCTGCAACCATGTGGATGAAATCAAAGGGTATTATGCTAAGCGAAGTAAGTCAGTCAGAGAAAGACAATTATCATATGATCTCAGTGATAATGAGGAATTTGAGAAATAAGACAAGAGGATCATAGGGAAAGGAAGGGAAAAATGAAACAAGGCGAAACCAGAGGAGGAGACAAACCATAAGAGACTCTTAATCTCAGGAAACAAACTGAGGGATGCTGGACCGGAGGAGGATGGGAGGGATGAGGTGGCTGGGTGATGGATATTGGGGAGGATATGTGCTATGGGGAGTGCTTTGAATTGTGTAAGACTGATGAATCACAGACCTGTACCCCTGAAACAAATAATACATTATATGTTGATAAAAAATTTTAAAAATTTAAAACAATTTTTAAAAAGAATAAAAGCCTGTTAAAGCATTAAAATCAAGGTACAACTATTAATAGAAACAAATGTAGGAAGGTGTAATACAAAGAGATTCACCTTTTCAAAAGCAGTAATTTACTAAGTACAACATGAGCAGAAAGTTATAGGAAGGTCTGTAACTGAAAATTTTAATGAAACAGAATTAACTGATGCTATACTGACAAGAGAGCAGCTAGATTTCGCTGCTTGTCATTAAAGTAGACTGATTCTTTCCTAAGACTTCCAAACAGTTTCAATTTTACCGAGTAAGGAACAAACAATAATTGATGTTTCAATGCATTTTAAGAGGTAGATTAATAACAGCATAAACACACGTAAAGTCTAACACAATTAATATAATGAAATAAACCTACTCTGCTTAGAAAATCTAGCACTCGTGAATAAAGAATACCCAGTACACAACAGTAAAGAAAATCAGGAGTCTCAAAGGTAAGGAGGACACCATTTGTTAGAAGATAACGAAACAATGTATATTCATTATACTATAGAAAAACAATCCCAGGACTCTTAATTCCAATGATTATGATTCACACACAAAAATCTAAATGAAAAAGTAAAGCCCTACTCCTATAATCTAAGCATCAAAATACTCCAGTTCAATTTGAAAGTCAAAGTCTCAGGGCACCTGGGTGGCTCAGTGGGTTAAGACTCTGCCTTCATCTCAGATCATGATCTCAGAGTCTTGGGATCAAGCCCCGCATCAGGCTCTCTGCTCAGCGGAAGCCTACTTCCGCCTCTCTCTCTGTCTGCCTCTCTGCCTACTCATGATCTCTCTCTCTCTGTCAAATAAATAAATAAAATCTTGGGGCGCCTGGGTAACTCAGTGGGTTGAAGCCTCTGCTTTCAGCTCAGGTCATGATCTCAGGGTCCTGGAATCAAACCCTATATCGGGCTCTCTGCTTGGCGGAGAGCCTGGTTCCTCCTTTCTCTCTGCCTGCTTGTGATCTCTCTCTCTGTCAAATAAATAAATAAAATTAAAAAATAAAAAATAAAATCTTAAAAAAAGGAAAATTTCAAAGTCTATCTTCATTCAGTTCCTAGAAGGTTAAGAAATTTCTTTCAAACAGTCTCTCTTTTAAAGCCTAAATAAATTACCCTGCCAATATTGTAAACGGGCAAGACAAATGGCAAAGCTATATAAATGTAAGAAATTTAATAGGTAATTTTAGAAATTTAAACTTGTTACATTCTGACATTCCTGAAAACAGTAACTTACTATCAAGCTATAGTATTTTATGTTACATAACATTAATTCCTGACAAGTCTGACAATCTATGTTTACTCTAAACAGTTCATAGTGAGTCTAAAAAATAAGAGTACCAAAATATTGTTCATAATTTGACTTAAATATGATTGACCTAATATTTCAAAAATATACTTATTGTTATAGACTTTTTAATGTTTGTAAATATTAACTTTGAGAAGGATATACTATTTTTTCTTTTAAAGATTTTATTTATTTATTTGACAGAGAGAAAGAGATCACAAGTAGGATGAGAGGCAGGCAGAGAGAGGAAGGAAGCAGGCTCCCTGCAGAGCAGAGAGCCCGATGCGGGGCTCGATCCCAGGACCCTGAGATCATGACCTGAGCTGAAGGCAGAGGCTTAACCCACTGAGCCACCCAGGTGCCCCAGGATATACTATTTTTAAATAGTAAAAATAGTAAATAGTATATAGTAAAATAGTAAAATTTTAACTATTTTAAAAATATTTAAAATATTTTTAAAAACTCTCAAAACTCAACAGTGAGAAAAAAAAAATCAATAAAAACTGGGCAAAAGATTAATAGAAACATTTCCAAAGAAAAGATACAGATGGCAAATTAAGCATAGATTTTGACATCATTAGTCATCACAGAAAATCTAACTGAAAACCATAAAGTAATACATCTAAAGAATGGCTTAAAAAACTGGCAATACTAAGTGCTGATGAGGATGTGGAGAAACTAAAACTTTCACAAATTGAGCATTAGAATAAAAAATGATACAACCTCTTTAGAAAACAATTTGGCAACTCCTTAGAAAATTAAACATACACTACAAGACAACTCAGATACATGACTGTTTAGAACAGCCTTATTTACAATCACCAAACACCTGAAACAACCCAAATGTCCATCAAGTAGTGAATGGATAAACAAATTATGTTACATCCACACAAAGATAAGCAATAAAAACAAGCAATAAATTCAAGAACATGCATGAATCTCCAAAGTATTATGCTATAAGAAAGAAGCCAGACATAAAAGGGCTACATACAGGGGCGCCTGGGTGGCTCAGTGGGTTAAGGCCTCTGCCTTGGGCTCAGGTCATGATCTCAGGGTCCTGGGATCGAGCCCTGCATCGGGCTCTCTGCTTGGTGGGGAGCCTGCTTCCCCTTCTCTCTCTGCCTGCCTCTCTGCCTCCTTGTGATCTCTCCCTCTCTCTGTCAAATAAATAAATAAAATCTATTTTTTTTAAAAAAAAAAGGTGGTTGTGGCTTAAAAAAAAAAGTTGTGGCTTAATTATTTTTAAGATACATACAGATGTATGTATCTTACATCTTACAAGATGCATTCTATAAAGCCAGAAAAATGAAAGAAAATGAGAATGATGATGATAACGGAAAAAAGAAGAGGAGAGGGGCGCCTGGATGGCTCAGTCGTTAAGCGTCTGCCTTTGGCTCAGGTCATGGTCCCAGGGTCCTGGGATTGAGCCCCGCATCAGGCTCCCTGCTGGGCGGGAAGCCTGCTTCTCCCGCTACCACTCCCTCCGCTTGGGTTCCCTCTCTTGCTGTTTCTCTCTGTCAAATAAATAAAAAAATAATCTAAAATAAATAAAGAAGAGGAGAAATGAGAAAGATTTCATGACTAGATCCTGTAACTGAGCACCAGTTATACTTATATGGAAAAAACTGTCCTTATAAAAAAGATATAATAAGAATTATGAACAGGAAAATGTCCAAAAAAGCACCCTTTACAATTTCTAGTTCTAATCTAGTGTAACTGCTGCCCACTTTCACAGTAACTAAAGCCTCTTTTTGCTCACTCTTGGGGAAAAAAGAGAAGTCAGCACATACCAGGAGATAAAGAAGATCTCATATTGTATTAACATCAGCACAGCACAGAAACAAACATCAACAATTTTGAACATTTCATAGAGAAAGTATAACAAGAAAGTAAAACCTTTACAGAAAAACTCAAAAAATTTAACTTCCCTAAGAAAGCATTCTTAATGCGAAGAAGGGTTTTTGATGAAGTTTTCTTAAACTTCTCATCTAAACAAGTAATAAAATGAAAAAAAATCAGTAATTCTAAACAGATTACACTTATTAAGACCAAATGTTAATAGAATAATGCAGGGGACAGGGCGAATCCATAGGCAAATTGTAAGATTCAAAGCTTTGAAATCTTTTACCACAAATGTTTAATAAGGTTGAAAAAAATTTGCTTAAATGTCAGTTTGATAAAAGCCAAAAGAACATTTTCCACATGTGTTTATATTTAGCCATATTTTTAAAAGATGGAAAAGTAACAGTCATTCAAAACTAAGGTTAAGCTCTGAGTTCATAAGAATTATAATTTAAAGGTATTTCTCCAACCTCTAATTTTATTTTCTTTGATAAGAAAGCACTTTTAAATATGTATTGCTTAGGTAAATCTTTATTCCATTCTAAAATATTTAGAGGTTTAATTCTTTTAATTTATAACTCTGAAGATTTTTCTGCATGTAAGATAATACATACTGTTGAAAAGCACTTTGTACTTGAGTATAATTATAATAAAATGAATTATTCCTAAATTCAGATGTATATGTGTATTCAGTTTATGCTCATTATAAAAACACAACAAAATTTCACTAAACGAATTTACAATTTTCATTAAATAGTAAAACTGTATGACATATAGTTTTAAACCATACTCCAAAAAAAAGCCATATGAGAAAAAGAAATAGCACATGACAGTGGTTCTCAAAATGAAACATGTAGCTTCCTGGTAAACCTAGAGGGCCATCCATATGTCCACAGACAGTTCCAAAACACAAATTATACTTCTTCCCTCCTTTATGGGTTTGGTTCAGCTGTTATTTCTATCACAGAATACATGGTTTACAAAAAGGGGGCCTTAGTTTCTCTGATCATAGAAAAATTCTACAAACATATGTAAAAGATACAAAGAGAAAGTATTCATACAATAATTAATCATTTTTCTCTTATCAAACTTTAACATATATCACTCATCAGAAACACTCACTTAAATCTCTTATCAAAATATAACATATGCAACTTATGATTCTGAATAGCATATAGTAGGTGACAGCCAGCTATCAATACTGACAACTAGAAAAGTCATATAAATTATAAAACATAAATCACAAATCATTAAAGGTACCAAAAAGCTGTAGAGGGAACAGGATCAAATGAATACATTTCCAAGGAGGCGAGAACTGTTAACAGGTCAGCCTAGAACTGAAAGATGATTGTCCAACCTGCCGGAATTTGTAGTCGGTAGCATGGGGTTAGAGAGACAAAATCTAACATTTGGGGGACCTCAAATACACAGCTGGTTTGTCCCATAACACATTTGCTGAATTCTGAACTGAATGGTAGGTTAAGAAGGTTAACCAAAATCACCTGAAAAGCAGAAAGTTCTCCAAGTCTGACAAGGCTTAAAAAACAAAGACAGGAATAGAGAAAAAACTAAAATGATAACAGGCAAAAAATGAAATTCCTAGGAGGAATTAAGAATAAAATCTAAATATAACACAGATACTTTTCCCCTAGGGACTGGGAGAAGCCATATATCTATAGTGCTTACAACAAGAAGCTGGAAATTCAGACCTTGGACTTAAGAGAATACTGAGATGGGGGTGAAGGGCAAGGGGTTAAAAAAAAAAAGGGATTTCAGCCACTGTTACTACTAAAGTGATAAAATTGGAAAATGAAAGTCTAAAATAAAAGGTCAGTTTCCCACTTGAGATATCTGCCAAATTTTCAAGTGGATTAGGCTGAAGGATAAAGAATCAAGCTGGAAATCTCTTGAGAGCAGTTCTGGTTCCATGATTCAGAGCTGAGGAGACGAAGACCTAATGGCCTCAATTAAAAGTCTAAGAGGGTCAAGCTCTAGAAACAGAGGCAAACAGGGTAGACTGAACCTATCAAACCTGAAAATCAACTGTGACCTAGCTTAATCTTTGATTTTATTAAGGCAATCAACCCTCCCATCACTTAGTATTAGCCTCAGGGAGAAAAGGGTAAACACTCTGGTAGATGATACAATCTAAAGGACCTACAGCTCTTACATAAATAATACACAGCTGGTAGTTATGCAAAAAGGTAAAATAATCTGGCTACAAACAAAAAGGAAACCGCAAGAGAAAAAGTTTCAGAAATAATACAGACACTGGATATAAAGAAAGGGGTTTAAGGAAACAAGGAAAGAATATATAAACTAGATTAAAAAAAATGGAGAATTGCAACAGAGAATTAAAAACAATAAAATAAACATCTAGAACTTAATTTGACATTTGAGTTTAAAATTTCATTAAGGTTAATATTTAACACAACCCCTATCAAAATACCAATAGCATTTTTCACAGAACTAGAACAAACAATCTTAAAATTTGTATGGAACCACAAAAGACCTTGAAAAGTCAAAGCAACCTTGAAAAAGAAAAGCAGAGGAAACATCACAATTCCAGACTTCAAGCTATATTACAAAGCTGTAGTAAGCAAGGCAGTACAGTATTGGCACAAAAATAAACACATAGATCAATGAAATAGAAGAGAAAACCCAGAAATGAACCCATAACTATATGGTCAATTAATCTTTGACAAAGCAGGAAAGACTATCCATTGGGAAAAAGACACTCTTTTCAACGAATGGTGTTAGAAAACCTGGAGAGCTACATGCAAAAGAATGAAGCTAGACCACTTTCTTAAGCCAAACAAAATTAAATTCAAAGTAGATTAAAGACCTACATATGAGACCTGAAACCATAAAAATCCTAGAGGAGAACATAGGCAGTAACCTCTTTGACACTGGCCATGGCAACTTCTTTCTAGATATGTCTCCTGAGATAAGAGAAACAAAAGCAGGGGCACCTGGGTGGTTCAGTGGGTTAAAGTCTCTGCCTTCGGCTCAGGTCATGATCTCAGGGTCCCGGGCATCGGGCTCTCTGCTCAGTAGGGAGCCTGCTTCACCCTCTCTCTCTGCCCACCTCTCTGCCTACTTGTGATCTCTCTCTGTCAAATAAATACATAAAATCTTAAAAAAAAAAAAAAAAGAGAGAAACAAAAGCGAAAGTAAACTATTGTACTTCACCAAAATATAAAGCTTCTGCACAGCAAAGGAAATAATCAACAAAACTAAAAGGTAACCTAAAGAATGGGAGGTTTGCAAATGGCATGTCTGATAAACATTTAGTATCCAAAATATATAAAGAAATTTAAAAACTCAACCCCAAAAACCCAAAAAACAAATAATCCAATTAAAAAATAGGCAGAAGATATGAACAGACATTTCTCCAAAGAAGATGGCCAACAGACAACTAAAAAAATGCTCATCCTCACTCACTATCAGGGAAATGCAAAAGAAACCTACAATTAGATATCACCTCACCCATGTCAGAATGGCTAAAATCAAAAACACAAGAAACAACAGGTGTTGGCGAGGAGGTGAGAAGTGCACTGTTGAGGAAAAGGCAAACTGGTGCAGCCACTCTGGAAAACAGTATGGAGGTTCCTCAAAAAGTTCAAAATAGAACTACTACATGATCCAGTAATTGCACGACTGGGTTTTTACCCAAAAAACACAAAAACATTAATTCAAAGTGATACACGCACACCTATGTTTACAGCAGCACGATCTACAATATCCAAATCATGTGTCCACAAATTGATGAATGGATAAAGAAGATGTGGTGTGTGTGTGTGTTACTCAGCCATAAAAAAGAATGAAATCTTGCCATTTGCAATGACATGGACAGAGCTAGAGAATATAATGCTAAGTGAAATAAGTCAGAGAAAGACAAGTACCTTATGATTTCACTCATATGTGGAATTTAAGAAACAAAACAAACAAGCAAAGGGGGAAAAGAGAGAAACAGACAAACCAAGAACCAGACTCTTAACTATAGAGAACAGAGGGGAGGTAGGTGGGGGATGTGTTAAATACGTGATGGGAATTAAGGAGTTAATCTCTAATGAGCACTGGGTGATCATATGGAATTGTTTAATCACTATATTGTACACCTAAAACTAATAAAACATTGTTTGTTAACTAATTGGAAAATAAAAACTTTAAAAAAAAGAATTCATGGGGCGCCTGGGTGGCTCAGTGGGTTAAAGTCTCTGTCTTCAGCTCAGGTCATGATCCTAGGGTCCTGGAATC
>CM053617.1:26279905-26301216 GCA_028646535.1 Procyon lotor | reverse complement strand
CAGTCTGAACAGAGAGAAAAATTATTTTTAAAAAATGAAGACTCAGATACCTATGAGATAATACAAAAACATCAACATTTATGTCATTAGAGTACCAGAAGAGAAAATTTATAGTGCAAAAGAAAATTTTGAAACAACAATAGCTTAATACTTTCCAGATTTGATTAAAGACACACTCCTACAGGCTCAAGAAGCTCAGAAACCCCAAATAGTATAAACCACAGAAATCTATGCCCAGACACATGAGTAAAACCCAGAGGGTGGAACTGGGTGGAATATCAATATTTAAGAGGAAAAGGACCAACAGAGCGGAAGGGAAACATCCACCTACCCCCTGCCCCAAAAAAAGAGCCTAGAGAGAGTGAGATATGGAGAGGGAAGGAAGGAAGGTATATCCAGGATAGTCAGATTCCTTACTAAAGGAAATTAAAGGCGAATTTGTTATCAATTATGATCAAAATAGGATTTCATATTACAAGTCATTAGGGTAGGAAGCATTCCTTAATGGTTTTAAAGCAAAGGCTCTGGTGTCAGACAGACCTGGCTTTAATTTCTTGTTCATCTACTTATCTGACATAGCACAATTAACTTAAACTCCCTGAGATTAGGTTTCATCACTTGTAAAACATGATATTAAAGACCATATCTGTTTTTGCATCCTACGATATTTAAGTACAGTGCCTAACTGATATATACCCAGTATATACTGGGTATATACATGCTGGAAAAAAAAGATTAAAAAAAATGAATGAATGGATGGATGGACAGAAGAATTACGGAAGGATTAAATAACAGTCTTCTTGCTGCTGGCTGCTGCTATTGGATTTTTAAGAAAGTACAGACTACCAATCTGTATACATTTTAACAAAATTAAGTTTTTCTTAAATATTTTTTAGAAGAATTGGACATTGATTGGAATTTTACCTCTGAAATATGTATGGGACACTAGATTTAAAAAATAATGCAAAAACTTTAAAAAAAGATCTTATGTAGAACATCAGTGAAAAATTTAAACAGTAAGACACAAATTTTAGGTTAATAATTAGACATTATGTTATCTGGTGAGAAAAAACAAAATCAAATTAGTTCTGAACAACTGAGATTAGATTAAGGTGCTCTAAGCTATTTCTCCTACAACAGGCTCAAGAGAAAGTGTGTGTGTGCAGTGTACTATTTCATATTTCACTCTTTTATTTCATTTAATAACTTCTTACCTTTCAATTCAGGCAAACCAATACCATTCAGTTGTGGCATTCAGTGCCTTGAATATAGTAAACACTTAATAAATGTTACCAACTATTTGTCTAATCGTGGAGGAACAACTTGCTGATTTTGCAGAGAATGTTCAATTCTCTTTAGTTCAAAAACATCAAATGACTGACACTGTTACAATTTTAAATTCAAACTTCTAAAATTCCTGGGAAACATCTGATGTAAAATATTTTCAATCCCTACTTTATTGAATAAGGAAAAATAAAATCTATTGCATAACCAAAAGTTACAGTTATGCAAACCAATACTAACCACATAACAATGTTGACTCAAAAGCACATAGAGCCATTTAATATTGTGTTTTATATTACTGTTAATGGAATTATCGTTTTGATATTACTTTCTAAAACCAAGAATTTTGGAAATTTATCAGTATAGTTTTATCTTAAGCATGCCTTTGCAGCAAAAGATATTAAAACCAATATGAAAAGTGTTTAGATACTAAGGAGATATTTTCTTTCATCTTCTGAATACTACAAACAGAGATTCCAATAAAGAAAACCACAAGTTTGCTAAAGTTTAAAACATCTGGGGAGTATCTTAAGATATTCATTCTTAAGAGCTCCAAGTTAAAGAACAGCCTGAAGGGTAGATGATAAATCTGCTCTAAAAGTGGAAGTGTGTTTTTAATCCCTTTGAATATAAACAGACTTTTTAAAAAAAAAGAAAAAAGGAACTATAATTCGAAAGCAAAGTGCCAAGAGATAAAAATGCTCCATAAAAGGAAACTTTAAAAATGAATATTCGGGCTCAGTTATAAAATAAAAATAACTTAATTATTAAATAATCATGAGAATATAATGATTTTAGGACATTAGCAACCAGAAAGTAACTGTCAATAATCCTTTGTAATTGCTATTGAAGCGTATTGGGTGACAGGTTCACATTAAATATTCTCTTGTAAAAGATGTTTCCCCAGCTGTAAATTCTCATATGATAATAATAAGCTCTCAGAAAGCTATTGTTAAGAAAGAAATGGGATAATTTATATTTTAAAAAACTGAAGATGTATCTTTTATATCAAGTTAAGATAATATTAATGCAAAAGTCTGTTTCATAAAAAAATTATTTGCCAAAATACACAATACAGAATGTATCGAGGCATGATACATAAGATCCTAAAATTCATATATAATTTTTTCCCATATATAATTTTTAAAGTAAGCTATACGCCCAACATGTGGTTGAACTTGTAACCCCGAAAGAGTCATATGCTCTACTGACTGAGTCAGCCAGGCGCCCCTAAAACTCAATTTTTTTTTACAGAATTTACAATAAAACTGCCCATAAAGCTTATTAATTTGAAAAGCGTATTCATGTATTTTTAAAACAACCGCCAACACTGGAGTCAATACAATGTGAAATATATTCTTTTCAGTACATACTGAATATCAAAAGTAAAAATACTGGACAAACTACCATCAGCCAATTTTGAAGCAAAAGCAAACAAGACAAGATAAAATAGGCAAAGCCTTGAATTCAAAGTTATTTAGCTACTGCAGAAGAGTCTTACATTTTACTCTACAGGATATACTGATATATAATTTATAGGTAAATCTGTTTCCCACATTTCAAATATTTAAATTGCATTATGTTGATAATAAACTTCACCAAATTTGAACATTTTTAGCACTTTCTAAATGCAATAACTCTAAAATAAGAATAAAGAACAATTAACCCAATGCATAACTCATTTTTAGTTAGATATACAATTATTTTTTCTGGAGGGGAGGGCAGGTCAGAAAGCTTTCTCTAAAAAAGGCCAGGTAGTAAATAATTTAGGCTTTTGTGGGTAAAGAGAAAACTCAAGGATATCTTTTAGGTGGCTAGAAAACAAGAGAGAAAAGAAATTTCCAAAAAAATTTTGCTAATAAAAATAAAAATATAATTGAATAGTATTCTATTTTTTGTTAGTCTGTTTTGAAATTCAGGTTTACCAGTAAGAATAATATAATTATTTTGGGGGAGAATAACATTTCATTTAATTAGTATTCAACGTTACTGTTCCCTATCATCAAAAATGACTGCAAATGTTCATCTGTTAACACTGATCTATTATGAGATTTTACATAGTTCAACTTTGAAACTGTCTTTTCACACAAATAGACACTGCCAAATACTGATATCTATCCATAAGCATATGATTTTAATTGAGTATATTCATCACATAGAAGGCATTTATAAAATTATATTACAGGAGTCTCTTGATATTTGCCCTTTAGCATGTTACTACCTTGTAGATTAATCACTTCCAACTCAAAATTAGATACAGGCTCCTCAATTGCATTGGTAGAAGATTTAAAATAAGGCAGCATCCTTTGCACTACCATCAAGGTCTGAGAAATACTCCTGGAACTATTGTTCCAGCCTGAAAATTGTATCTCTATAAATAGTGTGAGAATGGAGCTTGTTTTAACTTCTGGCACAATGAGACATACATAAAGTAACTTCACATTATTCACGATTCAAACTACAGTAGTTGCTGTCAAATGACCACCATAGTGTGACTTTCAAATGTTTAAGTGCTATAGCCCTCACAATTAAGAAACAATACCAGTATCATTAAGAAATAATATAAAGACTGAAGCAACAGGTAATTTTCAAAGCCATTTCATATACTACAAAAATCACTTAATGGAGCTTCTTATCTTGAAAACTTTGATTCTTGACTGTGAACTCAAAATAATTGCAGCAATCATAATGTAGGGCAAGTCAAGTAGCTCAAATTTCTGACAAAAACTTATGGAGCTATCTCCTCATGAGATCAAATGAAGCTCACTGCTTATATTACTAGTTCAATAATAAATGACAGATCCAAATATTTTCCCCAGTTTTGTAATTATAATAATGCAATGAATAACCATAGGCTTTAAAACCTTACATTTTCCGAAACTTTGTAAATGTATCCAATTAACTCTTTTCTGTTCCACATGTATTTTTACCATCATCAGCTATGTCTCTTAACAGATTACACTTCAGACTATATAATGAAATTGTGTTTTCTTAACTTCTTTGAAAATAGTCTTGCCTCCAGTTGTTTGATCGAGACTTTTCACGGAGGGTAATTAATTCCAAATAATCAGCATCACCTCTTTGAATAAAAAAAACTGAACACTGTCAGTAAATATCTACTGACTCACCAAAAGCTAAGGAAAATCTCTCAAAAATCATTATCTTCTTTGACTACTGATATAGCTACCGATGTCCTCAATTCTTAAAGCAACTATTGCCACCAGAAAACTGATAGTTTTAAATTTATTTTCTCTAAACACATTTCTTTGGCTACTACAATAAAACACAGTTTAGTTAAGTCACCATTGGCAAATGGCTCTCATTGCTTGGCTAAGGAATGAGACATTCCCAAACCTTACTTTGAGTGTAGCCTCATTTTTATTTTTTGTATGTGTGAAAAAATTCTGTAGTGATAAGCTATTAAACTTTAAATTTTCTGTCATATGAATTGCTTTCCTGTAGGTTTGGAATATTGCAAGTGCTTAGCCTGGTAATGGCAATGGGTATGGTAGTCTTTTAGTAGCGCTTAATCTTAATAATGGTAATAATGGTAAACCTAATGTTTTACCTTAATAATGGTAAACCTAATGTTTTACCATCTATTTTAATAAAATTATCCTTAAATTATCCTTAAATTAAACCTTAATAATGGTAAACCTAATGTTTTACCATCTATTTTAATAAAATTATCCATAGTCCACTATCTCTTAAACACTAGGAGATTCAAAGTCCCCTTTTCTATCCTTTTCTTGTTTTGACGTGATGGACATACACTAGAAATAAAAAATAAAGTGTTACGGTGCAGTAACACATGTGACACGTAAAACACCAGTGAATAACTATTTCACTGGGATGTGCAGTATGCCAAGCAGCAGGGTGAAGCAATGAGATTACCACATCAAATCTTTTGTAACTATTCAACTCTGCTATAGTGGTGGGAAAGCAACCATAGACTATGCATAAATAACTGAGCATGAGTATCTTCTAATAAACTTGATTATGGACAGTGAAATTTAAATTTCAATAACTTCCACACCATAAGATATTCTTCTTCTTTTTATTAATCATTTAAAAATATAAAACCCAGGGTATCTGGGTGCCTCAGTTGGTTGAGCACCTGCTCTTAATTTCAGCTCAAGAAATGATCTCAGGATTCTGGGATCCCACATGGGGCTCCACACTCAGCAGGGAGTCTGCTCAAGGATTCTCTCTTTTTTGCCCCTCCCCCACTCATGTGTGCCCTCTCTCTATTCTAAAATAAATAAAACTTTTAAAAATATATAAATATAGGGGCGCCTGAGTGGCTCAGTGGGTTAAAGCCTCTGTCTTCGGCTCAGGTCATGATCTCAGGGTCCTGAGATCAAGCCCTGCATCGGGCTCTCTGCTCAGCAGGGAGCCTGCTTCCCCCTCTCTCTCTGCCTGCCTCTCTGCCTACTTGTGATCTCTCTCTCTCTGTCAAATAAATAAATAAAATCTTTTAAATATATATATATAAGTATATAAAATATATTTAAAATATATATCAATATATAAAAATGCCATATATACACCAGTCTTAGCTTATAAACCACACAAAAACTAGTGGTGGGACAGATCTGGCCAACCCCTGCTTTAAAGAATTCACTTATTTTCTAGGGTTCAATTCACTCTTCCACAATAGGTAAATATAATAATGATTGTTATACCTATTCACCACAGAGGGAAACGAAAAAGATCATTAAATATGTGAACAGGTTCTGAAACTAGAAAACAAATGAGTATCAACAGATTCTATTTTACATTCACAAAATATTGATTATACAACATTCAATGTACTATGCAGTCAATTCAATTCCATAAAGGTAACAAAACAAATACTAAGCACTTACTCATAAAATAAACAGACACTTTAGAAATACACTATTATAGACAAAACACAAACACTTTACCTACAAATGCTCTTGATGAATGTTTTATTTAAGTAACCAGTCTTTCCTGGAGCTTGTTCCATACAACCAGCACCTCGAGTCTACTTCATTTTAGTGGGTTCATAGTTTTCCACTGTATAGCTACAACTTAAATCTCTAGAATAAACATTAGGTTTTGTCTAATTTTGTTTGCCTTTCCAGGTAATATAAAAACAAATATCCTTATAGAGCAAAGGGCATTTAAGACTTAGAGTTTGATAAATAATATAAACTATGGTAATTTATACTCCCACCACATTATGAAACTGCCTATTCCCTATAATCCCTGCCAATATAAGAATTATCACAACAGATTTATTTTGAATCCTTACGACCAAGGATGAACAACCTATCATGTTTCCACACCATTAATATTAACTTTTCTATCCATCATCACTTCACAGACATTGTTCATTATTAATATATAAGTGTTGTTCTTATTGATTTCTAGAAGCTCTTTACATATAAAGATCTTGGATTCTGATGTATTTGGCAATTATTTTTATCAGTTGGTATAATGTCTTCTGACTTTATGCAAACTTTTTTGCCATGTATAAGAAATATATTTTTTTAAAGATTTTATTTATTTATTTGTCAGACAGAGTACAAGCAGGGGGAGCAGCAGGCAGAGGGAGAAGCAGGCTCCCCAAGGAGCAAGGAGCCCAATGCAGGACTCAATCCCAGGGCCCTGGGAACAGGACCAGAGCCAAAGGCAGACACTTAACTGAGCCACTCAGGTGTTCCAAAAAATATTTTTGTTTTTTAAAGATTTCATTTATTTGACAGAGAGAAACACAGCGAGAGAGGGAACACAAGCAGAGGGAATGGTAGCAGGAGAAGCAGGCTTCCTGCCTCGCAGGGAGCCCGATGTGGGGCTCGATCCCAGGACTCTGGGATCATTGACCTGAGCTGAAGGCAGATGCTTAACGATTGAGCCACCCAGGTGCCCCCCAAAAAATATTTTTAATATCGGCAATCATCCACTGCAACATTGTAAAAATAAAAGGAACTGCAAAATAAACCCAAAGATTGTAGAAAGAAGAAGTCAACAGCAGTTGAGTATATAGAAATAGAAAATAAGCCTGCTCTACAGAGAAACAACAATGCCAAAGTTGGTTCTTTGAAAAGGCTCATAAAATTCATAAGTCCCCCCTCACAAAGAAGGAACAAATAACCATTAGCAGAAATGCAAAAGGGTACTTTCTCCTGACCATTTAAATACTAAAAGGTGACATAAAGATATTATGAACATATGTCTAGGTACATATTAGACAAAATGTACAGATACTTATAAATACAAATCTTATCAAAGCTCCCACAAGAATAAGTGGAAAAATCTAAAAAGTTCTTAGTTTTCTTTAAATGGAATATTCCCAAGAAAGAAAACTCCAGGTCTAGATAGCACTATCAGGGAATTCTACCAAATATTTAAGGCATAGACAAACCATAGGCACAATAGTTCAGAGAGTAAAAAAGGATGGGAACACCATAAAGAGTATCCACATTAAAATGAAGAAGTCTATTCATGAAATAATATCATGATGAGAGTGAAAGAACCAAGTCAGAGAAGGCATTTACCAAATAAGTCAAAACCTGAATATACAGAGAATTCCTAAGAACCGTTCAGAGATTATTAATAGAAAACTGGAAAAAGAAACTTGCAATTCACAAAGAAATTATATCAAAATGGTCAATATACAAATAAGAATATGCTTAACTTTATTACTGTTCATGGTCAAGGAAATACAATTAAAACTATAATGAGATGCCGCTAGTCACTCACTCACCAGTATGGCTAAAACAAAAACTTCAAAGACTGAAAAAAACCAGTGGAACAACTGGAATCCTCGGTCCTGCTGATGGGAATATAAAACTCTGGAACTGTCCTTTAAAAGTACCTAGTAAAGTTTAAGACAAGGACATCTAGTCACCCAATATTTCCATTCCTACTTATAATTCCAACAGATATTGTGTGCACATGAACACCAAAAGACACATACAAGAATGTTCATTACTAGCATTATTTGTAACAAAGCTAAATCCGACACAACCCAAATACACATCAACAGCAGAATATAAAATTAAATTGAGATGGATTTGTACAGTGGAATTGGATAGAGAAAAGAAAATGAACAAAGCACTACTACATGCAATGATGTGGATAAATCACACAAACAGAGGTGAGTCAGAGAAGCCAGAAACAAAAAATACACACTGTATGATTCCATTTATTTAAAGTTCAAAATAGCAAAGCTAATCTCTGGTGTTATAAGTCAGGATAGTGGATACCTTTAGGAAAAAAAGGAGGGGGGGGCCAAGGGTGCTTCTGGGCTCCTGGCCAAGTTCTATTTCTAGAACTGGTCGGTGGTTAAACAAGTATGTTTACTTTGAGGTAATTCTTTCAGCTGTACACTTAGGATTTGTATACTTTTCTATGTGTGTTATACTTCAATTCATAAAAAGTTAATAAAAGAAGAATGAATGTTGAGTTTTGCAAATGCACTTTTTAGCATCTATGAAAATAATCATATAACATTTCTCCAAAAATCAAATGGTACGTTGGTCTGGCTCCAATCAAAAGATTAAAACCACACAATAAGTTAAACAGGGAAATTTTAACATGAAGAATTATTAACTATGATAAAAAAGAAAGCTCCATATGGTACTCCAGGGCTGACTGAAGAGTACCCAAGGAAAGAAAAATTTATAAAGGATCAGACCTGATTTGAGAAAGTGTGGCTCAGCCACCAGATAGCAGAGTTCATTGCTTTAGCTGGTCTGGTGTTGTTAAGCAAACAACAGAAACCCTCTGGGAAGCAGTTGGAGAAGCATGGTAAATCATATTAATAGATTCCCCAATTCTGAACTATCCTTTCATTTTGAAATAAAGCCGATTTATACTAGTCTCTTGATATCTGACTGTATTCAGTTTATACTGTTCTTAATTTATCATTTGGGACTCTCTGTATTTAGAAAAGTATTAAAAGTATTAAAATACATTTTTTATATGTTAATTCTGTAATCACCCACCAAGTCAATGTTGGTTTCTAATTATTTTTCACTTGCTATTTTTTGTTTTACAAAACTATGGTAATTTCATCTGCAAATAATAGTGCCTTTTTTTTTTTAAGATTTTATTTATTTATTTGACAAAGAGAGACACAGTGAGAGAGGGAACACAAGCAGGGGGAGTGGGAGAGGGAGAAGCAGGCTTCCCGCTGAGCAGGGAGCACGACATGGGGCTCGATCCCAGGACCCCGGGATCACAACCCAAGTCGAAGGCAGATGCTCAACTGACTGAGCCACCCAGACACCCCTACAGTTTCTTTACCATTGCTATGCCTATTTTTATCTTGAGTATCACGATCTGACTTCCGTTATTAAAAGTCAACCCATCTGCTGGGCTGAGAATATACAGAAAGCAGTAAGGGTGGATGGAGAGACTAGGTAAGGGGCCATTGTAATAATTCACACAAAGGATGACAGTGACATGAAGCATGGAACAGAAGATCACAGCAGTGTAGATGGTAAGAAGTGATTAGAATGAGGATATATTTCAAAGGTAGTCCTGTAGAATGTGTGAAGGGCTGGATATGTGTTCTAAGAAAAAGAAAGAATCAACACCTTTAAGGTTTTTACCCTAAACAACCAGGATAAAGTTGCCATCAAGTGAAACAGAGAAGCCTGCAGGGTGGAAAAGATTAGGGGAGGGAGCAAGGGAGATAGGGAGTTCAGTGTGAATTTGTTGAATTTAGAATATAAAAAATACAAGCACTTTCATTTTTTTTTTTAAGATTTTATTTATTTGAGAGAGAGAACAAGCAGGCAGAGGGGCAGAGGAAGGGAGAAACGGATTCACTGCTGAGCAGGGAGTCTGACACAGGGCTTGATCCTAGGACACTGTGATCATGACCTGAGCCGAAGGCAGATGCTTAACCGACTGAGCCACCCAGGTGCCCCCCAAGCACATTCATTAAATAAATGCTGATGAACAAATCAGCCAATCAATCTCTCAAACACAACTGGTTCTCCAATATTCCAAAGTTGCCATGATAAAGACAAAGAATCATGCCACAGCAAACACTCTACTTCACTACAAAGAAATGATTCCTTAAGATCCACAAAAAGAATAGACTTCACGACAGGAACTATATCCCCCCATGGCAGAAACTGGCCTATATAGCCTGATGTCATAAGCAGAAAGAACCAAAATGCAGGCTTTCCTAAGGCAGAACCTAAAGGCCGAAATTCCCCTCCAGTATATTACACATGATCTTTGTAAATTAAAAAAACAGGCAGAGTTAGCATTCTTTGTACAGCATACCAACAGTAAGCTCACAATAGTCTAGAGAGGTAGAGCGTGAAGATATAGACATACAGATCCATATTAAATAAGCAAATCTGAGAAAATGGAAAAAAATAAATCCTATAGATCGTGGTGATAGTGATTTAGTCCTTTTGTGACCAAGAACGAACTGGCAAAGTTCACCTCAAAAAAGACAATTTGTATCAAAAATCAGAACTATAAGATCTTCCATGTTTTTCAGTATGATACACTTTTCATTATTCCATGCTACTTCCCTTCATTCCTGCAAGAAAAGTCATGAGGAAAAAAATACTGTGTAGATGAGAAAAATGAAGTAGGCAATCACTGTGACATGTATAAAGGCAGCCAGTATTAGAACTGGTATCTGCCAAATCTCTTCCCAACTACCCACTTTCAAAGAATTTCTAATTTTGTAAAACTGTAATATTCAATTAAATATGAGGTAACAAAAAACCTAAAAATTTATCACACTATCAAAATTCCAATGACTTTTTCTGCAGAAAAAGAAAAAAAATCCATCCTGAAATTCATACAGAATCTTAAAGAACCCCCAAATAGCCAAAACAATCTTGAAAGAGAAGAACAAAGCTAGAGGACTCACACGTGCTAATTTTAAAACTCACTATGAAGCTACAATAAGCAAAACACTGTGTACTGGCAAAAAGACAGATAGGCCAATGAAATAGTACAGAGAAACACTCACATATATGGTTAAATGATTTTTGACAAAGATGCAAAGACCACTCAATGGAAAAACAAGAGTCCTTTCAACAAATGGCGCTAGGAAAAGTGGATATTTACGTGCAAAAAAATAAGATAGGACCCTTATCTAATGACATACAGAAAAATTTAACCCAAAATAGATTAAAGGTATCTTAAGAGCTACAACTATAAAACTCTTAGGAAAAAACGTAAGGTGGGCACCTGGGTGGTGGAGTCAGTTATACCACCAACTCTTGGTTTCAGTTCAGGTTGTGATCTCAGGCTCATGAGTTCAAGTCCTGCGTCAAGATCTGCGCTTAGCATACAGTCTGCTTCAGATTTTCTCACCCTTTCCCTCTGTCCCTCCCACTTATGCTCTCTCTCTCTCTCTAAAATAAAGAATAAAAAAAAAAAATAAAATAAATAAAAAAATAAAATAAAGAATAAAGCTTAAAAAAAAAAAATGGGGCACCTGGCTGGCTCAGTCAGTTAAGCATCTGACTCTTGGCTTCAGCTCAGGTCATGATCTCAGGGTTGTGAGATTGAGCCCCATTTGGAGCTCTACACTCTGCTTGAGATTCCTCTCTCCTCTCCCTCTGCCTCTCCCTCCCCCCTTCACATTCTCTTTAAATAAATAAATAAAAATCATTAAAAAAAATTAAAAAAAAAACAAGAAAGAGAGAGAGAGAGAGAGAAAGAAAGAAAGAAAGAAAGAAAGAAAGAAAGAAAGAGAGAAAGAAAAAAAGGCAAAAGCTTCATGAAATTAGATTTCGCAATGATTTTTTGGATATAACACCAAAAGCATAGGCAACAACAAAAATAGACAAACTGGACTTCATGAAGTTAAAAACCTTTGTGCATCAAAGATAGTACCAACAGAGTAAAAAGACAACCCACAGAATGGGGAAAAAATATTTATGAATCATATATCTGATAAGAAAAAAACATCTAGAATATATAGAGAACTCCTAAAACAACAAAACAGCCTGATTCAAAAATGGGCAAAGCTTGAATAAACATTTCTCCAAAGAATATATACAAATGGTCAATAAGCACAAGAAAATTACAACATCACTAATCATTAGGAAAATGCAAATCAAAATTACAAAATACTACCCCATACCCATTAGGAAGCCTACTATCAAAAAACCGGAAAACAACAAGTATTGGCAAGGACATAAAGAAATTAGAACCCTTGTGCACAGTTGGTGGGAATGTAAAATGGCATAGCCACTATCCCCCAAAAATTAAAAATAGAATTAACATATGATTCAACAATTTCACTTCTGGGTATATACACAAAAAAATTGAAAGCAGGGTTTCAAAGAGAGATTTGTACATCTATGTTCAGAGCAGTATTATTTACAAAAGTGAAAACATAGAAGCCACTCAAGTGTCCACTGATGGATGAACTGTTAAGCAAACTATGGTATATATGTACAATGCAGCATTATTTAGCCTTAAAAAGGAAGGGAATGTTGACACAGGTTACAACATGGATGAACCTGGAGAATATTATACTAAGTTAAATCAGCCAGCCACAGAAAAAGACAAATACTGTATAATTCCATTTATATGAGGTACTTAAGAGTAGTCAGAATCACAGATACAGCAAGTAGAATGGTGGTTGCCAGGGGCTAGAGGAAAGAGGAGAAGAGGAATGATTGATTAATGGATATAGAGATACAGCTTTATAAGAGAAAGAGTTACAAAATGGATGGTGATAATGGCTGCATAACAGTATGAACGTATTTAATACCACTAAACCTACATTTAAAAATAGTTAAGTTGGTAAATTTTATGTTATGTGTATTTTAATGAAATTTTAAAATGGGATAAAGTTAAGCAAATGTAAAATAAAAATACTTTAAAAAAATTAATATCTTGGGGCGCCTGGGTGGCTCAGTGGGTTTTTCTTCCTGCTTAAAAAAAAGATTTAAAAATCTTTAAAAAAATTAATATCTCAATAATCATAAAGCTTTGCCTAGTGACTAAAGATTATTAAGATATGACCACTGCTAGGTTTCTCAAAAATTTAAAAACAGAACCATCATATAATCCAGTAATTCCACTACCGGGTATTTATCCAAAGTATATGAAAATACTAATTGTAAAGATATATGCTCCTCTTTTTTTTTTTTAAGATTCTATTTATTTATTTGACAGAGAGAGAGAGAAATCACAAGTAGGCAGAGAGGCAGGCAGAGAGGGGGAAGAAGTAGGCTCCTCACTGAGCAGAGAGCCCGATGCAGGGCTCGATCCCAGGACCCTGAGATCATGACCTGAGCCGAAGGCAGAGGCTTTAACCCACTGAGCCACCCAGGCGCCCCATACATGCACCTCTTATGTTTATCGCAGCATTACTTACAATAGCTACCCAATGGGAGCAACCCAAGTTTCCACTGATAGATGAATGGA
Source organism: Procyon lotor (assembly GCA_028646535.1). Classification (NCBI taxonomy): domain Eukaryota; kingdom Metazoa; phylum Chordata; class Mammalia; order Carnivora; family Procyonidae; genus Procyon; species Procyon lotor. The sequence continues at coordinate 26,287,539 of CM053617.1, read as the reverse complement.
TAAAGAAGATGTGGTATATATACACAATGGAATAAAAAGAATCCGCCATAAAAAGAATGAAAGCTTGCCATTTGGAACAACATGAATGTATCTAGAAGGTATAATACTAAGTGAAATAAGTCAGTCAGAGAAATACAAATACCAAGATTTCATTTGTGGAATTTTTAAATTTTATTTTCAGATGTAGTGAAAAGAAGGGCCATATGGACACCAATGTTCATAGCAGCAATGGCCACAATTGCTGAACTGTGGAAGGAGCCAAGATGCCCTTCAACAGATGAATGGATAAAGAAGATATGGTCCATATATAAATGGAATATTACGCCTCCATCAGAAAGGATGAATACCCAACTTCCGTATCAACATGGACAGGACTGGAGATTGTGCTGAGTGAAATAAGTCAAGCAAAAAAAAGTCAATTATACGGTTTCACTTACTTGTGGAGCATAAGGAATAACATGGAGGACATTAGGAGAAGGAAAGGAAAAGTGAATTGGGGGAAATCAGAGGGGGGAGATGAACCATGAGAGACTGTGGACTCTGAGAAACAAACTGAGGGTTTTGAAGGGGGTGTGGGGGGGATAGGTGAGCCTGGTGTTGGGTATTAAGGAAGACACGTATTGCATGGAACACTGGGTGTGGTGCATAAACAATTAATCTTGGAATTTAAGAAACAAAACAAACAACAACAAAAAAGAGACAAACCAAAAAAAAAAAGACTTAAATATAAAGAACAAACTGATCGTTACCAGAGGGGAAATGAGTGGACAGTGGAGTGAAACAAATGAAGGGGATTAAGAGTATACGTGTGAAAATGATGAGCACTACTATGGAATTGTTTAAGCACTATATTGTACACACCTGAAACTAATAAAACACTGAATGCTAACTATACTGGAATTAAAATTTTTACATACATACATACATACATATACATACATAAAACTTTTAAAAAAATATTTGACCACTGCTCTATATCCTGTATAAGAGAATTTCACTGAGTTTATACTAGCTTCCCACTTGCCTATAAGTCATAACAATGTATATAATGCTTTGATAGAAAATGCTTTCTATTTGTTATCCATGACATCAGGATTGCTATTTTTTTTGTTTTTATCAGCTGAAGATAATAATGAGCAAAATGCTTCTATATTCTTTAGCATATATTTTACATATGGGCAATAAAAAGTATTATGAAGCAGTTTCCATTTTCAGTTTGTTATTTGGCAGAAAATCTCCTACAGTGTTTAACTTATTATTATTATTTGCTACAGACTCTTCCTAAAAGCAAGAGGCAGCCCATTTTCTCCAGATGACTCATTAACAAAAGTCACAGTAGAATGAAGAGTTCCAACTTGAAATACCAACAGCTAAATATAACCCCTTCCACCACAACATTAGAAAATGCAGTGCCTCTTTTGTCTATAAACACAATCTTAAAGGGTCACCTTAACGAAACACATTTAGCACATTAGGTGATCAACAAGAAAAGCCTGAAACAATGTATAGTTTGTTAAAAAGAAAGTAGTGAGCAAAAATGGGGAAAACTTTGTAAATCACCAAAAAATGAAACTAATTTTTCTCCTTCTGTAGGTAAAACAGATTCTTTATAAAAGCATTAATACCTGGTACACTGCCTGCGCGGCTACCTTTGGCTTAGGTCATGACTCCTTGTTCAGCAGGGAGCCTACTTCTCTCTCTGCCTCTGCCTGCCACACTGCCTACTTATGCTCTCTCTCTCTCACAAATAAATAAATTTTTAAAAAAAAGCATTAATGCCTTAGAATACGAATACTCATCACAAATATTAAAATTTATCTCCTGATACCTAGTGTAAATTGAAAGGCTTTTTTAGTCATTAAACAAATGACAATCTTATCAGAGATGTTTCATTTGAGATTACTCTTTACACTGTAAGTCTTATAAAAATATTAAACCAAACTATTTTTTTACTGGATATTTATCTTGCATATAAATAAAAATGTAAAAACAATATATGAAATTCAAAGTTAATCAACAGTTCTAATAATTTTTCAAAAAAGCAGGAAGAAAAACTAGCATAAAACCAAGAAAACACAGTAAGTCAAAGTAAAAAAAAAGGATCAAGTAAAAAAAGATAGTTTAGCAAACTGAAGATACTTTTTCAGAGACAGATAAAGTGAAGAACTGAAGGAAAAAAAAATCTGACAGCTTTTGAGTCCTTAGATTTAGTCCTCCCTAAGGCCCAACTGTACCTATACTTTTGTGTGTGCATTTTAGTGACTTGAGTTACTAAATTCCTTTTTTAGCCTAAGCTAGTGCTAGTTAGTCTTCCTGTCATATGTACCCAAGAATCCCAACAGAGTTTAAAAATATTATTTTAAGAATGAGTAAACTAATTGTCCATGTATCCACAGAAATACATCAATTTTCAGGTATACTATGACATCACACAATTCATCTTCTCACCTTTTTCCATAAAGGAGAATTTTCTTCTCTTTATTTTAGGGAGTGGAGGTCTTTTAAAAATCATCAAAAGAAGATTCATTACAGGAGACTGCTTTAGAGACAAATTTTTTGAAAAGCACCAATTTAATAAACTGAGAGCAAACTTTCCTGAAGTACTCACCCTCTTAAAAAATGTAGTACTGTTTTTAACAGAAAAATTAGTTAAAAGGGAATAGAAATGGTCATCTTATTTTACTTTCAGTGGAATTACTGATGATTTTTATATTATTCATTCTATTTTTGTGTAGTTTCCAAAATTCTTACCAATCAGAAAGAATCATGTTATTTTTTTAAATAAGGGTAAATTTTAAGTAATTTTAATCTTCATCACAGTTCAAAGGACATATTTGCTTGAGGCTTCATTTTCACACAATTTTGAGAGGTGAAATACATATTTAGTTCAATTCAACAAACATGTATCAAATGACTACTATGTGTAAAGCAAAGTGTCATAACAGAAACAGTATGTAGATCATGAAAGAAGGCATAAGAAAGACTTCAGTGAAGGTAGAGCTAATGTAGTGTAGGTATGTGTTGTATTTGTATGTGTGTGTGTGATATCTGAGTTGCTATAAAGCTTAATCCAGGCTCTATGTCACAGCCTCATGGTACAATTCATTTTGATATTTTCATTTCCTAGGTACAGACATAATTTTCAATGTACCTATCCTCTTCCTTTCAGTTGCAATACAAGTATCTAAAACATTACTTACTTTTCATATAAATAATCGCTTAAATAATTTAAGGCAAAATAACTTCCATGGATATTAGGAAAAATGAAGTGACAATGTTACCCAGTTTCCATCCCATTTTCTACTATATTAAATAGTTATCAAGGTTCCATTCCACAGGTATATAAAGAGATACCTCTGGTATAACTTAACCTCACTGTAATATTTGAATAGTCAATAAATTGGCAAAAAATAATTTTAGGTGAAGAATTCTATAGTCAAGTTTTTAATGTTCACTACTATTTTTGTTTTATAAACCACAATACTGATTACATGACCCCTAGCCAAGGTTTATTTTCAGTGCTGGAGCGCGTGAAAACTTAAAGTTCAGAAGCTGTTTAAACTCCAGAGATTCCACTAGATGGGAACCAGAATCTAACTGCGCTGTTGTTGAGCATTCAGGTAAGGCTCGATAAATGAAAAGGTCTCCAAGCTCACAGCTGGCCAACGTGATTAAACAACATACTTCAAAATAAATAAATTTAAAAAAATACACACACACACACACACACACACACACACACACACACACACACACACACACATTTATCTTTCTATCTAAATCTTGGATTGGCACAACTACTCTTCCAAGCTTAGTATAACCTGAGAAATCATTCCTCTCACTCACTTTTTACACCACTAAGTCTGTTGACTCTACCTCCCAAAGAGCCTTCGAGTTCTACCTTTCTTCCCCTTCAATCTTACTGACACATTTCAGGACCTCCTTATTTATTTAGGCTATTTCAACAAAATAATAGGTCTTTATGATTTCAGAAAGGCCTTGCTCTAATCCATTCTTCACAATGTTTAATCGATTAACTCTCCTATTTAAAATCATCCCCATCACCTACTAAAAACGAATCTAAACTTATCAGCGCATATATATAATACAACCTGGTTTAATGCCTTTATATCTGATGAACCCACTCTCAGTTCCCCAACTCAGCCACTATCGTTCAGTCATATCGAGGTCTTCCCATAAAATGTTTTCTCATGTCTCAGTCTTTTGCAAAGACTGTTCACAAGTACAGCCATGCCCCACACATACTTTCCTATCTGTGCACTGTTTTTTTAAAAAAAGACTTTATTTATTTGAGAGAGAGCGAGAGAGTGAAAGTGTGACTGCACACACCAGTTGGGGGGGGGGGTAGAAGGGGAGGGAGAGAAAGAATCCTCAAGCAGACTCCCCACTGAGCATGGAGCCCTGATGCAGATGCAGGACTGCAATGCAGGCCAGACCTGAGCTCAAATTAAGAATCAGCCACTTAACTGACTAGCCACTCCGGTGGCCCCCTGAGTTACCAATTTTTCTAACGAGCATCATACTTGTCTTAAAAGATTCTGCTTAAGGCATCATCTTTTCGGTGAAACCTACTTTAATTGTTAATCTTCCAATACTAAACTGGATATCTCTCCACTGTGCTCTCAGAGGTCCCTTTTAAAGTAATTTTCATAAAACTTATCACTTGTTTATAGAATCACTAGCTGTGGGATTGGCCAGAATTCTCTGTGATTCATCTGTACAATGACTAATACTAGTATCTATACTGAAGGACTTGTATAAGAATAAATCCAGGAAATCTCTAACACTTAATAAAAGTTCTAGTAATGACAGATATACTTTGTCATTAATTTTTTTCTCAAAGGCAAAAACCTTAACATTCATCTTCCTTACTCTAGTAGCTAATCCAGTACTTGACAAAAAGTAGGGTGCCTGGGTGGCTCAGTGGGTTGAGCTACTGCCTTTGGCTCAGGTCATGATCCTGGAGTCCCGGGATCGAGTCCCACATCAGGCTCCCTGATCGGCAGTGGGTCTGATTCTCCCTCTAACCCTCCCTGTTCTCATGTTCTCTCTCTCAAATAAATAAATATTAAAAAAAAAAAAAAAAAGGTAAGCTGCTATACATTTGCAAAGTGAATAAATCCATGTTTCAGAAGGATGACTCCTGTAGCTCTACTGAAAGTGGAATCAAGAAGTCCTGCAACAGATGCTGTAGGACCTCAGGATGAAGGAAGGAAATCATTTTTAGGGTGTTTCCAAAACTAAATATGCACTACACAGAGACTCAATATTTGGTGATTCAGTTGAGAATTACTACTGAAAGGAGCTTCTCTTAATTAATTAAGAAGGGGTGGAGGTGGGTACATGGGAATCCAATCCCTCATGTGTTGATGGGATAGGAAAGCCAGAAAGAAAGAACCACTGAAGAAATGCAGCCAGAGAACAACGGGCAACGGGACTCAATGCAAAAGATGATGATGGGGCAATAAACATGAATAGCAAAGAAGGGTGAGATCTGAGAGACATGTCAGATGACAAATAGGAGCCGGCAAATAATCTGCTTGTGAAGGTTTAAGGAGTAGAGCCAAATATGACTGAAAATGTCTAGTATGACCAAAAAAAAAAAAAAAAAAAAAAAAAAACTTGTGATAAAAAGTCAAGAAGAAAGGCATGCAATTAAACTGACCCAAGTTTAGAAACTGGCAAGGTCAGGGACGCCTGGGTGGCTCAGTCAGTTAAGCATCTGCCTTAGGCTCAGGTCATGTTCCCAGTGTCCTGGAATCAAGTCCTGCATCAGGATCCTTGCTCAGCAGAGAGCCTGCTTCTCCCTCTGCCTGCCGCTCCCCTTGCTTGTATGTGCGCACGCTCTCTCTCTGGCAAATAAATAAATAAAATCTTAAAAAAGAAAACCAGCAAGGTCAAAAAGGAGAACTTAGGGCAATGGCAAAACGTAGTTGAAACAACCAACCATGCCACTCAGGCTAAATAAAAGAGAATAAAGTAAAAATAAAAGGAGCTAAACAGGAAGCAGATACAAAAAAATTTTTAAAGTAATCAAGGCAGGGACTAGGTTCAGAATGTGGAAAGAGGGTAGCTCAAGTGGAATGGATATAAAGCTAGTTATAATAGAGGAGTTTAAGGAAGTGTAGTAACTGGTGCTGGAAATACCCCATGAGAACTAAGAAGACAAAAGAAAATAGAATATTTGTAAAAGAGGTACCAAAGTTTTCAAAGAATGTGAAGGGTTATAAAAGGATGACACTCAAAAAGTTTCTCAACAACCTTTCCTAAGCATGATCTAGTGTTTATCTTATTGACTTAAGAAGTTAATCAAAGTTTACTTCTGCTTCCTTTAACTTACTACTGTCTTCCAAAACAAAACTTCCAAGCTATTTCCTGGTATTTTTTTCAATAGAAATTTCATTTTGTCATGGTCACAGAGTACATTCTACATGAGGTGACTTTCACATATTGTAAAACAAAAATAACAAAATATCTGATTTGACACTAAACAATACTTAATTAATAATCTTATAATAAATGATATCAATGAACAATTATTCATTCTACAAGTTCTGTTAAGAGATGATTTAATGAAAACAAGAAAAAACTTCATGTATATATTTGATACAGCTGTGAACACATATAAAAATACGTGCTTTCTGGGAAACTTCAGTTTGTTATCATCATACATCAATGATTATTCTTATTGTTATGTTTTAAAAGCAACAAAACAATTTCTTATTAAGGTGGTTAAATCCAACAAAGGAATAAAACTAAATCTTGCAACTCTTAAAAGCTTAAGGGAATTATTACAATTTAAAGCCACTGATAATATTTTAGTACATTTTAAATGATCCAACTACAGTGTCTTTTCATAAGTACATTGGAATCACCATGCAATTTTAATCCATATGCTTAAACCTCTTTCACAGTTTACAGGAACAAAGCAGTTTTGATTCACAAACAATGCCCTGCAGTCAAATACGCTCATGAGGTATTAATTTACAACTTCATCTGTGATCAGTTAAACTCCATGTGAAATCTTAAACATCCTTAAAAAGCTCACCACAAATAGTTCAATAAGAGATTTTTTGGTTAACATTACTTTAACAAAAAACATATAAGATTAAATTCTATTGTAAAATAAAACCAAATGCCACTTGCTTTTAAGGATAAGCCACTAACAAAACAATCTTTTAAACTGTCACCTTTTGCATCTAAAATATTAATTAAAAATGTAATGCCAGTATCAAAAACATATGCTTCAAAGTTTTGGCAAGACAAGTCACAGATAAAAGGAAAAACCAATTTCATGAAGAAAATGTGCGTATTTCAACAAATAAGATGTTTCTTTAATCAATCCTAAGAGCCAGACTTATTAAAATGTCAGGTCAACCTGAATCATACCAAAACAAAAGATTAAAATTACCAGTTTTACCAAATAGCTAAAATGTTAGATCCACAAAAGTTATGGACAAAGACAACACTAATGAAAGAACATGATATACATATCCAATTCAGCTTATTTTAGTAAAACACAATAAGAATTACAAACTTCTCAGAAAACTGCAGTTTTGAGCCTTAACATTTATGTAATTTGAGCTTGAGAACACTTTTTTAAAAAAGATTTT
>CM053617.1:26235409-26279805 GCA_028646535.1 Procyon lotor | reverse complement strand
AGCTAGATACAAGTAATATTTTATTTTGATTGGTTTTTTAAGACAATCAGGAATTATTACCGCATAACAAAATATCCAGGGCTAAAACAGTTCTGGGATTAATTTACAATTCAACATCATTTGAGGCCTAGGTTCCAGCCATGTTTTCCCTAGGCCATCCTTACTGTGATGATTTTTGTTCCTTAATGGTTCAAAACCAGCTACAATTGTTGCAATTATCACTTAATGTCCAAAGTTCAGAAGAAAGACTGCCCCTTCTTTCTAATAAAAAAAAAGAAAAAAAGGAAAAACTTTTCCACTGAACTTCAAGTGTTACTGGCCCCTTGTTATTAAATCAATAGCTGGGAAAGGGAATTAAGTAGCCATGATTGGTTTAGATTAATTCAGATTCTCTCCCTGAAGATAAGGAAGAACCCAGCTTCCCACAAAGCACATTGGTATCAAAAATAAAGAATCAAATTAGTGCTATTCTCATACATTACATATATAATAATACACAAAAGTCATTATTTCCTTTACATGCTCTAAATGTATATTATATATGCCAGTGTGCCCAACTCTCTTTGAAGCCATTAATATCTCAATTCTGATCAACTGAATATCTCAGCAGAAAATTATTATATAATGCAATAATTTTCCACCTACATTAAGAAAAACAAAATAAGATAAAAGCAAGAATTCAAAATATGTCACACTTTAAAGTAAAAACCAAGGGACTGAACACACACACAAACTTCTGATTCCTCCTGAACCCTGCTAAAGTAAACACTCACAATGACAAAAAGTAAACACTGGTGACAAAAAATTTGGATACTGTAAAGCAGAGTGAGGAACAATGATTAACTCAACGGACCCAAGAAAGCTGAATCCTAAAGAGAAGTGAGAGAAAGTCAGAATTTCCCAAGAAAATTGGGAAGCAGTCAAATTTACACTGTCATCCTCCCAAAAGGCACTGATTGGCATTAGGAATCTCTATGAATGAGAGTGAAGGCAGGACATAAATGAGTTTGAGATGCAGGAAGACTTTCAGATCCCATCCTGTACTCAACACATCAAGGCAAATAACCTTTCTTATCCAGGCAGAAGACCAGAGGTCCATTTTCTGAAGAGGATAAAAAGAGGGCAAGAAAATACAATGAAAATATGAGGATTAACAGAAAGCTGACACACTAAACTTTGGGATCTCCCAATATTTTTCTTTTTTTTTTTTTTTTTAAAAGATTTTATTTATTGGACAGAGAGAAACACAGCGAGAGAAGGAACACAAGCAGAGGGAATGGAAGCGGGAGAAGCAGGCTTCCTGCGGAGCAAGGAGCCCGATGCGGGGCTTGATCCCAGGACCCTGGGATCATGACCTGGGCGGAAGGCAGACGCTTAACGACTGAGCCACCCAGGCGCCCCTATTTTTCTCTTTCTTGATTCCAGAAGGCAGTTAGGAAAGGAGTCTTCCTATAATCGAACCAGTTTAAGAAACAACGTAATGATATCAACATGAAATTTTGCTATAAAACAGCCCAACCAGATCATTTAAGAGTGACACATTTGGCAGTTTCTACACATCCACAGTACATTTACTGTCTTTCAATTTCCCCACCCTTAAAAATAAGCAAAGAGACAAATATCAACAGATACTTAAAGAAAACCTCTACTGTGAAAGACTGAGGCCAAAACAAAAAAAAAATTAAAAATTACAACTTGGAGGAAAGGGAGACATATGACGGGAAAAAAGCTTGAGAAAAACTTTATTTTATCTTATTATTAATATCTTCAGAGAGATGACAAGAGATATTGCAACCATGAGACAAGAACAGATGCTACTAAAAAAAACAAAACACTATTAAATAAAAAACCCTTGAAATAAAAATGACAGTAAATTTCTCAAAAACCAAAATAAAATTAGAAAAGTAATTTACAGGACCAGTCCAAGATGTCCAATGATCAAATACCTGGAGTTCAAAAAACAAAGGGCAAGAGAGAAAACAAAGAAAATAGGAAGAAATCAAATAAATGATTCCAGATAATTTCTCAGAACTAATGGACATGATCCATGTCAAAAGAATCCATCACCAACATGTCCAGCAAAATGGATAAAAAGAGACCCCTACAAAGACATTATCAGGACAAAGAGCCTAAAAGGCTTTTCCTTTTGTAAAATAAAACAAATGTTTCAAACAAAGGATCAAGAATCAGAAGGGCATCAGATTTCACCACAGCAACACTGAAAGCTAAAAGATAATGGAGCACTGCGTTGGAAATACAAACACAATTCTGACCAGAAAAAAATAAATAAATAATAGATAAAAATAAAACTAACTACTGAGACTTAAAATAGCCTTGCACAAAAAAGGTCTGCTTTAAGTAAGCTGGTTTTATGACAGCCAGGATCCTAAAAGAGGAGTAGGATCACTCAAATCTGAGTGAGTCGACTCTATTTCAATTCTATACAAAGGAAAAAAAAATGTAATTGTAGTTCAAATCAGGATGCTTCCAACATTCAGTTTGAAATTTCTGACAAGAATGTCTAAAGTTCATGGGACACTTTCTTCCTCCTGTTGGAAATCATGCAAAATCAAGGAAAATGAAAACAGTACTTTATTTTCAGTAAAATTAGAGACAAATCGGAAGGTATTGTAAATTAATGATGAAAAGATGGAATAATCAGTGATGGTATGGGACAACCATATATGTACACTGTAAGCTCTGTCAGAAGCAGCTGCCATGCAGTAGGGAGAAAAGTAAAAAGTGACAAGAGAGTCCAGTGATAGAAATTCATTAAAAAGAGCCTATGAAATAACACTTTTAGAAGGTGAAAGGAGTACCATGAAATGCAGAACTATACTACTAATTTGCCAAGAGAAAACTAAGACAAGAAACTCCACTATCACCACTACCATTTACATCACACTGGAATACTAGCCAACACCATCAAACAAAATGAAGGAAACCAGAGGAATAAATATTGGGAATCAAGAAATAAATGTATTACTACTTAAAACTGTTATCATTGCATACCTTAGAGAATTTAAGAATTAAGAATTCTTAATTAACAAAATTAAAAATTTTGTTAAATTTTCAAAAAAATTGAACAAAAAACTTCTAAAACAGTAAGAGAAGGTGGTAAGGTACATGAGTAAGAAAAATAATGCACAGAGGTCAGGAGTTTTCATTTACAGAAAACAAAACCACTTTAAAAAGATCTGGATTCACAAAACCAACAAAAGAAAAACTTTAAAAATATATAATACCTATAAGAAAATAAATTTAAAATACTCCTGAAGGCATTAACAGAAGACTTGAAGCAAAAACGTACAAACTATGCTCTTGCTTAGCAAGACTTAATATTAATATGTCAATTTACTTTCATTTACCTCTAATTTTAACATAATAATCACATCAAGAGTAACAGGTTTTGTTTTTTGTTTTTGTGGGATGAGTGGTACAGATGAAACAACATGATAAAATCTTGAAAAATAAGCAAGTAAGGATAAACTAGGAAGTTCTAAAAAAAAAAAAAAGAAAAGAAATATGGACAATAGCCCAATTGAAAACAAAACTTTCATGATGTTTCAATAACTAAACTGGCACACAATAATGAGCCATATCCATGGAACATGAGAAAAAGTTCAAAACAAACCATAATAAACATGTAAATTAGGACAGGACAGTAACATATAGTTAGAGTGATATCTCATAATAATGAGAAAGAGATGAAATAGTCAATAAACAGTATGGGAAAACCAAATAACCTAATATAAAAAGTAAAACGGGGCATCTGGCTGGCTCACTTGATAGAACGTCTCAGGTTTAGAAATTTGAGCTCCATGTTGGATGTAAAAATTACTTAAAAATAAAATCTTTACAATAAAATAAAATAGGATCCATCAAATAAGAATAAGAAACCAGATTTAGAAGTCATAAATAAATTTCATTATATAATAAAAATAAAATTAGCAAAATAAAATCTGAATTATAACCTTGTAAAAATGTTTGCAACTCCTATCACAAAAGGATTTACATTCCTAGTATACAAAAATCACTAAAAAAGACCAACAATTCCCCTTAAAAGTAAGTGTGGTGCAGAAAATATGAATAGACATTTCACAGAAAGAGAAAAGGAAATGGGTTTTAAATAAGATACTCAACTTCACTTGTTAAAAAAAAAATACGAATTAGACATAGGCTAAAACATCATCATTTAGTGATTAAGCTAGCTAAAAAAAAGCCTGAAAATCAGGTAAGATTCCAGGTAAAACATGCATTTAAAAAAAGCAAGAAAGGAGGAAAAAAGAAAGAAGATGATTTTTCAAAATCACAATTAAGGGGGCGCCTGGGTGGCTCAGTTGTTAAAGGACTGCCTTCGGCTCAGGTCATGGTCCTGGGATCCTGGGATCCAGCCCCACATAAGGCTCTCTGCTCAGTGAGAGGCCTCCCATTCCCCCTATTTATGTTTCCTCTCTCCCTGTGTCTCTCTGTCAAATAAATAAAATCTTTTAAAAAAAGAAATCACAATTATGCCAAAAGAGAAAGATTTTAAGATTAGATTTTTAAAATCAAACTAATGGCTGTTACAAAAGATGCATCAGAAGCATAAGGACACCTAACATTCTAAAGTGAAAGAAGAAAAATGAAATGAAAAAAAGGTGAAATGCTAAAGAAAAGAAAGAAGCTGGGCTATAATTACTATTAATTAAAATAGAAAGGGACACTACATAATGATTTTTTTAAAAGTTCAGTATACCAGGGAGACATAGTAATTCTAAAAGTATGTGTGCTTAAAAGCCTCAAATATATTAAGCAAAAGTTTAGAAATCTAAAAAGAAATTGACAAATCTGGCAGCCCAGTAGATTTCTACATACCTCTTTTCATTATCAACCAGTCAAGCATAGAAACAAAAATTATATGCAAGAAATAACAATTTACAGGCCAGATCATGAGAGGATCATATAATGATCTAATTAATTATATGGAATTCCTCATCTAACAATTAGAGAGCGCATATTCTTATCAAGTACACATAAAACACTACAAAAGGTATTAGATTTAACCCAAAGAATGTAAAAGGAATGAAGAGCAAAATCAAATAGAAAGCAAAGGTACAACAGATACCAGTTTATAAACACACACGTAACTATAGATACAGTGGAGATTAAAGAGATAAAAGACCCATGAACAATAGCAAGCAAGCAAATGGGGACCTCAGTCCTACAACTCCAAGTAACTGAATTTGGTCAACAACTTGAATGAGCACAAAAGCATTCATCCTTAAAACCCCCAGAGGATGTAATCCTGCCAACATTTTGATTTCAGCCTATGAAACCTCAAGCAGACAACGAGCAGAGTTAAGACACACTGTACCAACTTCTGACAGAACTATGAGATTATAATTGCTGTTTTAAGCTGCTAAATTCATGGCAATCTGTATAGCAACAACAGTTAACTACTACACCATCCTTCTTGACAGTTAAGTGCTGCTCCCCAGCCTTTACTACTCCAAGATCCTATTATCCCCCTTGCTACTAGACTCCAGTTTTGTAAAAGCATCTTCCATCAGCTTTCATCTACAGTAAATAGCCACTCTTGAGGCTTCTCTATGATGCTGGTGCTCCCTTCACTCTACATTTCCTTATTGCATTACTGACAAAGTGTCCTGGTCTTAATACAGTAAATCCATTCTAGCTTGCTTCTCTGAGCCTTTTGATTCCTTGCTCTACTTACTATCTGCCAGGCGGCCCTGACGTCTCTACTTCATTTAATATAGGCCATCACTTCTCCCAGACTTCCAAGAGCCCATCACAGCAGCAGAATTACAACCAGCTCCAGTGGCCTATGCCAGGAAGTTAATTGCTGTGTTACTAGAGAATGTTGCCACATCAACAGAACTTTGGCTTGAATGCTGACCAAAATCAAAGGTTTACAATATTTAGTTTGACCTTAAGTCCAAACACACACACACACACACACACACCCCAAAAAAACCTTTCCTCCTGAAGTCTTTGATGAGAAAGATGTGTAGTTTTCAATCTATCTTTAAGATTACTGTGAAAGGAGGCACCTGGGTGGCTCAGTGGCTTAAAGCCTCTGCCTTCAGCTCAGGTCATGATCTCAGGGTCCTGAGATCGAGCCCCGCATCGGGCTCTCTGCTCAGCAGGGAGCCTGCTTCTGCACGCCCCCGCCTGCCTCTCAGCCTACTTGTGATCTCTCTCCTCTGTCAAATAAATAAAATCTTAAAAAAAAAAAAAAAAAAAAGATTACTGTGAAAGATACAGACCTATAGACCTTGTCAGAATAATGCATATCCACGGGGAAAAAAAATTACACAGAATTTTACAAAAGATTAAAAAAAAACCCTATTACAATCTGGATTCTCTAAAAACAGACACTGAGATAGTCTGGGGTGCAAGATGTTTATTAAGGATCAACCCTTGTGAAAAGGGGGAAATAGGACTGCAAAACAGGAAGTCAGATTACAGCACAGACCTCACAAAGCCTCGGGCAATCTGGCAGGGATCTCTGGAAATATATTATTTGTCAAAGTTGTCTCAGGTATGCACAGAATGGCTAGGCCCTTATACCTCTGTCTTGCTCAGTTTCAGGATGAGAGCTACCCTAGGAGGGCTGGGGTTTATTTAGGCAAGGGGTTTATTCAGCAACAGAGGCAGAGCCTGAAGGAGCTGACAGCTGAAAGCTTTCTGATTACTTTCCTCCCCACAGCCAGGCTGCAATTTCTCCCTGAAGGAGGATCTGGGCTGCACAACTCCATGTTCACCATGCTTTTCCTCAAAAAGCTATTTTATCCATCCTAAAAATCCTCTCCTCTCCTCTCTTCTACTTTCTACTTTTACTCTCTTCTACTTCTTCTAATTACACCAGGGTGCTTTCTTAAGACAAAAGCTCAAGCATTTGTGGCCAAGTCTGTGCACTATAAAGACCTCACAAGAGGTCTACTATAAATCATGGACAGATTGAAGCTGGATATAGGTAGAAGCCCCACTCAGAGCAATAGGACCTCAATTTATTTGTAAATTGCTAAGACTGTAAATGAAGTAATTAGATAGGAATACTGACAAAATGATCTAACAGCAAACCAAGTAGTAGATTTCCACCAAACTGAATGGGAATTAAACACAGGATGGCTTGTAATGCATCCACCACAATAAGAAATAATAAGATATCACTATTTGAGGGCTATAAAATTAAATATTTATAATCACATCTTTTTATTATAATCAGAGTTAGAAAATAGGCATATTTTTAATGTTTTCATCATATACTGTATTCAAATACAACCTTCCTTCATACAAAAACATTTAAGTTCCTACTGTGTGTCAATTGCTCTTAGGAGCTGGATATAGAAGTCAACAGGACAAAGCTCCTGCCTTCAAGGAGCTTCGACAGTCTAGTTAGAGGAGCTGGATAATAAACAAGAAAACAGTCATTTCGGATAGGACTATGTGCTTTGAGAAGTGTCATTTGAACCGAGAACTGAAAGAAATCCAAAAGAACCATAAGGAAGAGTATTCCAAAAAGAGCAGACAACATATGCAAAGTTCTCAAGGTAGGAATGAGTACCTGTTCAAATAACAAGATGAAGATCAGTGTCACTGAAACATTATGCACAACGTACTCTTACAAGAGGTAAGAGTTATATTCAAAGTTTCAATGTCAGCATCACCCTAATTTGTTTATTGTTGATTACCACTAGAGAATTATGAAAATGCTTGAGACTGAGAGCTGATAAGCAAACACTTTCAGATCTTGCCAGTAACTAGTAATGCTTCCCATCATTTGTTCTACTCCTCTTATATTAAAAAAAGATATATCTACATTTTCACAGAAACTGAAGAAACAGAAATAAAAAATGAAAAAAATCTCACATTCTTTGCAAGCAAAATTAATTTTATATGTAACATTCTGTAATGCAAAATATATTAGCAATACTTCCCCTTTATGCAAATTATGTACACAGATTTTGACTGAATCACATTAAAGACAGTAAACAAATCATTTACACATCATAACATAAGTATATTCTGAATAATTAAGCTTTCCCTACATGTTAAATCTCTGCAAATAATGTAATATCAATGGATTTGCACTGTTGGTTGGTTTCTACACAGAAGAAACAAGTATTCGTTTGCTGGACTTAACAAAGAGAAAGTGAAGCTAAATATGACAATACCAAGTGGCTTTGTTATACCAAATAATAGCAAATATTAGAATAAAAAAATGACATATTTAAAACAAAACTGCCTTAAAATATATCTGAACGAAAGTGTAAAACAAATACTTTTAATTTCTAAGCATGAAAACGTAAATGGCTAAAGTACATGATGAGTGGAGTTAGACCTAAAATTTCCAACATTAGAAATGACAATTACTATAAGATACTGTCTCAATGCTTCACATTAACAACTGTCAATGTGGAGGTATCTAAAAACCCATAACTTGATGTCAGGGTGAATATATGGTATACTAAGAAAACTTCTCAATACAGAAAGAAGCCCTATTTATAAGTAGGCTAAGTCTCATTTGTTCCTTCATCTAACATAACCAGTCCCTACATAGAGTCCTATCAGATAGAAAATTACATTTTTATCCCCTACTCTTAACTTGATGATACATGCATTCCACCATGCTTCTTTCTCCAAAATATTACAGCATTGTCTACACTAAAAATTGGTTGTGAGATAATTTCTCTCTTCGTGATGATCTCTGTATAAGGGTCCTAAGAAAATTTTAGTGACTATGGTATCCAAAATTGCTGCTCTGCCACTTATCACATGGATTTGAAGGGCCTTAACCCCACAGAACTATCTCTGGCTATAACGGGCTTGATCACCAGCATTTACACTGCTTTAGACTTTAAACTCTCAAACACCTGGACTAACATAAAGTCAGTAGATACCCATAATTATAATTCGTGATGCTCAGGCTCTGTTGTAAATTCTAAAGAATTTCTACCAATATTTCTTATAGATTATTTTTAATTCTATAGACCAAGAGTTCTCAAAGCATGGTCCATGAATCACATGGGTCTGTAAAATTCTTGCAGGGAATCCACAGGTTAAAATTGTCTGCCTTTTCCCAATGTTACTCTTATACATCTGTCCAGTGAAGTTTTCCAGAAGATACATAACATAATAACATCAGTCTGGTGGCTAATGGAATGAATGCTTGTGTGTTTTTGTTATGTTCCGTTTTGAAAAAAAAATTTTTTTAAAGATTTTATTTATTTATTTGACAGAGAGACAGAGAGAGAGGGAACACAAACAGGGGGAGTGGGAGAGAGAAAAGCAGGCCTCTCGCCAAGCAGGGAGCCTGATGTGGGACTCGATCCCAGGACCCTGGGATCATGACCTGAGCCAAAGGCAGACGCTTAACAACTGAGCCACCCAGGCACCCTGTTTTGAAAAATTTTTAAAGTAATACATCAAGGGTATTAATATGTGTGTTTTCAGAGATTAAATTTGTTCTTCAAACTTCTGTTCTCTTACTAGCTATACCTGTTTTATCTAAGTATCTGTATGATGCAGTATTTCATTCATATATTTCAATCAATATCAATATTTGAAAATATACATATTTATAGCAGATACTTCAATCAATATATTCCAACAGACTGAATGCAGAAGCAGATTAAGACTCCATCTGCCTTCTATTAAGTTAGACATTAAAGAGATTTGCAAATATGTAAAACAATACCACTCTTTTTACAATATTTTTAGTTTGGAAAAATATAGGTATTTTTTACAAAACTGTGTTACTTATGTTAACAATGAATTCATTACAATTATCTCTAAATGTATTAATAAATATTTTCAAATGCCTCCATTTAAACTTTTTAATTTTTAAAAAGGATTTTTTCAAATAAAAATTGAGGTTTTGAATGCACAAATCCAAGATCAACAGTCAATACAAGTGAGCCAGTCAGGTGCCTTTTTAAATTTCTGATATGGTAAATATAAATAGATAACACGCTAAGCAATACCTGTAGGGCACTGGCAAATCACTCTATACGTTTAATCACTATTTTTGTTTTTTAAAGATTTTTATTTATGTATTTGAGAAAAAGAGTGAGAAAGAGAGAATGAGATGAGGGGAGGATCAGAAGAAGAAGCAGACTCCCTGCTGAGCAGGGAGCTTGACTCCAGGGACTCCTGGGCAAACCTGGACTCCCTGGGACTCTGGGATCATGACCTGAGCCAAAGGCAGACATCAACCAACTGAGACACCAAGGAGTCCTAATCACTGGTTTTGTCTTCAAAATAGTTCCTGTTGTTGCATACATCAATTTTTCACCATTTTCAATTTTAAAAAAAAAACTCTACTTTTAAGTACTGTTAGATTGATACTCTTCTCCTTATAAGCATTTCATATTCCTACGGCTTTCACACAAATATGATATTCTTAAAAATGAATTGCAATTAAAACACAAACAAAGCAAACATAGTACAGAATAATGAACAAATAACCAACAATAAAATGACAGGGGCACAACTGTTGATAACATTCTTTGGACCAATGTGACTTTATTTTGTTTACAAAATTTTATATGGTAAAATCTGATAAAAAGAACTTTTTATATTTATATTTATAAATTATGAATAAAAATACCAGTATAATAGAGCTTGTGTCTAACCATATTTAAATATGCTGTAAGTCAAATAATGATGTATCATTATATCCCTATATGTATCACTATATGTAGTATATATATCACTACAAGGAAAATGAATAGCTCTTTTCCATCACTGTTAAGCGTTTCATGTGTCTTGCTAGCTACTAAAAATGTGGGTTACTAAATACCTGATGTTCAAATAGTTTAAAAACCATTATAGGGGTTCCTTCCTTGAGACTACACACCAGTTAACTTATTAAAAGGATTACAAAAGCCTTATAGTTGGTGAAAAAAAATTATGATAAATATAAGCAATATTTTCTAATAAAGATAAATGGTAATTGAAAAATTAATGGTACATTTAAAATACATTCTGAATATTGTACACAGCAATGAAGCACTTTAATTAAAAAACAAGTTTAAACAATATTTAATCATTCATCTTTCTCTCTTGCTGCCAACTTCCTTCTATTCCTCAAACGCATGAAGCTGTTTATATTACTTGCCCAAACAATAAAACCATGTATCATAATTTTGCTATATTTATTGCTGTCTTTAAAGATAATTTTTTCCAACATAGATTAATTACAAAAATCTTGTATGAATGAAATCTACACATTCAATACAAGTATAAAAATACAAATAAGTCATGAATAGGACAGTATCTTTCAATTGTCATATTAAGCACTGAAAGTGGTAGTCAATAAATTAAATTAGTAATTTTTAAATTTTTTCATTAAGAACACCACTACATTTGAAATACTGACAGAGTATAGACAAATATAAAACCTAACAGTGCTGATAAAACCCAAAAGTGTCTGGCTCATAATCAGACTCAGAGGTAAATCAATATTTCCAGAATACCTAATATATGCCAGGCATGAGGCTAGGTATTTCCCATATCTTATTTCATCATCACAATAACTATAACCCCAATTTGCCAATAATGAAATGGATTCTGAGAAGTGACAAAACTAATAAGTAACAAGAATGGGATCTAAGTAAGTAGGACAAATTCTAGTGAAATAAAACCAAAAGAACGAAAACAGTTTTAAGATAACTTTCTTAAATAAATGTCATTTTACAACCATTCTTTATTCCCAAAACAAGACTCCAAATTTGCTTTTGGGGAACCATCTCTCCAACATTCTTTATCTATATATTTCCAGCAGTGCTAATTCTATCTCCAACTACAGAACCAGGTAGGTAGCTCAAGCCAAGCTAAACAGACCTAATATGATCAAACATCACAACTTTTCTTGGAGCCACTAGGACAGATGCAAGAAAGTGAAAAGGATGTAAACTGATAGCTGCTGGCAGCCACCCTACTACCTCCAGAAGATAGAACCTGTTTGCCAAAGGAGCCAATACCAAGATAAACAGAGGGAACAGTTGAAGAAGGTCCAAAAACATCATTTGAGCCACTGGATCAAGCTTCACCTGAAAATGGCCACACCATGATCTTTTAAATTATGTGACCCGATAAATTTCCCTTTGCTTAAACCAGTCTAAGTGGGGGGATTTCTGTCACTTGTTCAGCATATCTATCAATAAAAATTTAATGGTGTAAATCATCTGTATAAATTAAATGATGTACTTAATTATTCTCAATCTGGAACCTAAAAAAAATTAACCAGAATCAAGGAACTAGTTTCAGTCTTTCAAAAAGCTTAAAGGAGTTTCACACTGACCTGGAATACAGCGCCTAAAGCTTAATAAAATACTAAGTTCTTTCTGACTAGAACATTTCAATATGAAAACTTCAGTTATCTTGTTTTAATGAGCTCTAATAGAAATAGATTTTTATATATAATCTATTTTAAATTGGAAACAAGTTGTTATTTTTAAAAAAAAGTTTATTTGAAAGACAAACTTTTTTTCCCTCAAATATGTTTATTTTATCTTTTCACTGTTATAAGATTTATTGTTCATGTACATTTATATGTTCATGTACCACACCCAGTGCTCCATGCAATACATGCCCTCCTCAATATCCACCACCAGTCTCACCCAACCCCCCACCCCCCCTCCCCTCCTAAACCCTCAGTTTGTTGCTCAGAATCCACAGTCTCTCATGGTTCATCTCCCCCTCTGATTTCCCCCCCATTCACCTTTCCCTTCCTTTTCACAATGCCCTCCATGTTTTGAAAGACAAACTTTTAAAACAGGAAATTTTTCAAAATGATCACTGGAGGAGAAAATATGAAAAACTATCATATTACTTCAAAATATATTTAATAATACAATTCACACCTTTAATATATCAGTAATTCCTGACTAAGCCCTTAATTTCTGAATGTCTATCTTTCTACCCTGAGGCTATTTAGCCCCCTGACATATCAAATAAGCAGTCTAGGGTAATGGCACCACCTAGTGTCCTGTACTGGTCACTATCCCGACTCACTATTTTTCACTTTTGCTGGTGAAGGAACACATGCTTGTCTCCCACTGTTATGATCACTGATAAATCTTCCCAGATCCAAGTCTTTCTTACTCATTTGTACACACACTTTATCCTAAATATCCTCTCATCCTCTCTCAAGAACTGTCCAGTAACTTTAGAAATGACTATTTAGTATGCCTTTGATCTTTGCCAGGTAACTGATGCTTAATGTGAGTTAGCAGAAGCACTTTCTAAAGTGACTTCTGGAGTATCCCATTCACACACCAAAGCTCATAGATCACTGGACAGGTAGTGTGACTTTAAAATTCATTTTCTTAATTACTACTCATAAGGTTCATGCTGCTTTTTCTTAATTCATTTTATACTTGGCCAAACCATTTTTTTTTCCCCAAAAAGTAATCATCCAGTTCTTGTCCAAGATGGCAACATAGGAACACCCTGAATTCATCTCCTTCAAGGAACACATGAAATTACACCTATTTATGAAATGATTCCTCCTAAAGAAGAACTGGGCCGACTGAACAGCTTCTAAACAACCAAAGACAGAAAGCAAAAGGGAACAGCAAGAGAGATGGAGACATGATCTCCAGAACACCCACATCAGATGCTGCAAATAGTGGTGGGGAAGGTTGGTTCTGAGGGACCAGGAACAGATTCCTCTGTCCTTGGGAACAGGGGAAAAAAAAAAAAAGCCCGGGTTTAAATAATATCCATTTAAAAAAATTATTTCAAAGTTAAGCCAAGCATTCCTCAAATACCGTAACAGAAAAAAATGTTCTTGTTCACATCTGCTAGTTGTACTAATATTATTTGCTAATATTTTGTATTATGAATTATAATCCTCCAGCTTATAATCAGTTAAATCATTTTTGGAGGAGGAAATACACCTAACCACCATTCCTTTTATCTTAGAAAATTCAAATGAGGGGCGTCTGGGTGGCTCAGTGGGTTAAAGCCTCTGCCTTCAGCTCAGGTCATGATCTCAGGGTCCTGGGATCGAGCCCTACATCGGGCTCTCTGCTCAGCAGGGAGCCTGCTTCCCCCTCTCTCTCTGCCTGCCTCTCTGCCTACTTGTGATCTCTGTGTCAAATAAATAAATAAAATATTTAAAATTAAAAAAAATAAAGAAGAAAATTCATATGAAATAATGGTATAATGATAAAGAGACCAATGAAACAGAATTAGAGCCCAGAAACAGACACACATATAGAAAACTCAACATATCACAGTGGACTGTTCAAAACAACGGCAGGGGGTGCCTGGGCAGCTCAGTCAATTAAGTGGCTGCCTTCGGCTGAGGTCATGATCCCAGGGTCCTGGAATTGAGTCATGCTCATCAGGCTCCCTGCTCAGTGGGGAGCCTGCTACTCGCTCTCCCTTTTCCTCTCCCTCTGCCTATCTGTGTTCTCTCTATCTGTCAAATAAATATTTTTTTTTAAAGGCAGGATAAATGGCTATCCATATGCAAAGAACTTCAGTCTCAAACTCTACCTCTTACATAAAAATCATATTCAATTGGATGAAAACATCAAACTCTAGAGAGCACGTATAGGAAACTCTGACTTCGGGGTAGGAAGGAATTTCTTCAGGTGTAAAAGCATAAAAGAAAAAGACTGATAGATTTGATTACATCAAATTGCAAAATGTGTATGAAATAAAGACACCATAAAGTTAGAGTCACACAGAGAGCAGATATGTGCAACAAATACAAAGAATTAGTATGCATAAAAATATAAAGAACTTCTACAAATAGTACTTTTAAATATTCCAACAGAAAAAAATTTAGCAAAGACACTAAGTGGCATTCACAAAATAGGAACCTTCAGGCAAATAAAAGTTAAGAAAATGAGCTCAGCCTCACATTCCTAAAGTACAAGTTAAAACCACAATGAAATACATTTCACACCTGCCAAAACTGAAATAAATTAAAATGTCTACTGATACGAATTCTTAGCAAGACAATTGAGAAATGGAATGCTCAGATACTGTTGGTAAGAACAATTTAGCAATCTGGTAAAATGTAAGAGGTACCTGACAACAGTTCCACAGGCATATATAAATCCCAGGCAGCACTGTCCTACAGAGCTTTCTGGACTAACAGAAATATCCTTTACCTATAATACCCAATACGTTCACTGTTGGTTACATGTGGCTACTGACCATTTCAAATGTGGCTACTGCAACCAAAGAACAAATTAATTGTATTACATTTTAATTAAATTAAAAACCTACATGTGACTAGTGGCTACCATATTGAACAATACAGCCCTAGAAAATCACTCACATATGCATATAGAGATAAACACAAGAACTTTGATTATAGTAGTGTTCCTAATACTGAAACATTTGTTAGTCCTCAACAGAATAAATTGGCATATTCATACAGTATACTACATGGGAAAAAAGTTAATAATTATACTAAAAAATATTAACATATATAAATCTCAAGAATATAATACTGTATTAAAAAAGCAATGTGAATGGGGCGCCTAGGTGGCTCAGTCGTTAAGCATCTGCCTTCGGCCCAGGTCATGATCCCAGGGTCCTGGGATCGAGCCCCGCATAGGGCTCCCTGCTCGGCGGGAAACCTGCTTCTCCTGCTACCATTCCCTCTGCTTGTGTTGTGTTCCCTCTCTTGCTGTGTTTCTCTCTGTCAAATAAATAAAATCTTTAAAAAAAAAAAAAAAAAAGCAATGTGAAGACAGACACAGTAAAAAGCATTTACATAATGTTTTAGTACCTGCAAATCAATCTCTCATATTGTTTATGGATACACATATATACAGTTTAAGCACTAAAAAAAATATTATAATTAAAACACCAGAAACAGCTAAAAATACCAGTCACCTTTGGGATAAGGAGGAGAATGGGATTGCAGAGAAATAGACAGAGGGCCTCAACTGTATCTGTAGTATTTTACTGTATACCCCCGCCACACTCAAATCTTCAACAAATATAGTGGTGCTAAGACACTGGGTATATGGATGTTTTGGTATTGTCAAATTTTACTATATACTTAAAATATTTCAAGGAAAATCTAAAAACAAGAAAATCCATGCTCCAAACTGTAGAACACAATCACTTGAAAGTTTTAGAGTTCCAGTTTAATTCTTTAATTTCTCTGCCTCTCATTCAGTTTTCTAACATCCGCTACTAAAGATAATGATATCAAATTTGTGAAGGCCTAAAATATCCAATTGTATTTTCATGATGAAGCATAGCCTATCACTAAAATTATTTTCTACTTCCTAGTAAAAGCAGTAAAAATGCAAGGTTTCTCTTTTTCTTACAACTTTTTGACTTCTTATTCCTCTATGGTGTTTGTGGAAATCAAGTATTAGATTGTAAAAAACAAAAACTAAAAAACAAAACAAAAAACTTTGTCATATAAGAACTACCCTTGGGATAATTCATGGATTCCTAAACCAGGCCATTTAGCCATGAGGTCAACTAAAACATATGTTTTAAATAACATTTAATCTACTTTGCTGAACCCCTTATTGTTTGTTTTGCAACAATTGAAGAACTCATAAAGATCACATATTAAGTCTTTCTAACAAAACATTCTGCTCTCTTCCAGTTTTCAAAATCAAAACCTAATAAATGTGTTCATGAAAACAGAAACATAGCATTACATTTAAAGAAAGCCTGTCTCTGAATTCAAAAGATTTCTTGAGCTATTCAATCCTATGGTTTAGAAGCACCAAATACATGTTTTATCAGTTAGACTCCTACCAATCCCTGGGACTTAAGTTCCACGAGAGCAAGCAGAGTATCACACCATATCCCCCAAAGATTAGGACAATATGGATGAATAAATGAAGACTCAATGAATAAAACTATCTATTTACATTTATCGTATCTGCTGTGTTCCACAGTGATTTGTTAGACTTCATGACTTGGTAAGACAAAGTAAAATGAAAAACTGGAAATAAACTTGCTCATTGAAAAAGCAATTCTAAATTTTTTCTTTTTTAAGATTTTATTTATTTGACAGAGAGAAACACAGCGAGAGAGGAAACACAAGCAGAGGGAATGGTAGCAGGAGAAGCAGGCTTCCCGCCGAGCAGGGAGCCCAATGTGGGGCTCGATCCCAGGACTCTGGGATCATGACCTGAGCCGAAGGCAGACGCTTAACGACTGAGCCACCCAGGCGCCCCTGAAAAAGCAATTCTAAATGTTGAAGCTTCACACCAGAATTTGAAGTAAAGGTAGAGAATCTCAAAGTTCCTCTCTCCCTCTGCTTTAATGGAACCCACTTTCATTCGTCCATCAGAGGAAGCACTGATAAACAGGATGAAGGACAAATCCCAATTTTAAAGTTAAAATCTTGTATCTTACGGCAAGGTCTTCTCTTAGTGTTCCATTTGGCTGGGAAAGAGCACCTCTGTCTACAAAATGACAAAGCCAGGAAAAAGGCTTGGAGTGGACAGCTTAGGCCAATCATTATCAGCTAAAAGGAAAAGAGATCTTTTCCTTGACCCATTAACCCTTGAATTGATTCTCTCATGCTATGTCTCTCCCAATAGAATGCTAAGATTGGAAAGACAAATACTAGGGAATGAATGTAGGAGAAAATGGTCAAACAGCTCAGTTTGCAGAATGAATACAAAAGGAGCCTTTGTAAAATATATTACAAATGGCCAATAAAACAAAAATGCTCTCAACCTCAGCATAATAAAGAAAAGCTTATTAGAATTATTAAATGTCATATTTGCACTTATCTCACTGTAGCATGCTTAAGTAAATACTATTATACTCTATCATAAGTAACTGATACATCTTTTATAAAATTTGGCATCTGTCTAAAGTTAAAATGTGTATTCCATTTATTTATATCTTATTAAAAACATTGGCACAATTTTTTAAAGTTCATGCAAAAAGATTATAAATGTGAGTAGTTTGGGTAGTGAAAAATTAGAAAAACCCCAAGTATTCACTAGTAGGAACTGGTTAATAAAAATCACAGTTTTAGAGAGAAAGAAAACAGCGAAGTGGAAATTATCCAAAACATATAACAAAATAGCAGGAAGGACACTCAAGTTTCCAGATTGTAAGGGCCAATCACATGCTTATTAGCAAAGTGAAAAAAAGAAGAGCCATCCTAAGAAAAATCTTAAAAAAATGGTATTTTAAGATCTCTTAAAATACAAAGGGAAAGAAAAGATCCTTTCTAAGAGACTCCAAAGAGAAAAAAATAGATCACATATAAAAGCTCAGAAATCAGTACATCGGTCTTCTCATGGGCATCACTGGCTACTAATAGAGCAAGACCTTCAAATTTTTAAGGAAAAATTATTTTCAACCTACAATTCCATACCTACTTGAAATGCCAATCTAATGTGAAGATAGAATAAAGACATTTTATAGGCTTGCGAGTACTCAAAAGTTTTGTTCCACCCTTTCTTTTTTCAGCAATCTCTGGAGGATATGCCTTAGCAAAATGAGGGAATAAAAAAATAAGAGGAAAACAAACAAAAAGCAATTTATCCAACAAAAGAGCAACAAAGGGAAGTGTGATCAGAGAGCTGTGGAGAGTGAAAACCAAAACCAAAACCAAAACCAAACAAAAACTGATTGAAGCAAGACAGAGGATTAAGGGAAAGAAGTCGACAGAAAAATATTTATTGAGCTTTGGGGCCTACATGTAAGTACTTGAAAAAAAAAAATCAATGATCAATGCCTGAGAAAGTTGCTGAAACAGAGAGAGAAATTAGCAATTTAGCCCACAGGAAACTAAGCAAATGAATAAGCAAAGCAGTAATATGGGATGAAGGAAAGGACAAAAAAAATGTATTTAAGTAAATAAACATAATATGCATTATGTTATTTAGTTCTTACATGGTCATTATAATATAAATATTAAGTATAGATTTTTTATGGATTTAACCAAAATTATTAAATAACTTCCCAAAACTAGCAGGAGTAGATATGCAATAAATCTGAAACCCAAATTGCCATAAAAAGGTCAACAGATAACATCTAAAATTGGTTCATCAAGGAAAGCTGAATAAGCATATTATTAAACATAAGGCAGTATCAGAAGGAATAAACTAATATATTAAAAATGGTTGTTTCTAGGGAACTGAGAGTGCTCCTGAATGATCACAGCCGCTGACTCAGGAAATGAATGGGTAAAGCTCTTGAGTGTTGCCATAGCCAAATGCTCCACCCTGGGGAATAAGAAAGGAGCTGGTCAAATACAAAGCACAGCTCCTGGCCGGATTTGCCAACACTATTGCCAAACAGAGGATAAACTCATTTCAAGAAAAGCCAGTAACTCAAGAGACAAGGGTTTGGAAAAGGAGAAAGGGAAAAATTTATTTCAGGTACCAGCATCTGGGAGAGGAGGCAGGCTCAAACCTTAACAACAGACTTCTCCACTGGCAAAAAGGACACCCAAGTTTTAGGAGGAGAGGCCGAGTAGGTACATACAAGAAAGCAGGCAGAGGTCACGTGATCCTGGGTGGGGGTTGGCATGTGTTCAGCGGTGATCATGGCAGGGAAGGGGACATAGTCAGGTGTGGTCTTCTAGGCATTCTATTGCTATCAGGGCTTTTCTGGTCTGGTGGTTGGAATGCTCCAGTTACTGCAAACACCTTCATCAATGCCTTAAAAATGCAGTAAGAGGGGCGCCTGGGTGGCTCAGTGGGTTAAAGCTTTTGCCTTCGGCTCAGGTCATGATCTCAGGGCCCTGGGATTGAGCCCCACATCGGGCTCTCTGCTCAGCGAGGAGCCTACTTCCCCCTCTCTCTCTGCCTGCCTCTCTGCCTACTTGTGATCTCTCTCCTCTCTGTCAAATAAATAAATAAAATCTTTAAAAAAAAAAAAAATGCTGTAAGAAACAGACCAACAAAGGGTTTTAGTTAAGCATGAGTTAAGCAGTCTTGGCTATTTTTGGTTTTAGCAGTTGGGGTCTATTGTTGAGCAAGTGGACTCACTAACAAGAGGGGGGCAAGAGACTGCTGTATCTTATGTAAACCTTTCGACAACAATCTGTTTTTTACCCATATGCAAGAATTACTTTAATTAAAAAAATTCTTACACCCCGTTGGGGCTATATGAAAAAAAAAAGGAGTTCCTAGTATAATCAACTTTGATGATGTTAAAATTAAAAGAAGCTGAGAGACAGGAAACAGGGAACACAGTTAATAAAACATGAAATATATATTTAGAGATGTAAAATAACCCATTTAGGAAATGAAACAGGGATACACCTAATCAGAGAAGAACACAGCAAAGCAGAAATATCAAGAAATATTATATAATCCTACTACAGGTAGAGATAACCACAGTAAGCACTCAAAACAGAGTTAGTTAAAAGTGGATACCTTTGGGGGAATGGCAAGGGGGAAATATGGAGCAGGATTTCTCTTGTTTTTCATTATAAGACCATCTGTTCTATTTGATTTCTAACTATGTACATATATCACCTTTGAATTTTTAAAAAGTGGCCATGAGACATAATGAATCAAAGGCCCATGGGATTCCCTGAAACTTGCTACCAAATATAACTTTCTCAAAAGAGTGAAATGCATTTAACATAGTCTTCATAACCTAGAAAAACTCCATCTAGGGCATTCTTATAAAGAAATACAAAATGAGTGAACTCCATCTAGGGCATTCTTATAAAGAAATATAAAATGAGTGAACAAAAGAATACTATTTTACTGAGAAGAAAGCTGGGCAGGGCAAGGAGTATTCCTCTATGAACATATAAAGAAAGAATGAGTAATGAAATTTAATCTGCATCACTTAATTTAATGAGGTTATTTGAGAAATATTATCACATTGAGTTCGTAACTTATTCCTAAGAATTCTAAAGTAAACTTATTATAATTCTGAAAAAAATATGCTTGAGCACATGTTTACATGTTCAAAACAAACTACTAATAAATATTCTGTGTGAGTCATGCCAAGGAAAAAGTTAAATAGCAGTGAATTGAAGGTATATACCCATATGATATTATATATACAAATATCCTATAGAAAATAAATTTGGTAACATTTGAAAAAAGGTAAAGGCTGGCTCAGTCAGTTAAATGTCTAACTCATGACCTCAGCTCAGGTTCTTCGATCTCAGAGTTGTAAGATCACACTGGGCATGGAGCCTACTTTTTTAAAATACTAATTAATTAATTAAAACTTAAGAAAGCTAAAAATTTAAGGGAAAGGGCAGAATAAGAAAACTATATTATTAATATCTAAAGATACTACCTAATCACCATCTCATACCATTGCACTCAACAATGAATATAAATGGCCAATGCACATCTTCATTTTTAAAAAGATGAATTTCTTAGTTTATCAGAGTTGATATGTGAATTACATGACATTATGATGCTTCACTTTTTCCCAGCTAAATTAAGTGCTTCAAATTTTGATCACTTCTAAATCTGTTGTATTAAGGCTGAAACCAATTAATGATGAACTGTACCCAGATAAGTAGAATTAAATTAGTGTATAATTGATTAGTGTATAATTGAAGCAGTTGTAGATTTACCAACTTTAATTAGGTTGGCTTATTACAGATAATTTACACTCTAAGAGAGAAAATAGAATCAAGAAGTTCATCAAAAACCTTAAATTAAGATCAGAGATATAATATTATAGATTAGAAAGGGCTATATGCTAATACCAAGACTTCGAAAGTAAATCATTTTAGTCCAAAATCCTTTCTTTTTTAAGTCCAAAATCCTTTAACAGAAGAAAATTAATTATTAACCTTTTAGCCTAGGTTTTTTTTTTCAAGTTATTACACTATTTATGGTAATCTACTTAATAGATGATGCTAACTAATGTGAGTGAATGAAAGCATTCCAATAATATTTTATCTACCTACAACACTAAATTAGACTAAAAAGGACACATACAAAAACACTTCAATAGTTCTCATAAGTCCTTTAAAAGGTATTCAAGCAAGTGAAAAATCCCATGTAAGTCTTACCCTAAAAATAAATAAAAACTAATTTACCAATAAGAAGCAAGTAAGGAGAAAGGGCATCTCAGTCACAAAACACAGAAATAATGTCTGCAGTTCTCTCAATACCCTTGTGGGTGGTAACTACAGCCCAGAAAGTTCCACACATAAATTGCTAACTCCCCTGAGTTTAAAGCCATGGTAATTAGGTTCATTATCTTACATGCTAATGACACAGAGATAATAAGTTTGCAGTGAATAATTCATATACTACCAGCTCTCACTGTGATGCTCATTGCTAACAGTTTATTTACAGTACAAGCTACACTGCATTTTTTTCTATAGTTTAAATTTATTGCCTAGATAAACAGAAATCATTTAGTGTGGAAATCTAATTTACTATCAGTAAATGGTAACAATCTTAAGCATATATTGGTTTGTATATTTGTAGTGTGATTTTTACTCATTATTCATAATTAGTTATGATAATAATCAAAACACCAAAAGAGTATTGTATAGAAAGATTAAGGTAAACTTATATCTATACAAATGACTATTCTAATGATACTGTTTAATGATGATTACTCAAAACAATTAACTGATGTCAATAAATTTTGAATTGCTTTAGTAATTCATTTTCAAGTAAATAGTAATATCACCACACTCCTCATCAAAAATGTACATATAGATTATTTTAGAACTGTGAATGTTAAAGTGCAAATGAAGTACTTAGGTTTCTTATTATATAAATACTTACTGTAAAATAATATGCTAATACGCAGTGTAAGATTAAATTCAGTCACCGATACAACAGCAGTTGTCTTCAATTTTTACCCAGTTTTCTAATGAATTCATATCATACTTGCTGTATTTCTTTCAACAAATTAAAGGTAATTTTAATCTCTTTCAAAATGACTTTCTTATAGATACTTGTAATAACTCATCTCATAGACTCCACATATTATGAAAACTTCCCCATTACTATATACATGAACTACTGTGGTTTCAATATCTCTAAATCAGATTAGGTAAAAATTTTTCTATAATTTTTATACTTCTACATGATCCCCTCTAAAAATAACTTTATTTCTAAGCTAATACTGTTTTATATGCAGTTGCATCAATGAAGACAGGTCAGGTAAGGTCAGGTAACATTTATTGGGTAATAAGTATAAAATCTCTGGCTTTTGTACTTAAAATACAGTAGCTTAAAATAACAAAATCGTTTTCCCATTTACAGTAGATGTCCATGGGTCATCCAAGGGTTCTGCTCCATGTCTTTTTATTTCAGTATCCAAGATGATGGAGCAGTCATCATCTCAAATCCCACCAGTCATCAGATCAGATACAGAGCTCTGGACAGTCTTGCACTGCTCATTCAAATGCTCCGACCCAGAAAAACACATTTCACTTCTACTCTTGATCCATTAGTCCAATTATCAGAGAAAGTAAAACTCTGAAAAAGTTTAAACCTTCTAAAAACATTTTTAATTTTTAAGTAATCTCTATACCTAATGTGGGACTCCAACTTATACCCAGGAGATCAAGAGCACAGTCTCTGCCAACTGAGCCAGCCAGGTGCCCCCCTAAATTTTTTTTAAATCTCTCTTGTTTAAATCTCTCTTGTTATAAGCACTGGGTGCTGCATGTTAAGTGATAAGTCACTAAATTCTACACCTAAAACTAATATTACACTGTATGTTAACTGAAATTTAAACAAAAACTTGAAAAATTTTTCTCAAAGATACCTACTTCACTAATTGAGTTAGGAAGATAGGTTAGATAATGTTCCTAAAGGACTTTGAATACAAATAGCACTCGAAATTCCTTTTTTGTATTACTTCATTATCACATCACAACAATCTGTTCTTGCCAAATCTGCCAAAAGTATAACTAGGGTAATTACGAAGCACCCTTTTGAAACTGCAAATTCAAACAGACCACCTGCTTAAAATCCTCTAATCACCCTCCATGAAATGATCCCTGCCTGCTTTTCTGTCATCGCAGAACACTCAGTAAAACATACAGAATGCTCCAGGAAGACAAAACTAATAAATATGCTGTCCTCAGGCTTCTTCATCTTTTTTACATACTGCCCAAGTCAGAATATGCCTTCTCTGCCACCTCCACTTGATGAAATCGTACTCTTTCTCCAACTAAGCTTAAGCCCATCTCCACAGCGAAGCTTCACTTGAGTCTGATCCCAGCACCCAGTTTTGTACTCCCTCAACAGTGATTCCACATCTCCACCAGGACTGCTCATCAGCTATATACTAGATTATGAACTCCTGGAAAGCAGACTGTCATATTTACCCCTGAATTCCTAGTCCCTGACATTTACTGGCTAATCAACAAATAAGTATCTAGAAAAATACCTAACATCCCATAGTCTCAAACGAATGATCTGAAAAGAAAGCAACGTATTTTGATAAATAAGGGTCTTGTCGGTTCATGAAGTTGTAATTGCAAAAATAAGTTTGCTCAGTGAGCTCCTTGCAGTATCTAAATGCTGGAGTCAGTTTGTTGGTGGCAATTTTGATGAAATTACCTTAAAGCTATGGGATATTCAGTTCATTTTTCCTTCACCCATTCCCCAGCCTTTAATTTAGTCAACTAAGATTTACTGAGTGCCAAGAACTGTGCAGATTCTAGAGATGGCATTAACTGTTAGTGGGGTTACTGTCATCAATATGAGACAAAAACAGGTCAGTTCGCTATTTCGCTCAGTGATGTCTCACCTAATTTTTTCACCGTTCACTTGACCATCACCATAACAGGAGGGCTAATACTGCAAAGTGTAATTTTATGTTAACATAATTCACCGTAATTATCAAAAATTTTGGAACACTATCCATTCGCTATAAGAGTGTCAACTACCGTTAGCTTAAAAATCTTTTTTTGAAGTATATTATAGAAGAACATCTTTCAAGTTTACAATTTTAATATAAAATATCTTAATTAAACAAGAGCAAATTGTTACATTAAAATAGATTGCTTTAGAGAGGGCATGTGCTATGGTGAGTGTAATCGTGTAAGACTGATGAATCACAGACCTGTATCCCTGATACAAATAATACATTATATGTTAATTTAAAAAAGGCAAAAGCTGAAATAAACCATAGTCCCTCACCAAAAAAAAAAAAAGGTGGCTTTATTTTCAGAAAAAAATGAGGAAGTAAAAAATATGAAGGCATGTTCAAACACAGTTGCTGGATCTGAAAGGGTCAATATTGAATATGCTGCACACAAAAAATAATAAAAATTATAAACCAAGTATTATTTGTAATGATACCTTACAAATGAAAGATTAAAATCTTTAAAGGTAGTTAAGACACTTGTGAAAACAGCATACTCTACATTCCTGAAATATTTTCAGAGAAAGAAAAAAGACCAAAGTTATCAGTCCAATACTTAGTCATTCTAGTTATCACCATTTACTTGCATAACACATAGCAAAAGAAAGTGACTCACACAGCCACTGAACATTTTTTTACAAAGCATTGTGCAGAGAATGTACTTTTTAAGAGCGTATTTGTTTTAATAAAAAAGCTGACGAATTACAAGCTGTATCTTTTGGTGATGATATACTGTTACATAATATCTGTACTACTGCACAAATAACAAGAAACAATGTTTACTTCTCATTTTTTATCATATAATTTCCTACCCTAACTTGATAGGAATTCCTTCACTTTATATCATACATGTGGGAAGACCATTTAATATAAGATTTTTCTATGTTGTAAGAATTTTAACCTCTCAATTAACTGGCTTAAATATAGTTATAGGATTATGAAGTATGCTGCTGATCAACAGAAATTCAACTAAAAAAATTACAAGAATTTTAAGTGACAGAGCAGCAAAGAATCACTCTTAAAAATTAGGAGGCTACTCAAACAGTTGGTTAGAATCATTGTTTTATATAATAAAGCTTTAGCACAGAAATTCCACCAGCTCTCATGGGTAAAATGTAATAAAAGCTGTTAATGTAATGAAAGGAATCTCACTGAATAGCTGACTTTCTAAAGTATTTTGTTCAGAGACTGGAACTAACCATACCCACTCATAATACAATATTAAAGTGCATTTATTGGTTTTTGAGAAAAAAGAATGCAAAGCAGAGGAAATGGTATGAAATTCAGGAAGAAGATAAACCTTTTTATTCAAGTGAATAAGAAATCTCAACTGGCAAATACTGTAGAAAAATTGGGGGACAAAATGGCATACTGAATGGATTATTTTAAAGACTCTTAAAGAAATAAATGTGAAACTATAGCTAATAATGATTTATTTTAATACAACAGACATACTGAAGCTTAACAAGACATTAATATTATAGTAAATAAAACTTAAAATTAAAAACTCTAGTCACATGTTCCCAAGCTTAATGAAGAGAGTATTACTAACAAAGACAGGTTTGAACTAAATGATAAAGTACAATATATTGTAACTTTCAACCTCCCTGTGTAAAACATTTCACGATTAATTTCTGAAAGAGAAACTTGAAACATTAAAGAAAAACTTTTGGATAAAAGATCCAGTTTTTAGACTGTGAATCAATAATGATATTAAATTTGATATTCAACCAAACAGAATGAATTATTTCAGATTAGGAAATTTCTATTGCTAAATAAAAGGAGTATATTACCATTGACAACAACCTACTAGCACAAACAGGATTCCAACTGTGACTTAATGAAAAACATAGAAAAGCAAAAGGCTCAACAGTGTACCAAATAAACACATTGCATTGTTCCGTATGCAGTGAACTGAAATGAATTTATGAACAGGCAAGAATACACTCGATAAAAATTTCTAATTGTATAAATATTTCCAAAACATTTCTAAAGATGCATGTTTGTATTGCTCGTTTTAGAGACTGTTAAATTGTATTTGTTATTAACTTTCTTATATTTTTATTTTATTATGCTTAGTAATAAAAATACTATTTTCTGAAATCTGAGTTTCAACCACAAGAATGTCTGTGTGTATATGTTTCTGTGTGTGGGCACTTTATGGGCACTTTAATGTAAAATGTATTTCTTGCTGTTAGTTGCAGTCGACAGTATTTTGATAACCACTACCTTAAACAAATTCTTGAATATGTACAAGAGGCACATTTAAGAATGTTCATAATCACAAAACAGTTGGAAATAACATAAATGTCCATCAATAGGTGAATAGAAAAAGAAAATGATGCATATTCATGCAGTGGAATACTTGTTTTTCAACAATGAAAATCAGTGAGCTATAGCTACATGTGCCAACAAGGATAAATCATAGAAATATACAAAAGTCTTTTTATTTTATACATTTTAAAAACAAAACTGAAAAACCTATTGTTTAGGAATACATATTCATGGTAAAACTATTAAGAAAATGAGTTCTAGGGGCACCTGGGGGGCTCAGTGGGTTAAAGCCTCTGTCTTCAGTTCAGGTCATGATCTCAGGGTCCTGGGATCAAGCCCCGCATCGGGGTCCCTGCTCAGTAGGGAGTCTGTTTCCCCCTCTCTCTCTGCCTGCCTCTCTGCCTACTTGTGATCTCTCTCTCTGTGTCAAATAAATAAATAAAATCTTTGAAAAAAAAAAAAAAGAAAGAAAATGAGTTCTATTTTTAAAAAAACACAATGAATCTATAGTCAGGAGAATGGTTACTTCTGTGGGGGATTTGGAAGAATGCGATCTGGGCAGAGTACAAAAGGAGTCTCAAAGCTATTAACAACATTAAATTTCTTAAATTGAGCAATGGGTTCATAAGGGTTAGTTTCATTGGTATGCTTCACAACTCTTTTGTTTATATCAAATACTCTGCCAAGGAAATGTTGGAAAAACATATATCAAATTACTGGTATTAGTTATCTCATGGGTAAGGAACCGTGGGGAACTTTTGCTTTCTATATATTTATGAATAATTTTGAACTTTCATTAGGAACACGAACCAAAAAGGAACACGGAACCAAAAAAGGATGAATTTTATGATAACTAAAAAACGTGAAATAGAGTAATAGCTTACTGAAGTTATAGCCTCCAGAAAAAACGCTGTTAAGAGTTTATTAGTTATTGTATTAGTTATATTAGTATTTCTCAAATGTATAACAAAACTTTCATGTACATGTTCAGTACAAATGCATTTAAAATAAATTTTAGGGGCACCTAGCTGGCTTTGTTGGTAAAGCACGCAGCTCTTGGGTCTCAGGGTCATGAGTTCGAGCCCCACATTAGGTGTAGAGATTACTTAAAAATAAAATATTTTAAAAAATAAAATTGAATTTTATTCAATTATATTGAAATTGACTGTAAAATAAAATAAATTTTATAAAATCATAACATAGTTAACTGGAACAAAGTGACCCAAAAATCTAGATTTTTTAAGGAAAATTACACTTTTAAATATTTAAAAATTACAGTTCTTTATATATTTAGGCATGAACAGAAAAAGCAAGAGAGCACGT
Source organism: Procyon lotor (assembly GCA_028646535.1). Lineage (NCBI taxonomy): Eukaryota > Metazoa > Chordata > Mammalia > Carnivora > Procyonidae > Procyon > Procyon lotor. The sequence goes on along the minus strand of CM053617.1, from coordinate 26,251,410 downwards.
GATAAGTGACTGAAGCAGAAAACATTCACTTTAAGCTCGGAAGGCTGACCTGTAGTGTGCATAGTTTTGATATGAATCAAATAACTGCTGGCTACAACATTTTAAAGGTCTCGTGACTGCCTGTAGATCTCATCAATAGTTACTATCGAACTGAATGATAAACACCAGAGAAATCCTGTGAAAGTAGTTTTACTCGTAGAAACTTGAAGGAGATATTTATGCTCTAATACTCATCGCACACTGCCCACCCCCCCCCCCGCCTTGTTGCACTATAAAATGTCTTAAGAATTCTTTCTTGACCGTTGCCCTCAACAATCCCACAATACATATGCAGGTGAACACACTACATTAAAAAATTTTTTTCCTGTAAATGTTTTATTATTTTCAGTAAAGATGGAAGAATTAAAACACAGTTTCTATCTTCAAATAATATACAATCTATAGGAAATGGCAAACCGAAAAATAATTTTAATGCAATGCAGAAAGTACTGACAGGGGAGCTCAGGAGACGTTGGAATGACAGAGAGGGAGGGAGATCAAGAAGGCTCTCAGATAACCTTTTAAGGAATCCTGAATTTAATGCAAATCGAAGTTAGCATACTGGCCAGAGCAAGAACTTCCAGACAGAAAACTATGTAAGCACTGAAGGCAGGGCACAATGAAGAAGTTGTAAAAAGAACACCTGGGGCTAACCAGAAAACTAAAGCCTGAATAAAAAGGAGGCTCAGGGAGAAACTAGGTAGGGAGGGATTCTGGCAAAGTTAACCGAAAAACTATCTTGCTGATCTTCAATACTGATGTTACTGGCAATTAACAGTTCCTTCCTCTAAACTAGCTCTGTATCTTATATAGATTTTTTTTATTATTTCCTTTAGCACACTATATAATTATCTTACCATTTATTTTGTGAAAATTCATAAAGGGAAACCTCACTAAAATGGGGCCAGGATGGCAAATGGGGAGCTCTCATGCCCTACCACTGGTAGTCAACTGCAGCCCACCAAAAAAGAGTTGTACCTTGCAACTCTGTATTACTTTATTTTTTTTTTAAGATTTTTATCTATTTATTTGAGAGAGCTGGAGAGTGGGAGAGTGAGAGAGCAAGAGAGAGAGAGAGAGAGCGTGCACAAGCAGGAGGAGGGGCAGAGGAGGAGGGAGAAGCGGATTCCACACTGAGCTGGGAGCCCAGTGCAGTGCTGGGATCAAGATCTGACCTGAGGCTACGGCTGACACTCAACTGACTGAGCCAACCGGGTGCCCCCATAACTGCTTTAGCTACTACTTTACTGACCCAGCAGGAGGAAGAAAGGTTTTCTTCCTTCCTAGGCAACAGCCCAGCCAATGAGAGACTGTCACAATTCAGCCAATGAAAGGCATTATACTTCGAACTCCCAGTTTATGCCAATGGATTTTTTGTTTATAAAAGTCTTCCCAACGTCTCTCTTTCCCATATAAAAGAGCATAATTCTCCTTTGGTCTCCGGACTCACTTATGGTTTTGCCCCAGCTTGGTGGTCCTGAATTTCTGTTCTTTATTCCCAAGTAAGCCCATTTTTGCTGGTAAAATAACTGGCAGCTTTATTTTTAGGGTTAACATTTCGAAGTAAATTCATTCACAGTTTTCTGATTATATCATCATAATTACCATTACTTTTGCTACTAATCTATCCTATTCAGAAATCACCTCTATCCTTCCCCCAAGAAAAAGCCACTATTTGAAGCCTACTACACACTGTTTTACAAGATGCTTCTTCACACATTAAAAACTCCATGAGGTCAGGCACTAGGTCTGTTTTATAGACTAAGGACAAGACCTACTGTAAGACCTAACAGGTCTTGAAGTCACCATAAAGTGACCTTAAAAATGGAAACCATTCAGTTCCTGGTGACTGTAAAGCTGTTAGGCCAACCTGGGCTACGAACTTCCAGACTTTTATTACATGAAAGAAAAATAAATTTCTATCTCGTTTCTGTCGCTGTGATTCTGGACTTTCTGGTGTATGCAAATCCACACTAAGTGACACTAATGCAAATTAGTGATTAACATCTCCTGATAATAAAACACTGGAACACATTAGAGACCAAAAAGTAAAATGTTCCATCTCCTATGACTGAAGTTGAACATCCTCATATGTGAGTTTGTTCATATATTTTGTTGAGTGCTATAAACTACCAAGTCCTAAATTGTGTTCAGTATCTTAGCAATTAACTTTAGAATTTGTCTTTCCAGAGGTCCTGTCTTCCAACCTCAACTAGTGTACCGCAATTAAATTCTGATAATAATCACCCAGAGTTAACACAGACTCCAAAGGTTAATGGAAACAGTTCACAACATGACTTCTTCACAAAAGATCACCTACACTTCTGACTGCCTACAAATTTGGGGGTTTCTATTACCCCTCCACAGGTTCAATAATTTACTAGAGTGACTCACATAACTGAGAAAAGTGCTATACAGTTGACACTTGAACAACACAGGTTTGAATTGTGATGGTCCCACTTATACATGGATTTTTTACAGGACAGTACTGTATTTTCTCCTCCTCGTAGTCTTCTTAATAGCACTCTTTGCTCTAGCTTATTTTATTGTAAGAGTAGTCTATAATAACATAGCATACAAAATGTGTTAATCAACAATAGTAAGCTATTAGTAGTTCAGTTTTGGGGTAGTCAAAAGTTATATATGGATTTTCAAATGCATGGGCAATTGGCACCCCCAAAACCCCGTATTGTTCAAGGGTCAACTGTACTTACAATTACGGTTTTATTGTAAATGATACAACTCAAGAACAACCAAATGAAGAGACAAATAAGGTGAGGTCTGCAAGACACCCAAACACAGAGCTTCCAAGCCTTCTACCTGTGGAATCAGAGTACAACACATGCCTGGCAGGTATTTTGTTCATTAACAAGGAAGTTTCACTGAGCTTCAATGTGCAGAGTCTTTACTGAGATTTCATTACAATGATTGACTGAATTGTTGGCTGTACAACCAAACTCAATCTCCAAGCCCTTTTCCCAGAAGTTGAGCTGGCTCAAAATCCCAACCCTCTAAACAATCACATGATTTGGATCTTCCTGGGTGAGGAGCCCCCTCCCGAAGTGACCTAAGGGCTCAACAGGAGTCACCTCATTAGCATAATGATAGCGATAAGCACAGTGATCCAAGGAGCTCATAAATAACAAAGATATCATTCTGTCACTTAGGAAATTCCAAGGGTTTTAGTTGCTCTGTACCAGGAACCCAGGGCAAAAAACCAAATTCTTTATTATACACAACAGGGAGTGATTCTGTCTGTTCTTCATTAGCTGGTACAAGGTAGAGGTCTTCGTTCCCCTCATCAAATCTCTCCTATTTGATTTCTGAAGAACATTAATGAAGAAAATATCATCAAAGCTATCACAGCCATGTACCAGAAGGAATCTGATAAAATTTTAAGGGAAGACATCACTTTAACCCACTGTAGATGTTAAAATAGCTACATTCTATTCTACCCCAAATCTCTGTTCATTTCAATTTATCTTTATCTCAATCAAAATACTGAAACAGGGGACTTCTTTAACTGTCACTTGACTTAACTATTTCAATACTTACACAAAACAAATCTTAGCTTTTGTTTCCTTTGAAGAATGGATCCAGGTTTTGTGGACCAGTATCTTTTACAACTTAGGGAACCCTCTTTAAGGAAAAGGATACAAAATGAGATGTGAAGTAAGCATTTATTAAGAATATGAAAATAAACCACAATAAATTACAAATCTTTAAAAGCTGACAAATACGGGGTGCCTGGGTGGCTCAGTCGTTAAGCGTCTGCCTTCGGCCCGGGTCAGATCCCAGGGGCCTGGGATCGAGCCCCACATCGGGCTCTCTGCTCTGTGGGAAGCCTGCTTCTCCCGCTACCATTCTACCATTCCCTCTGCTTGTGTTCCCTCTCTCGCTGTGTTTCTCGCTGTCAAATAAATAAAATCTTAAAAAAAAAAAAAAAAAAAAAGCTGACAAATACAACAAACATCACAAATTCAGGAAGACTGGCATATTTTTATCAACTGCTTGACCAGCCTCTATATTTTCCTACATTTCCTTATTTTCTCTTATTTTCCTACATTTCTTGCTGCATATTTGATTGCCTTATCATATAAAAAATTTTATAATATTAAGAAAATAAAAACTGAGGCGCCTGGATAGCTCAGTGGGTTAAAGCCTCTGCTTCGGCTCAGGTCATGATCTCAAGGTCCTGGGATCGAGCCCCGCGTCGTCCAGGGAGCCTGCTTCCCTCTCTCTCTCTGCCCGCCTCTCTGCCTACTTGTAATCTCTCTGTCAAATAAAGAAAATAAAATCTTTGAAAAGAAAAACAATTCAGTCTTTCTGCTAATGTATGATCAGTTTTGTTTTTTTTTTTAAAGATTTTATTTTATTTGACAGAGAGAAACACAGCGAGAGAGGGAACACAAGCAGAGGGAATGGTAGCGGGAGAAGCAGGCTTCCCGCAGAGCAAGGAGCCTGATGCGGGGCTCGATCCCAGGACTCTGGGATCACGACCTGAGCCGAAGGCAGCCGCTTAACGACTGAGCCACCCAGGCGCCCCTGTATGATCAGTTTTATTATTGATAGTTTATGAAAGTTTTTTATCAGTTTTAAAAGTTATTAATGATAAGGTCATATACATTTTTAGGAAAGTTGTCAGATTTAGGAAAACTCCTATTAAATTTCTTTCATATATGAATTTTAAGATTTAGAAAAATTTTCCAGACTAGCTTCTGATCCACATATTGAAACCTCTGCCTAAATATTTCTGGTACCAGACCCACAGAACTCCTGGCTTTTACATTTATATCACAAAGCCATCAGCACAGTGGAGAATAAGAATATTCTTGGGGGAGCACATAGATGGTATATTCAATTAAGCATCTAACTCTTGGTTTCAACTCAGGTCGTGATCAAGCCCTGTGTCAGGCTCTGCACTCAGTGCAGAGTCTGCTGAAGACTCTTCCAGGGTGCCTGGGTGGTTGAGTGAGTTGGGTGTTGGATTCTTGATTTCAGCTTGGGTTGTGATCAAGGCAAGCCTTGATGCCTTGATGCCTTAGGATCAAGGCATCGGGCCCCAAGTTAGGCTCCACGCTCAGTGGAAAGCTGCTGCCTCTCCCCCTTAAGTGCTCACTCACTCTCAAATAAATAAAATCTTAAAAAAAAAAAGAAAAAGAAAAAGAATACTCCTGGAAGTCATAACTACGCCAGAACAGAACAGCTAGTAAGAACTTAATACTACACAGTAACAACTGCAAACCATATACTCCATCTAAATGTATCCTCTTAACCAGACCCCCAAAATGCCTCTGGTCACTCTAATGCCACCCAACATGAGGGTATGATAAAAGGAAAGTCAAAGTGAAATAAACAATAATTTTAATTGGTTAGTATATATCTAACTTTTGGGGCGCCTGGGTGGCTCAGTCATTAAGTGGCTGCCCTGGGCTCAGGTTATGACCCTAGGGTCCTGGGATCGAGCCTCAAGTAGGGCTCCCTGCTCAGTGGGAAGCCTGCTTCTCCCTCTCCCACTCTCCCTGCTTGCGTTCCCTCTCTTGCTGTGTCTTCTCTCTTTCAAATAAATAAATAAATAAAATCTTAAAAAAAATAAAATAAAATATCTAACTTTTGTAAACTTTACCCCCACCAAAAAATAAAGCTATGTGAACACACAGCCTGGAATTCCCACAGGGCCTTGGAGGAACTATGTGAGGAACTCTTAAACTTGTTAACTGACTACAAATTATATCTATATCTATTTCCCATCCTGATTTGAAGACTGGTTTCCTATTCCTTTTACCTATTTAGCTATTATCAAAATAATCAGACTTATTTCCTCAATGACATTTTGCTACTTTAACATATAACATCTATTTTCTAGAACATGATCATTTCTAGCTTCTACCCCAATGAGCTTAAACACATTGATATTAAAATAGTTTACTATTCCTGTTTTAAGTGAATCATAATAGTAACGCAAGCCTTACATTGGCTTTTTATTGTACTTCATGTCAAGGGTAGATACTTTAGACCCCTAAGTTTCTTTCAGTTGTAATATGAAAAAAAAAAAAATCCAGTTCAAAATAGCTGAATAAATTTGCTCCAATTTCACATAAGACTCAGTCATGAAGTCTTAGCTTTATGCTAGACTTATATTTATATGCTATAAATCCTAGCTTTAGGATTGGGTAAGATAACAGCTCAGCAAGATCACTACAGATCCAGGGTCTCTCCATCTTTCCACTCTGCTATATAATGTTTTGATTTCATACTCAACTAGCCCTCATGTGATTACAAAGTAGTTCTCACAATTCCAAGCACCCACCTCGATGGAGAACATCCAGAAACACAGGGGGGGAAAGTTCTTCATCAATACTCCCCTTATGTCTCAATGACCAGGTATCAGTCACCTGCCCACGTCTTAACTAACTATCTCAAAAAAATGGGACAACCATGACTGGACTAGACTGATAAGGACTTACTCAACTTACTCAACTCAACATGGTAAAGGGATGAGCCTTCACACACACACACACACAGAAGCATCTGCGTCAAGGACAAGAGCAGTAATGAATGCTGCTGGGTTAAGCTTTATTAAGTAAACTAGATAGCTAATTGTGACTAAAACTATAGATTTCAGCTATGATATATATTTAATTATAGGTCATGCATGGCTAGATGTCTCCAGATTCATTTCAGCTCTCATGTTCTATAAGACAAACAGCATACAACCTAAGAGCCTAGGTTGTAACGTCAGACCGACATTTGTTTGAATATTCATTTGACCACTTATCTGTTGTAAAATCTTGGTCAAGATACCTTCTCTTCTGAAAATCCAGATAATAGTAATATTTAATTTACACTGGTATAAGAGTCAAGTAGGATGATGAATGCAAAATGCTTAGCATTTTAACTAAGCTTCATAGCAAGTACTCAAAAATTTTAACTAATATTAGTCTATAATATATATATAATTATTGTGATTTTTTTTTCCTTAAAGATTTATTTATTTGAGAGAGAGAGAGCGTGTGCGCGCCAACACAGGAGGGGCAGAGAGACAGAGAATTCTGAGTAGACATCCTGCTGAGTACGAAGCCCAACTGGGGGCTCAATTCCAAGACCCTGAGATCATAACCTGAGCCAAAACCAAGAATCAGGTACTTAACCAAATGAGCCACCCAGGTGCCCCATGATTCCTGCACACTACTAATTTAGAATTTGTGATAACTAAAACATTGCTCGTTTCCAACCGGTAAATAATGACTGATTCCACCTCCCCTATACTCTAAAAACAGGTTGAGATATACTTAACAGCTACCTCTCTAATCCTTTTTTCTCTTGAATAGGAATCTCCTCCACCTACAACTTAAACACCTCCAACATTCCTTTAGATTTACTCCTCCAAACTCAACATTACATAACCAAATTCATCACTTTCTCCCAAATCACGTTGCTTTTACTTTCAAAGATAAGAGCATGGCCATTTATCAGATGCCAAAGATGAAATTTCAAAATCTTCTGGATGCCCTCTCTCTTCATTCATCAGTCACTACTAAATCCCATCAATTCAACCCTCTAAGTTACATTTTGAATCCATCCCCTTGTTCTAAAGTCACCACTACCTCCTTACAACAGATCCTCATTATCTTATTCCTATCATGAAGAGTTTTCAAATTAGTATACCTCCACCAGGCTCAACTTCTACTTCATCCTATATTCTATCAACTGTCTTAATAAAATGCAAGCTAAGCATGTTTGCTTGTTTAAAAACCTTCCACAGATCCGAAATACCTCTCATATAAAAACCTAACAACGTTGCCCAGTATATAAGACCTCTCAAGATTTGGCTCCAACCTACAAGTATAGCTTCTTCTCTTACCACTCCTTTCATGACATACTTAGTGTTTTAACCAGACTATACGATATTTCATCATTTTCCGAATACACTTTACTCACTCATGTTTAGGTGTGTTCATGCAGATCCCTGTAATGGAACATAGGGTAACTCTCCTTTGTTCATGTTGATTCCTCTGTTCCCAAAATAATTTCTATTCACTTCTTAAGTCCTAGCTCAAATATCACCTCTTTGAGATAGCTTCTTGCATACCTCACAGTTAATCTACTTCTCTTGTAAGATTTTATACATAATTTAATCCATAGTAGCTATTACACTGTATGATAGCTAGCTATAGCCTGTCTATAATCCTGAAGTGATTGAATCTTAGGGTATGGTTATATCTTACTAATCTCTACATTTCTGGTATATATAATAAACATTAAATACTAACGTTAACTGAATGAATAAATAGTAGTAGAATAAGAACTCAAGTCATTAGGGGTGCCTGGGTGGCTCAGTGGGTTAAAGCCTCTGCCTTCGGCTCAGGTCATGATCTCAGGGTCCTGGGATCGAGCCCCGCACCGGGCTCTCTGCTCAGCAGGGAACCTGCTTCCCTCTCTCTCTCTGCCTGCCTCTCTGTCTACCTGTGAAATCTCTCTCTGTCAAATAAATAAATAAAATCTTAAAAAAAAAAAAACTCAAGTCATTAGACCCCATATTGTAAGCTATTTTACTCTACATTTTACTAGAAACACTTATTGAATAAGAAATTTAATTCTCAAACCTGTCTTCACTATTAGATTGTCAACTCTGTGAGTGAAGGAAAACTCTCTGATGCTCTGCATCCAATGTCTAAAGTGAAGCTTTATATACAGTTAAGATTAATATTAGTTAAATGAATAAATACATGAACTAATTAATAAGTAAAAGAAAATCTCACCATACTTACAAAATTGGATGATCATTTAATTTGTCTAACAACAGTTTAACCAGGAAACCCTTTCATTCAGTTTTGGTCTAATTTCTCAACTATTTAAATATTACATATAGCAATCTTATTTACATGGTATAACTGAAGGCAAGATTCCACAGTGCCATGGATCTGATTTTGAAAAGAGATTATAATGTATCTATCAGTATCTATAGCTTCAAATTGGCTCATTTCACGCACTCATTTCCCACCTGCACCGTGTAGGTAATTTAACTTAAATTCTGTGCCAGGACTTCAGTAAATGTCTGATGAACAAATAAAACTGTGTGTGTGTGTGTGTGCGCGCGTGCATGTGTGTGCGTGTGTGTGCGCACGTGCACGTACACAAGAAGACTTTATAAGATCTCAAATTCTTTTTGAAAGTATTAAGAATATAAGTGATATATAAAGATCCATGCATATACAAAGAATCACAAATACCTACTTCCAAATTAAAAGAAAGCCAAATATTTTTTTAAAGATTTTATTTATTTATTTGATAGGAGAGATCACAAACAGGCAGAGAGGCAGACAGAGAGAGAAGGGGAAGCAGGATCCCTGCTGAGCAGAGAGCCCGGTGCAGCGCTGGATCTCAGGACCCTGAGATCATGACCTGAGCCAAAGGCAGAGGCTTTAACCCACTGAACCACCCTGGCGCCTCTAAAGATTTTTATTTTTTTATTTCAAAGACAGAGAGAGAGCATGAGCAAGGTGAGGGGCAGAGGGAAATGCAGACTCCTCACTGAGCAGGGAGCCCAATGTGGGGCTCAATCCCAGGACTCTGGGATGATGACCCAAGCCGAAGGCACAAGCTCAACAAACTAAGCTCAACCAACTAACCAACTTTAAAATATAAAGCCAAATATTTTACTATTATCCATTTACTTCTAGTAATAGTAAAAATATGTATTTCCCTCTAGTATGTCAAGAAAAAGAGTTAAAAATATTAAGGTAGACCCTTCTCTCCTCGTCTTCCAAAATACTCTGTTAAATTAGGTAATTACACAACATGTTTTATTTAATGCAGTCATCATTTTAGTGATTATATTACAAAGGACCCTACTACTTATACAACCACCAACAACTAAGGAGAATTTCACACAGTTATAGTTATGGATAGTTTAGTTTGTTGGAATTTATGGAAAAGAAACAGGCAAGAAAAGAGTGACAGAAGGCAGAAAATATTTGCAATCATAAACAAATTAGAAAATAAAATAAACCCCAAAATATCAATTCAATGTACATCTTCAAAATGGCTTTTATCAGGGAGACTGTCTGGCTCAGTCGGTAGAATATGTGACTCTAGATCTCAGGGTTGGGAGTTGGAGCCCCATGTTGGTTGTGAAGCCTACTTAAAATAAATTTCTTAAAAATGGAAATACTTTTTTAAATGGCTTATCTTCCTTTCTAGTGCTTATCATCGTTTTCTCTTCCAAATTTTTGCTACCAATCATCTCATCAAATGGCTTGCAATTAAAGGAACAGATAAAATACACCCTCTTAGGAAAATCAATTAAATTGTCCATGGCAAAACCAAAGATCTGTAAAGTCTTCAAGTTTATTGATTAGTTGATACAAGAGTAGAATGTATCTACTAAACCAAATGTCTTTTTAAAATTAACTCTTATTTTAAAAATAAATAAAACTCTTATAAATTAAAGGTTATTTCCAGCAAGTATACCCAAGCACATAAAAACAGAAAGAAAAAGGGTCATTTAACCCAATTAATCATAACTCCTTGATTCATGTGCCAACTTGGTTAATTTCTACCAAGTAATCTGGTCTACATTTTAACACCTCCTGAGAAAGGGAATTTATTACCTCCAAAATAAGCTTATATTATTTTTGTATCTTTTAACTAATAGAAAGTTTTCCTTTAATGAGCTAAGAATGATTCAATCTATACCATCCACTCATTGGTTCTTTTATCCTTGAGGTTTTACAAATAAATCAATAGATCTAATCTCATTTCCACATGAAGAAAGCTCATCAGATGAAGCAGGGTTATCACATATATCCTGGTTCTCTTTCTTCCAAGTAAAAACTATCCAGGTTTTTCAATCCAGCTTCATGACATGATTTTAAATTTCTTTAACAACGAAAAAAAGGAATGTTTTAGAATCTACCCTCTCAATCATGAATTTCAACATGAGAAATAATACACAGCTAACAAAAGAGCAATACAGAATTATCCTCTTAATTTTTTTAAAGATTTTATTTATTTATTTATTTATTTGACAGAAAGAGAGATCACAAGTAGGCAGAGAGGCAGGCAGAGAGAGAGGGGGAAGCAGGCTCCCCGCTGAGCAGAGAGCCCGATGCAGGGATGCAGGGACTCGTTCCCAGAACCCTGAGATCATGACCTGAGCCGACCCTGGGATCATGACCTAAGCCAAAGGCAGAGGCTTTAACCCACTGAGCCACCCAGGTGCCCCTATCCTCTTAATTTTTGAAACCTAGGGATAAAATACTTTGTTCTTGTAGGAGTGGACTGCCATAAATGTCCAGGAAAGCTTGTAACCAATGTTTTATTGTTGATGAAGGAAAAAAAAAAAGTAAAAAAGACAGTGAACGGGAAAAAAGAAAAGATAGTGAAAGAGTCTCTAAAATACAAGAGGCTACTTCTTTGCCCTCAACTTTATTTTTTTGACACTAAGGCTATATAGTATTTCACATATCAATTCCCTTTTCCTACTAGAAAAAGCTCATACTTTATAGCAAGGTTCTTTCATGTGTTAAAAAAAAAAAAAAAAAAACACCATTTTATTATAGCTAAAAAATTAGGTCAGTGTTCCCAATTTGTTCGTGTACTTAATAAAGTTAAAATACTAAACTAGAAAACAGTTTAAGGAGCTCAGAGTTGATATGAGTTTGGAAAATATCTAAATAGTGAAACAATTAATAAAATAAATCAAAGGAGTCAAAAGTCAGTGAAGCAAGTATTAACTAAGCCAAAAAATGACTGAGTATATTTGACTAAACCATTTAACCCTTCTAAGCCTCAGAGTATCCTCCCTGGTGAAATGAAGATAAAGAATTAGGATCAGAAGATCGCATATGCTTTGATCTCAGCACCTCTTTGTAGTCTAAAAAAGGTATTCAGTACTTCAAAGAGTTCTTATATATATATATCCCTGTTTACCGCATTAAAATTAAAACAAAAATTTTAAAGTTTATTAATTTTTTAAATAAAAGAAACATTAAATGTCAACATAAGAAACATTTTATGGAAAACAAAGCTAAACTAAAAAATTTAGTGAGAGAGTAACATTGTTTTATAAGTATTGTAAATATATTTAATGTCTGGCTTAATAGAAAACAGCTAGCTTTTCATATACTTACCATTTAATAATATTGCCTATTATGTAACTTCTGGAAAACTATTTTATTCCTGAGAAAGTGAGAATGAAAAGGACAAATGATGCTTAAGTATCATTTTGAAAATAGTTCTGCCTTTATGGACTCCCTGAAAAATGTCTTACAAATCCTCCCAAGAAGCTCTGTACTACACTAGATCATCTGTACAATTCTAAACTTCCCTATGATCGAATACCTCACTATTGGGATACCTAGGTGGCTCAGTAGATTAAGTGTCTCCCTTCAGCTCAGGTCACGATCCCAGAGGATCCCAGAGTCCTCGGATGGAGTCCCACTTCAGGTTACTTGCTCAGTAGGGAGAGCTTGCTTCTTCTTCTGCCTGCCATTCCCCCTGCTGGTGCGCTCACTCTCTCCCTTCTTTTCTCCCACTCCTTCTCCCTTCCTCCCTCCCTCTCTCTCTCTCTCTCTATATATATATCTCAAATAAACAAAATCTTTAAAAATACTAAAAAAAAAAAAAATACATCACTATTATGATTCTAAGATATTTCAGTGAGATGACCCTTTTTAAGCCAACTATTAAAAGCCATCTCAGAAAGAAGTATAAGTATAATAAAATCTTTAAAAAATTATATTTTTCTTGCATATGGAATTTTTATAAAAGATTTTATTTATTTATTCATTTGACAAAGAGAAAGAGATCACAAGTAGGCAGAGAGGCAGGCAGAGAGAGAGGAGAAAGCAGGCTCCCCGCTGAGCAAAGAGCCCAATGCGGGGGCTCGATCCCAGGACCCTGAGATCATGACCTGAGCTGAAGACAGAGGCTTTAACCCACTGAGCCACCCAGACACCCCACATATGGAATTATGATAGTAAGATTTACTTTATGTCAACCTTAAGAATATCTACTTAATTTTAGACTAAACAGAGGTTTCTGTGGCAAAACTCTAGCAATAGCTTCTACTTTTAAGATAAAATTCAGTACTGAATATAAGTATACATTTGAATACTTTCCACTGAGCTCCTCTATTTCCAAAATATGCCCTAAAAATATCAGAAGATCTTCTATACACTTCTTAAAAGTTCTGTATTCATTTAACCTCTGTAGTTGTACAAACAAAACAGGCAAAACAGCACCATCTGGTGGGTATCACCTTAGTTTTAAAATAATTGTCTACATTTACCTTATTAATACTTCTTTGAAAAAACTGCCTAATAGGGAATCATTTTAAAGTACTATGAATTAATGATGAAAAGTATCTTATTTAGCAATCAAAAGTATACTTTAAAATTGAACCAAGGTTGCAGCATTATTTCATAATTACTAAGAAGTTAACTGTTTTTGTGATGCTATTAAGGATAAAATCTCCTCAGAACTTAACCTTGTGGCCCTAGCTTAAAAAAGAAGTGTTCATATTCAATACAAAAATAATTTGTATTTTTCTTTTTTTTTTTTTTAAAGATTTTATTTATTTATTTGAGAGAGAGAGAGAAAGAACATGATAGGGGAGAAGGTCAGAGGGAGAAGCAGACTCCCTGCAGAGCTGGGAGCCAGATATGGGACTCGATCCCGCGAGTCCGGGATCATGACCTGACCTGAAGGCAGTCGCATAACCAACTGAGCCATCCGGGCGCCCCAATTTGTATTTTTCATACAATACATCTATACTATTCATTGAAAAGGATGAGATGGGAACATAATAATCTTCACAAAATATAGTATGGTCTGTTATTTACACTTTATTTTACAGTTAATTTTTTTATAGGTGTGTATCTAAATTAGCTGAAATTAGCACAGCTAATCTCAGGATTTATTAACCAAAAAAGCTTTCTGTATACTAACAATGTACTAGATAATGGTCAGAACATAAAATAAACATGTAACAACTATGGAAAGTAATATAAACAAAGAGAAAACAAAAATCAGAAGAAAGATGTTTTTTATTTTGATAATTTTCATATCAGGCTTTCCAAGGTGAAATGGAGAAGGAAAGCAGGATCAAAATACTAAAGCCAAACAAAAAGGCAACGTATTTCTTCGATACACTTTTATCTACAATGATAAAAATTACAAAATACGGCTTTGCAGTAACTAGTGGTTAACCATACATTATCTTATACAACAATGGGCACCGTGTATACAATGGAAAGCAAATACAAACAGAAAAAGACACAAACCCATTCTCTTAGGGAGCTTACAACGTAGCTGCTGTTTTTCCCACTCTCTGAGTACCTTCCAGATGCACCATTCTTCCCCCATTTTAATTATACTGCTATTTTCTAATGTAAAGAAATTGAACATCTCAATTAGGCAACTTCTACACTAAAAAATGCTATTATTAACTTCTTCAACACAAAAGATTTAAAGTTTATCTCTGTTCCTTGCATTAAAATGACAATAAATTCACAAGAACAAAATTTTTTTGTGAAAAATATCCATAACATATTGAAGTCCTTAGAGTAACAGAAATACTGATGGCTGAACAAGAGCACCAGGGAAAGAGAGGGGGAAGAAGAAATAAGAATCAAGTAAGTTTATCTGCAGAATTGCTAAAGAACTTGAAAATTTCTAGAGACAAGGGCTATGCATCCATACGAAAAAGCAGAGAAATTAAAGTCTGCGCACAGAAGAATAAAATAAACACCCTCCTCTCTCTCACACATACACACAGTGAACATGTGTGCACGCGCGCGCACACACACACACACACACTACTACCCCTCTTCCTTCCTCCTTTCCCAATTCTACCTCTCCTCCTCCCTACTCCTCCCCTTTCTTTCCCTTACCCGACAACAAATAAATAAGGTGGTAAGATGACATCAGCATGGGAATAAAGTAATGCTCTAGAATGTTCTGATAATTAACTCTATTTTTAAAAGGATTAAGTTATGGAGCAAAATCTTTTCGTATTTTCCCAGAACATTCAATACAAAGAAATCAGAATCATTTTAAATTATCTAACAGTCCTATAAATAAAAAAAAATCTGATCATTTGGATTAATGATTTAAAAACTGATCAATGCTTTAAAACACCATTTTCCTAAAATTCCTGAAACATCACTTTCTTAAAATTTAACTTCCAATTCAAGTAACATTTATTCCATAAGCAACAGACATTCACTTAGCTTCAAGAGCATTCAATAAGCGGATCTACGTACTACAGACAAGCAGAACTGGATATGAAATAGTCACAGGCCTCAAGAAGTTTAGTCTAACACAAAAGATAACAAAGACAAATTATACTGTACAACATAAGCGAATTTATTAGAGGTGAAGGGGGAGCTTTCTGGAAGAAACAGCAAAGTTTTGAAGTTACAAGGCAGCTAAGATTTGGGAGGGGTAGAACAGCACATGCAAAGGCACAGATACAATAACAAGCAATTAATTCTTACTAGGGCTAAAGGTAGAAGGCTGTTGGCAGGGAACACTGCCAAAGGGAAAAGGCTCATCTGCTTCCAAAGTCATGCTATAGTAACTTAAAATTCATCCTGTAGGCAATAGGCGAACTATTTAAGTATTTTAATAACATGGTCAAGTGATGGGACAAATTAAGTGTCTCAGAAAGATGGACAATTAGTAGGACAGAAACAAAAGTACAACAAACATTAAAAGAAGAATGTAAAGTAAGGACAGAAGAGAGGGTGAGACAAAGTTATGAGGTGCTACCGTAACATTCCAGGCAAAAACTATGAAAAAAAGAAGACAGAATTGGACACATAGAGGCATGATATATATTCATTAACATGTACTAAGCTCCTAGAATATGTTTGGTATAGTGCCAAGCCCTAATGACACAAAGTACTCTTGCCTTTGGGTAGCTCATAATCTAGAAGAGACAAAAGAAAACAGGG
>CM053617.1:26194592-26234909 GCA_028646535.1 Procyon lotor | reverse complement strand
AAAAAAAAAAAAAGGCTATTTTCTTCCAAGACTCTGTTAAATTAATAATAAAGGTACCAAAAAAAAAAAAAGGTAAAGACCTACAAGATCTAAAAGAATAACAACGTAAGCATTAACAGCCAACAAGTTTCTACGAATCTTCAGAAAAAGTAGAGCAAGGAGAGCCTGGCTGCTTCAGTGAGTAGAGTACGAGGCTCCTGATCTTGGGGTTTTGAGTTTGAGTCCTACGCTGGGTATAGAGATTACTCAAAAAATACAATCCTTTAAAAAAAGAAGAAAGCAAATGAGGAACTTAGCTGAGCTGAAAAAATTAAAATCTTAATCGCAACAGACAGAGGCTATAGGGGAAGCTGGGTGGCTCAGTCAATAAGTGTCTGCCTTCGGCTCAGGTCATGATCCCAGGGTCCTGGAATCAAGACCCCCCCACCCCGAGTCAGGCTCCCTGCTGGGCAGGGAGTCTGCCTTTCACTCTTCCTCTCCCCCTGCTTGTGTTCCCTCTCTCACTGTCTCTCTCTGTCAGATAAATAAAATCTTTAAAAAACAAAAAGAAAAGATAGAGGCTATATATATGAAGGGCAAGCTTTGTCTATTAGGAAAAGCCCTAAGTCTCAGAGAAAAATGAATAAGACATGGAGCTAAAACTAGAGGAACAGACTACCATCTCACCAAAACAACTTACAATTCCTAGAATAATTTGGGCATTTACTCTCTGAAGAATCCAAACAGAAGCAACTCTTAACTGAGAAACAACAGGCAAAACAGGAAAGATAGGGAGGGACAGATCAAACCACCTACTTAATTATGGTACTTTTAGCCCTTTTACCCTGTCCTAAGAATAAAGCAACCAGGCTTGGAAGATTTCTGTGAATAAACTGAACAGACTCAGCAAATAGCGTTCCAGATACAAATATTAGGGGTTACCCCCTAAAAATGGGCTTTTAGTATAAATCAAGTATAATTAAGCCACAATAAAGTCTCATTAGTCAACAAGCCCAACCTATGTATACCAATATTTCAATGAGATTTTGAATATGGGGTATGAGCTGTGTGTGTGTATTTGAAAAAAATTTTTTTGCTTTATTTTTTAGTGTTCTTTGGCTACGTAACAAATTCACCCAAAACTTGGCAGATTAGGGGCTCCTGGGTGGCTCAGTTGGTTAAGCATCCAACTCTCAATCTTGACTCAGGTCATGATCTCAGAGTTGTGGGATCAAGCCCCATTCTGGGCTCTACACAGAGTCTGCTTGAGATTCTCCCCTCAGTCCAGCCCTCCCCCCACCCCCCTGCTCAAGCATGCTCACTCTCAAATAAATTAATAAATAAAAACTTTTTTTAAAAAAGTTTAAAAAGGGGGTTCCTGAGTGTCTCCTGGAGGTTCAGTAGGTTAAGTGCCTGCCTTCAGCTCAGGTCATGATCTCGGGGTCCTGGGATCAAGCCCCACGTCAGGTTCCCTTCTCAATAGGAAGTCTGCTTCTCTTTCTCCCTCTGCCTGTTGTCCCTGTTTACGTCTCTCTCTCAAATAAATAAAAAAAAAACTTTTTTAAAATGCTTAAAAAAATAACAAACCTTGGCAGATTAAAACAACATTCATCATCCCACACAGTTTTTAAGGGTCAGAAATCCGGGAGTGGTTTAGCTGATTCTGGCTCAAGGTCTCTCATGGGGATACAATCAAGCTGTTAGCCAGAGCTGCAGTCATCTTAGGGCTTAAAAGAGGATGGAGAATCTACTTCTAAGCTCAAATACATAACTGCTGGCTGTAGAGCAGAGGCCTCTTATCTCCAGCCCCGTGGGTCTCTCCATAGGGTGCCTGATTGTCAAGACACAGCAGCTAGCTTCCCCCAGAATGAGCAATCCAAAGGACAGGAAGAGAAAAGTGTGCACAGAAACAAGTCAGAGAACACCCAGGATGGAAACCACAGTCTTTTACAACCTAATCTATTAAGTAGCATATCCTCACACTTTTGCTGTATGCCATTCCTTAAATAGCTCAACCCTGGAACAGTGTAGGAGGAGCCTACTAAAGGGAATACCAGGAGGAGGGGCTCACTGGGAGCCATCTTGGAGGCTGGGTATCCCAGTGTCCTCTGCCTGCCCTTCCCCCACTGAGGATCCCTGCTTTTTGTTCTTAATATCCATGTGTAGAGCCCTCCCACATTGTACCAGGTTTGGTCTGTATGACCAATAGCAAAAGTGATTATCACGTCATTTCTAAGGTTAGGTTACAAAGGAGACTAGTTTCTAACTAGGGAAAATGATTCTCTTCTCTCAAATCATGTGTTGGTCCATGAGATGAGGAACTGAGGCCCTCAGTTCAAAAGCTCTTAAGAAACTGAGGCCAGCCAATAATCAGGCAGCTGGGAAGAAAACGCTCCAGCCACAGTTAAGCCCTGAATGACTACCATCCTGGCCAACAGACTGACTACAACTTCATCAGAGACCCTAAGAAAGAAACACCCAGCTACGCCACACTCTCAAATTCTAGACTCTCAGAAACTGTGAGAGATACTAAATGTTTGTTACTTTAAGAAGCCAACTTTGGGGGTAACAGTTACACAGTTACACAGCAATAAATAACTTTATTAAGTCTATTTTTTTAAGATTTATTTATTTGAGAGAAGGGCAGAAGGACAAGCAGACTCAGCCCTGAGTGGGGAGCCTGCCAATCCCAGGACCCTGAGATCATGACCTGAGCTGAAGTCGGACACTTAGCCAACTGAGCCACCCAGGCGCCCCAAATGCTTTTTTTAAAAATTATAAAATCAATTCAGAACTGTTATAAAAATCTTAAACTGTACAGAATGTTGAATTAAAAGTACCTACCCTAGCCAATGTACCATCCCACAATTGTTACTGTTTACAACATATCCTTTTATATTTTTTCTTATTCCTCTACAAATAAATGGAATGAACTTTTTAACGTCTTACCCTTAAATATGAAGAGATGGCCAAAGATCACCTAATATTGGAGGAAATTCTCCATTATAAAGGGGAGAGACTGCAATAAACAATCAGAAAAGAGCAATCCACAAAAAACTGAGATAAAGCAGGAAAAAGAAGATAAACTTTCAAAAAACAAATAAAACCATCCCTAAATAATATGCTCCAAGACAGGGAAAAAAACTATATCCATAACACAAGAATAAAATGTTACATAATAATAATTTACTAACAGCAAGAAAACAAAACAAAACAAAACAACAATGCTAAAAGCTTCCACAGAGAAAAAGACTGGTGATCAATAAAGGAGATGCATTTGATGCCTTGGCAGACAATGGTACATGCCTTCAAAATATGCAAGGAAAACCCTACCTAACCAACCAACAAGGTATAAAGGAAAAAAATTTTAAAGATATGCAAGGATTTAAAAAAAAATGTACTACGTGTGTACTCATGCACTTTTTTATTCCTATTACCTGTTCTTTTTTTTTTAATTAACATAAAATGTATTATTTGCTTCAGGGGTACGGGTCTGTGAATTATCAGTCTTACACAATTCACAGCACTCACATAGCCCATATCCTCCCCAATATCCATCACCGAGCCACCCCATCCCTCCCACCCTTCTCCCCTCCAGCAACCTGCAGTTTGTTTCCTGAGACTAAGATTCTCTTATGGTATTGTTTCCTTCCCCTGTCATGCACTCTTAGGAAACTACTAAGGCGAGGCAAGGCTACACGCACACGCAGACACACACAGGAAATCAATTAAGATGATATGTAGTATAGAAAACAAGAGATCCAAAACAAGCAGACTCAGCGAAGTTCAAGGAAAATTTCTGTTTAAAAAAAAAGATCTTAACACCACAATCAGTTCAGTTTGCACAAAGATGGAGAACTCTAAAAGGGAGGTCCACCAGAGAAAAAGAGGCTGAAGATTTACTCATTTTGAGGAATGGGGAGTCAGAGGAGGAGAGAGGAGGTTAACATGCAGGTGACAGCTTTAATACAGTGGTTTGAAAATTCCAGTAAGCATACAGAAAATGGTACAAATAAATATAAGATACAATAAGTAACTGGAAGAAAAACAAGTTTTGTAAGTAATTACAGTCCACAATTTTGTTCACAATGATTACTGATTTAACATAATAATGAAGATAAATATAATTTAATGGCGAAGATAAAGAGGAAATAGTGGTAGGTGAAAGAAAGCTAAATTAAAGCTTTCACAAGCCATCACAATAGGGAGTCAATACACAATTATCTAAGACTGACAAACCCAAGGGGATTCTAGCTGGCTAGCTGGCTAAGACGATAGGTAGAACATGAAACCCTTAATCTCAGCATCATGAGTTTGAGACTCACCTTGGGGGTAGAGTTTTTAAAAAATTTAAAAAAAAAAAATTTAATTTAATAAATAAATAGAAATGATAAACTCAAGAAATACCTTCTATAGTAATACAGACCTCAAACAGTCCTTAAGCTCAGACTGCTAGACAGGTGGCTTGCATGAGGAATTAAACTTCAGTTCACCTAGTATCACAGTAAACATTAAGGAATGTATACCAGGTTTACCAATTACTAGAACCTGGTCAGCCAGCAAGAGGTTAAGTAATCAGAGACTTCAACATTAAACATCAAGAGATTATAAAAATTCTAGTAAAATTGGCAAAAGCAAAATTCTCAGATGACCAGAGGAAATCCTCTCCACTATCATCAGGAACAATAAGTTCTCTCTTCCTGCAGGAACCTGAAGATCAAATGTGCCCCTCCAGTAGAATGCTATGTTCTGGAAACCATCCTAATGGAATCATGATCTTGTTTCTTTTCCCTACATTAAGGGAACATTTATCATTTGCCTCTCAAATCAACTACCCTTATCAAAATCACACACATCAATATTACTATATTATTTAGAAACAACCAGATACCAGGAAAAAACAGCTAACAATTAAAAATGGTTTCTTTTGGAAAAACAGCACTTATGGGGGATAGGGAAAAAGCAAGGGGAAAGGTAGAAGATGCAACAAAGGACTAACATTATTCCTTAAAAACCTTCAGTATTAGTTCACTTTTTAACTAGCACTAGTTGCACATTGATAAGTTGGGTTTTTTTTAATTGAAAAGGCCAGGAAGTTTTCTTAAAAATCAGAATCAAAAAACAATTTATCAAAAAAATTTTTATGGTTAACTCATTTTCATAATGTAAAATACTAATAAATATATATTTATTTCATTTGCTTCATACTTATTCCTAGAAAAACCTACATTTACACAGTTCCAATATAAAAAATACTTAACTAAACATGGTCTGAAATGTAAGTTAAACATAATCTACTGAAATAATAAGCAACACTTCCAAAATATATTTTGGAAAAAAATGATCAGGGATGTAAGAATAGGAAGTCTCTACATCTGTGACTAAGACCCAAAAACTTGCTTTTAATCTCCAAGTACTAATTCAAAAATCAAGGTTAAAAATAAAAAACCTCTCAAAATAAAAATATTAAGCTTCAGCTGGCCATTCAGGATCAGCTGCTAATGAAACAAAGAAGCCAGCTGAGCTCCCAGTAGTATCAGCACACAGCTGCCAGATCACAATCTGCTCAGATCTGCATGAATTTTTAAAAACAAATATCCAGGGGCACCTGGCTGGCTAACTTAGCGGAAGATGCAATTCCTGATCTCTGGGTTGTGAGTTCGAGTCCCATGCTGGATGTAGAGATAACTTAAAAAAATAAAAAATCTAAAAACAATAAATAAAAATAAAAACAAATATCCAAAATATAGTGTAGCTGGGTGCCTGGGTGGCTCAGTGGGTTAAAGCCTCTGCCTTCAGCTCGGGTCATGATCTCAGGATCCTGGGATCGAGCCTCACATCAGGCTCTCTGCTCATCGGGGAGCCTACCTCCCCCCCATCTCTGTCTGCCTCTCTGCCTACTTGTGATCTCTCTCTCTCTCTCTCTGTCAAATAAATAAATAATCTTAAAAAAAAAATATATATATATATATATATAGTGTAGAGTAAGAAAAAAGCAAATTACCTAAGACTATACATAATATTATCCCATAAACACAAAAACATACCTCTACATTGCATATGTCAAAGAGATGTCTGGAGGCATGTTTATCAAAATAGTAATACTGGTTACACATACCATAAAATTACAGATTTCTTACTTTCTCCTTTTAT
This sequence comes from Procyon lotor, assembly GCA_028646535.1. Taxonomy (NCBI): domain Eukaryota; kingdom Metazoa; phylum Chordata; class Mammalia; order Carnivora; family Procyonidae; genus Procyon; species Procyon lotor. The sequence continues at coordinate 26,228,777 of CM053617.1, read as the reverse complement.
TTATATGCCATTTTATTTCTTTAAATAGTGACCATTAATAAGTTGATTTCCTAAACAAAACATCTCACACTAAGCAAATGAAGGAACTATAACTATATAACTATAAGCTCATGAATTCATGTTCAACTGATTTTATTTTTACATTATTATTCTGTTTATAAAGCTGTGGGGTATAACTGACATATAATACAACATACATATTTTAAGTGTACAATTTGATAAGTTTTGATACATATTTATACTCATGAAATCATCACATAATAAAGATAATGAACATAACCCTAAAAGCTCCCTCCTGTCCCCTTATAATCTCTGCTTCCCATGTTCCACTGCACCCTGTCCTATACATATGAAACAAATGATCTGCTCTCTCTATCACTACGTATTAAATTGCATTTTCTATAATCTCTATAAATGGAATCATAAAGTATGTATGCTTTTTCTGGCTTTTTTCAATGAATGCAACTATTCTGAGTTTCATCTAGTCAATAAATACTCCATTCCTTTTTCATTTCTAACTAGTATTCCACCATATGGGTAAATAATCACCTTAATGATTCACCTGCTGATATTTAGGTAATATCCAGATTTTAGCTATTAAAAACAAAGTTACCATGAACATTGGTGAGTAAGTTTCTGTATGGATCTATGCTGTCACTTCTGTTGGATAAATACCTAAGAACAGAATGGCTGGATCAAATAGTTCATATACATTTAACTTTTTAATGTGCTCGTTTCGGCAGCACATATACATTTAACTTTTTAAGACTATCAAACTCAGTGCAGCATTTTATATTCCCGTGAGCAGAAAGTTCCAGTTCCTCTACATCCTGGTCAACATTTGGTATGTTCAATTTTAAAATTTTAGCCATTCTAGCAAATGTATAGTAGTATTTCATCACAGCTTTAATTTGCATTTTCCTAATAGCAAAAGAGGCCGAGTATCTTTTCATGTGCTTACTTGTCATCTATATATCCTTGGTGAGTATCTCTTGCACATTTTTTTATTTGGTTATCTCTTTTCTGATTGAGTTTTGAGAGTTCTTTATATATTCTGATCAGTGGTCCTGATCACTTTTGAGACATATGCTATTTGAGACATATGCTTTGCAATGATTTTCTCCCAGCCTGTGGTTGGTCCTTTCTTTCTTATAACAGTGCTTTTCCAATAGCAGAAATTTTTCATTTTAATGAAGTCCAAACCATCAATTTTTTCTTTTATAGAACATGTTCCTGGTGTCATATATAAGAAATCATGGCTTACACCATGGTTAGAAAGATTTTCTCCTGTGTTATCATCCAGAAGTTTTATAGTTTTAAATTTGACATTTAGTTTTATTAATTAATGTAATATTCGGTGCAAAATAGATCCAAGTTGGGGTTTTTTTGGCATGTGGATATTCAATTGTTCCAGCACCAGGTCTTCAAGAGACAATTCTTTCTCTACTAAACCACCTTGCATCTTTGTCAAAAATCGGTTGTCTTTTTGCATGTGGGTCTTCTTCCAGATTTTCAATTCTATGCCTATAATATCTTTATGGTGCTTTCACCATTTTGATTACTGTAAATTCGATTATAAAATTTATAATTTTATAATCGTATAAAGTAAGTAATTTTACTTACAGTAAGTAAAATTGATTACTGAAAATTATTAGCTTTACATAGTTCTTGAATTTAGTAGTAGCTTTTTTGTAGATTTCATTAAATATTCTACATGTCTTTTATTTCTTCTTCCCTGATTGCCCCAATTAGAATCTTTAGGACCACTGTATACATCTTGAAGTGGTAAGAGTCAACATCCTTGAATTGTTCCTAATCTTAGGGGAAATCATTCAGCCTTTCACCACTAAGTTTTATGTTATTTATAAATAGGCTTTTCCCTAACCTAACTACTTCAAAACATAATACAATACTATAATAATCAAGACAATGTGGTACTGGCTAAAGGACAGACACACAGATCAATGGAATAGAATTGGGGATCCAGAAATTAACCCACAAGTCTATGTGCAATTGATTTTCATCAAGAGTACCAAAAGCATTTAAAGGGGAAAAGAATAGTCTCTTCAAGAAATGATGCTGGGACAACCAGATTTCTACATGCAAAAGAATCAACTGAATCTGTAACAGGCATCTTATACAAAAATTAACTCAAAACAGATCAAATGCCTAAATTTCAGTGCTAAAACTATAAAACTCTGAGAAGAAAACATACTCATGAATCTTTGTGACCTTGGAATTAGAATGAATTCTCAAATATGACAGCAAAACCACAAGAAATGAAAGAAAAAATAGACAAACTTTTGTGCATTAAAGGAAGCTATCAAAAAAGATTTTATTTTTTAAGTAATCTCTACACCCAACATGGGGTTAAACCTACAACCCTGAGATCAAGAGTCACAGGCTCCACTGACCAAGCCAGCCAGGTAGCCCCCCAAAATAAAAGCTTTAAAAATAAATGAATGAAGAAAGAAAAGAACAGAAAAAGTTTCGGCAAGAAAATGGAATTCTCATACAACACTGGTAGGAATGCAAAAGGGTAAAACCGGTATAGTAAAGTTAGGTAGTTCCTTAAAAAGTTGAACAAAGAACTACCATACTCAGCAATTCTACTCCAATTTATAATCTCAGAGAAATAAAAACATATGTCCAGACAAAACTTGTACACAAATATTCACAGAAGCTTGATTCACAATAGCCAAAAAAAGAAACAACCTAAATGTCCATCAATCGATGAAAGGATAAACTATGTATGTGTGTATGTATACACATACATACATACAATGCAGTATCATTCTGCCATAAAAGGAATAAATTACTGATACATGCTACATCTTGGATGAACCCTGAAAAACATCATCACAAAAGGTCACATACTGTATGTTTCTACTTATATGAAATAAAAAGTCACATACATAAAGGTCATACACATACATAAAGGTCACAAAAGGTCACATACATAAAGGTCACATAATGTTTTCACTTATATGAAATAAAATGTCCAGAATAAGCAAATCCACAGAAACAGAAAGTAGAATGGTAGTTCCCAGGAGACCAGGGCACAAAGCAGAGATGGAGGACAGGCAGAGATAGTGAAATGACTGCTTATTGGGTACAGTTTTCTTTTTGGGGTGATAAAAATGTCCCAGAATTATAGAGAAGTGATGGTTGCACAACACTGCAAATGTACTGGCAGTCACTAAAGTATACACTTTAAAACTTTTTAAATTATAAATTTTAAGTGAACTTTCCCTGATTTTTTTAAAGTGGTTGCCCTCAGGCACAGAACTTGCTTTCTCATTATTAATCCTTTTTTCCCTACTCAATTTTTTTCCTTGTACCAAATGGTGTCAGACAGTCAGAAAAAGAAACACAAACTGATTTCTCAGCTAAGTTAAAAACATCAAAAGTTACTATTAAGGGAGAAATAATAGATTCCTGGCCTCTGAACTATGTCCTGCATATTCTTATCCTCTCTAATCCTATTTCTTCTCCTATTTATGTTATATAGTACCAGGACAGATGTAGTTCACTGACAGCAATCTAAAAATTTGGGAATTAAATCATTACATAAATCATAAATACTTCTTCCTTGCACAGAATAAAAAATCTTAACTGAAATTAGCAATGGACTGAACAAATGTACTTAAAGTTTTCCCAGGGAAAATTATAGTCAATTATTCAATAAATAATGATAGTGCAACTTGCTATTAATGAGTTTAAATTTCCTGAGTTTTCCTCCAATTGAAGGGGCTGGAGTCCACAGTTTTCACTAGTTTTTCTTTAGATATAAGTTTCACATAATGGGGCGCCTGGGTGGCTCAATCGCCTAAGCATCTGCCTTCAGCCCAGGTCATGATCCCAGAGTCCTGGGATCGAGCTCCAATCGGACTTCCTGTTCAGCAGGAAACCTGCTTCTCCCTCACTATCTTCCTATTGCTCCCCACTGCCTGTGCTCTGTCAATTAAGAAACAAAATCTTAAAAAAATAAATTTCACATAATACAAATGAAGAATTTAATACTTACTTATCAAGGAAATCCTTATCCACTACAGCAGTGATGTCAAGAAGAGGATTTCCCATTCCAAAGAGAATATTTTCACTAAAAAAAAACACACACACACACACACACAAACGCAGGCGTTAAGTTAGAAATACTTCTGAAAGCTGATGTATAAAATGGACACAAATATAAAAATAAATACCTTCATTTTACTTTGAAAATAAACCTAACATACTAGTTTATTAAACTTTTGATTTGCCTTTTACATTTCAGGAAACATTATAGAGGTATTAAAAGCCATTTAGAAAGGATGATGACTTTTTAATTGGATTAAATAATAGAGGAAACCAGGTCCTGTGATCTTTTTTTAATATTCAACAGCTAATCACTGAAGCTAATTAATTTCAATTTTTTTAAAAGGTCTATCATAACAAAGTTCTATACTCAACAAACAGCACAGATAATTAACTCTTTCTAGCTAGTCAGATACCCAACTACCAAAAATTATTGGAGGGGTTGCAGAAAGTCCTACATGAGTCTAGCCACGAGCACTATCCTTGACAAACTGGGAATGACTGTGGTGAGATCTGCTCAGTGGTATCAAAAATGGTATAATTTTCAATTACATTTAACAGACTTTGAGGTCTCGGGGAAAATAAAACAAAAACAAGGGAAAGCCAGAATCCCGCAAGTGATGCCTTAAACAGAGAGAAACCTAACTAACAGCAAGAAATGGACCAGTGGCCATGGTTGGGTCAGCCTTGATGGGAGGAATTCTTCTAGGTTTTTCAATGAAATTTGCTTCTGTGTTACTTCCCACTGATCTTCAGCTTGCTGAAGATCTCTTCCAGTGCCTCCAAACCAGTTCCCATCTTCACCATTTGGAGATCAGAAATATCAATAGGACTGGTACTCCAGAGTTTAAGAGAGTGGGATATAACCTATGATTATAGTCTATCATGATTTGGAAGACTAAATTACAGTATTATATTAAAACCTCAGATTGGGGGCGCCTGGGTGGCTCAGTTGATTAAGCATCTGCCTTCAACTAAGATCATGATCCCAGGGTTCTGGAACTGGGCCAAGTGTCAGGGTCCCCTGCTCAGCGGACAATCTTCTTCTCCCTCTCTCTGTCCCTGCCCCCTGCTGGTGCTCTCTCTCTCTCTCTCTCTCTCAAATAAATAAATAAAAATCTTTAAAAAAATAAAATAAAACCACAGATTGGGCAACTATGGCTGAATATACAATGTTATTTTTCCCTTTTTTTCTTTTTAAAGCTGAATGGAGGAGAGTTAAAAGAAAATACATTTATTCAGACTTAAGTTGTTTTTGTAATCAGAATAAAAAGTTAATATAAAAAGAAAATAAGTGCTTAGGAGATAAAGAATCCACAGGCAGATACAGTAAAACTTGATAATCATTTTATTAAAAATATTGTTAAACAATAAAAACTCCTAGAACTTAATTTTTAAAAAAAAATATAGGGTGTTATTGGGATGCTTGACTCTCTTTATTCAGGTTTTATTTTTTTAGTGCTTGGTTCAATGTATGCAGTCATCAAACTACCACCAGCATCAAAATATGGCACATTTCTAACACCACAAAGTACCTTGATACCTTCACATCAATCTCCCCACCTCAATTTGTCCCCTCTTGGTTTTAAGGACTATAATTGTGACATTTCTTTTTCAGAAGTCAATCCTTTGAACATCTCCTGCATTCCCAAAATAGTTCATTGCACTCCATTTGAAAATTTAGTATAGTATTATTAATAAGTCAGTGCACCCTCTCTGGGCCTAAGGTTTCTTTTTTTAAGATTTTATTTATTTATTAGAGAGAGAGAGAGAGTGCACACACAACCAGGGGGAGCAGAGGGACAGGCAGGCTCCCTGCTGAGCAAGGCTTAGGGACTTGATCCCAGGACACTGGGACCATGACCTGAGCCGAAGGCACATGCTTATTAACCAAATGAGCCACCCAGGTGTCCTGGGGCCTAAGGTTTTTATAGTCAAATTAGTATGGGGAAAAAGATGAGCACACTGAATCACAGAACCCCGTTTAAACTTATATTCCTAAACTTATTTGTCTAGCAAAACTTTTATTTTCCCCTGAATGCAAATGGACAAGAATACTTTTATACAAAGAGCAAGAATATGCTGGGACTGAATCACTCAAATTTAAGACTGGAAGTAAATTTTTATATATTATTAAGAATAATGATGGAGGAACAGGGTGCCTGGGTGGCTCAGTGGGTTGAAGCCTCTGCCTTCTGCTCAGGTCATGATTCCAGAGGAGCCTGCTTCCCCCTCTCTCTCAGCCTGCCTCTCTGCCTACTTGTGATCTCTCTCTCTGTCAAAAAGGAAAAAAAAAATGATGGAGGGGCACCTGGGTGGTTCAGTTGGTTAAGCATCTGCCTTTGGCTCAGATCACGATCCCAGGGTCCTGAGATCCAGCCCCGTGTTCAGGCTCCCTGCTAAGCGTAGAGTTTGCCTCTGCAACCCACCCCTCCCTCATTCATGCTTTCTCTCTGTCTCTCTCAAACAAATAAATATAATCTTTTAAAAAAAGAATAATGATTGTGAAAAAATTTGTTCTTTTAATATATATACTAAATATATATTATATATTATTTATTTTATATAACATTATATATGTATAATTATATATATTGCCAAATATTACAGTTCAGTTAAGGTCATTTGAAGTCATTCTCATAATACTAGAATTGTGTTCTTGTGGGATATAACCTATGATTGAACATAGGTTCACCTATGAAGAACACCTAGAATTGTGTTCTTGTCATCTATTCCTTATCATTTTCCTACTTTCACCCCAAATTTCCTCCTTCAAGAGATCTGGGTGAAATTGATCCACTCCAGTTCATGGAGAGTGAGTCTGATTGGTTTAACCTTGAGGAACGGCAAAGCCTAAACCAATCAGCACAATGTATTTCTCTACCCTTATTGATCAGAGATAGGCATATAACCTAAGCCAATCAAATCAAAATGGATCCCACGATTTTTTTTCTAGGAGTGCTCAAATACAAACTACCTTCCTTCCTAGTAGATACATATGCAGGAGGTATTGGCACTTTTAAGTACCTCAAGGTCCCCAGGTGGGCTACTGTGGGATAAATCTGACATCACAGAGGGCAGAATGGAAAAACTTAAAGAAACTGGGTCATTGATGAAGTTGGACCAATTAAGCTTCACCTGAAACCTATACCCTCTTTGGACTTTTTTATTACATGTAGGTTAGTTATTTTGTTGATTCCAATCTCAGATTCCTTTTCTAATACTAACAGATATAAATTGTTGTGTTTGATTTTGTGAATCCGCTTTATTTTGTAATTCATTTTTTTTATTTTTTTTAATATTTTTTTTTTTTTAAAGATTTTATTTATTTGACAGAGAGAAACACAGTGAGAGAGGGAACACAAGCAGAGGAAATGGTAGCGGGAGAAGCAGGCTTCCCGCTGAGCAAGGAGCCCGATGCGGGGCTCAATCCCAGGACTCTGAGATCATGACCTGGGCCAAAGGCAGAGGCTTTAACCCACTGAGCCACCCAGGCGCCCCGTAATTCATTTTTATTATAAAGCCAGCTCCTGCCCAGAGTGCCTCATCAGTAAACTAAACTTTTGTGTTCCTGTAACTGGTCCAATTGACCAGAAATGTAGTACATCCAGTGAGTTATTCCCCTAACACCAACCAACTCTACTTACTTCCTTGTTCTTTGACCTTTCTAAATAAGGTCAGATATGCAACCCTAGTCAATGACACCATTCCCAAGCTGCCCCTTTTAACACTCTATAAAGCACACGCTTGCCAAAATCTCTTAGGAGTACTCCACTGCTTGTAAGGCACTGTACTCCCTAAATTCATGTAGTTTTTCCCTTGAATAAAGGACATCAAACTTGTTACCAAATTGTTTTAGTTTTGTTATCTGACAATAATAAACTGTAATCTAGTAAGTAAAATGCTTCTCTAAGTTCTGTAAGCCACCCTGGCAAATTATTGAACCCAAAGAGGGGGTTCATGGCAATCTCTATCTATAACTGGTTGGTCAGAAGTACAGCTAATAGGGGCACCTGGGTGGCTCAGTTGGTTAAGTGTCCAACTCTTGGTTTCAGCTCAGGTCTTGATGTCAGGGTCATGAGATCAAGCCCTGCACAGGACTCCATACACAGCATGGAGTCTGCTTGAGATTTGTCCTCCCTCCCCCTCTGCTCCTCCCCACACTTGCATACAGCTCACTCTCTAAAATAAATAAATAAAATCTTTAAAAAAAAAAAAAAGTACAGATAATAACCTGGACTTGTGACTGGAATCTGAACTGTGGGAAGGGACCAACTTGTCGGACTGAGCCCTTAACTTGCGGCATCTAACACTATCTCCATGTAGATAGCATCAGAATTGAGATAATTGCTTGGTGATGTTGGAAAACCCACATATTGTACTTGCCCTATGCATCTCTTCCATTTGACTTTATACTTCATGATAAACAGGTAACAGTAAACAGGTATACGTTAAATAGGTAAACGTAAGAGGTGTCATAGTTTTGGCCACAGACCAGACACCATTTGTTTACATCTCATATGACACCTCTTTCAGATAATCTCTGCCCAACTCATACCCAAAGGTTCCCATGTGCAGGTGCACAAGTTGTCCCCTGCACAACTCCAGAGGGTGGTGTCCACAGCATGGATGATAGCTTCTGGAGTTCTGTGTTAAGTACTGCTGCCTGTCCTCTGAAAGTTTTATTCATTCTCTCCCCCTAGATTCTGTAAGTTCTTTGATAAATGTTTTTAAGAGTGAAACGACAGAACACTAATTCAAGATAGGTTGTGATAAGTGAAAAAGGAATGCTGTGCTCCCTAGAGCAATCACTAAACAATAATACAACAAAATCCAATAGAAGATATAAAATTTAAAACTACAATATACTTAACCTAGAAAAGAAGGCAGGAAAGACAAAAACAACATAAAGGATAAAATGGAAAACAAAAGGATGGTATACTAAAACCCAACCATATTAGTAATTACGTTAAATGTAAATGGATTAAACATTCCAATTAAAAGATGAAGACTGTCACACTGGATTAAAAAACAAATTAAATGGGGGCACCGAAGGGGCTCAGTCGGTTGGGCCTCAACTCTTGATTTTTGGCACGATGGTGATTTTAGGGTGGTGAGATAGAGCCCCGCATCAGGTTCCATGCTCAGGGCAGGATCTACTTAGGATTCTCTCTCTCCTTTTCCTCTGCCCTTCCCCTCCACTTGCTTGCGCTCTCTCTAAATAAATAGCTAAAACATTAAAAAAACAAAAACAAATTTAATATAATTTACTAGAGATTCACTTTAAATATAAAGGCATAGAGAGTCTGAAAATAAAATACTGGCTAGAACGATATTCTATGAAAACACTAATTATAAGAAAACTGCATTTTGATGCAATGTACACTGCATGCAATGTAACATTGCGTGTCAACTGCTGACACGCAATGTTACATTAGTTTTAAGTATACAAAACAGTGATTCAACAACTCTATACCTTATGTTATGCTCACTACAAGTGTAGCTACCATCTATCATCAAACCATGCTACTATAATGCCATCAATTTTATTCCCTATGCTATACAGACAAGGTAGATTAAAACAAGGAGTGTCACCATATAAAAAGGATTTCATACAAATAAGTCATTTTATCAAGAAAAGAAAATAAATGGCTTCAAAACACTCAGGGGAAAAACTTGAGAGAAACAAATAAGACAAATGCTTAGTCTGAACACCCCTCTTTTGGTAACTGATAAAACACAAAAATAAGTAAGAAATCACACTATTAGACATTTAGCCTAGAAAAATGAAAAATTAAGTTCACACAGAAACCTGTACAAAAATGTTCACAACAGTTTTATCTGTAATAGTAAAAAAAATTGGAAGACCAAATGTTCTTCAACAAGTTAGTAGGTAAACAAACTGTGGTACACCAAAACAATACATGAACATGGAATAAGAAAAAGAAATGAACTATGATACAATTTTGATATATCTCAAAGACATAGGCCGAGTGAAAATAAAAGCTGTATCTATGTGTTACATATTCTATGATTCCATTTATATAACACTCTCAAAGTGACAAAATTATACTGTTGAAGAACAGATCAGTAGTTGCCAGTGTTTGAGGGAAGGGGGATGAATGTAAAGGGATAACACAAAGCAGTTTCTTTGTGCTGATAGAATAGCTTAGGACCCTAACTGTGTTAATAGTTACACTAATCTGGACATGATAAAATTTCACAGAACCATACACCACCACCACCCCACCAATAAAAAAGAGTGCGTGCAAAACTGGGAACATTCTAATAACATCTCTAGTCAATTTAAGAGTCCTTTATCATTAGGTGAAGTAGGGTGAAAAGTGCACAAGAACTCTCTATACTATTTCTGCAACTTCTTGTGACTCTTAATGTATTTCAAAGGAAAGGAAAAGAATATTAAAAAATGTTTCAAAAGACAGGGTGACTTTATGACAAATAAGAGCCTTCAAAAACCATCTCTTCCATTAAAGCAACTAGATATCAAAAGAAAAAAAAAAAGGTCAAAATCAACTTTTTCAGAACTCTCAACATTAACCAAGGGCTTAAAACAATCTGGGGAGCATTCAAAAAAAAAAAAAGCCAAATACCATTAAAAACAGCAGTTTTGTATCATTTGAACTTGCCCTATACCTATCCCCCTCTTCCCAGCTCCACAGTAGCTTTAAAAAGCAAAACCCTACACACACAGTGAAAACCAGGAGCCTAGCAGCTACTGGAGGGGTCAGAAGAGGACCGGAGCTCTTTCAAAGCCCTATTTTCAGAGAACTGTTATTATCTGGGCTTACAGGCAGTTCCCTGAAAAACCCCATTTCTGAGGCTTCTTATTATTTGACCTGACTCAGAGCTTGCCCAGCTCTAATACCTTTTCCCCAGAGGAATTTGTCAAAAACAATCAACTGCAATTGTTTAACATCCCAGCTTCTGAAGCAATTGGTACAAACAAGAAGAAACTTACCAAAAAACTTAAAAGGAAAAGTGGGGGCATGAGATTTCATTAAGGGTTCTGAAAATTTCTGAATATTCCTGAGAATCTAGAAGGCCATGTACATGTGCCCAGAGCTGTGGCATGCTCAAGACCTGAAAGGTCCTAAGCAATCATCTCTGAGCCATAAGCCTCTGCACAAGCAGGAAATAAAGGTTATGGCAGAGTTGTATGCCTGCCTAAATTAAACATATGCTTCTGCAAGCACACAGACCCTCTCAGCAAAGAGTGGGAGACCCGTAACAAGTATTGGCAAGATGGGCAAGAATGTGCACCTGGGTGACTCAAAGCAGCCAGCTATCAATTTCGGCTCAGGTCATGTTCTCAGGGTCCTAGGACTAAGCTGCCACGTTGGTTTCTAAACTCTGCAGCGAGTCTGCTTCAGGATTCTTTCTCTTTCTTTCCCTCTCCCTCTGCCCCTCACCCCTGCTCACATGCCTGCATGCTCTCTTTCTCTTTCAAATAAATCAATAAATAAATCTTTTTTTTTTAAGATTTTATTTATTTATTTGGCAGAGAGAAAGAGGTCACAAGTAGGCAGAGAGGCAGGCAGAGCGAGAGGGGGAAGCAGGCTCCCCACTGAGCAGAGAGCCCGATGCGGGGCTCCATCCCAGGACCCTGAGATCATGACCTGAGCCGAAGGCAGAAGCTTAACCCACTGAGCCACCCAGGTGCCCCTAAATAAATCTTTTAAAAAATTGTTTAAATCTTCTATTCTTTTACCCAAAAAACATTCCAGGCCCATTCCAGGCTTTATTACTCTTTTCTATGGAAAAAATTAAAGAAACAACACCAATCATACAAAACTACGTTAAGAGACTGTGGTATTGGCATAACAATATACAAATAGATTGGTGGATCAAAATAGTTCTGGAAAAAACCTACACCAATCTAATCAACTGATGGAGGACTCTTTCAAGAAACTCTTACATCGCAGCAAGAATATAGTTTAAGATACAGCATAGATGTAAATGTGAAAGTTAAAACTAAAACTTCTCGAAGAAAACGTTTAACAGAATAGTTACATAATTTTGTGACAGTGATAAGGAAAGATCTGACAGATTTCTAACACAATAGATAATAATCATAAAATAAATCAAATCTATTAATTTGACTTCATCAAAATTTAAAACTTCTGCTTCCAAAAGACACTAAAATGGTAAGACAGGGCTCAAAGTGGGGAGAAAACGTCTGCTACATATCAATGTGTGTGTGTGTGTGTGAGAGAGAGAGAGAGAGAAAGAGAGAGAGAGAGAGTGTGTGTGTGTGTACATGTGTGTGTATAAAATCTGACAAATAACTTGTGTCCAGAATATAACGAGAACTACAAATCAGCAATAAAAACATCCAAACTTTAGGTAAAAGACTTGAACTGACAGTTCAAAAGAAAAGATAAGCAAATGGTATATAATCACATTATTAGTCACCAAAGAATTAAAAACTAAAACCATAAAATATAACTACAAACCGACCAGAATGGCTAAATTAAAAAATGCCAAACATTGTTAATACAGAATAACTGAGGTACCTGGGTGGCTCAGTTGGTTAAGTGTCTGCCTTCAGCTCAGGTCATGATCTCAGGGTCCTGGGATAGAACTCCCTGCTCAGCAGGGAGTCCGCTTCTCCCTCTCCTTTTGCCCCTCTCTCCAGCTCGTGCTTTCTCTCTCTCCCAAAATAAATAAATAAAATCTTTATTTTGTCCATACAAAGGCTTAAAATGTTCATAGCACCTTTATTTATAGTAACCAAAAACTAGAAACAACCCAAAGTCCACCAACAGGATAACTGTTACTATCTCTGTATAATGAATTACTACTTAACAATGAAAAAAAACTACTGATAAACACATCAAAATGGATGACTCTCAAAACTGTTATTGAACAAAAGTAATCAGATAAAAGTAAACAGACACAAATAGTGCTTACCGTAGAATTCCACGTATATGAAGGTCTACAACAGGCAAACCAATATCTACCAATGTAAGTCAGAAAATGGTTGCCTGGATGGCACAGGGAGTAGGACTGATTGAAAAGAGGCAGGGGAAATGAACATGTTTTATAAACTGACCTGAGTTGTATTTACACAAATAAATAAATATATGAATATATATTCGTATTGAAAATTCAGTGAACTTAGATTTTACCGTATGTAAATTGTATCACTGGCATTTTTTTCCACTAGCCAAATGAATAGACAAGGAAATATTTGTGTCCCTTAGGCTCTGTAAGACCAGTTCTTGTATTTGTATTCTGAATATGCCTCTTGCATACTCAAGAAAATGATCTCTGATACGGTAACTTATTTAATAAAGCCCTTTTTTTTTTTTTTTTGACAAAAACAGTTTATAGTCTTCCATACTAATGAGACGTTAACTTAAGCAGTAAATCTATCTCTTTTTTTTTTTATTTGTTTGTTTGTTGGAGAGAGCACAAGTGGGGGGGTGGGGGGGGAAGCAGCAGGCAGAGGGAGAAGAAAGGCTCCCTGCTGAGCAAGGAGCCCCATGCAGGACTCCATCCCAGGACCCCAGGATCATGATCTGAGCCAAAGGGAGACACTTAACCAACTGAGCCACCCAGGCATCCTAAGTAATAAATCCCTCTCTGATCCGCCCAACCAAAAAAATCAAATCTCTTCACTCTGCCCAGCATCATTTGTTTCTTTGCTTCCTGAAGTATCATTCCTTTCAGCATACAAAGAATGTTGAAATTTCAGCCCTCCCCCGCAAAATCTCCATATAATAGCTTCAACTACTATTAATTTCCTGCTGCCTGTTAACAGTAAAACACTTCTAAAAGTGTTAAACAGTAAGTTCTCTTAAATTAAACAAAATTGTTCCATTTTAACTTTTTTAGTTATCTCTACACCCAACATGGAGCTTGAACTCATGACCCTGAGATCAAGAGTTGCATGTTCTTCTGACTGAGCCAGCCAAGCACTCCAAAACTGTTCATTTTAAATTCAATTTTCAGAAGCACATATGTGATATGACTAACACTTATAATTTGTAGCTTAAATATGTTTATGTTACTGTCTTTTTTTTATGTTACTGTCTTTAAATCCTCACAATAACCCCATAGGGTAGGTATTGCAATTATCTCTAATAGAAATAAGAGGTTGAGAACAGTTTTATAACCTACCAAAAGTCAGACAACAAATAAATGATTCCCAACTTCAAATCATGTGCTTTCATGTTTTATATACTATATCTGGACATCTAGAACTCTCAGAACAATAAAATTGTCTGACCAATGAAAAATACCTAAACCCAGCCAAAATAAAGGCTAATAATATTCCATTATCTTATGGTCTTATTTCAAATCTACAACAAAATTATTACACTGTGTAAGTAGATGACCAGATAATTTACTACCCAAATAGGACACTTTTGAGAATAAAGGAAGAACTATTAATAATTATGCCAGGATAACTAGCAAGATCCAGGATTGTCCTGAGCAAACTGGGACATACGGTCATCCTATTTATAAGCTAGCTTTGATATTTGAAAATAAAAACCCATGCTTATGTTTTATTATAGTATTTTTTATATTTTACGATTTTGTTTATTTATTTGACAGAGACAGCGAGAGAGGGAATACAATCAGGGGGAGTGGAAGAGGGAGAAGTAGGCTTTTCGCTGAGCAGGAAGCCTGATACGGGGGCTCGATCTCAGGACCCTGGGATCATGACCTGAGGCGAAGGCAGACACCTAATGACTGAGTTACCCAGGCGCCCCAATTAAAGTTTTTTTTAAATAACAATTTGAAACCGAGTAGGCATGAAGAGGTAAAGAAACAAGATTGTTAACCAATGTTACAGGAAAGGGTTAACACTCCAATAGGCTAGGCAATCATTCTGGTTCCCTTTTATCTTTGACAGTTCTTAATGTAGCAATACTGTGGCTGGAAAGATTTGTAGTTAGAAAACTTTATATGCTTTTTCAAACAAAGATGACCTATTTACAAATATGAGCATTAACAACTGACAACATTGCACAGTTAAATATGAGAAGGATTTGTTTTCATTCTTCAGTATATTTCATAAATCAAACAATTTCATTTTAAAAGCTCACTTGCCTAAGAAGTCCCACTGCATAAAAAGTTTGCATAGTAATCTGAAATTTACAATTCTTATAAAAGAGACAGGTCCTGCAATGAGTCTGAAAATTCTATTTAAAGGCTCCAAAGAAACTAACTCAACAAAGCAAAGCAGTTTCAATCTTAGTCACATTTTAGTCTCCATGTGAATATTCGCCATCTGAGTGGCTTGGCAGATCTTATTGGATGCATCTCAAAAGTCCTGAGTGTTAGGAGAAAAATACCCTAGGACCCAACCCACAGCCCACATAAATTTTCCAATGTGGGTCTAACCCACAAAAGTAGTTCCAGAATCATCATGTAGGGCACAGTCATGTCAAGTCCCAGAATAGACCAAATCTGGCCTGTCTGGACACGCCAAAGAATAGGGTTCCTAAGCTCTATAGCAAACACTCTTCCTGTCTACCTACCTCATTTTCCTAGTCTTCCCTGGCACAAAATCAAGCTCCAGAGCAATGTCCAAAACCAGTCTAGGCATTTGATGTTAGGAAAACAAGGCAATACTCACAGCAGTATTTTGAAACAGTGTTCCTCAGTGAAAAGTACATAAAGTAAGAGTCAGAAGACCTAAGTTCTATCTTAAGCTCTACCACCGCCTAACTAGGACATACCCTTCACTTTGAGACTCAAGGTCCAGTATAGAGAAAGGAAAAGGGTAAAATGCCCTCTGAGATTTTTTTAATCTTTTATTTATTTAATTGAGAGAGAGAGAGAGAGCAGGAGCAGGCAGAGGGGCAGAGGGAGAAGCAAACTCCCCACTAAGCAGGGAGCCCAATGCGGGACTTGATCCAGGGAACCCCAGATCATGACCTGAGCTGAGGGCGGACGCTTAACCGACTGAGTGACCCAGGTGTCCTTTAAGAGTCTCATCTAGGGGCGCCTGGGTGGCTCAGTCGTTAAGCGTCTGCCTTCGGCCCGGGTCAGATCCCAGGGTCCTGGGATCGAGCCCCGCATGGGGCTCTCTGCTCTGCGGGGAGCCTGCTTCTCCCTCTACCACTCCCTCTGCTTGTGTTCCCTCTCTCGCTGTGTTTCTCTCTGTCAAATAAATAAAAAAAAAACTTAAAAAAAAAAAAAAAAAAAAGAGTCTCATCTAGTTTTAATACTGCATATCTTTCAATGTCTCCTGAATTTAACTCAAGTATCAACTTTCCTATTGGGCCAATTAAAATGACAAAAGCATCAACTTATCAAATATGCTTTATCATTTCCTAAATAAAGACTGGTTGGAATCTGATATACTTAACAAAAGACAAAAGTTATTCTTTAAGGATTATTGGTTTTAAATGCTGTAAATTTAGACTCATCAATAATGATGTAGCAGAGTAGAATACAAAAAATAAGTCGAAAAGACAGTATCACCAGCCAAATTCATTCAAAGATCTTGGATTTTTTTTAAAATGCTTTTGATTTAAATCATTATTTATGAATTCCTAATAGTTGAATGTTAAACTGTAAAGGGCACTGAACCAGGTGTCTAGAGATCTGAATTCTAGTTGAAGATCTGCAACTATTTGCTTCCTATTTAAAAGTTTGCTTCCTATTTAAAAATCTAAAATTTAGGGGCACCGAGGTGGCTCAGTGGGTTAAAGCCTCTGCCTTCAGCTCAGGTCATGATCTCAGGGTCCTGGGATGGAGCCCCACATGGGGCTCTCTGCTCAGCAGGAAGCCTGCTTCCCTCTCTCTTTCTGCCTGCCTCTCTGCCTACTTGTGATCTCTCTGTCAAATAAATAAAGTCTTAAAAATAAAAAAATCTAAAATTTAAACTTTTTTATCAGACAATACTAAGAAATTCAAATTGCTTTAATGAGAGAACACTGCATTTATAAAATGCCCTAAAACTTAAAAGCACTTTCATACCTACCCAACACTGTGGGATACACATTAGTGTCATCATCACTGAGTATTTCATTAAACAAACGTCCAGAGAAAAAAAGAAAAGGAAAATCAGTTAACTCAAAAAAAATGACTCAGTTACAACCCAGGCATGCTGACCACTAGTCCTCACTGATTTCCAATCTTATATCCTGTCATTAAAAAGACATATATTACTATATTTAGCAACAATTATTTTAAGTGTGGTGTAAAAAACCACACTGGACATAAAGTCAGATTTGGACAATTTTGTGATCTTGATCACTCTCATAACCAGTAAAAGCTGGTTAATACCTATCTTTGGGCTACTGTTAGACTTGGCACAAAACGGGAGCAAGCCTAACACCATGTTTGTGAAAACTAAAACTGACAAAATTCACTGAAGACAGTCCTCAGTGGAAAGTGGCTGCTTTCTGTAGGATTATCAACTCATTCAAAACTGCCATCATGTATAGAGAGTTGCTTCAACTTCAGGAGTCTCCCTGCCTACTCGTGAACCTAAGTTCTAAATTTTCAAGTTCCTTAGAGGACTAGAGCAAGGCAAAAGAGTTGTTATAATTGTTTCTCATAATACGTGACAATTTTAGTCCATAGAAGCAGCTTTTTCAGGACATTTAAGTTAGGTATATTGTTTTTATAAAAGCATCATGCAGTGCATGATGGACATCATGGACTACATCATGGACATCTGGATTCAATTCCTAACTACTACTAAACGATTTCGCACAAGGCACTCAATTTTTATTGGTCTGTTTCCTCAGGTGTAAATGTGGTATCCCCCCAAAAAAAATTTGGGGGAAGTCGGAATGCCTTCAGGTCAGGTCATGATCCCAGGGTCCTGGGATGGAGCCTCCCATCGGGCTCCCTGCTCAGTGGGGACCCTGCTTCTCCCTCTCCCTGCCGCTCTGCCTTTGTGCACAGGCGCCCTCTCTTCCTCTGCCAAGTAAATAAAATCTTTAAAAAAATAAAAAATAAAATTTTGGAGGTTATCACTATAATTCAAGACTATGTAAAATACAAACATCTGAAGAAACAACCATAAAATTTAACTATTAGCAATTATCAATCCTTCCGTAAGTCAAATAAGGCAGATGTCAACCTTTAATACGGTCTGGAACACAATGGCCATTCAACCCCTACATTAAAACAGCCAAGTTGTCACTTGCCATCAGCCGAAGCTTTAGATTTGTGTTTCTCCACTGAAGAGCAGCCAGCAAGACAACGGTCAATTAAAATCGAGTCCACGTTAAGAACTGATTCTTAACATAGAAAGTATCTGACCCATACTCCTAATTAGCGGCAGACTGCAAGTATGGGAATGGAAGAGGGAGTGAGGTGAGAAGAGATTAACTTGGTTTGACGGCATAATGTTAATTCATCTGCAAACACTCTTGCCATTAAAAGCTAGACTCATATATCCCAAGATAACTTACTGTGAATCCTTTCCAGGTGGATGGACTCCAAGTTTTAGCACCTGGATTTCTCCTTCTGCATAATGAGGTAAGTACCGTTTGTCTATGTTAGTATAAAATTATACAACTTAAGAAACTGTATCCAAGTTCAGCACAGTTGCATCTTACCTTATCTTACCTGAGAATTAGGTTCCCAAGTCATCTCTTGAATATTTTATTAGTCAAAATTACCACTGAGATATCATCAGAGCTTAGACTGTTGGAAGCTCACAGACCAAAAATTAATTTTATTCTCTTCAATTTGTGCTAGAGCCTCCCTTTACCTGGGACAATGAACGCCAAGGTCTACTTTAAAAGAGGCAATTCGGAACACTGGGTAAATAAAGCAATTTATCTCTTTTTATAAATAGTCGCATTAGCATAACATTCAGTCAATGCTACCTGCAGAAAGTGGAGCGGCCCGTTAAGCTGTCACCATTAACAAAACAAAAACAAAAAACCCAAACCTTCACAACTTTGGAAAAGCAACTGGGGGTAAGTCTCCCGTTTTTTTTGCTCTCGTTTTGTACCTACTATCTCACAAAAGTCATTTCACTCGTGACTCTGAGATAAAAGTAGGTAAACAGATGGTACGTTGGGGAACCAGGATTTTAATTCCAGTCATAAGCAAACATCTGAGGATCACACAATTTCGCAACTTAGGGGCTATGTATCGGCATCAGGGCAGGGCCAAAAATGCTGGTCTGCTCATGGCCACCAAAGAAGTTGTCAGAAGGCATGACATGCAGGCATGGCCACACGCGGTCCACGTCACACTTCCTCAGGCTCTGGGTCACCCCTGGGGGAGAAAGGTACCTGCATTTTTTTTTTTTCATGAGAAATCCACTACACACACACACTACACACACAAGCAAGCTTCACACCTGGGCGAGGGTCACCTCAGCGGTGCGGCTAGTAACAGGGCTCCGCCATGTGCCAGAGACCCAAAAACTTCTGAGAGCAGCAATGACCAAATAAAAAGTGCAGAGAGCACCTCCAACGTGAGGGGGACTCGTGCCACGGGGAGGTTGCAGACCACTCAAAAGAAGGGGCGACAGTTCTGAGCCGTCGGGAGCTAACGCCCAGCAGGCGAGCACTTTAGGCTGCCGCCCTCTCATTACCTGATGGACGTCATGGCTTCACTTTCCTGCCTCAAACACCAGCGCTCGCCTCAGATGCTCTGCGTCCGCACGGGCAGCAGCGGCGCCAGCAGCAGCAGGTACCACGGCAACTGCTCCTCGGCTCAGGCACTCGGCGACTGGGAGCGCGTCCTCACACACCCAGCACGCCACGCCGGCGGCCCCGCCGAGCCGGCCCCACGCACTGATTGGCCGCGCCGGGAGGGGCGGACTCTCCGCCCACGCCCGGCGGCCGGAGACGAGCCCGGGGCGCCTCCGGCTGAGGCAGCGGTCCGCGTGCCTCGTGCCCGCTCCCTGGCGCGGTGGCTAGCGGAGTGGCTAGCGGGCGCGGTGGCCATCTTGAGTCTTGGTAACAAGGTTCCCCCTATTCCCGGCTTACGGGGCATGAGGCTGGGTGCCCGCCTCAAAAATGGCCGCCCCAACGGGCAACCGGCTCGTCAGTCACATGGCCACGTTCTACCTCTGCAAGCTCAGGTCGCTTTAACAGGACTTGGGACAGGGACGCTGTCAGGGCAGTCTGTGGGGATGGGGGTTAACAGCCTGAAAAACCTATCTGCGGAAGAAAAGCAGCAACCTCCTCGGAAAACCTCTCAGCCCAGGGAAAACAACGCGTGGCAACAGCAGCAGGAAGTGTTATGTTCGAACTCACAGCCTTTAAGTAGCAGTTGCTGAGTCCGGTGTTCTCCAAACGTTCTTGGACTTCAGAAACACTTAGAGCGGCTTATTTAATATGGAACTGTCCAGGGCCCACAGTAAACTTTCTGCATCAGAGTCTAGAAAGATGGGGCCCAGATATTGATATTTTTAGCGAGTACCAGGTGATCCAGGTACACATAGAAAGTTCTAAAGCCCCTGGGCCAAATTAGCCCACTCATACTATACTGCTAACCACACTTTTTTGAAAAGTATACAAAGCTCTGAAGCAAGTATCTAATGCCACGGGGTGGGGGGCGGGGGGGAGATAAAAGGACCCCAGCTCCTGGCCCTAAACTTAAAATTTAGTGGGGCCAAAGGGGTAAGAAACTGATTCTTTTTTTTTTTTTTTTTTAAGATTTTATTTATTTGACAGAGAGAAACACAGCGAGAGAGGGAACACAAGCAGAGGGAATGGTAGCGGGAGAAGCAGGCTTCCCGCTGAGCAGGAAGCCTGATGCGGGGCTAGATCCCAGGGTCCTGGGATCATGACCTGAGCCGAAGGCAGACGCTTAATGACTGAGCCACCCAGGCGCCCCAAGAAACTGATTCTGAACCACTAATAAAACAGGTAAAGGTCAACTGCGGTAAGGATTGGGATCATGATAAGCTTTATAGTCTAAATAGCTTTTTTTAATTCCCTCTACTTTTATATATTTATAATTATATTTTTATAATTTAATGTAATTATAAATTTATATTATATTAAATTTAATATAATTTTATATAACTTATAATTATACTGTGTTAATTTATATTAACGCAGTACAGCTTCCAGTGGCATTCACATACTGACCATATAGGGTGTGAGCAGTTCCATAGGTCTGAAATCAGTTATATTTCATAAATATATAAAATATATATATTTGTTTCTGAAATCAGAAACACAATCCCACATGATACTGAAATGTGCCTAATGTGATCAAAATAAATGAATTTCTTATTTAATTTTAATTAAAGTTTAAAACCAAGCAATAAAATATTTTCCATCAAATACAATTTTGTTTTCATTGGACTATATCTCACTTTTTACCTGTTGAAAATTTAGCACCCAAATTGAGACACTGTAAATATAAAACACATACCAAATTTTTCAAGACTTAGTACAAAAAATATATATATATTAATATTTCAGTAATAATTTTATATTGATTAATACTTTGCTACACTGAGTTAAATAAAATATATTAAGATTAACTTAAACTGTTTCTTTTTACTTTTTTAATGTGGCTACTAGAAAACTTAAAACATATGCGTCTTGCATTACATTTCTATTGGACATTGCTGTTCCACTGTCCGAGTTAGACTTCGTTCTTTTCTTACCTATCATTGCTCCTCTGACAGAATAATTATGTTCACAAAATGAAATTAGTAGGGAGACCACTTTATACAGATCTGTGGCTTCTTGCTAACCATCTAAACATCAACTATTTCAAGATGTCCAGTTTCATTCAAAAATATTTTAGCATTGTTCTCTTTAATTTGATAAATGGCTATCCAGAATGAACTCTTGGAATATAAGTCTGCTGCATTTCGTCCATGACTAAAGACTGTTAAAAACATTAACTATGCTTGGCTGAGTGAGACTTTGACCAAATGTCCACAAGTAGACAAATCAGTTGTTCCTCTGTATTAAAAAAGATCTTAATCAAAGAAGCTGCAGGATGGCAATTTGAAGTGGAGGAGAAAAGAACAATTGAACAGTTTCCCTCCTCCTCTTGTGGAAAATGCTGATAGCCCACATGAACTAAAGTCAAATCAGGAATAATCCTTAGAAAGGATTTCAAAATCTCAATGTAATTTTTTTTAAAGATTTATTTATTTATTTGACATAGATCACAAGTAGGCAGAGAGGCAGGCAGAGAGAGAGGGGGAAGCAGGCTCTCTGCTGAGCAGAGAGCCCAATGCAGGGATCGATCCCAGGACCCTGAGATCATGACCCGAGCTGAAGGCAGAGGCTTTAACCCACTGAGCCACCCAGGCACCCCTAGACGTAATTTTTAATATGCAATATAGTGTGGTGCTACTTTATTATGCATACACATCATTTGAGGGATCTTGTTAAAATAAGGGTCTAACTCAATAGGTCTCTGTGGCCAAGATTTTGCCAGTTCTTTATGCACCCAAATCTCATCAATTGCCTCTTGTCCATGGGCCATGTTAAGAAGCAAGGTTGTAAAGTTAGCAAGCCAGACAATGTTTGGAATCTCTGCTTGACTCTCTACTAGATGCATGACCTTGGGCTGGTTCTTAACCTATCTGTCCCTCATTTTACCTATTACATGCTTTTCAAGGCATTGTGAAAATTAAAACAATTCTAGTAAAGTGTCTATTGGAGCCCTTGGCATGTGAGGTAAGTACTACTTCGTTATAATCACACTAGTTATAATTACATCTCTGGAAAGCATAATATGAAATGAACATGAGGGGCGCCTGGGTAGCTCAGTGGGTTAACTATCTGCCTTTGGCTCAGGTCATGATCCCAGGGTTCTGGGATCAAGCCCCATGTCAGGCTACCTGCTCGGCAGAGAGTCTGCTTCTCCTTCTCCCATTCTCCTTGCTTGTGCACTCTCTTTCTCTCTCTCTCTCTCTCTAATAAATAAATAAAATCTTTTTTAAAAAGTTTAATAGTTACCCAGTAACTGTGTGTGTGTGTGTGTGTGTGTGTGTGTGTGTGTGTGTGTGTGTGTGTGTGGTGTATTTGCAAGTATGAGAAAGATAGGGAGGGAGGGGGAGATGGGAATTCTGGGTAGAGGAGAGGGTAGGGAAAGATTAGAAAAAGAATAAAAGGCCTAGAAGAGAAAGAATAAAGATCTGCTTTTGCATGGAAAAACATGTCTTTACTTTTGTCCCTGCCTGATTGACTCTGAAAGAAAAATCACACACAAGCACTATCTGCTGAAATAACATTTTTATGTCCAAACCTGCTGAAATGAACTGGTACCAAAATAGATTTTAAAAGAATAAACTTTTTGAAAGTTGCATTAAGGGCGCCTGAGTGGCTCAGTCAGTTAAGCATCTGCCTTCGGCTCACATCATAATCTCAGGGTCCTGGTATCAAGTCCCACACGGGGCTCTCCAGGCAGCGGGGAATCTGCTTCTTCCTCTCATTCTTCCTTTGAGGTCTCCCCCTTTCTCTCTCAAATAAGTAAATAAAATCTTAAAAAAAAAAAAAAAAGAAAGTTGCATTGACTGATTATGAGTAAAAAACATTTAAAAGTTTTGACTGTTATATGAAGAGGCTGTGATACGGCTTTATGTTGATTGAAGATATGAATATTCCCCACTCTTACCTTTCCTTAATGACACAGAATTCAGATGCTTCACAAGGCAGACACTTAACCAACTGAACCACCCAGGCACTCTACTTAAACTTTTTTGATCAATTTTCTAATTAACTTATTTCAAATGTAATCTTTTCATTTTAGGGAAAAAGCAGCCAACTGAAATTTCTAACTTTCATTAACTTCCCTATAGCTTAAATCATTGCATCAAGATAAGTGGTCAGAATAGTTTGCTCTTGGGTAGATAAGTAAATATTCTATTTTATTTAATAGTTTAGTTAGTCAGCCACTATAAAAGCAAACAGATAACTAACCTTCAACAGCTAAGTGCCTCGGGTACTATAAATAAATACAGAGACTCCTCCTACTGTATTTTTTCAACAAATGCTTCAAACCTCCAAAATGATAGCAAAGTTTTCTTCAAACACAACCAGTTTGCTGTTAAGGGTGCAATAAAACAAGCACTTTCATACACTGTTAGTGGAAGTATAAATTTATACATTTCTAGAAAGCTTTTTGGCAGTATGTGCCAATAATTCCTTTTTTAGGAAACTATCATAAATAAAATAGAACAATGCGAACAAAGATTTGTACACATATTTATTCATATCAGCATTAATAACAAAAAATTTATGATATCCTAAATAACCAAAAATGGAATAATGGTTAAATAAATTGCAGAAGAATGTTACGGAGCTATTACAAAATGTTTTTATAGACCTTTTAAGGATGTAGGAAAATACTCATGATACATTAAATGAAAGCAAAATAAACAAACAAAAGGAATGTAGAGTATGATCTTGACTATGTTAAAAAAAAATATATGCCATTATGCAAAGAAAAAGATGGGAAAGAAATATACCAATATGTCATTATGGGTTTCTCTGGAAAGTGAGAGTATACGCAATTTTTACTTTCTTTTTCATATTGATCTACCTTATAAATTGTCTACTATATATGGTTTTATTAATGTAAAATTTTCATATTATTAAATTTTAATTATCTTTCTGAAATATTTTAAAAATATAAAACATATTCCTTCTCTTTTTTAAAATGTATTTTTTAAATCACAACCCATCAAAACTACATTTTATTTTTAGAGGAACTGGGCTTATTTTACACATCTCATCCTTTCATGTATAAAGATTGTTTAAAACAGGAAAACAAAAATAAAACGTCGGGGCACCTGGGTGGCTCAGTGGGTTAAGCCTCTGCCTTCACCTCAGGTCATGATCTCAGGGTCCTGGGATCAAGCCCGCATCCAGCTCTCTGCTCAGCGGGGAGCCTGCTTCCCCTCTCTCTCTGCCTGCCTCTCTATTTGACAGCTCTCTGTCAAATAAATAAATAAAATCTTTAAAAAAAGATAAAATAAAATAAAATGTCTTTATGATTTCCTTGGTTAATTTTAAATCATAACTTGACAAAAATTAAAAGCATAAATACCACTTTTAGAGCTCTGCATAGCTCTTTTGAGGCCAGCTATCACGACACTGAGTATGAAATGCCTTCCCCGCATATTACTTAAAAAGACATCTCCTCATTTCCTATAAATTAAGATGCTAATAAAATAATACTTCTAAAAACAATCTATACGCTACTCCAAAAAGAGAAATTTCTTAAGACTTGCCTCCCTAGGGGCACCTGGGTGGCTCAGTCATTAAGCATCTGCCTTTGGCTCAGGTCATTATCCCAGGGTCCTAGGATCCGCATCGGACTCTTGGCAGGAAGCCTGCTTCCCGCTACCATTCCCTCTGCTTATGTTCCTTTTCTCGCTGTGTTTCCTTCTGTCAAATAAATAAAATCTTAAAAAAAAAAAAAGACTTGTCTCCGTAAAAGTAAGTAGTGTGTCATAGCATAAGGTTCAGGAACCTGGGAAAAAGGAAATAGGAATTCTAATCCTGGAACTAACCAAGAATGTTATTACCTTTAGCCATTAGTTTTCTTACCTGAAGCACAAGGGAGTTTGTTATAGGTGACATCTCAAATCCTAAAATTTCAGTTTTTATTGGTCAACGAAAGAAAAAAGTTCTCTTGTGTCTCAATACAACTTGGGTTGTTTCTTTAAAGAGTTGATCAATTTTAGTTAGCTTCCATTACAGACAAGATTATTCCAAGAAACAGTGCTAAAGGTATTAACTCTTCCCCAAAGACATTATATATAAAAGATCTACTATTTTTATTTTCTTTTAATTATTACCTGTAAATTCTTATGTCACATTTCACTTAAACATTATATATTCAAATAATATAATCTTTAAATGGAACCTGACCATTTATTTCCCAGGAGAATTTGAAGACTATAATCACATTTGATTGACTGAACTTAATTTAGTAAAAATTCTTAGCAAAACTCCTTCTCAGGAACACCTACACAGTGCTTCTTTATTTCCAGTGAACTACAAATCTCTGAAACTCAGAGAAAACCTCTAGTATAAAGTATAGGATAATAGTGCTATCCAATTATTTATGCTGCCAAGAAAAAATTTTTAAACTATACAATTGAATATTACAACCACTTCATTAAAGAAAAGGCATTTTAACATAAAAATGTATGAAGGAGGGGCTTCTGGGTGGCTCAGTTGATTAACTGTCTGACTCTTGATTTCAGCTTAGGTCATAATCTCAGGGTCATGATATTGAGCCCCATGTCCGTTGAGCTCCACACTCAGCAAGGAGTCCATTGTCCCTCTCCCTCTGCTCCTCTCCCTGCTCACTCTCTCTGTCACTCTCTCAAATAAAGAAATAATTTTTTTTAAAAAAATATATGAAGGACATCACAAAATAAAGAACAGCTCTTCCCAAAGTATTGTTGGAACCTTACAAAGTACAGTTTGTAGATTAGATTTTTCTTATTTTTATTTCACTACAGATCTGGTCTATGGTACTTACAAAAAAGCTTTTAGGAATTATTTACTCATTAACTCAACAAATATTTATTGAACAGCTACTCAATTGCTCAAGACACTAGAGATTGAGGGTGCCTGGGTGGCTCAGTCATTAAGCGTCTGTCTTTTGCTCAGGTCATGATCTCAGGGTCCTGGGTTGGAGCCCAGCACTGAGCTCCCTGCTTAGAGGGAAGCCTGCTTCTCCCTCTTCCACTCCCATTTCTTCTGCTCCCTCTCTCACTGTGTGTGTCTCTCTCTCTCAAATAAATAAATAAATCCTTAAAAAAAAAAGACACTAGAGATTCAGCTACAATAAAGAACATGAACTGCCTTTACATTCTAGTGAGGGGATATGGATGAATAATCCAACAGTGAGACCATCAAATGATCATAAGTGCTATGCACAGAAGTAAAAACAGCAGATCAATGTAGAGAACGGGTCCTTTAGATAGTCTGGGAAGGCTTCCAACAGGAGAGAACCGAATGACAAGGAAAAGCCAGGTGGAGGAAAGTCATTACTGATAGCACTGAAATGAAGGCTAGAAGAGCAATGTGAAAAAAAGGCAAGGTAGAGAAGAAATGTTGTGGTTGGAGCAAGGAGCAGATCATGTTATCTTTTATGAGCCTACGAAGTTTTGATTTTGTTATAATAAGCATGACAGGAAGTCACTGTTCTAATACCTGTTTTAATGTTTTAAACAGATGAATAACATGATCTAATTTTGTTTTCAAAGATCACCCTAGGTTATCGTATAGAAAATGGACTACAGGAGCATGAAAGGGGAAAGATCAAATTAGAAGCCTATTACAGTAATAGAGCTGACAAATAATAGTGGTGGACAGATAGAAGATGGACAATTTAAAGACAGAATGACTGAACTTGCTGGTGCACTAGATATGAGAGACTGAGGAAAAGGAAGGAATCAAGAGCAACTCCTAGATTTTGGAATATATTGGGTAAATTTGACTAAACTGAGTAAATGGTGGTGTTTATTAAAATGGAGAAGGAACAAGAGAAACTCAGAAGACTGGAGATCTGGAAGGTCAGATTTGGAAATAGAGACTTCCCAAACAGATTTTTCCCTCTAATTTTTCTTACTTCGTGGTGCCTACTGTTTCCTATTGATAGACTATAAATAAATGTCCAGAATTGAATATGCAGTTTTATTTGAACAACACCCCAAGAGAAGAACCATTCTTGGAGTCAACTGCTAGCAGCCAAAGGCACATATGTATATAAGTAGAATAATAGGTAAAACTTACTGAGTGCATAGTATGTCCCAGACACCATGCTATGTATCTTTCAAGTACTATCCCACTCTACCTCTCAAATGTCAGAAGTTTTACTATTGCCATTTTACAGATGAAGAAATTGAGCCTCAGAGTTAAATAACTTACCCAGTCACACACTACAGAACAGAAACTCAAACTCCAAACTCGAGTAGTTTGACTCTGGAACTGGGGCTAAGTACCACAGGACATACATAGTGTCACTAGAATAAACCCAAAAGTCTGCTGTAAGTCTGAGACTTTTGTAAATATCCAAATTTCAGAACACCACACTACAATATCACCCATAAGATGCAGTGATCCAGTAACATCTTCCCAATTAGCTGGAACACTTTCTGAAATACTTTCAGAAATTGCTTCCTTTGTTCCTATGTATGCTTAAATGCAGTAAATCTACTTAAACGAATGAATGAAAATGCAATTTTCATTGCAGTGAATGTAGTGATCCAATGGGGCACATGCACCCCAATGTTTATAGCATCAATGTCCACAATAGCCAAACTATGGAAAGAGTGTATATATGTCTATCAACAGATGAATGGATAAAAAAGATGTGGTATATATACACAATGGAATATCATGCAGCCATAAAAAAAAAAACCTCGAAATCTTGCCTTTTGCAATGATGTGGATGGAACTAGAGAGTATTATGCTAAGCGAAATAAGTCAATCAGACAAAGACAAAGACAAAAGAAAATTATCATATGATCTCAGTGATATGAGAAATTTGAGAAACAAGACAGAGGATCATAGGAGAAGGGAGGGAAAAATGAAACAAGTTGGGACCAGGTAGGGAGACAAACTATAAGAGACTCTTAATCTCAGGGAACAAACTAAGGGTTGCTGGAGGGGAGGGAGTGGGGGAATGGAGTGACTGGGGGATGGACACTGGAGAGGATATGTGCTATGGGGAGTGCTGTGAATTGTATAAGACTGATGAATCACAGACTTGTACCCCTGAAACAGGAATACATTATATGTTAATTAGAAAAAAAAAAAAAAGAGGGGCGCCTGGGTGGCTCAGTCGTTGGGCGTCTGCCTTCGGCCCAGGTCAGATCCCAGGGGCCTGGGATCGAGCCCCGCATCGGGCTCCTTGCTTGGCAGGAAGCCTGCTTCTCCCACTACCATTCCCTCTGCTTGTGTTCCCTCTCTCGCTGTGTTTCTCTCTGTCAAATAAAAAAAAAAAAAAAAAAATCTTTAAAAAAAAAAGAAAAGAAGTTTCTCAAAAAAAAAAATCACAAGTGATTTTTGACAAAAAACATGTTTTAATCATTCTCTTAGTATTTAGGGGTACACAATGAATAGCAAGTGGCTAAGTTTACTATCAAGCTAAGTAAATTCCCCCTCCTAGACATTCAGCTATGTGAATCTAATTTAGGCCTTACTCAGGCCTTGCTTATCAAGATCTTTTAAGACTCAGAAGTTGAAATCACAAATGTTCACAAAGGGTTCCAGAACAAATTTACTTATATAGCCCTTAGGTATATCCTTTTACTAACTCCTAGATCCTACCATCTTCTTTATAAGAGTAAAACTAAATATGGTCTCAAATTGAATATGCAGTTTTATCTGAAAAATGTCCTAAGAAATAATAATTTCTACTTGGTTGTTTTATAAATATTGGAATGATTTTCTAACGTTTTCTTTTCTTCAATGTTTTTGTTTTCTTTACTGAAAAGTGATGGAATGTGCGTGGGGAACAGAAGCAGATTTCTCACTCTTTCTGTGTTCAACAACAACATAACAGCCTCAGACAGCTGCCTGTATGTGAAGGGAGTTATTAACCCCAAATGTAATCTTTAGGCATTGTAAGAAGGCAGCTCCTTTTGCATACCAAATAGACTTTTTAGGTAGTGTCAGATAGCAAACTTAAGACTTCACAGAAATTTTTG
Source organism: Procyon lotor (assembly GCA_028646535.1). Classification (NCBI taxonomy): domain Eukaryota; kingdom Metazoa; phylum Chordata; class Mammalia; order Carnivora; family Procyonidae; genus Procyon; species Procyon lotor. The sequence continues at coordinate 26,199,094 of CM053617.1, read as the reverse complement.
AATCTTAAATCATTTCTTCAAAAACCAAAAATACTCAGTATTTCATGAAAAAATAATATATACATTTAAATTCTTAACTTTGAAACCAAAACTAGACATATTTTCCAATGGGGAAGGGGGACTATAAAAAGTAATCGTCTTTCAAGGGGTAATAACAGAATTAAAAGCTGTGAAATATAATTAAGTCATGTTTTCCAAAATTATTTTACTATAATTGTAGCAGATTTAAAATGGCCTCGGTTTCCTGGAGATAAGAGGCCATGTCCCCTCCCCTTGAATTTGGGCTAGCCTATGACTCCTCTGACCAATAGGGTACAAAGTGATGCTGTAAGATTCCAGGCTATCCTTAAGAGGACTGGCAGCTTCTGTCTTCGTCTCTTGGAAGACTGAAGTGCCAAGTAAGGCACTTCTGTCCAACTAAGAGGTTGAAGAAACCACACGCAGAAGTTCACAAACTACATGGAGAGGAAGAAAAGCATGGTTGAGCCAAGCTTTCCAGCCATTCTCAACAAAGCATCAGACAAGTAAGGATAATCTCAACACTCCAGACCACACCTGTTGTCAGCTAAATACCTCCAAGTGATCCTAGTCAATACTACACACAGAAGATCAATCAGCCAAACCATGTCTGAATTCTTGACCAACGAAATCATGAACTCTAATAAAATGGTTGTTATTTTAAGCCACTAAATTTTGGGATAGAAAACCAAACTCACTGTGAAAAATACATTTTGTATTGCAACCTAGTATGCTGGACTTATACCTAATTGAACAATGTTCCACAAACCAATACTAATGCTTACCATATTCAGTGCACTGATATTTTCTATTCTATTTTCCTTTTATAGCTTTGCACAGTGGCAGTATTGTAGCCAATGAGGTTTATCCAAGGCGCGATTATTGCTAATTGAAAACTATTTTCCTTTTATAAAATACCAGTTGTGCTACAACCAAATTGATGCATGATGTAGCTCGAAAAGCATTTTAGTCTATACTTCTCACTTCACAGGTGCATACACAAAGCTAGACAAAAACCTTAATAGCACCCAGCTCAGAACAAGAAGTTTCTCACAAACTCATTCACAGCTCAGAGCAGAGTGAAAAGCTGAAAAGATGAGGTATCTGAGCTTAGAGGTTATACAGAAATCAGAAATAGCTAAACGGAATTGAGCCTTTTTCTTTTTTATCACCTCCTTTTACCACCCCCTTCTTGTTCACAGATCTCTATTACCCTAGCCCACTTCCTTTTTCCTATGATTATCAAGCATTATGAAATTGAGGTTTTTAAATATCATTTGAATTTAATGAAATGTGGTCCTATTCTTAAAAGTAGGCTAAGAGAACATTTCATTTCATTTAAAAGGTTGCCTTTATTATTATTTATATGAGGTCCAAGGCTAATCATGACTGTAGTTCATTTTTAATGAAAAGGAGGTCTCATTACTACCATCTCAGATCCAGCAGAACATTTTCATAGGATTTCAAATTACTAATAGTATTAAAAGATTAATAGCTTTTTAGAGGATTGCTAGTACTTTTTTCACGTATAATATAGGAATACTTTTTGAAGCAAAGGGTGTGCTTAATTTTTTTAATCATACAAATCACCACTGATTTCTATTACTGTTGGTTATATAATATTTGAATATTATAGCTAATTATGAAAAATCTTTAATAAGATTCAGGTTTGAATCCTATCCCTGCCACTAACTGTGTAATCTGCACATATTAAACTTTCTAACCAATAATAGTTATCTCATATTATTATAATTGATAATGCTAAAGACAAGATTGAAATTATTAATATCAGAGGAAAGTACAAAATCTCCAAAGCATATTAAAACTTATTAGAAATTGCTCTCTTAACTGAACATTTTAACTTTTTTTTATTAAAGAATTTATTTATTTATTAGAGACAGAATGAGGGAGCATGAGAGGGGAGAGGTCAGAGGGAGAAGCAGACTCCCCACCCAGCAGGGAGCCCGATGTGGGACTTGAACCCAAGACTCCAGGATCATGACCTGAGCCGAAGGCAGCTGCTTAACCAACTGAGCCACCCGGGTGCCCCCGAACATTTTAATTCTTTTTTTTTTTTTTAAGATTTTATTTATTTATTTATTTGACAGAAAGGAGAGAGATCACAAGTAGGCAGAGAGGCAGGCAGAGAGGGAAGGGGAAGCAGGCTCCCTGCTGAGGAAAAAGCCCGATGCAGATCTCGATCCCAGGACCCCGAGATCATGACCTGAGCCGAAGGCAGAGGCTTTAACCCACTGAGCCACCCAGGCGCCCCCAAACATTTGAACTCTTAAACATAAAATTGACTTGTTCAAGGCTTTTTGATTAGAAATCTGCTCAAAATTCAGGTTCAAGGAGTTAATCCATCTGCAAAGCATACCATTAAGTATATCCCACAAGGGAATACAGCATTTATTCTGGGAGGAGAGGGGGAAAGGGTTACATATGTGTCAATAAGAGAACTTGAAAGACAAAAATCTAAACAAGGTTACTAAACACAGTGCCACAGAACTTATTTAAATAGTGTGTTTATATAGCACGCACAGAATTAACTTTGACAAGTTCTCAAACTACAGCTTCCTAAATGTAATGTAAACAGCAGGAACCGTGAGTCCTAGATCCTCAGTGTGAATTGAGAGCTCACTACTTAGGAAATCTTAACTTCTCTGTGTCAATTTCCTCAGCTAAAGACCGTTATCTTCACGTGAGGTTCACTAAGAAAAGGTAAGGGAAAGCATCTGATAAAATCTTTAAATATGTTATTCTTACCTCAGAACAAACAAACAAAAAACTTCAAGGAAAACAGATACTTCTTTTTTTGTTCCAGAGGATAAATACAATGTAAAGTTATATGACTTGGGATCAAATCTCAACTCAAATATTTCATAGCTTTAAGTAACTAGCTGTGTTACCTATTGATATCAGTTAACCTCTCTGGGCTTCAATTCTCTCAACTGTACAATGTAAATATTAGACTGACTTTAAGTACCTCATCAGGTACTAACAATCTAAAGGTTCTAAAACATGTTCAAAGAGTTGCTAAAGATCGGATGAAATTGTAAATTAAAATTTCAGAGGCACATCTTGGCTAAGATATGCTATTGTTTTCACACCCCAACTCCATAATTTGCAGGAAACCTCAGGCACCTCTGGGAGGTACCACCCTACCAGGTAATTTGCACTCAGTCATCACTTCCAACCTGTTCCTACCCCCACTCCCATTAGCATTTTCCATCAGTCTTTGGAAACATTTCTGAAAGGGAATAGTTTCTCAAAGGGAAAGGCTAGAGGGCCTGCTAATGAGTATAGACCTGTTTTATGAGTGTAAAAGATGCAACATCTTGGTCAACAGATCATTTAAAGAGCCCGGAATTGGACTTGATTATCTACAGGATATTAGCAAATCTCAGGAATGTAGTCTCCTGAAGTTTCACATAATTATGTCAAAGGTCTCTGGTGTCTATGTGTTTCCATTAGTGGAAAAATGTACTCCCCTTATTTGTGCTGAATCTAGGGGAGGAACGATACACAAGTAGCAGAAGAGGAGTGCTAAAGAAGGGATTCCTGCCTCATGCAGTAGGCTGGGCCAAGAAAATTTAGTATCTCTTCCAATTCTAAGGATTTGTGAGTGTAATCTGAAAGTTTGTATATTTTTCTACAGAGTATCCCTACAAAATTCATACATAGGGAAAGACCTAAAGAAGTCAAACCTACCACGTAGAGAAGAATCTATACTCCCCCCGCCACACACACACACACCCAGAAAGACAAATCTTTTCCTTTCTTTTTTACTAAAATATCATTTTTAATACTAAACATCGAGTACTACTTACTGAATTAAATAGTGTAACTGTTTTACTGTACTATTTCAGGTATAAATACTCAGTTCTACACATTTGGATAAGAAAGTGCTAAGTAAAACAAACAAGACAAAGTAGAATTTTGTCAATATACTTTCATGTGTGTCAACATGCCATCCGATGCTAAAATGGAATACAGTCAGTTCATCCTGAGTGTGAGAACAGAGACATAACTGAGGGTGTAAGGTTGCAACACTTCTACAGCTTAACAGCTTTGATATTCAACAAAACTAAAAACTAAAAATGATAACTAAGGTCTCATCTCTCTTTAGGAAAAACAATTTCTGAAAAACTCTATTTTGGGAGGAACCCAAGACTTCCCTCAGTCATGCCTACAAAACAAGAAAATGTTCAAATCTCTAATGTGGTTAACTTCAAAGACAACATATTTGAACTGTTTATTTTTGAAGGAAATAATTTTCCTTTATTTCAACTTGTTTACTCAAAAACTTACATGGTTTTTCAGACTTCAGCTCTAGGGCTCAGGGAGTAAAACAGTTTATATTGCTATATCAAGCTTAATGGAATTTGAAAAACCTAAGACATCTGAGTTTAATTCTTTTGCTATATTTTGTTTTCAAGTGACCCCTCCTAGATGAGTCAACAGAGACAGATTTCTTTAAAAGA
>CM053617.1:26162461-26194092 GCA_028646535.1 Procyon lotor | reverse complement strand
TGCAAGAAATTATTATTATCATCAAAGTACACTACAGTCACCAGAAAGTCACTTAGAAATGCAGTCTAAGAGTGCATCTCTTGACTCCACTGTCCTGCACTACAGGACTTCTTTTGAACAAAGCTCACTACAGGGGCGCCTGGGTGGCTCAGTCGTTAAGCATCTGCCTTTGGCTCAGGTCATGATCCCAGGGTCCTGGGATCGAGCCCCGCATCGGGCTCTCTGCTCAGCAGGAAGCCTGCTTCTCCTGCTACCATTCCCTCTGCTCATGTTCCCTCTCTCGCTGTGTTTCTCTCTGTCAAATAAATAAAAATCTTTAAAAAAAAAAAAAAAGCTCACTACATATAACAAGAAAAATAAAAGGCCCAAAAACCATGAAGTGTTCTCAGTAAGGATTCTATCAACTCTTAGAAATAGGAAAGGGGCGCCTGGGTGGCTGAGTGGGTTAAGGCCTCTTCCTTTGGCTCAGGTCATGATCTCAGGGTCCTGGGACCAAGCCCCATATCAGGCTCTCTGCTCAGCGGAGAGCCTGCTTCCCCCTCTCTCTCTGCCTGCCTCTCTGTCTACTTGTGATCTCTCTCTCTGTCAAATAAATAAATAAAATCTTTAAAAAAAAAAGAAAGAAGTAAGAATTTACCACTAATACATGAATCCATTTTGCAATACGGAGTACTGCAAACACAATCATAAAACATCTCTAAAGAGTTACTTAAGAATTCATTTATTCAACAAAAGTTTAGAGCCTGTTATATTGCAATTACCTAATTAATTATGAGGCACTAAGAGTTACTCAACTAGCTTCCTGACTTCAAGCAGCAGTAAACGAGATAAAACATGTACAGTATGTACAGCAATAATGGAAAGTATAAAGTACAAACAGCCAGAGGAGGCGTTTCCAAGCTGGATGATTAGGAGAGTTTTATAAAGAAGATACACACTTTAGCTAGACCCTGAGGAATGAGATTATCAGTAGGGAGGTGATTCCTTTGTTATCACAAATATTTTCTATACATGCTATAAATTGGGATTGAGCCCCGCATCGGGCTCCCTGCTCAGCAGGAAGCCTGCTTCTCCCCCTACCATTCCCTCTGCTTGTGTTCCCTCTCTCGCTGTGTTTCTCTCTGTCAAATAAATATCTTTAAAAAAAAAAAAAGAAAGAAATGGGTTTTTCTATGCTATGGATTTTTCTCATGCTGAAGGAATGACACCACCTCTTTTACTCTACAAGGCCCTGGTGGAGTTATTGATTAGAGTGTCTCCCTGAACTCCACCTACTACCCTATACATCCAAACCCCATGGGCTCACACACACACACACACACACACACCATCCACGCAGGTACACACGACACACAGGATGAGGAGTAAGAATATATCCAAGGCTGGCCAAAATCCCCACCCCTGATATAGTAACTGGCTCAATGGTGGGTAGGTAACCCAGGCAGTTCTGATCAAAGTATTTTCAAAACTGATACATCGATGTAGAAAATCTCTTCCACTGGGTTTAGGAGATTTTGGCTTGGGGTTGAGAAATGCCATCTTTCTTGTTACATTAAGATGGCTTATGTAAGAAACAAATCCAATGGAGACAAGAGATGCATTCCTAGAATGAGTTTTATTTGGCTGGAGTTTCCAGTTATGTAAGTTCATTGAGTCTCTTAAAGACTTAGAAATGGTTCTACTAGGGATGCACTAATAAAGTCCAGCCTCGGCCTCTAGAAGACAAATAGCCAAGTAATCACTTCAGTATCATTTCTAATCATTCCTAATTTTGTGAGTGATTAACGATCATCAGCTACCTTCATCTCTATAATCCTGCATTTGCAGGTAACAGCAAAATAGCAGGATTTACTAGTAATTAAATGTGGCTAAATAGCCAGAGCCTGTTGTTACAAGTAACCAAACTGATGTGCCTTCAGAAGGCAAGAATTTCTTACATGAACCTTCCTGTACATATTTTCTTACTCTTGTCTAGAAAAGATATTGAAATCAGCATGCATGCAATGAAAGCCAAAATGCAAATGGAAACTGATATGTTGAGAATTTTTTTAAGATTTTATTTATTTTGAGAGAGAAAGACAGCACGCATGAGCAGAGGGGAGGGAATAGCAAACTCCCCACTGAGCAGGAAGCCCTGATGCAGTACTCCATGCAGGACTCGATCCCAGGAACCTGGGATCATGACCTGAGCTGAAGACACAATTCACTGACTGAGCCACCCAGGCACCCCTGTTCAATGGTATTATGCTGAAAGCTAATTACCACTGCTTTCTAGATGAACACAAACCACACAAGGCCACAAGTACAAACAAGTACAAGCAAAAGCATCAGAAATAAAACATGTCAGTAAGAGCAAGTAAGAGCAACAGCTTTAAATCAGCTTTGGAAAATATTCAAAAAGTTATCTTTTGCAAGCAGTATGTGAATCTTCAGTCTCTGAGGCTACTTCAGTGAATTAAGCCTTTCAAATCTTGAGGTCCAGAAGTTGAAGAAAAATCTTTAATCAGTCAGTATTAGAGAGAAAAGCCTAACAACTCAATGACATAATCAGCACCAGTATTATGAAAGACTTTATTATTATATATTATATATGTTAGTATTATAGAAGAGATCTTTGAAATAAACATCTATTTAAAATCATAGATGTGTGGAATAGGAACCCCAGGAAAAATGCAGTAACTGACTGATGAGAACTTAATGTTTCTGACCAATACCAAACTTTTAAAAGCAATTAAAAATTATAATAAAGGTCCCCCAATCCTTTTGCTGACTTCTCTGGGTAAGATATATTTTACGGCCAGAATTTTATGAGACTCCAAATTTTACAGCTTTTAGGAAGATAATACTGTTTTGTAAACCACCCAGAGTTTCATGCAGCATGCCATTAACAGTTTAACATTTCTACAAGAAAACATACACATTTGTGTAAAACAGATAAACACTACAAAGAGACTCATATCCAGTTTTGCTGCCAAATTAATTCATCTCAAACTTTTTAAAAAACTTCCATTTTCAGAGCTTTTGGAATTTCAGAAATATAAATGAAAAGATTACAATCTATAATAAAATCATACTACTACTTATTTTATAAAGTTCCAGATCTACTAGTATCCCAGAGTTGCATCCTGTAATAGTAATACCTAGCCACTCAGCACTCGCCCAAGACACCTATTTAGTGCATATCGTTTCTCATCCAAAATTTAGTGCACATCATTTCTCCAGCTTAAAATCCAGAGTCCCTATATACGCACACATGCAGTATAGGAAAAAAATAAAAATAAAGAAAACAAAAATAACCACAATCCTTCCATGCAGAGATAACTACTATTAAATTTTTGGTGTTGTCTAAATGTTCAGATTCTTTCTATACACATTAGTAATTAGGATCAAAATCTCTATATTTTAGTATGGATTTTTATTTTTATCTTACTATGTACCTGGAATATCCTTTCAACCTGAGAATACTGATCTTAAAAGTCTGGAAAAATTCTCAGCCATCATCTCTTCTAACATATCCTTTCTACCATTTACACTTGTTTCTCTTTTTGAAAACTCAGTGAGAGAGCAGAACAAAGCCAACTTCATTTTGTGCTACACCTGTCATCTTGTATATAACCCCTACAGGACCTGCTCCTGAGAAAGGTCACAGCACGTCAGAACATTGCCTAGCTGGTCCTTGAACCAGTTTGAATTAGCCGATAGGAATGGGGAATCCCTAACCACCGCCACAGGATGTAAACCCCTCCTTTTGCCCGCCAAACTTGCGACTGGAGTAATAGGCTAGTTCAAACAGTTACCTTACCTGCCAAACTTGCGCACCAATTCAGACCACAATAATAGCCTAGTTCAAACGGTTACTACAGGATAAATTGTGATTCAATTGGCCACCTGCGTGTGGACCGACATGACTATGCAACCTTCCTCATATGTTACAACCTCATTGGCCACCTGCGTGTGGACCAACATGACTACGCAACTTTCTGTGTGACCATTGGCCCCTATAAAACTGTTATGCCCTTTGACCTAGAGGTCCAAGTCCTGACCCCGCTGTGTCGGATATACTTGGGCCCAAGCTCAAGCTTGCAAATAAACCCTCTTGTGTTTGCATCGGCATCGGCTCCTCGGTGGTCTCTCGGATTCGAAATTGGGGGCATTACATCAGATGTTAAGTTGTTGCCTCTCAATTTATAATCATATCTCTTAATTCCTCTTTACTTCTCTTTGCTACATCTGGGTGAATTATTCAGTACTATCTCCAATTCACTAATTTTCCCTTAAAATATGTTTGATCAACTTAGTTTTTTGTTTTAATTTCTTCAATAACTCCATTTATTCTTTTATATAGCTATTTATATTTATTTTTTATTCATAACATGTTTTTTTAGTGGCTACTACTTTACCTTTTTAAGGATTTATGAAATTGCTGCATAATTCCATTAGATTTTGAGTGAATATACCTCCTGATTGTTGTGCTTACTTTCTAAATAATGTTCTTCCTCATTATGTTTGCAGGCTCAAACTTTCCCTTCCTTTTTTCTGGTGGTTTGAGATAGGTCACCCTTCTTATAGATCACGTGACCTCCAAGCTTGGTGCCCGTGAAGCACGTGATAGTGCAGAAATTACAATGCCCAACTCTGAGCCATGTGGCAGCTCAGCCATTTCTGGGCCACCTCTTCAGGTCCACAGCTACTTAAAGCAACAGCCAGGAGCAGAGGTGCTCAGCCTTCTTTTCATCTAGCCCCACACAGCCCCTAGTTTCATCTATCATATGACTCCAGTTCCCCTGCAGGTATTTCCACCAGCTTCTGAACCCAGAGTCTAATTGCATGTTTCATTTCTGCGTTAGTCCCTGGGGATGTTTATCTTGTTCTCCAATATACCTGTATCTTTGTTTTCCTTTTTAATTTGTAATTGCTGCATTTGGAACAGAGTAGGGGGTCGGCAATAGAATAAACAGTACCATAGTAATAACAGCTAACATTTATTGAAGACTTATGAGCCACCAATTTTATATTTATTTTCTCATGAAATCAACAATGCTTTGAAGTAGGTACTAATATTATACTCATTTCATAGATGAGAAAACAGAGGCAGAGGCCAGTAAGGACCTGTTCCAAGATCACCAGCTAGGAAGAACCAAGAGTCAAACCAGACGTCAGATTCCAGAGATCATGCTCTTAATCACTGCTCTACTGATTTCCATCCTGATTAAAATGCTCTGTATAATTCCGATTCTCTCTCTCTTATTCACTCCACTGTGAACATTTTGCACACAGGCAGAATTTTAACTGATGGAAGGGAAGTGGAGCCATATTCCAGGTGAAAGTAGCATATCAGCCTCATGTTGTATTTAGCGTTATCCAGTCTAGACCTATACCTAAAATGAGAAACACAGTTTTCAATGCCTATCTCTTTTCCTAGAGCCTTTTCCGCTTTCCCTGAGCTCTAAGCATTTCACACTTGCCCCTAGACACCCAGGGCCATCCATACAGGCTTTCCCATGTCTATCTCTCCACCTCCCTCACTCTGTCCTAGCATATAATGCCCAGGAAAGCAACTTATTAGGACATCCATGTGAAGTACCTCAGGAGACTTGTTTTCCACTTTACTTGATAGTCCAAAGCCTTAATCTTAAAGGATTACATGTGTGAATATAAGGAACGGCAGGTAGTATCACCCAAAAAAGAGCCGCCAACTTCAATTTTAGGCTGCGTTATTGAAAATACAAGGTCTATGCTGTGAAATGTGTAAGCCTGACGATTCACAGACATGTACCCTGGGGGGCAAATAATACATTATACGTTAATTAAAAAAAAAAAAAAAGGTCTAGAAAAGTGAAGGATTTCTGTCCCACTCTATGCTATGCTAATAATTCATTCAACAAACGTTAAGTCAACAGCTCCTAAGGACCAGGCACTGTACAACACACTAAGGACACATGATCATTCTTGCTCCTTTCCAGTCTGCATATATTCTCATTTAATCCTCACAACAGACCACACCTGGAACAGTGTGCTCCGTTTGTAAAAATAATCTTCCAGAGAATTTTCTGAAAGAGAAAAAAAAATGTGTTTTAGAAGAAGGGGCTACTAAAACTGTTATTTGGTCACCTAAGATACTTATAGACTTTTCTGCCTATATTTACTATGCAATTTTAAAACACAGGGTCCATAGTGAGGTAGGACACACAGGGAAAGAATAAAAGGAATCCAGGGAAGTGAAATGGTTAAGAAGCAATAATTTGAGAAAAGATCAGTATTTGCAGATTGGAGAATTGCAGTTTGTTTCCTTTTTAATAATACTAAAAGTCATGACCTGGAACGATCTTCAATTGCTAATGTCAGAGAGTTATGAATTGGGCTCTTAGGATTCAACCCTTCCTAACATCAACTTCAGAGCTTATACGTATTTGCTATGGTGAACAAGTAGAGCCATGCCTGAAGAAAATAAGGAAGAACTTGACATTGGAGGTAGAGAGACTAGTTAGGAAGCCAACAAAATCTAAGCAAGATAAAGTCTACACCTGAGTTGTGGGAGTAGGAATGGAAAAGGAAAGGTATTTATGAAACATTACTGAAGAAGACAAGACCAACTTTGATAACTATATGCGGATGGAAAATGAAGCAAAAATCTAGGTTCCAAACTCTGGAGAAAGAGAAGTTAGTGGTCCCATTGAGAGACACAGGAGCCATGGAAGAAGGTGTAGATTTAGGACAACAGATGGATTTAGTTTGATATACATGACTTTGAAGGGTCAGAGAAACACCCAGAAGGAGATATTCAGCTGACAGTTAAAATTGGGTTCTGAGAACTTAAGGATCTAGCAATAGATCACACATGTGATCCAGTACATGTCCAGTGTACAAAGCCTAGATGCCCGCTACTTTCTGCTCCAGTCAGACCAAACTAATTGTAGTTCCCCTACAGAGGCAGTTCTCTCCCATCTCTACCTCCAAACAAACTTCCAGATACCCTACTTCATTAACTGGTTATTTCCTTGTCATCTTTCAGAATGCTCAGGCATCATTTTCCCAAACCTTACTCATTTCCCACCAGGAGGACAGTATCTGCATCTTACCTCTCTACATATTAGCACCTAGTTTTTAGCAACATGCCTAAAATAGCAGTCATTTAAAGATGGACTGAAAAAAAGTCTTGACTTGTGTTCAATTAAGTTTTCGAAGGAACAGGATCCTCTTAGAGGTGACCGCTGAAGAAATGAACTAGTACGAGATTTCCAAAGGAAAGAAAAGAAAAGAAGTGGTCCTAAATAGAGGTATTCATCATGGAACATATTCATCTAGGGATCAGTTCCTAAAAATGCTTCTCAACTTCTTTCAGCCCCAAATACTTCATCTGTAACATGATTGTTATCTACCTCACAGGTTGCTGGTAAGATTAAAGGAGATACCATAAGGCACCTAGAATAATAACCCAATGTGAAAACATATTAGAGCCTGCTTGTTTCTTCACAATTTTAGTAACTACTACAACATGAAAAGCAATCCAATATAGAATAATAATGGATATTTGACAAAGGGAGGCTAGACTTGTCAGATGCTCTCCCTAGGAGCAGTTTTGTTCTATCTCAACACTATCGTTAATTTTGACTAGATAATTCTTTGTTTTAGGGAGCTTCCTCTACATTGTAGAAGGTTAAGCATCATCCTTTTAATTCTGCTTAATAGGTGCCAGTAGCACTCCCTACAAAAATGTCTCCAGACATTGCCAAATGACCCCTGGGAGGCAAAATTTCATCTGGTTGAGAACTACTACCCTAAAGCTAATTGAAATTCTCAAAGTCCTAAGTCCTTTCTCTGACATCTACAAACATGTCTCATACGTTTATTTTTTCCCCACTGATTGATTCTACACATTAAATTTTGCTTGGGCTTAATAAGTCAGTCCCCTTAAAAATCAACCAAATCTGGTAGCTAGCCCTTTAACTGTCAAGCCAGTCATCATACATAACGCATGCAGTCCAACCACTCAGTACGTTATCATACTGCAACCCTTAGAACCAAATATAATAAAAGTAGGAATAGCTAATCCCAAAAGGTCTTCACTCACACAAAATTAAGAGATATGTTCAAGTACTCAACCGTCTAATCTTTTAAGTTCATGTTTACAAGTGGCACTAAGTAGGTATGATACAAAATGTGTTTTATATAAAGAGTTTCCAACTCTTTGTTTTTAAGTAAGCTCTTTGCCCAACATGGAGTTTGCACTCATGACCCTGAGATCAAGAGTCACTTGCTGTAACCACTGAGCCAGCCCAGGACTTTCGCAAGTTTTAAGTAAACACTAATGACACGTACAATAAATTCTGTATATTTAAGAATTAAGTATGATATGCCTCTATATTGCAACAACAGAAAAAGTTATGTACATTAACAAAAAAAGAATAAGCAAAAGTAGAGAAACAAAAACTGACTTAACAGTTCACAAGGGTTTTTGGATAATTGTTTGAAGTTAATTAAGTATAGCATGGTAATTAAGAGCACAGACCTGGAATCAGGCTACCTAGATTAAAATCCCAAGCCCATCACTTACTAGATGGGTGATGCTTGATCAACTCACTTAACATCTCTATCCGTGTTTCCTCCTTGGTAAAATGAAGATAATTATAGTATCTGCCTTCTTAGGTTGTTATGGGATTGAATGAGTTAAAATAAAATAGGTAAATTGCTGAAACAGTGCCTGATACATACATTAAGTATTAAACATTATTATTTATCATTGTTTTTAAGGATACATTAGCAGAGAGAAGTGTTTCTTGGGTGATTATGTAAAAGTAGAAGCAGTAGAGTCAAAGTATGGACTTGCACCCAGACACTCTGGATTCATATTTCCTTAAGTAATTGTTTCATTTGGGCTTCAATTTCCTCATTTGTACAATAGGAAAGTGCTCTGAAAATGAATTAGCATAAGGGAAAATCTAAGGGCCATATGTTTAGTGGGATAGTGGGGAAAAGCTGCATCTGTCTTTCAAATTGGTAGGGGAAACTTTGTGAAGGACGTATCTTTTAAAGAAATAACTCTAATAATGGGCAAAAGAGGGAAAGCACATGCCTTGAACACAGGTAGGTCTGATTCAAAAGGCTTTGCTTTATTTACTCTATGGTTTGAAAGCTTAAAGTAAAAATAAAACATCCTGAGTTGCTGTAAGAAAAAAAAGTTTATTTTTTTTTAATAAGGTAAGCTTACTAATTAAGGGCAGTAAGAATACTTTAAAGGCACTGGCAGGGATTTGATCACCATCCATTCAAAACAGCATGAAAACACTACCAGGGCCCTAATAGACCTTTTCTTTTCCTTTATGAAAACTTCATTCTTTCGGAGGTGAAAGCGGATGATGTTGGAAAAAATGAGACCTGGGTTTAAATCAAAAATTGATGTAAAACTATTGGTAGTTTTACAATCGTATTACAATCGTATTAGTACGATTAAAACGTACCAATAGTTTTACATCAATTTATGTCTATTTCTAGATGGAAAAATCAATGCCTTCCAATAAACATTTCAAAATCATTCAGGGCTGTGCATGTTGTACATTACACTTATTAGGAGGGAATATTCTAACAATTTTTTTTAAGATTTTATTTATTTATTTGACGGAGAGGAGAGAGATCACAAGTAGGCAGAGAGGTAGGCAGAATGAGAGGGGGAAGCAGGCTCCCCGATGAGCAGAGAGCCCAATGCCGCGCTTGATCCCAGGACCCCGAGATCTTGACCTGAGCCGAAGGCAAAGGCTTTAACCCACTGAGCCACCCAGGCGCCCCCTAACAAACAAAGTTTATAAGTTGCAACGTCAATCACAGGTGAGGCAGGTCGGTGTTAGGGGCAGAACTGTTTCAACTGCTGCCAAAAAGTGTAAAGAAAAAAAAAAGAAAAATCAACATTTCTTATCTGTTTGGCCAAATTCCGCCCCTGCAAAGCCTCAGAGGCAGGGTATTTGGGTCCCTGAGGAGGGTCTCCAAAAGTGTCAACTTTCAGAGTATGTACAAAAAGGAAGGTCAAAGCGCCCTTCCGCGACGCTTTACGAAAAATCCCCAAAATTTGTCTTCGCCCCAGGATAGAGCAGTCGCTGGGCCTCCTCCCGCCCCCCCGCCCCAGGGAATAGGAGGTGGCCGTATTGGACTCTGCTCCGGTGGGGTTTGGTCCTCCAGGGTCATACCCGCCCAGCCAGGGCAAGGCTCCCACGTGGCGCCCTGAGCCTGCCCACCACTAGGCGCTCCCCAAGCCGGCGTTCTGATTGGCCAAGAGCAGCCGGAACCGCTCCAAAGCAGGCAGCTACTGGACCAAACTGGGCTGACGCCGGGAGAAAGGTCACAGCCTTGCGGACAGCTCCTCATGCCGGCAGGGAGAATAGCATTCGCTGCGGGACCCGCACAACCCCACGTGGGCCCTGGTTAGCTACGGGCGGCGTCACCCTCCACCCTACGTCTAGTAGCGCTCACCTCAGCGCTCCGGGCGCCTCCACCTTCAGCTTTTTGGGCTTCGGCTCGTCCTCGGCCGCAGCCATCTTCGTGCTCCCACCCCAATTAGGCTCCGGCGTGCGCCCCACCCCTTCTGCTCTTTGACCCCACCTCCTCCCCTTATCACCGCCTCCTTCTCCCCGAACCCCGCCTCTCCTGACTCTTACCACTCAGTGTCTCTCCCCTCCACAGCCATTGGCCCAGGCCCTTTCTGGCCCCGCCCAGCCGGCTGTAGGGGGACCCCAGACTGAGATAGGCTGCGTTCGAGCGCCTGAGTCCACATAGTGCGAAACCCCGCTTTCTTCTAGGTTCTGGGTGATCTAGAAGATTTAAATCCTAAACCTCAGGAGACATCTTTCTTCTCATGCAACGTCTTTCCGCTTAGTTAATCTTTGCAATACTGTAACCTCAGTTGGTTTCTTTGAAGCTGTTAGGCAGGCAATCTATTGGGCAACCCAACTGCGGGGTCCTCGCGGCCTTCTCTGCTGCCTCTGCCTGGGTCCGGAGTGGACCTGGCGCCGAATCACTGGCTGGCCCAGGTATTGGGGTGAGTGTGGGGGGCGGGGAGACTGCGGACAGGGAACAGCTCGAAAACTGGGGAGCAGGCCCAATAGCTGGGGCTCCGGACTCTAGCCTGAGCTGCAGGAGAGTCTCTGGTGCTGACCGCGCCTCTCTCTCGGCCTTCCGGGCTTTCTTGCCGGCGGAGCCGGAAGGGAGAGGTGCACCTGCAGCCCGGCCTTCTCGCGTCCTGGGCCCAAGAGGTTCAGACTTACTGGGGTCCCTCTCCGTGCTTCGGCGCGGGAAAAAGATCTTGTCACCCACGGTGAGCTGGAGTACCAGCTACTTGGATGTCAGCCTCAGGCTTCTTATTTGGAGGACAAAACCCCAGACTAACCTGAACAGATGTCCTGTTAGAGGGTGGCGACTGAATGAGCTTGGGGTAGGGAATACCGTGAGGAAAGTGTTGCAGTTCTTCAGGAGAGGTGACAGGAATCTAAAGGAGTATGGGAAAGTGATGAGCACTGTGGCTGGTTGGATTTGTTGGATTTGGATTGTGCCTGAAGTTGAAGCTTACAGCCTATATGATTAAGAAGGTGGTGCCATTAAAATTAGGAGACCTTGCATGAGGAAGAGGAATTTTGTGGAACTTGGGATATTTCGAGTTTGAAACCGTGGCTTAGGTGTGGATAGTAGAAAGATTAAAAAGGGGGTGGGGGTAGGCTGGAAAGTAAGGCGAAAAGAAACTTTCAAGGTGAGAACCGAATCGGGAAATTTCAGTAATAAGGTAAGAAGTATTTGTCTTGGTTTGGGGAAAGTTATCAATGACATGAAATGCTGCAAGGCTCAAAGGAGGAAGTTGAAGTCTGAAGTTAGGTAGCTGGATTTGATAATTAGAAAATCATTAGGCCATTTGAGAGAGGGGCTTTAATACAGTCTGTAACTGGTAGGAGAAACTGCAAGTGTAAACTAATCCTTCATCATTTGGAGCAGGAAGCAAAAGATTACTGAGGATGTCAAGTTCCTAAGAGGATTGGAGTTTGTTTTAAAGAATACAAGGCACATTGTGATTTGGGGCAGAAAACAAGTAACCAATGTGTAAAATTAAAGATTCAAGAAAGTGGAGATAAGACCCAAGAAGAGAGAGAATGGAGTGGGATCAAAATTCAAATGGAAGGATTAGTTTTGGAGAGAAAGGAGCACTTTCTACTGAGACCATAGGAAAAGCTGGGGAATGAGGTGAATGAGGAATTACCTGAAATTTACATATCTTTGGTAGGAAAGCTCTTTTGCAGTAAGGTTAGTTTTTCTTACTAAATCTGAGGATTTTTACAATATTTCTAAACATTCACCATTATATACTATTGGAGTTCCCTGCAGAATAGATGTTTAAGTAGCCCAATAATATCTCAATGCATGAGTAGCAAACGGCTTTTATAGAGAAGAGGAATTCTCTCTCCCTCTACAAATGATCTCTCCTGTTACACAGAGAAATTAGAAGCGATCATCTTCCTACAACCAAATGTACGAACTTCTTCCCTTTTGTTTAAAGAGGAAAAGTGTCCAGGGGCACCTGGGTGGCTCAGTCAGTTAAGTGGCTGCCTTCAGCTCAGGTCATCATCCCAAAGTCCTGGGATAGAGCCCTCCTCCCCTCCTCCCCCGCGTCAGGCTCCCAGCTCTGCAGGGAGAATTGCTTTTCCCTCTCCCTGATGTGTACTCTCTCACGCTTTCTCTCAAATAAATAAATAAAATCTAAAAAAAATAAAAAAAGAGGAAAAGTGCCCCCTACTAAGGAAGGCAGATCCTTTCATCTAGTCTCCTAATACCATCCTCGCCTACCCTATCGGGATCCTCTTTTTTTCACCTATTTCCTCTCTCCTACATTATCCACCTTTCCCCTTCTATTCACACCTTTTCTTCAGCAATTAGAAATATTCTTCCATAACTGTGTGAAATACTTCCATTTATTTTCATGTCTTTTCATACTCTTCACAGCTAAAGTTCTTGAATGTATCATCTACTCTACTTATCTCTAGTTTTCCTACTTATTTATTTCTTAGCCCATTTCAACCTGTCTTGTTCCTGCATTCCACTGAACTATCACTAAAACTACCTTTGCTAAGATCACCAACATCCTCTATGTGTTAAATCATAAATTCTTTTCTTTTAAAGATTTTATTTATTTATTTGACAGAGAGAGATCCCAAGTAGGCAGAGAGGCAGGCAGAGAAAGAGGGGGAAGCAGGCTCCCCGCTGAGCAGAGAGCCCCACATGCGGGGCTCCATCCCAGGACCCTGAGATCATGACCTGAACCGAAGGCAGAGGCTTTAACCCATTGAGCCACCCAGACGCCCCAAATCATAAATTCTTAATAGGTACAAAAATTGCTTCTTGTGTGATGCAAAAAAGAAAAAAATCATATTCTTTGTATATAAAACATTATATATACAGTGCATAAGGAAATACACAGATATATGCTATGTAATATTAAAATTTTATGGGGGAGGATGTGATTGAGGGGGAGGCTGAAAAAGCCCTCAGCAGGTAATTAAAAAAAAAAACAAAAACACATTTTCAGTTCTTTGTTTTTCTTTTTTTGTTCAGTTCTTCTTGTAGCTTGACCTTTTTTGTGCCATTTAAAATGTTTAGTATTCCATTCTTCTGAAAACACATTAACACACATTGGTTACTAAAAATCCTTACCTCCCCCCTTTTTTTATTGCTCTTCAGCCACATCTTCTCAGACTTTTTTTAAGGCCCACTTTCTTGACCCATTTGCTATTCAGGTGTTGGAGTTCTTTCCATAGCTCTCTCCATACTATGTACATTCTCTCTGTAGTTTTTTTCTCCCTGTAGCTATAATTCCCATTAACAAAAAGTCATGTTTACTCATAAGTGTGTCTCCAACCCAGCTTCTCCCTTAGCACTAGACCTACATATATAATAGTCTTTTGAATATATACATGTGGGTCAAATATATCCAGAATTGGGTCAATATACAGGACCAGGGCTAAGTGCCTCATTTTTTCCTCTTATCTCCACCCCTCGGATCCACTTAATCTGCTCCAGCCTAAACATTTATCTTTTTATTTTATCCATCTCTGCTGTCAACACTGTAGTCCAGGCCATTACCATAATTTATTTCTGAACTGGTGTCCTATTATTCAATTTCCACAGTGTAATTTCTCTTAAAACTGTAAATCGGATTTCCTGAATTCCCTGCTTAAAACCATGAAAAATTGCACTGAGAATTAAGTAAACCAATCTCTGCTTATCTCCTTCCCAGGCTCATCTCGCCACTTCCCTTCACCTCCTAAAATTGCTAAATTTATACTGGATTTCTTTACTTATGTTCTCAGTCACCTCAAAGATTTGTGGAATTTTGAAGGACACTCTATTTCCCCTGTCATAATAGGAATTGCATCTTACTGTATTAAGTTGTTTGCCTTCTTTGGTGAACTCTAAACAGTCTGAGTTCAGGGACTCTGTTTACCTTTCTATCCTCATTACTTACCATATATAAAACATACTCAGAACTACTTGTTGAATGAATAAATGGTCAAAATACTGTGAGAATCAGAGAAGCTAGATTCTTCTCTCGTCTTATTCTCCTACCTTGCCCATAGGCCCTTCAATGCCGCCATTCTGTTTTATGTAAAAGGAATACATTTTCTTTTTGAGACATTATTCCAATAATGTTTTGACTACCGATCTTCCTCGACTTATGTTGAGATTATGTCCTGAAAATATTGTACGTCAAAGATGCATTTAATATACCTAAACCTACTGAGCCTCATAGCTTAGCTTAGCCTAGCCTACTTTAAATGTGCTCGGGACACTTAACATTAGCCCACAGTTGGGCAAAATTATCTAACACAAAGTTTATTTTATAGTTAAGTGTTGAATATCTTGTGTAATTTGTTGAATACTGAAGTGAAGAACGGAATGGTTGTAAGTGTATTAGTTGTTTACTCTGGTTATCAGGTGGCTGACTGGGAGGTTCGTCTTGTTGCCTTAACCCAGCATCTCAAGAGAGTATTATTTCACTGTCCCAGAAAAATCAAAATTCAAAATTGAACGTATTGATTCTAATGGATGCATATCACTTTTGCACAGTTGTAAAGTACATAAAACTTAAGTCAAATTGTAAGTCAGGGGCCATCTTTATTATAATTGCATTGTTTGTGAATCATCAGATTGTTCGACATTGGGTGAAGAGGATTTATGAAATACTTAAGATGCAAAGTTCTGATGGAACTTTCTCAAGTGCCTTTAACATAAGCTGGTAGCGTTCTCTTTTCTGATTCGAAAGTCACTAAGAACAAAAAGATGGTTGTGGTTGCAGTGTGTAGCTTTCCCAGAAAGTTTATTAGAATGATGAAAGGAATAACTGCAGCTACTAAAAAGATAAGTAACTAAAGAAACAGGCTAATTTACACTGCCGCACGTGGCATTTATTTGATTGTTTTATGCATTAGGCTCTACTGCATAAAGGAATAGAAGAAATAAGCTCTCTTCTTACAATAGAAGGGTTAGATGGGTTTTAAAGCTAAGCACTGTTGAGAGCTACAAGTGTTATGCTTTCATCTCAGCCCTAAGGAAACAAATCCAGACGGCGGGTTTAACTTGCTGTATTCTTCAGAGATTAGAACCGTTGCCAACAAAAACAACTTTGGTGCAAACTTCCTGGAAAGAATTTTTCACCAGTTTAAGAGAATGAATAGGAATCTGGCCTCCAAAATAAAGGAACTATGAAGTCACTTGCTGCAAGAACAAGCAGCTCTTCTTAGGGAATACTGTGGCAGCAAAGTACCACAGATCCATATGAACAATACCTTCTATAGGATGAATGGTTTAAGAAGATAACTTATGTCAGCTCTTTTAAATATAGTGTCTGCTCTAAATAATTTATTAGAACACATTTTGGCTTCTAACTAAATTAAGAAGCCCATCCTTCAGCTCTTCTTAAATTATAAACTCAAAGAGCGCATTTGCTGCTCAGTCCTGTATGGTAACCACCAGCTACATGTACTTATATACATTTAAATTAGTGACAATTAAAACTTCAGTACATCCGTTGCATTAGCCATGTTTCAAGTATTCAATGGCCACATATGCCTAGTGGATACTATATTGGACAGTGCAGATACAAGACATGTCCATCATTGCAGGAAATCCTGTTGGACAGTGCAGCATTAGAGTATGTTCCTAATAATTATGTATGTACCTAATAATTAGTCTCCAGGAGCCTGAGATTCACCCAGACCTGGGTTTGAACCCTAGCTCTGATACTATTGTGTGATCTGATCTAACATTTCTGAGACTTTATTGTCTTATCTGTAAAACAGGGATAAGCAAAATAATTATAATAGTAATGAAGATTCAGTGAGATAATGTACAGAAGTGCCTAGTATAGTGTCTGGCCCACAGTAAGTACTCAGTAGCTTTTAGATATTATTAATTTATTTATTCTTAATGAATAAAAAACTTTGAATAGAGCTAAAAATTTAATTTTGTAAATAGTACCATATTCCATAGCCTACTCACTTGAAGTGTCAAATCTGAGTCTCTGAGTAGGTTACAGTGTTTTCCTTTCAGCTACACTTTATACTTTTTTTTTTTTTTTTAAGATTTTATTTATTTGACAGAAACACAGCGAGAGAGGGAACACAAGCAGAGGGAATGGTAGCGGGAGAAGCAAGCTTCCCGCAGAGCAGGGAGCCCGATGTGGGGCTCGATCCCAGGACTCTGGGATCATGACCTGAGCCGAAGCCAGACGCTTAACGACTGAGCCACCCAGGCGCCCCGACACTTTATACTTTAGATGAAGATTTTATTCTAAGAAAATGTGTCGTAATACAAATTTAGTTGCAGATCTTATCATTGGATATTCCTGTTTCATTTTTTTAAGTGTATCAAGAGAGGTTATAGTCAAAGTCAGTAGCTTCTGTATAGCAAGTCTGTATTCTAGTGATACTACTTAACACTCAAATAGAAATATAAGGCTGACACAAAGCAAACCTGTTAAACAAAGCATCTGACTAGATAAAGAAGAAAAATTTAACAGGTTTCAATATTAATCTAGAAAATTTAGTAGTTCCAAAGCCTCAGGGTTTATTGCTGCCAATTCACATTGATTGCTTGGCTAAATAGAGATGGCTTTGAACAAAGAAACATTGTTTCTAATAAACAGGAACCCAAAAATGTTAACAGCATTCATATCTATTAATATAGTAATTACTAAAACACATCTTGGTAATTAGTAATTTATGTGAAAACTTCTGAACATGTGCCAAATGGGAAGGGGAAGTCATCACCAGATAATCCTTAAATGTCAGCCGCTTTCATAAAATAAATGACTTGCTTTCAAAAGAACTGGTCAAGTTGGTATCATTGTTTTCTGTCTCAACAGAATTGAATGAATCCATTCTGGAAAGTCTTCCTTTCCTCTTTGGAATTTATATTCATGCAGAGAAGCTGTATGTATTCATTTTAAATGTTTTACAGTTGGACTGCACTTACATAATACTATAATTTTGAATTAGTGGACCACTAGGCTAAACACCTGGTAAGTGATGTTATCTACATAAAAGAAAGGAACACCTTAAGGTAATTAGATAGTTTTCTACTGTGCCCCATTTGCAAGGATAATAAAGTTTCTATTTGAAATATAGTTACTACTCAGAAAATTACACGTCACAATGTAAAACCCAATGAATTATCACAAAATGAATACAACTTGTAACTATCATCTTGATCAAGAAATAAAACATTACAAGCACCTTAGGAAACATCCCCTATTCCCCTCTTAGTCACTACCCCCACTCTCCATAAAAGACAGCGCTTGATTTCTCAAACCATAGATTAGTTTTGTCTGTTCCAGAATGTCATATAAATAGAATCATACTGAATGTATCATTTTGCATTTGGTTTCATTTGTTCAGTATTGTGTTTGTAAGGTTCATCCATATTTGCTTCATGTAGCAGTAGTTTGTTTTGATTACTGTATAATATTTCATTTTAATAGTACATTATATTTTTATATTGTACTATTAATATCAGAGTTCCAGATTTTCACTATAACAGTATATTTTTATACATGTTTTTGGTGCACATTTGTATACATTTATGTTTAATCCACCTGGAAGTAGATTTGTGTGTCACAGTTACTAAGAATATTTTTTTTAAGATTTTATTTATTTATTTGACAGATCACAAGTAGGCTGGGGGGGGGGTGTTGGGGAGCAGGCTCCCCACTGAGCAGGGAGCCCAATGCGGAGCTGGATCCCAGGGCCCTGAGATCATGACCTGAGCCGAGGGCAGAGCCTTTAACCCACTGAGCCACCCAGGTGCCCCAAGAATTTTTTTTTAAGTGAAATGTAATGCACATACTTTGAAGCTCATCATTTTAAAGCATACCATTTAGTGGTTTTTAGTATATTCGCAAAGTTGCACAACTATTATCTCTAATTCCAGATGTTTATCACCTTAAAAAGAAATGGCAAACCCATAACCACTAACTCCCCATTCTTTCCTTTCCAGTGGCAACCACTAACCTAATTTCTGTCTCTATAGATTTGCTCATTCTGGATATTTTATAAAATGAAATCATACAATATATGACCTTTTGTGTCTGGCTTCTTTTACCTAGCATAATGTTTTCATGGTTTATTTCTTTTTATGGCTGAATAATCTTCCATTATTAGAAAATTATTTATCCATTCATAAGTTGATAGACATTTGAGTTGTCTCCACTTTTTGACTCTTTTGAATAATGCTGCTAGGAACATTTGTATACAAGTTTTTGTATGGACATCCATTTCCAGTTCTCTTGATTTTATACCCAGAAGTAGAATTGCAGAGTTATTTGGTAACTATTACCTTTAACTTTTTGAAGAACTTAATTTTAATTAATATTTATAGAAATATAGAGAGTTTTTTCTTCTGGCTTACATATTTTCAACATCTTCAATAATGAATTATGCTACTATAAGTTTATCCTTCTGAACAGAATATACATACAATATACACAGCATCCGTACCATTTTACATTTCTATCAGCAATGTATGAGGGTTCCAATTTCTCCACATTCTTGTCAATACTTGTTATTGTCTGCATCCTAATTATATGTAGTCCAATGGATATGAAATGTTACCCCATTGTGATTTTGATTTACATTTGAAAAGATGTTGAGCACCTTTCCGTATGCTTATTGATCATTTGTGTGTGTATCTTTTTTGGAATAATGTCTTCAAATTCTTTCCCCATTCTTTTGTACTGTGTTGTCTTTTTATTATTCACTAGTAAGTGTTCTTTTTATATTCTGGATAGTGGTCCATTATAGGATATATGTTTGCAATCATTCTCATTCTGTGGGAGTCTTTTTATTGATAATGAATGCCCTTCGGAATACAAAAGTTTTAAATTCTGATACAAGTCCAGGTTATCTCTTTCTTCTTTTGTTTTTTGTGTTTTTGGTGTCATCTTTAAAAAATTGTCTAATCCAGGTCATGAGGACTTAATGGATATATATTTTTTAAGAGTTTTTAATAGTTTCAGCTCTTATATTTAGGTCTTTTTACATTTTGAGTTAATTTTTGTATATGGCATAAGGTAGAGGACCAAATTCATTCTTTTACATGCGGAAATCTAGTTGTCCCAGTGCCATTTGTTTAAAGACTGTTCTCTCTCCCACTGGATGGTCTTGGAAATTTTATCAAAAATCAGTTGACCAAAAAAAAAAAAAAATCAGTTGACCATATATGTAAAAGTTAATTTCAGAATTCTTCATTCTATTCCATTGAGTTGTATGACTGTTCTGCCAGTACCACATAGTACATTTGTAGTAGTAGGTTTTGAAATCTGGAAGTATAGGTCCTCCAGATTTTTTCTTTTTCAAGATTGTTTTGGCTATTCTTGGTCTCTTTCATTTCCATATGAATTTTAGGACCATCCTGTTAGTTTCCACAAAAAAAGGCAGCTGGCATTATAGTAGAGATTGCATTGACTCTGAAGTCAATTTGGAGGGTATTGCTATCTTAACAAATACTAAGCTTTCTAATCCATGAATGTGAAATGTCTTCTCATGTTTTAGATATTTTTAATTTCTAATTTCTTACAGTGATGTTCTTTACTACTCAACATTTACTAATAATGTTCTGTACTGTTCTATACTAATGATGTTCTATACTATTCAGTGTACTTGCACTTTTGTTAAATTTAGTCCTAAATATTTTGATCTTCTTGATGCTCTTGTAAGTGGAATTGTTTTCTCAATTTCATTTTCAGTTTATTCATTGCTAATGTGTAGAAATACAATTGGTTTTTAAAATATTAATCTTGTATCTTGCAAACTTTCTTAACCCATTTATTAGCTATTATTTTGTACATACGAGCATATGTGGGTGTGTGGGTGTGTTCCTTAGGACTTTACATAGACAAGATTGTATCATTTACAAATTGAGGTAGTTTTATTTCTTCCTTCCCAATTTGGAAGCCTTTCGTTTCATTTTCTTGCCTAATTGCCCTGGCTAGACTTTCTAGTACCATATTGAATAAAAATGGTGAGAGTAAACACAGTTGTTTATTCTTGATATTGAGGGGAAAGCTTTTAATCTGTAGTCATTAAATGTGATGCTAGTATGGGATTTTTACAGATGCTCTGATTTCTTGGGGTTAGGAAATTTCTTTTTCTAGTTTAAGTGTTTTTATTGTAAATGGGTACTAGATTTTGTCAAGTGATTTTCCTGCACATTTTGAAATCATTATTTTTTTGTCTTTTATATAGATTGTGTGTTCCATTGATTGATTTTCATATGTTGAACCAATCTTCCATTCTTGGAATAAATCCCATTGGTCTAGGTGTATAATCTTTATATGGTGCTGGATTCAGTTTGTTAGTATTTTGTCAAGGATTTTTACAGCTACTCTTAAGTGATATTGCTCTGTAGTTTCTTCTGTTGCCTTTGTCTGGTTTTGGTGTCAGAACAATACAAGGATACTTTTTGATGTACACTAAATTTAAACTTTTTCCCCCCCAGAAAATGATCCACAGTCTATTTCTCATAAACTGTTCCGGTGACATATTTCTGGAGAAGCACTGGAAGAGCGTTGTAAGCCAGTCTGTCTGTGATTATTTCTTTGAAGCTCAAGAGAAAGCTGCTGATGTTGAAAATGTACCACCTGTCATTTCAACACCTCATCACTACCTCATCAGTATCTACCGGGACAAGCTCTTCTTTGTGTCTGTCATACAGACTGAAGTGCCCCCTCTCTTTGTAATTGAATTCCTACATCGAGTTGCCGACACTTTTCAGGTTGGTTATTCATCAACTCTTTTGAACTTAAATTATTCAAGTTAGTTAGGGGTGGGACACATAATTATATTCTTTAATTATCCAGCTTTTGATGTGTCTTCTGTCTGTCTCTTCTTGTCAACTAAGCATAAATTCATAAACCCTTTTTTTGTAGGGTTTGTGGCAGTGCACATGGCTGCTCTATTCACTGTTTCAGTAGAACCCAGTAATCTCATGGTCATGGAAACCATATTTATATGTATTACAGATTATGTCATCAGAAAACAATAAAGCCTTCTACATAGAGTTCTCTGAATGGTCCCCAGATTTTTATTGGTTATGTAATCCTCTAATATTTACGTCTTCTTATGTTACTAAATGTACCAAATAATTGAAAACTTACCTGTGTTTTGGAGGCTATCTAATCCAGGCAAATTAAGTTTATAGTTCACATCCTAGTTTAATGTTTCAGAATCCTTTCTGGCTTAATATGTGATAGGAATTCAGTTCAGTCTAAAAATATTGAGAAAATATTGAGGAATAGAACTATAGAGAGTTTTTTCTTCTTGCTTACATGTTTTCAACATCTTCAGTAATGAATTATGCTACTGTAAGTCTATCCTTCTGAACAGAGTGTATAGAAAGCCTTTCTTCATGTGTTCCATTATACAATATTATGTACATTTTGTTTAGGACTACTTTGGTGAGTGTTCGGAAGCTGCTATTAAGGATAATGTGGTCATTGTATATGAGCTCTTGG
Organism: Procyon lotor; assembly: GCA_028646535.1. Lineage (NCBI taxonomy): Eukaryota > Metazoa > Chordata > Mammalia > Carnivora > Procyonidae > Procyon > Procyon lotor. The sequence goes on along the minus strand of CM053617.1, from coordinate 26,172,059 downwards.
AAGAAATGTTAGACAATGGATTTCCACTGGCTACTGAATCTAATATTTTGAAAGAACTGATTAAACCACCAACAATTCTCCGTTCTGTCGTCAACTCTATTACAGGTAAGGTGAAAACATGCTGCATTAGGAACTGAACAATTAAAGCTTTATAAACAACTCCTTGTTGCTTATGATCTTGCAGATTATTAAGGTAGTCCAGTTTGGTCAGTTAAAGTTAGTGATATTGTTAAAACGAATGTGTATTTCTTTTCATGGGGAAACTAGATTTTAAATGATAAAGAAAACTTGATTATTACTCCTTTATTAAAGACCACAAAAACATTATTACTATTACTTAACACTAAATAATAAGACTGAATAAATTTTCCCAGTTAATCCTAAAGAAGCCAATATAGTGAGGCTATAAAAGGGAAGCCTATATGTGAGGCTACTTAGAAGAACATGTAATCTATTTATAGGCTGCCATTTTACTATTTAAATTAGCATTATTTTATGTGATGTGATGAAGATTTTAACTAACACTATACTGGGTAATCATTATAGTATATAAGTGTATCAAATCAACATGTTGTACACCTTAAACTTAACACCATGTTATATACCAATGGTATCTCAATAAAAGCTGGGAGAAAAATAAAAATTAATAAATAGTATTATAAAACTGGCATTATGTTGCTATCCCGAAATTACTAGGAAATAGAAAATTTAAGACTACCACAGAGGACATACTGCCTCCCCCAAGTCTTTCTTTTTTTTTTTCCTTTAAAGATTTTTTTTTATTTTTTTATTTGACAGATCACAAGTAGGCAGAGAGGCAGGCAGAGAAAGAGGAGGAAGCAGGCTCCCTGCTGAGCAGAGAGCCCGATGTGGGGCTCAATCCCAGGACCCTGAGATCATGACCTGAGCCAAAGGCAGAGTAACCCACTGAGCCACCCAGGCGCCCCCCAAGTCTTTCTTCTATACCTGCAGAAGATTTATTAAAACAAAAAGAGATAGGAAATTAGTCTATTTGTGAGATCTCATGCATTGTGGGCCTTGTACTTATGTTACAAGTTTCTAAGTTTTCTTTAGTTTTTTGAGTATAGCTAGAAATTAGATACATCTAGATGACAGTATTTTTTGAGAGTATTGAAGTCTTTTAGAGAAAGATTACTGTCAAATGTTACATGCCATATTAGCTATGCTGTCTACCATTTTAAACCCCTCTCCAAGTATATTGACCTAAAAAATGGGGCCAGAGAGGCCTATGAAAAAGCTTTATTCATCTTCTTTATAAGGCTGAGTGTTAGGTGAAATTCAAGGAAAGATAAGATGGAGTGTATGTACCTAAAACGTATGCTCTGGATAGGAGATTGGGAAAAAAATTAAAGTACATAAATAACATAAGATTATAAAAGGCAATTCCATACTATATAAACAATACAATGACACTGGAAAGTATACATGATATAGTATTAAAGGAGGAAAAAAGTCACAAAACGATAAAAATTTAATTACACAGAAACATTCATACAGACAAAAAAGTTCTAAAATGTTTCCAGTGATCATCTCTAAGGAACTGTATACTATCTTTTTTTTTGCTGTATACTTTCTAATTTCTAAAATAAACATGTATTTTATAGTTACTAAAATATAGAATGAAAATTTATAGGTTATTAAGGCAGTGCATTATGAAATTAAAGAGACTGGTTCATTAAATAAATTGTGGTGCTTGGCCGCAGTGCAGGGCCCTAGAGAATCAGCAGAATTTAGGGAGAGGAATAAGAGCATTCTATAGATGGAACTATATGAGGAAAAACACACACAAACCTTGAATTGTATGAATTCATTTAGCAGGAACAGAGTTGTTTTTTAGCTGAGTAATGAGATATAAAACAAGAGTTAAGTTGAGGAAGTTCTTGAATGGTAGGCTAAATATTTAGTTTTTATCATAAAGCCAGTGTGGAAACATTGCAAGTTTGAACAGGAACGTGAAAGCAAAGTTTTTAGAAAAATTCTGGGAAGCGAAAGGTTTGGAGAAACAAACACTAATCATAATTAGACTGTAAAGTTATACAGAGAGTATGATTACAACTATATTTTAAGGTGCAGTCAGAAAAAAAGCAAACTTATCAAAATAGAAAAATATAAGTGCAACTTATTTATGAGGGATATGTTCAAAGAAATATACCAAAATGTTAATGGTAGTTGTATTTTCGTAATAGGAAGATAGACTCTTTTTAGCCACTTTTCTGAACTTTCCATGTAGTACATGGAAACTTTGTACATGAAACTACATGGAACTTTCCATGTAGTACATACATTACTAAGTATGTACTACTTTTGAGTTGGAAATGTAAATTAACCAAAATGTTAACTATATCACAGCTCAAGGGTATGTTTTGGACAACCAGACTTATTTTCAGACATATGTCAATTAACCAGTAAATTAGCCAGATATTAAACATCAGCCATATTGCAGCCATATGAGTGTGCTGACCTTAAAATGGGAAAAGGCCAGAATGTGTTGTTCATCCAGTTACTCTGCTGAGGCCTGCTTGGCAGCATGTCATGTAGAATTTAAGCTGAATACCAAAGGGCCTACTTATCACTCTGTATTCCTAGTGGAGACCTTTTATCGGCAGGTTTTAAAACAACTAGCCTCTTTTCTTCATCAGTGGCAGCAGGGCGAGATTCTGTTGTTAAGCCACTGGAATTAGGTTAGGTTACTGTTAAAACACAGGAAGCAAAGGATAAGTGATTTTAAGCTGGTTTGGCACATAGAGGACCACATGGCCTATTTCTGTCTTCTAGAAATTTGATCATATTGATATGAATATATCTCCAACAATTCTGGAAACTATCCACAATTTCAGTGAATAAAAACCCAAACATTAAGAAGCAGCTATAGCATTCATTTTTTTTTTTTCTGTTAATCGCTTTTCTTTTCTCATTTTTAAAGTAAACCACACACCCAGTGTGAGGCTCAAACTCATGACCCACGGGTCAAGAATCACACATTCTACCAACTGAGCCAGCCGGGCACCCCTGTTAATAGCTTTCCTAATCACCATTTTATGCATTACCTTTGCTTTCTCTTTTTCTGGTTTTCTAGGCAGTAGTAATGTTGGGGATACACTCCCCACTGGGCAGCTGTCCAACATCCCATGGCGCCGGGCAGGGGTAAAGTACACAAACAATGAAGCCTATTTTGATGTCGTTGAAGAAATAGATGCAATTATAGATAAATCAGGTAATTGTGTGCATGTGGTCTTATTTGGGAAAAACTGTTGAGCTGACATAAGCTGAGTAGAATATTGAAATCCCTTGGTAGTATGGTTTCAGCAGAAAGGCATTCATTTCCTAATAGCTTAAAAATCTGTTTATTTTGCCCAGAGGTTACATATAATTTTCATAACCACTAGCTGAGATCTGCCAAACTTTTGTAAATCAGATCTCATGCTGCCTTACTCTAAACCAGCTATTACCCTGTATGCCTCTCCCTCTTCCTGTTTTTTCAACATTTATTGTTTATCTGCCATGCACCATACTTGCGCTACCACTTATACATGCAGTACTTCTAATAAAAACCCCAGACAAAACAGCAGTACTGTATTAGAACCATAAAATTTTATTTAAAACATCTAGTCTAACCCTCACATTTTATAAGTAAGGAAACTAAGGCTCAGAAGGATTTAGTAATCTGCTTAAGGTCACACAGCTAGTTTTTGTGTGAAAATGAGCTATCATGAAGTAATAGCCAGTATCTTTTCTTCAGTGAGTGCCCTTTTCATTATAAAATTTCATCATATAGAATAATAGCTGTATTATTACGGAATAATGGTTCCTATTTCTTAAAAGTTAACATCTTACTCCATTTCAATGAGAAATTTGCCTCATTTTTAAATTCCATTAAAAAATATTTTAACTTCAAACTCTTTTTTGTTTTTTTTCATAAGAGGGAAAGAGTTGCAGGAGAGGGGCAGAGGCAGAGGAAGACAGAGAATTTTAAGCAGGCTCCACACCCAGCATGGAGCCCAAGGCAGGGCTCGATCTCATGACCCTGAGATCATGATCTGAGCCAGCCACCCAGGCACCCCAAAAATATTTTAAGTTCGTTAACAGTCTTACAAGGTTGACTCTATCAAGATAGAGGCAGGTTTGATATTCCTTAGAATTACCACAGTCCTACCAGAGTTAGTTGTGGGCCGTGGTACTTAGTGAAAAAGCTGTCCTAACCAATGTAATGGATCCTCCGTCCACTAACTTGTTAGTAGATGTGCAAGTTTCGTTATGTCTGACCCCCGGGAGGTGTCTCCATCACTTCAGATACAGTGATCACTCTAGTGAACACTTAGAGTCCAGTGATGTTATCACTTTCTTTCTTTCTTCAGGATCTACAGTCTTTGCAGAAATTCAGGGGGTCATTGATGCCTGCATTAAGCTATCTGGAATGCCTGACCTTTCTCTTTCTTTCATGGTAAGTTTTGTTCTCCTGTCCCATAGTTCTTGGCATGCCTAATATATATGAAGTACCAAATAAAATGATAAATACTAAGAGATGTATCTTAGATTATAAGGATTATCTCAGAAAAATTCTAAGATTTATTTATTTAGACAGAGAGAGAGAGAGAGAGAGAAAGCACGCATGCTTGAGTGTGAGCAGGGGAGGGGCAGAGAGAGAGAAAGAGAGAATCTCAAGCAGACTCATGCTGAGCCGGGAGCCCGACATGGGGCTCGATCTCACAACCCTGAGATCATGACCTGAGCCAAAAATCAAGAATCAGCTACTCAACTGACTGAGCCACCCAGGCACCCCCCCAACGCAAAAATATTCTTAGCCAGCTTCCCAAGACAGTGGATTAGGTAGTGAGCATGGCTTTTATGGAAGGCTGAAGAGAGGTCTTCTCCTGGGTGTGTTAAAAGTGGCTTAAATGGCTGACTGGCTCTGCAAATCTGTAGTCTTACTTACTGAATTATTATTTGCTTTGCTGCTATGAAAGGGCATAGATCTTTTGCACCATTTTAGACTCACTCAGCATGATACACTACTAAGAAAAGAGAACAGAGTTCTGATGCTAACTTGTCCTGTCCCACATATAAAATATTTGTGGGGCTCCTGGGTGGCTCAGTCAGTTAAGCAGCCAGCTCTTGATTTTGGTTCAGGTCATGATCTCAGGGTCCCAGGGTTGAGCTCCACATCAGGCTACATGCTCGGTGGGGAGTGTACTTGAGGATTTTCTCTTTCTCCTTCTGCTCCTTCCCCCACTCACACACATGCATTCTTTCTTTCTGTCTCTCAAATAAATAAATAAACCTTAAAATATATATATATATATATATATATTTGAAAGCCTTATGAAACCATTAAGTTTGTGTTATTGTGGTCATAGTAACAAACTCTTAACATGACTGTTTTATCCTTAGGGAGTGTATTAATTTCTCAAAATATCTGAGTAGATTTGCCATATTCCATACATTCTGTGAATACTGCCATGTTGTTTTCCTGGCAGAACCCACGGCTTCTAGATGATGTCAGCTTCCACCCCTGCATCCGGTTTAAGCGCTGGGAATCTGAAAGAGTTTTGTCATTTATTCCTCCAGATGGAAATTTCCGGCTCATATCATATCGTGTCAGCTCACAAAAGTATGTTGATGCATCAACTAGAAATCTGCTATCATGTATTAGTGTGATGGGTAGTCACCTTACCTTTTTCATTCTGACAGTTGGATTCTTGAATTCATCACTGCTCCCTTTAGTCATGGCTCGCCAGGAAACCTAGGAAGAACTGGTGAAAATATGTATCTAAAATAATCAGTATACCTTAAATATAAGAATACAAAGTAGTAGTAAAAGAGACTAGTAAAACGTATACCTGAGAACAAGCAAGCATTTTGGACTGTGCATAAGCCATGCAAAACCTTGAACCCATGCCATAATTTTACTGTGGTCCGTAGACTTCATAGCTGACAGAAGGAGACAAACACAGCTCCAGCTCTCTAGGCTATCTCCCACCTAACTGGCTTTAGGTCACTCCTTTGTGTAACTAAGGCTTAAATGAATTGACATGGGTTGTAAATGGTTTGTCCCTTGAAAATATCAGAAGGTATTTGGGTAATATCAGATGGGACTCAAAAGCAGAGGAATTATTTCTTGGCTCTAACCACATAGGGACTATTTTATTTAGGATAATTTTAAATTATCTTTTCTGTGCGATCTTAATTAGTTTCTTCAAATGAGGGCTATTTGCCCCAGTTGTTTATACTATTTTTTTTTTTTAAGGATTGATTGATTGATTGATTTGACAGAGAGAGAGAGAGAGACAGCAATAGAGGGAACACAAGCAGGGGGAATGGGAGAGGGAAAAGCAGGCTTCCCTCTGAGCAGGGAGCCTGATGCAGGGCTCGATCCCAGGACCCTGGGATCATGACCTGAGCCGAAGACAGATGCTTAACTGACTGAGCCACCGAGGAGCCCCTGTTTATACTATCTTAATTCCTGTCTTGATGTGTATACTTACTGCTCAGAAATTGTGTGAGTCCTCGTGTGGTGGTACTCATACCCTCTGGTGAGTACCAGTAAATGCTGAGTCTCCAGTTCTGGGAGGTATATGGCCCTATAATGGAATCAGCGTTAAAGTAGGATTCACTGGACTGAGGTTTCCAGGCTCCCTCAAGAGCTGTCTCACACCATTAATTATGTTTGTGGTTGTGTCTGTCTTTCTCTTTTCAGTCTAGTGGCAATACCGGTGTATGTGAAACATAGCATCAGCTTTAAGGAGAACAGTTCTTGCGGTAGATTTGATATTACAATTGGACCAAAGCAGAATATGGGGAAAACTATTGAAGGAATCATGGTAACAGTTCACATGCCAAAAGTTGTGCTGAATATGAACCTGACACCAACACAAGGCAGCTATACATTTGATCCAGTTACCAAGGTATAGCTACCTCTAATCAAGAGTGAGCAAATGTTTCCACAGTCTTTATTTTATGATGGCAGGGAGGGCAGAAGGAAGAGTTTAATGTCTTGGTTAAAACTAAAGTTCCTAACAAAACCTGGAGAGCATAGTGTGCTGTGCCACTGGCTATGGAGGGAATCCCGCATCTGCTGCTGAGGAGACGAGCTGAAAAGGAAGACTCACTCTGTTCTCCTTCAGAAGGTGCCTTTCCTCATCCATTGATAATCTAGAGACGTACTCGCTGAGGAAGAAGATAGACAAACCTTTTTAGAAAGAGAAAAACATTATCTGGATATAGCAAGTTAGTATTGTAGTCTCTTAATTGTTAAATTTTTGTAGTAATTGATCATTAAGACCTTTTTAATTTAAAAGCACTGTTTTATCCTCTTCCATAGGGGATGCTGGCTAGGAAAGCTCTTTGTCACCATATATAAATGTGCCTCTAGCAAAGGGCTTTCAGAGAAACTGTAAAAGATGGTTTTCTCTCACCTTTCTGCTTGGGTAAAAAGTATGATTCTTTTCAACCATAGAGACATGGAGCTGCCTGATAAATGAAAAGGCATATTTTTAAATAAAATCATTGAATGCTAAAGATCATCTAATCCAGTCCTAAAGTTTTGAAGAACCTCTCCAGCGGACTCTCCCTCACCCCCGGGCTGAGAAATGAAAGCAGAGCTCCAGAGCCCTGGCCATTCACCTGGGCTTCAACTGTAATAGCTTCACTTTCTTGACTATTACTGAGCTTCCACACTAAAGATTTTACTTGACCAAAGAAAGCTGAAAGTTTAAAAAAAAATACTAATATAGGTCCATTTTCTCATGTTACAGCAAAGTAAACTGAGGCCCAGAGACTTACAGTGAAGGTGGTATAGTAGAAAGAACATTTGAAATCAGATTAGGTTCAAATCCCAACCTTGCCTCTAAACTAGCTACGTGACCTTGAGCAAGTCATTTGACCACTGAGCCTCAGTTTCTTTGTAAAGAGAAAACAAAAGCTACATCACAGGCCTCTTTGAGATAATGTATGAATAGTGCTAAGTGCAGAGCTATATCCAAAAATAGGTAGATGCTCTACAAATGTTGGTTCTCTGCCCTCGCCAGAGTCACAGAACTGATTTATGGTAAAATTCCATGAAGATCCCTGGTCTCTTGTTTCCAAGACACTGTGCCTCATTCTGTACCAAACTTTACGGTGCCTTTGAACATTTGTCCTTAGTAAATGGCTCACATTGTATTTTTTTTTTTTTTAATTTCTTTTTAAGGTACTAACATGGGATGTGGGAAAAATTACTCCTCAGAAGCTCCCGAGTCTTAAAGGACTGGTAAATTTACAGTCTGGAGCACCCAAACCCGAAGAGAATCCAAGTCTCAACATACAGTTCAAGATCCAGCAGCTTGCTATTTCTGGTAAGGATAAATTTTGACTTGTGTGTAAGGGCGAACTGAGTTTTGCTGAGGTCAGCTGTCAGGAGCTTCAAAGGGTAGGAGCGTCCTCTCTCTGGAAAGAACAACAGCTTGTTTACCTGTCACCGTGGGCTATGCGGCCATCCCCTCAGGTACGATGATTTTGCAGAGTTCTTTATCTCACACAGCTTTTTCCCACTGCACCCTCCTCATCCAAGCATGAAGGAGGGAGTCATTCATACTCACAGAATTATCCTTCAAAGACATTCCTGGCCCACACGGGAATCTAAGCTAAAACCATCCCCCATGTAACACATGAATAATAGGAGGGAGATTGCTTCCAACTAGTAGAAGGGACACTGGATTAATGTCAGATTTACTGGGTAGAGTTCATTGCTAAACAAATAATTGTTGGTTGCTGTGGCCAGGAAAATAATTTGTTCCTTTCCTTACCTATTCTTTTCGACACAGGCTTAAAAGTAAACCGCTTGGACATGTATGGGGAGAAATATAAGCCATTTAAAGGAGTCAAATATGTCACGAAAGCTGGAAAGTTCCAAGTGAGAACATGAGAAGAGGCCACAGTTCCTCAAGATCTGTTTGTTTTCCTAGTGTCATTATAGTTTATTACTGTTAGGTACCAAGTGGGTGGGAATCCATATTCTAGTCCAAGCATTCCTATTGAGCTACACACAGCTAACGATGTTGCTTAGTAATCAATGTAGGGTTCTGAAGAGCTTTAAGCTAAGGAAACTTTGAATGACTTAGCTTATTTTTTATCTTCTCAGTTAGGAAGATTCTGGAGGTGATTGCCTCCGTAGGGGGGGCCTCAGCCCAGCCGGAGGCTGCACACTGTAACAACAGTAAAGGCAAAAGGCTACAGTGATAACTTCTCCCCTAAAACGAGTGAACTGGTCTCAGCAGGAGCTGTCTCCATCTGTAATATGATGTATCAAGTGCAGCCCAATGTCACACCTGATCTTAGCCGTTCCAAATCAACAGAGGAAGTTCCCCCCACCCCAAGAAGTTTACAAAAAACTGCCTCTTCGAGTGTTTGCCTTATTCAGCTTTTCACTTGTGCCATTAAGCAAGCACTGTAGCAAAAGCCACTTCCACTGGCCCTGGCAGGGAGCCCCACAGCTCCAGGCTCCATTCTCACTGTACTTGGTCTTGTATTTTTTATAAATAAGATTTTTACGTAAAGCTCAAATTTTGATTTATAGGGACCTTGCTGCAGGAAGTACCATCTC
>CM053617.1:26140919-26161961 GCA_028646535.1 Procyon lotor | reverse complement strand
ATTTGCAACCAAACTTACACAATAATCAGGATGAGGACTCAAAACTTCTGACTTGCAGTCCTATGTTTTTGCATTCTACCAGGCTATCAGTGTCTATCCTTTTTTACTGGAATATGAGGTGGAAAGTAGTAGATATTCTCAGAACACATTTGTGTTGGTTAATTAAATTATACGGTCTGAAACTATGAGTCCTATCCTTCCTTCTCTGTTTCTTCCACTTCCTTTTCTTGGAGGAGATGAGATCACATGACAGGAAACAGCCCAGTGCCCACACCCTGCCTAGAATACACGAAGTTAGGGGTGAAGATCCAATCCCCACGGCGCACAAGGAGGCGAGAGGGAGAGCTGTTAGGTTAAAACACAGCAGTGAAAGCACCACTGGCACTAGACAGTAGCCTCCCTGTCTCCTCCACGGTGCTCCTGGCCTGACATCAGGGATGGTCTTCCAAACTACCTGTGAGTTCCCCAAGGAGAGGGACTCTTTTTTTTTTTTTTTTAAGATTTTATTTATTTGACAGAGACACACACATCGAGAGAGGGAACACAAGCAGGGGAGTGGGAGAGGGAGAAGCAGGCCCCCCACCGAGCAGGGAGCCTGACGTGGGGCTCGATCCCAGGACCCCGGGATCATGACCCGACCCAAAGGCAGACGCCTAAGGGTCACCTTAGGAGCCCCTCTATTTTTTTCAACTCCCCTACTCAGTGCCCAGTACAGTCCCACACGCATATCCCTGTCCGCTGAGCCCATCTGGGCAGTTCAACAAAGGACACACTCTACCTACTGGAAGAGGGTGCTGAAGAGTAGCTCACAGCAGGGCCAACTAGAGAGGAGATCTGGGGAGGAAGAGATGCCCCAAAGAGGGCTTTCCCTATTTCCAGGAGGCAACGAAGGAAGACAGACTCCAAAAAGTGACTGCCAGCCCTTAAGAGAACCCTCCTGCCAACCTTATTTCAGCGTCTGTCAAAGGAACCAGGAGAAGCACCTCCTTTGAGCCGGCATTTCAGCCTCGGTGCAGGCCTGTCTCAGGGCCCTGAAAAGCCGACACTCTTCACCTCCCCAAGGTACTTCTCCCCCAGGGGGCTGGGAAGCACGAGTGCTCTCCAGCCACAAAGACACAACGGGCAGGAGTGAATGGGCACTGGAGGCCTCCAGAGAGCCACACCTGTTCCAGAGACAAAGAACTGAGCAGGATCCCAAGTGTTACCGGCACGCCACCCCAGGCCTCCACCTCCCATCTGTGAAGTGAAAAGCTGCACAAGAACTTTCCTTCCGCTCCGAAGTTTCTGATGCATCTGTCCAACACAGATGCCCCTCTAAGAGAGTCAGAGACCCCGTTCCACAGGGTCTGTGGAATACCCAAATCACAGGTCAAATTTTCCCCAAAGCTGAGTTAAATTGCTATAAAGTGGCACCGAAGCTGCTGGCAAGAGACCAGAAGCAGAGGACACGTACCTGCTCAGACTCCTCGTCGCTGATGTTGGTCCGGCCCAGCATGGTGGCCTTCACCGTGGACAGGATCTTGAGTTGGGTGCTTATGGTTGGGATTCGCTCGCATACCTAAGAAGCAAACTTAATTTAGCATGTTTCTAATGTTGTCCTTGCCCACAAGCTCTTTGAGGGCAAGACTTACCCACCTCTGTATTCCTAGAGGCTGGCGTGCAGAAGGCACCCCATAAATTAGCAGAAGAACCTCACTTGCTTTCTCCCTATAATCAGTACAGTCCCTCTGTTCAGAAAGGAAGCATTGTAATTTTTTCATTTGGTTAGGAAAGAAATTTTCCTGAGTGTCTTTCCCAAATATACATGTGTATTTCCCCTTTCTATTTCTTCAGAGCTCCTCCACCTCCTCCTTGCTCATCCAGTTTTCTCTCTCCTGCTTTCTCCCTCCCACGCCCCTGACTCAGACACACACACGCACACACACACGCGTGCTTCCCTCAAGTACCTGTAAGAGGTTGGTTCTAATCCGCTTATCTGTGCACTGCTTGGCAACCTCCTTGGCCAACCGTGTCACCTCATCCGAGGCCTTGGCAATGTCCTTGGCACACTGGATCAGTGCCCGCTTGGTACCACTGCCCCCCCTGACCAGCCGAGACATCTCAGCCATCAGCAGAGCCATGCGCTTGGCTGCTGCAATGATGTCATTGCCCTAGAGAGAGAAGCAAAGATATAATGTGAGCTCAGCCCACACTGTGGCCAAGTCAGGGAAGGCAGGAGAAGCACAGAGAAGAAAGGAGGAAGCCTGCTGCTCTAGCAGCTTCTGGAAGGGTGAGGAGACAAGAAAAGGACTGCTTTTGAGTGAGACGGACAGTACAAGAGGACGGAGAGAAGAGGGAGCCAGGGCGCTCCTCCCAGCACTCAGTGAGAGAGACGGAGAGAGACGACCCCCCAGAAAAAAGGAAGCCCTGCAGATTAGTCTGGAAGGGCGACCTGTGCGCCCCACGGAGCACTGAACGAGCACTTCATCTCCAGGTTAATCAAGTCAATCAAAATGAGGACAGGACCGGAAGTTGGTTAATCAGGCATTTTCCTTTCCAGAGGGGGAAAGCAGGAGAGCCAGCGTGAGGGGAAAAAGAGAGAGGAGCCTTTCCAGACACTTCGGGATGAAGTCATCCTCTTCCCCCTAACCCTTGTTACAAATAGCAGCCAAGGACTGTGGCTGCTGAGCTAGAATTTAAACCCAGTAAGTATCAGCCTTGGTGAGAAAAGATCTATTTTCTCACCTAGACTGCTCCTGCCTTCCCTGCCACTGCTCTTAGTTGTCCTGTCAGCCTCAGGGAACATGTTATTTTAATGTGTCACATTTAAAAAGGCCAAGAATCAATTCCTCGGTCCTCTCAGCTAAGTGGCTTCAGTGAAAGAAACCTTCGGCTAAGAGCAGAAAAATAAAAATCACGAGTCAAGCTGTCCGTGGAGCCCCCACTCCAGCTCATATCGGTTTACCTTCGACGGGGCATCTGGGTTCCTTAAAGCCCCTGTGGGTCCAAATAAAGAAACGTACAAGGAATGTACTTTATGCCAACCAAGAATAACAACTGCAGTGTTCAAAACTACCTAAAGGGTCAGGCCCTATTCATTTTTCCCCTCACGCTTTTCAGTTTTCCGCACAAGGCAGTGAGGTGTACACAAACCAGGCCTGTGAGACACCCCTGCGGGGGTGGCGGCGTCTCACCACCCCAGAGGTGGCCGAGTGCTATGCTGGGAGGTGTGTAACATCTCGGGCAGTCACGGAGGCCAGAGAGAATACGGGGAAGGGAAAGAAGTCACGAGAACAGGGGGAAGTTAGACACGGCCGTCTGGGCCCATCTCTTCCAGGGTCGACCTGGGATCGTTCCAGGATTCACGAACTTGATTAGAAAACAGTGTGGTGCTGAGGTTAGTTATTACCCCTCACTCTTCAAACCCTTTCTTCTTGCAACATGCTACCTTCAAAGGGAAAAAAGTGATCACCCTCCTCCTCCACTCCCCACACCAGTGCTGGTTCAGTCCCAAGGCCGAAGCTCTGTGGCCGCCGCCCATCTGCAGCCCTGAGTGCTCTCTGCTCGCCACCCCCAGCCCCTCCCCCTGGAACACCCGGACAAGCAGTCAGTGAAGCCCCCTCCCCCGTGGGTTCCCGTCAAGGCCAGCATCTGCCAGGCAGCCAAGTGCAGGGCAGCAAGCAGTCGGCCCCAGAGACCCTGCCGTACAAAGCTGCTTCCCGGCCCGGCCCGCTCCGCCTGAGCCATCCGTGACAGGTCAGCAGGGGCGGGGGTGGCAGGCCAAGCTCCATGGTCAGGCCAGGGGACCTCTTAATGGTCTACGGTGGTTCCTGACCTGCAAGTCACCGAGAGACCCACAGCTTCCCAAAGGGGCTTGGGGTTCCAGTCGTGGCCCCGAGGTCAATAAGAAAAGGAATCTTTTCAGAAAGTGACCCCATCTTTACCCCCCCAACATAAATGCAATCCAATTAATCGGGCATTAGCAGACCTATCAAACTGGTGAGGCCAGTCCTAACAACAAGGTGCAGACAGACAGAGGCCCGCCCCGCTCAGACTCACAGGACTCGCACAGATCATGAGTGATGCAATGTGTCAAGGCTGCACATGGCCGGATGCATACGGAGCAGCCCCACCGGGGGTGCTAGATCAGTACCTTACTAGACCACTTGGTAGCTTCCCGATGCAGGGACTGAGCCGCGGCCAGAATGGGCTGGTTGACCGGCTGATTGGATGGCATTAACAGCAGCTCAGGTTCGAAATCGTCTTCCATGTCAGGGGGGACAGGGAACCCAACAGCATCGGCCGCGTCTGCCTCAGCTACAACACCTACACCCACCTCAGCGGCCCGGTTACCCGGCTTTGTCGATGGCAGGAAGGATGAGAAACAGGCACAGTGTTAGTCAGAGCTCTGGGATGGGGGAGCTGAGCATCACTTGGTTTAGTAACCAAAGCTTGCCTAGGATGGGAAAGAAAAAAACAGCATCTCTCCAGAAGCCAGACCAACCAAACTCCACTGAAGGGGAATTCTCAGCCTCCGGCACCAGGCCAAGCACCCCCTGTTGTCAGTGAGGGAAAGAAAGAGACTCACCCCAGGGGCAAAGGGTTTCCAGAGAAAAATTTAAACCAAGAAAGCAAGTGGCATTCCTTTTTTATTTATACACTTACCACCAAAGTTAAACGTGCCAAGAATAATTTTCATGTCACATTTCTGAGGAGCCAAACAACCAAACAATAGTAGCTGATTACCTTCAAAAGGAATCCAGAGGGAAAAAAGTAAATGCGGCCACATAACTTGCTCTGAACGGAACAAAGTTATCCCCCCGGGCCCCCGCTGGCTCCTATGGACACTATTCTACATCTTCCGGGACACGGGAAGTGACCTGGGTCAGCTCTGCAAGTTGCCAGACACAGATCATTATTTCCAGCAGGAGTTAAAAAGTCCCAGCAGAGGCTACTGACAGCAAACCAGGAAAGAGGCACAGGAAAAAAACGCAATGGTGAGTGAGGAGGACTCATCAAATCCCCCACAATCAGCCAGCTGAAAGGAGGCTCCAGAATGGGCCTCACCCAGCTTCTCATCTTAGGGAAAACCCACACTTCCGACCAGTTCTCTCTATCCCCTCAAGGCCTTTGGACCCAAACCCCCCCATGACCTCCTCCTGCACCCACTGCCACTACCAACTCAGAAAGCTGTTCCTGGGGTACAACTTAAATCTCTATTGCACAGTAGGGTTCTCACCCCAACCGTACAGTACATACTTCACAGAAAACCCAGGAACATAGCTACTGACCAAGGCTGAGTTCAGAGGAGCCCAAATCAGTACCCATGAGAGAACAGGACCCCTGACGGGGATACAATGGATTTAATACTATGGATGGGGATTCTGAAAGGCCAGGGGAAGGGGCAGTGTGATCAGATGCTGCAATAGGCAGAGGGAAAAGAAAATAAAAGGAACCGCCTCAATGAAGCCAAACCATGTATATGAAGAATGGTGAACACATGTCCTTCTTTAAAAAAAAAAAAAGTAATCTCTATACCTAATGTGGGCCTCGAACTCACAACCCCAATATCAAGAGTCACATGCTCTACGGAGTTGAGCATGGTGGCCAGGTGTCCCAGAACAGAGGTTTTTTACATCAAACATCTCTAACCAAGAGGAAGAGTTTACTTGGAAGTTTGAGGTTGCCATTACTCCTAAAATTCTTATCCTGCACAGGAAACGTGTCTCCAAAAGGCGATGACAAAGTTGGAGAATTCAGGGCAAACAAGGGGTTCGGGTACCTTCGAAACCCTTTCCCTAAACTCTGACTCAACCAGGACTCATCTCC
Organism: Procyon lotor; assembly: GCA_028646535.1. Lineage (NCBI taxonomy): Eukaryota > Metazoa > Chordata > Mammalia > Carnivora > Procyonidae > Procyon > Procyon lotor. The sequence continues at coordinate 26,156,153 of CM053617.1, read as the reverse complement.
ATTCCTTAGAGAGGCCAGCTCGCTGCTGCCAGGGCGCAGTCTCAAGATGTACAAAGACAGACACACAAACACATACCACCCTCGCCCTCCCCAAACAGACAGGGGCCAAGGAGCTCCTGACTCAAAGTCGGCAATCCTCTGATGCTCCAAGCTGGCCGACACTCAGACCTAAAGACTTCTGGCCACAAATGGCAGAGTGGGGTAAATATGTGGGCAGATGCCATCTGCCCCTTAAGTTTGTTTATAATCCATGTGTATTTTGTGTCCCACTACACAATATATCTGGGTTTCTTGTAATAAATTTAAATTGCCTTTAAAATCTTTGAGTAAATCCAACCTCCCCTGTCACCTCCACCCCACTTCCCACACGCACTGGGACTCTGCAAACGGGCCTGGAGGTGTGCGTGCCCCAGGTGGAAAGGTATGATTATAAATAATTCTACGGCCAGGCCCAAGACCAGCAAGGTCACTATTCATTCCTTCTGAGAACCTAGGCTCACAGCTAACAGCACAGAAAAATACAGAGTTTCTAAAACCAAGGTTGATTTCCCAGCCTGGAAAAACCCAAGATCAGCTGCAAGCAGAAGGTCCCTAGGGAACTACAGTTGATACAAGAGCCTGGGGCGGCCAAGGGCATGAAAAGGCAAATAAATGGTGGGGATAAGGTGTAAAAGAGAGGGTCATATTAAGATAGTTGAGAACGGAGTTAGAACTACATTCCACTGCCTGGTTAGCAATAACATTTAGCTCTTCTCTAGAAAAGCTAGCACGCCCTTTTCATCTTTTCAGAGGAATTGGCCGAAGTTATTCATGGGGCCCGACTGCTGCAGTACCCACATTCTCACTGACCGCATGAATATTTACACTTTCAGATTTGTGGAGCTGGAGTTAACCTGGAACAGGCTTGAATTGAGAGGTAAGATGATTCTGAGAAAAGGACAAAGCACACAGCTCCTAAGGCATCAATCTATCTGCTTTCATGAAAAACAGAAGGAAAATGCAAACCCTTCATCCAGCTCTAGCAGAACCCACAGAAGACTATTTCACATCTGCAGTACCGATAATTAGCAAGAGAGCACCTAAAGACATTCAGCAATCCCAAGAAAGAAAAGCAATTTCTAAAAGACTGCAAATGTCCCGGGTCGCAGGAGTGGACACTTGCATGGACAGAGAAAAGGAAACTCCTCTCAAACATCGCACTAAGCCACAAGTTAAGAAGAGGATCGTGTTATTGGCGACAGCAGGAACCAAAAGCCGAGAGAGGGTAACTTCCCAATGAGACTCTTCTTCCTGGGCGGCGTGCACGTCTTCATCCTTTTCGGGCAAGAATAGCCTCATTACTTACCTTGCTGGACCACTTGCGAGCTTCATCGTGGAGCTGCCTGGCAGCCATCATCATTGGCTGGTTGATCACCTCCCCGGCTTTCTGCTCAGGGAACTCCTCATCCTTCTCCTCAGGTGGTGGGGGCCTGGGCGGAGGGACCTCACCCTCGGGCAGAGGTGGTTTGGGAGGAGCAAGCTCGTCGGCCAGCTAGAGAGAGAATTACTGGGTTTAAGTAAAACCCTAGGAACTACTCCCCTCTAGAACTCTTTCCTTTCCTCTAAAAAGCATCCCCAGGAAAGCCACCCACGTTCACTCCATATGAGGCCACCCACACAGAACACAGGGACCACCTGCTCCAGTCTCAACAGATGCATATTTTCTTCCTTGCTTCTCCACAAAAACCAGCAGCTAACAGTTCTGAATGTATCCCAGGGAGGCACGCACAGCACTGTCGGACCAAGGCTCCCCAAAGGGATGGATCTAATTTGTGGTCCTGTTTGAGGGCAGTTGCACAGGCGACTAACTTCCCCCCTGGGCCTCAGTTCCCTCATCTGTCAAGGAGGGGTAGCTAAACCAAATGACCTCTAAGACCTTGATTCTAAGTGTCATGAATCTGTTGATCACCTAAGAAGCCAGGCCCCAGAGTAGCCCTCCCGATGGTCCCAACCAGGCACCAAGAGCCCAGCTACAAAGAAGCAAATGAAGCTGAAACGTTGGAGGCCAGCACCGCGCCTCAGCTTGGGCAAAAGGACCCAATTCTGTCCTCAACCAACTTAGAAACTTCCCTCTTTTACTGACATGAAACATGGGAAATAGTAAGTCAAGGAAAGTAAATCAAATTATTGCCTTGACGAGCTATTCCCAAAGTCCGGCTCTCTCCAATACTGTCGGTTAGAATATAATCACCATTTCCTATTCTAGGATGCGTATCTCTAAGTTATTGCCCAGCTAAGCCTCCTCTGAAACCATTTACCTACGGAAGAATAAATTTATGGTACTTTGGGAAACGTAAAAAGAGCCGAAGTTATAGTTGGAGAAAAACATACTCTAAAAAAAAGACTATTACTTTTGTTACTAAAAAAAAAAAAAAAAAAAGTCAAGCAAAGAAAGAAGAATGTACCCAAGTCTAACCACCTCAGTTTTGCCCTTGTCAGTTGGGAACACAGAAGCATCTCCTCGCCACCAGATCATCTTCCCACTCCTCAGTAACTCGTCCTCTGACCTCATCACTCATCTCACCCACACTCGCCAAAGCCTCTGCTCCACTCAGTCCCCATCAGAGCAGGCCAGCCCCACAGTCCCCCGCCGACCCAGCACGCCCCACGCGGAGGCACGGGTGTAGGACTCTACTAATTTTGGAATGCAAGTCAACTTGTGCGTCCGACTAAGCTTCTGGTAAAAGCTAAACCAAGACACCTCACAGCTTACCTCCCTCCTGCTCCAGTCCCAGCCCCCTCGGCTGAACTCGCCCCATCACTCTGAATCTACTTACACGGAGCTGTTCAAGATCCGGGGGAGGAGGCGGGAAGTCAGGCTCCTGGGGTTGGAAGGCTTCTCTGACCTTGGCCACAGCTCCCAGGATCCGATATCCCGAGTCCAGGAAGCTCTTTTGCAGGCCTAAACATAAGACGCCCTCACTTTCAGCTGGGCAGGTCAGTGCCCTGGAGCACCGTCTGTCCAGCAGCAGAACTGGTTTCTATGAACAAAAGCTGCACGTGAAGCTGCCAAGAAGCACCACAGGCAGTGAGTGAAGGGGAAGGGCTGTGAGGGCCAGGCAGGTGCCATGAGGCCTGCAGAGAGTCGCAAGCGTCACAAACCAGTGAATCCCTGTGGTGCGCGCAGGGTGCCCTCTTGCCTGCACAATCGGCAAGTACTCAAGACGTTCCTGGGTGTGATCACTTCGGGCTCAGGTGGTGCTCATCACCTCTCTGACGGTGAAGCCGTCGAGAGATAAGCCTGCCCAGCTCAGAACAGGGGAGATGTCGGTTTCAGATTGGGCAGACGTCCCCTGGAGGACGTCTCACCTTTCTCCCAACGTCTTTGCTCAACTTGGCATGAAGTGAGTTAACCCCTGGGCTGAGCTGCCTCGGCTACAGTGCCCAGTCGCCTGGGATTCGGGAATTCTACTCGGACTCCTAGAAACTCCAATTAGGAAACGGAGCATGTCCTTAGTGACGGTGGATCGAAGGTGTGAGAAAGATCCTGCCCCAGCTAGGGATGAACAGGGCAGCCCCTCCTTCCCACTTCCTTATGCTGCCTGGATTCCACTCATGGGCCAGCCACACTGGAGGCTCAGAACAGGAAGGAATATGTCACATGTTTCTAACCAAAGGAGTGGTAACATCTTCAGTAATACTGAAAACATGCTCACAGTTCAGCTAAAGAAAATCCGGATTTAGTGTAGGATCAGGATATTCACCGAGGAGATCTACAGGTCAGTTTAAGCCCTCCAGATTTGACAGAAACCTTAAATGTCTTACAGAGAAAAAAGCATTTTAGGAAGAGCAGAAGAGAAGTTATGCCCGTTACCTAAGCCAAATGGTTGATAAAGTGGTTTTCATGCCTCTTTTGAGCAATTTCCAAAATAATGACTAAACAGAGCCAAGAACCATCCAGTGAGACAACATGAAGAAAGCACAGAAAAGTTGGTCCAGAGCAACCAACTTGTAATAAACCTGCCAATACTGAGGAAAATATTCTGTGCCGTATTTTTTGGGGAGGGATATAGATTAATCTAACACTCTCAAACTAAGGATCTGCAGTGTTTGCTCCCAGACGTACTACGTGGTGGTGGCGGGGTGGGTGCATGTCATCTCAGCGCCCTGTCAGCTTCCTGAGGTAACCTCTCAAGTGAGGTGAACCTCACCAGGCACTGCTTACCAGGGTCAGAAATGTTCCCAGCCACAGCCTTTGCATCCATCACCATGGGGGAGATGGTCTTGCTCAGTTCATCAGAGGCGGCTTTCACAGCCTCACGGAACTTGGGATCCTCCGAGTTCTCCACCTCCCTCTTGGCCACCAGCAGGATGCGGTTGGCCCGGCGGGCGATGCTGGTTGCCCCGGCGACCAGCATCTGCGGCTGGATGTTGGCCATGGCTACTTTACACTTGTCCAGGTCTTTTTTAATTGCTTCTTCAGAAGCATCCAGCAGAGATTTGGTATCAATAGCTTCGTCCACCAGCCCTGTCGAAGAACAGAAATGGAATTTCATTTCTAGTTTAGAAGAACAGCGACTCGAAAACCCTCTTGTCCACTTGAGGTTCTCACGTGAACGTCAAAACACCCAGAATTCTCTCCTTCAGCTCTAAGTCCTTCTAAACAATCAGAGGCTTCCAGGTGATTTACCTTAGTTCGAAATAAGTAACTAACTAACTAACTAAATAAATAAATAAATAAATAAGAAGCTGTCATCCAGGAGGCCATATAGATTCACAACACACACACTGACCGTGGTCACCGGCCTTCTCGGGTCCTCCACGGCCTGCCGGAATCGCAGCGACAACAGCAGGACGGCGTGTCCAGCCTTCACCGCATCTCCACGTTATGCTAATAACATTTTCTCCCTGCCTGGCTCACTCCACAGGCATCTGTTGCTCGTTGGCAGCCGATCGTGCCCAAGACGAGCCACGGGGAGGGTTCTAATAACCCTGACGGCCTGCTTCTTGTTTCTGTTACCTCTCTTCCCACGCCCCGGGAGCTCCACTTTCATCTCTGGCTGCTAGCGACCCTGTCCCGGCAGGTCCTGCGGGGACGCCGAGGAGCCCGCGTTCCTCATCTCTTCCCTCCTCGCCTATCCCTCCCGCCACAGAGAGTGAAGACGGTTCGGAGGTGCCACTTCACTCGCACAGACACACGTTTGTTGGCAGTTGGTTTCTCCTTTTTAAAAAAAACTACACAGTTGATAAGTTGGAGGAAACTCTGAGACAAGTTGTATTAAATGGTAGCTATTGTGGTTCCTTGAAATGTGAACCCGCTGAAAATGACAGGGACGCTCACTGTACCCACAAACACCGCCTCCCAGCCTCTGAAACCAAACTCGGGTTCAGACTGAGCAAAGGCACTATTCAAAGAGAAGACAGGAGCTCTAACAATAAGCATCGCACAGGGAGGGCAGCGTTAAAATAAAAGAGACTCAAAGAGCCTCTCTTCAAACACAGTTGCAAGGCTTGAATGAGAAGCCGCAGCCTTAATCAGGGCCAAGTGCACTGTCGGGCACATGACCATCCCTTCATCCAATTACAGCTGAGAAACATAACCGGTCCCGCTCGAGTTTCTCAGAACTCATGCCTCAAGGACTAGACAGAGCTTTGCACACAACTCTACCTGTCATTTTTTCGACATTATCGATCCACTGGTTCTTCATGGTCTCAAAATGCTCGTAAGCAGCTTGATTTCCAGGATTCCTAAGTAAGATGCGGGCGGCTGAGACGACCTGTCAATGACAAAACCACCTTTAAACCCCAGGGCGCTCTCCCACTGGAATACAAACCTTCAGCAGAGCTTCCCCTCTCCACCTACAGATGGCACTAGAAAGCCAAAAATGCGCAAGTCTCCGCAGGCCAACCGCAGGAGAAGGTCTCCTGAAGACCTCACTGGCCAGGGCAAAAGGCTTTAGAGTCACAGCCTGGTTTTTGAGAAAGTAACAGAATGACAAAGGAAATGGCATTCACTTGATACCTCAGAACATACCAGAACTGACATGTGTTTCAACCCTTGATGTGGACTCTTCCATCTTACAAAGCACCACCAGGAAAGATACTAAAAATTACTTTAAAGTGATATTTATGAATATTTATTTAAAAAGTAACTGTCAGGGGCGCCTGGGTGGCTCAGTGGGTTAAAGCCTCTGCCTTCGGCTCAGGTCATGGTCTCAGGATCCTGGGATCAAGCCCCGCATCGGGCTCTCTGCTCAGCGGGGAGCCTGCTTCCCCCTCCCTCTCTGCCTGCCTCTCTGCCTACCTGTGATCTCTCTCTGTCTGTCAAATAAATAAATAAAATCTTTTAAAAAAATAAAAATAAAAACTGTCAAAAAAAGTAAATAAATAAAAATAATTAAAAAGTAACTGTCTACAGTTAACGAAGTACTTGCACATCCATTATCTTACTGAATCCTCACAATAATCCTCTGAAACAGGATGGGTAACTTCTCCAACTTTATAGATGCAAAAACCAAGACTCAGGAAATGTAAGTGACTTGCTCAAGAGCTCCCAGCGAACCAGTCACAGCAGTTAGGGAAGGAACTGACATTTACTGAGTATTTGGTAAGGTACAGGCTATACACATATCCTCTCAGCCCTCCAAAATACCCATTAGGAAGGAATTCTCTCCATTTTACAGACGAGGAAATTCAAGGTCACAGAGGATTCAGGTTGGAATCTGTCTCCAGAATCCTTACTCTTGCTAAAGCTGATATCTTTAGTTTCCTGTTTCTCTTTTTTAGGAATCTCAGTTCTATACAGAAATACCTAGCTTCTATGCTCCACGTTTTATGAAAATTTTTAAAGAAAGTTACACATGTTCATATTTTGTGGAAGTATTTTTAAAAAGTTGGAAACGTATGATTTTTCAAGAGAATGTAACTTGTTAACTTGCCACGTGGGCAAAAGATAAACAATAAAGAGATGTCTGTGTGTGTTTTTCCCATCCTTTCCTGCAAGTTGCCATCAAAGCCAGTATCACAGATGCATAAAGCCTAGCAGGGGTCCTGATGTACTACAGGTACATAATACACATCTGCTGAATAAATCCATTTTTTAAAAATGAACTTCCTATCATTTGATTAGAAAAAATGTGCAAACATCACATTAAATGATGTTGAACTGGCATTTTTAAGAACACCTCTCACACGTTAGAACTTTAATTCCTGTCCAATTTGTTTTCTTTTGTTCCCACTCTTCCAGTATACTTACTGCCCATAGCACACTGGCTATAACTTGGTTATTTAATGAAGTAGGAAAAAGAAAACAAGTCATGAACACAACCTCAAAGAGACTTGGGGAAAGGCATAAACTGTACAATCAAAACAGACTAATGTCTCAAGATTATCCAAATATTGCCCAGGGGTGCCTGGGTGGCTCAGTGGGTTAAAACCTCTGCCTTCGGCTCAGGTCATGATCTCAGGGTCCTGGGATCGAGCCCCACATCGGGCTCTCTGCTCAGTGGGGAGCCTGCTTCCCCTCCTCTCTCTGCCTACTTGTGATTTCTTTCTCTCTGTCAAATAAGTAAATAAAATCTTTAAAAAACAAAACAAAACAAATATTGCCCTAATTTTGGGTGCATGTGAGCAGGGGCTGCTTTACCAGTTTTTCCTACCTTCAAAAGTTATCTGTGATCATGGCAGAAAACTAAAACATTATAAAAATTATTTTGACACTGTGTGTTTCTTTCATGACGATGTACAGTAAGTGTTCAAAAATGTACAGAAACTGTTCTGTAATTGACCTTTACTGAACACCACACAGTGAGTACTGAAACAATGAAGAGTGAACAAAATTCAACCTGGGGTGTGAGTTCTCGGGCCGTCTTTACTGATGCCTGAATGCCTTCTACTGTGGATTTATTAGCAGTTCCAACAGCTGCCGCCTTCTCCGCCGTGGCACCAAGCCTTCCTGAATGGTGCTCAAAGTTAGCTGCTCTCTCATCAAATACCTTGAGGAAAAAACAAAGACATTAGGAAATTTTAGTTCAATACAATGAGTCAGGAAGCCTAAGAAAAACTCTCTAAGTAGAGGCAGCTACCGCTCAAGCAAAGACTTCACAGAGGACATCAAACCCTACTGACCACGACCACGATCTGGCGATTACCAGGTCTTGACCTTGCTCTCTCTCCTCAGAGGTTTGGCCATAGCACCACGCGCACACACTTGACTCCAACACACCGTTCAACTGATGCTTACCAAGTGCAGACAGGACACGCAGCACCATGTCCTCTGCAACAAGTTCAGAGTGTGAAGACCTCAAAAATCCCTGTCCCCAAAAGTCTTATCCTGCGGTGCGAAGAAGACAGGCAAGCTCACCCCAGGCTCCAGCGGAGGTGGCCGGGTGCGTGGACAACTCAAGAATATCCACAGTCCTAAGCTGAACCCCAGCCTCCTCAAGGCGGCATCCCTCACATATCCATTACCATTAATGTTGTAAAAACTCTGCCCCTGACCTCCAGAGGAAAAATGATAGCTGGTGCTCACACTCAGGCCTGACACAAGGGCAAGGAAGGCTGCTTTTTATTCCCCCAATACAAAACCGTCTACTGAAGTGTTCATTTACCTCTCAGATTTTAAAAAAAGAAGTTAGCTTTTCCTTTGACGCGGTTATTATGCGAGGTTGCGTACAATGAAGGGGACTATTTAACTCAGATAATATGACAAAAGCCCATCTGTCACTTGTTTGGATAACAGGGCTTGAAAACACAAGGCATCCCCAACAGAGCTGGGTCAGGTTTACACTCCACACAGAGCGAGTCAGAGACAGCCCGGCAGGACCCATCCTCTTCCTCGCCTCCTCCCGAGGGTCTGCCTGCCCTGCTCGGGGACCAGCTTTAGCTCCTGGCGGACCACCTCTAAAGCCCTAAAGGGCTCCTGGCCCAAGAGCAGGCTCCAATCGCACTGCCAGGGTGCTGTGTTGACCCACGCACGTCTCTTCTCCACACTGGCCTCTTGTTTCCGTTCAGTCACCTGGGTTCTCGCCACTGAATGCTCAGAATCTCTGTCTAAATCTCTGATCTCCTAGTCCCCTTCTCCCAGCCTCAGTCCTTGTTCCTTATCTTGGCTGCACTCCCACACTCTGGATCCACAGGGCTTTCGCTTACCCTAGTTAATCCTCCAGTTCCAGCCCTGTCCGCTGCTCCCTCTGATTTAACTGGCTGCTTAGCCCACTTAACACTAAGTCAAAATTACTGAGCACCTACTATGCGCCAGACCCTGGAGTCGGCGCTGAAGATATAAAAATGAATAAGGCACAATTTCTGCATCTCAGGAGCTCACATCCTTGAGCTCTGAGCTGTACAAAAGGTCCATAAGCAGATACTTAAGAGGGTACTATGTACAATCTTAAAGCTAAGCACTGCTATCAAGGGAGCAAAAGGAAAGGTGCTTAAACCTATCCAGGAAGTAAAGGATAAAAGGACAAAGGATGAATAGGAACTAGCCAAAAAAGGAGAAGGGAAAGATAATGAGAGACAGAAAGAACAAGACATGGAAGGGAGAAAGGACAGAGTCTGCAGGAAACTATAAGCAATTAAATACCGCTGGGGCACGAACCAAGGGGCAGGGGTTTGTGGGAAACCGGGATAGAGAGAGTATCGGGAACAGATCCTGGCGCTCTTTGGCTTTATCATGAGAAAGGGAAGGCCCACGGAAGGGCTTAGCAGTAAAACAGGGTCAAATCTGTATTTTTATTTTATCGGTGGCCGAGGGGCAGATTCAAAGACCAGTCACAGCTGTGCAGTCAATTAGGCAGCAGGGGACGGAGATCAGAACTAGAGCTAGAGCAACATGAATGGAAAATGTAAAGGATTCAAGAAAGGTTTGTGAGATCAAATTAGCTTGCCTTGGCTTATTTGGTGGTGTGGCAAGAGTCAATGGCAACTCAAATTTCCAAGAGGCAGAGAGAGAAGAGCAGGACAACACAAGCTAGGACCTATCAGTGAACCAGCAGAGACCTTGATCGACTAGTCTGAAACTCAAGAGAAGTCTGGAATGAAAAGAATAGCACATCATCCTAGTCTAAGGGGACCATGAGCTGAATGAACCACGCCATGACCTAGGCCAGAGAAAGAAATGGGGGTCATCAGCAAATAAGAATTACACACACCTCCACCCAACAATTCCACCTGGTCGTAGGTGCCTGACCCAACAACTCCTTCTTCTTTGCCACCAATACTTGCTTTCCCAGATTCCTCTAAAGCTGCAGCAGCTTATGTAACATAAGCAAAAGTCTCCTGGAGGATTTCTGGGAAAGTCTTTACTTTCATTCATTTGGCACCAACAATGTGCCAGGCATTGTTTTAAGAGCTGGGAATATTGGGGTTCCTGGGTGGCCCAGTCGTTAAGCGTCCGCCTTCGGGTCAGGTCTTGATTCTTGGGTCCTGGGATCAAGCCCCATATCAGGCCCCTTGCTCAGTGGGAGGCCTGCTTCTCCCTCTCCCACTCTCCCTGCTTGTGTTCCCTCTCTTGCTGTGTCTCTCTCTGTCAAATAAATAAATAAAATCTAAAAAAAAAAAAAAAAAACTGGGGATATTCTTTCCTGCTTTGTCGAAGATTATTTGACCAGAGTTGAGGGTCCATTCCTAGGTTTTCCATTCTGTTCCATTAATCTGTCTGTTTCTGAGCTGAGATGTCCAGCGACAGATGAATGAATAAAGAAGATGTGCTATATACATACAATGGAGTATTACTCAGCCATCAGAAAAGATGAAATCTTACCATTTACATAGACGTGGAAAAAACTGGAAGGTATTATGCTGAGTGAAATAAATCAGAGAAAGACAAACATCATCCAGTTTCACTCGTATGAGGAATAAAAGAAAAGCACAGAGGATCGTAGGGGAAGGGAAGGAAAAACAGAATGGGAAGAAATCAGAGAGGGAGACAAACCATGAGAGAGACTCTTTAACTATGGGAAACAAACTGAGGGCCGCTGGAGGAGAGGTGGGGGGGGGATGGGGCAACGGGGTGACAGGCATTAAGGGGGGCACATGATGTGAAGGGCACTGGGTGTTATATGTAACTGATGAATTACTGAACTCTACGTCTGAAACTAATGATGTTCTATATGTTGGCTAATTGAATTTAAATTAAAAAATAAATAAATTTTTTTAAAAAAGAACTGGAAATAAAGGGGTGCCTGGGTGGCTCAATCGGTTAAGCATCTGCCTTCAATTCAGGTCATGATCCTGGGGTCCTGGGATCCAGCCCCGCGTCAGACTCCTGCTCAGTGAGGAATCTGCTTCTCCCTCTCCCTCTGCACCACTCCCCCCTGCTCCCCGCCATGCTCTCACTTGTTCTCGTGCTCTCTCACTCACTCTCTAATAAATAAATAAAATCTTAAAAAAGAACTGGGAATAAAGTATGACAAAACAAAATCCTTGCCTGCATGGCTTTTCTTGCTAATGTGAAGGAGAGAGACAAACAAGAAATGAGGTAGACACGTCAGATGTTGAAAAATGCTGAGGAGAAAAGTAGGATATGGAGATTAGGAGATCCTTGGGGTGGGGAGAGGGGTTGGATCTTTGGCAGTGACCCAAAGGTGACATTCTAGTAGGCGCTGAGGAAAGGGAATGAATACTACAAATAATTCTCTATGGGAGGAACGGAGAGAAGAGCACAATGGCCACAAGGTTAGAGCGCGGTGAACACAACTGGGGCAGACTGGGAATACGACACAAGGCCGTCAGGGTAGACCGAGGCGCATGAGGGGTGAGGGTGGTAGGACCCGGGGTCGGAGAAGCAGGAGGGAACCAGGGGCAGTGGTGTGCTGAAGCCACGGTCCCAACTCCACACCCCCTTAGAGCCAAGTGTGCCCGTCTCTTCCCGAGCCTGTGTTCAGTGACCCCGCACGGAGACAGCCCCTGTGGGAATAATTACACCGTGGAAACAAACATGACAAACCAGGGCTTTCTGGCCCCAAGCACGGCACTGGCCTTACTGTCATTGCAAGGACACCGGCTTCTCTCAGGGACAGGAAGGAGTCGTTGGAAGGGGTTGAGGAGAATGACATCAAATCATTCACAAGCACTGCCCTGACTTCTGTGTTGAGAATCAACTGTCCTGATAAAAAGGGACAGTTGGGGGGCGCCTGGGTGGCTCAGTCGTTAAGCGTCTGCCTTCGGCCCAGGTCAGATCACAGGGGCCCGGGATCGAGCCCCGCATCGGGCTCTCTGTTCTGCAGGAAGCCTGCTTCTCCCGCTACCATCCCCTCTGCTTGTGTTCCCTCTCTCGCTGTGTTTCTCGCTGTCAAATAAATAAAATCAAAAAAAAAAAAAAAGGGACAGTTGGGACTGGAGCGCCCTATCCCTCGTTCCTGACCATCCTAAACATGGTGCGTGGGGTTCTAACAGCCGCCTCACCCCAGCAGGAAAAGACCAAGAAAATCCCCGACACACCAGCTCTCGTGGTGTCAAGGGCTACCTATCTCCATGTTTCTTGTTACACAATAAAAAGAAAACCCATCTGTTTTCATCGCTGAGAGGCAGGTCTCCTACAGCTTCCGACTAAAGACACGTCCTGTGGACATTCCTGACTGATGCACCTGGTGACGGAGGAAGAGGGGGCAAGGCCTCCCCTCCCCTGCCCTTGCACCCTTAGTCCACAGTTTCCCAACCACTGCCCCCGATGCATGTGGGAATTACATTTTACCTTTACAAGTATACAGACAGATACAAAGTGTGTGTGTGACTGTGCATGTGCGTGTCTGCGTCTGGCCAGCAGCAGAAATGAAAGACCTAAGATACCCACTTCCTCCCTACTGGGAGCATCAGGAGGCGCAGTGGCCGCCACTGCCAACAGCTTGATGGGAGTTGTGGTATCGCTGAAAACGTCCGACACCTCCTGAGTCATCGCCTCTTGCATCCGGGCTTTCAGATCCTTAAAAACATTATTGAAGAATAAAAATTACCAAAAATGTCCCAAAAGCGCATCTGTCGATGTCCTCACTTCCGTGACACATTCATCCGTCCATTCAGTCTTTCTTTAAGGATTTACAACCAACTAGGTACAAAGTGCTGAGCCAGCACGGACCGGGTGTAAGCTACGACTCCTGCCCTCGCAGAGATCAGCCTCTGGTAGGAAGGGTAAGACAGGACCCACAATTCCCGGAGCCTGCTCGACCCACACAAGAAACCTTAGTTCTTTTCTTGGTGGCTTCCAGGAAATGATCCTGACATCCACGGGGTGGAACCCCAAAACAACTCTGAAATGAAAGAGTTCCTCACCACTCCCAAAGCTGGAGGAGCCTGAGAATGACTGCAGAAATGGTTAAGGATTGTTCGGGGGAATGCAGTGCCGAATTTCTAAGCATTTTCTCACATTAAGAGTAAAGAAATTAAGGGTGGTAATTTTCTTTGATACACGTTTTTTCAGTTAAGTTTCTAGAAAACCTTGATAACCAGTATATGTATCCATTTCTTAACACGGGTCTAAAGAGGATTCTGAGAAGTCGTGAAAAGGCTCCTTTTCATAGTTATCATACTTAATCCAATCTAAGTCTTCTGGATTTATACAAAGAAGTCTCAGTCACTCCCATTGTGTCTCAAGGTGGGTGGCTCATGATACCTGAGATGATTGTAGGTATTAGGCTAATGTTCTTATTTTAATCATTACATGTTTTCTTTTAAAGAATATTAGGAAAGATATAACTAGGTCATCAAGCTCATGATTTCAGGATTATTATAAAGTTATCTTTTAAACAGATCCACTTAAGTTTGAAAAGGGACACCTGGTAGAGCAGACACCACGAAAGAGTTCCCACTGGACTGAAACTTGGAAAACTTCAGCTGTCGTCAAACACAGGTAAGCTTTTTCCTAATAAGCTCTGGACTTTCTTATATCCTCCTCGATCCACCCTTCACATTCCCTGGACTCAAGAAATTATGTGTTTTTAAAATCTCTCTCTCTCCCTAGTCTGTCCATAACAGGAAGCAGAGAAATGTCGCGATCCGTGCTCCGGAAGTTGTACCTTTAAGGAGTCTTGGAGCTGAGAGGCAAGGGCTCTCGCCTGAGGACTCTCTCCTTCCCCTCTGGCAGCCAGGTCAGCCAGCTGGGCCGTCAGCTGGTCCACGCGGTCACACTTTGCAAGAAGATCTTGGCGATACGGCCCCATCATGACGTTAGCCAGACGATGCCCCTCGGCCACAAGCCCCCGGATGGCAGCCTGACCTGGATCCAGAAGAAAACACCGTAACTCACGGAGACCCAGAGAAGGCAAGTGAAGTGCCTTTGTGCTAAACTACGCTGTCGTTGGTTTCTTTTTTAAATAATAACATTTAGTGGAGTTTTTGTCCCGAACAATAGAAAAATTGAGGAAATTCAAAAAAGTATAAATAAGAATAGATAATCCACCCATAATCCTCAGAGATTGATACAGCTGAATATTTCCTGTCTTCCAAAGAATTATTGTAATCACATTTATTTTTAATTCCAGTATAGTTCACACGCAGTGTTCTGTCAGTGTCAGGTGTACAATAGAGTGACTCGACAATTCTAGACGTTGCTCAGTGCTCATCACTCTTAAGGGTACCCATAATCCCCTTCACCTGTTTCACCCATCCCCCCACCAACCTCCCCTGTGGTGACCATCAGTTTGTTCTCTACAGTTAAGTCTGGGTTTTTTTGGTTTGTCTCAATTTCTTTGTTCATTTGTTTTATTTCTTAAATTCTATACACGAATGAAATCATATGGCATTTGTCCTTCTCTGACAGACATATTGCACTCAGCATTATACCCTCTAGATCTATCCATGTCACTGCAAATCTTCCCGTCTTTTTTAATGCATTGTACATTCCCACACAAATACACATTTCTCTTTTACAAAAATGAGATCATACTTTCCATTAACTTTTATTCCTCACTTTTTTTATTTAATGAGAGCATTTTTCCACATCACTGAATATTTTTTTTTGAAAGATTTTTTAATTTATTTGACAGAGAGATAGAGAGCACAAGTAGGCAGAGCAACAGGCAGAGGGAGGGAGAAGCAGGCTCCATGCTGACCAGAGAACCCGATGCGGGGCTTGATCCCAGGACCCTGAGATCATGACCTGAGCTGAAGGCAGCCGCTTAACCAACTGAACCACCCAGGCGCCCCACATCACTGAATATTTTTTTAAGAACCATGATCTAAAAATCTATATAATATCATATTAACTATATTATTGATCATTTACTTATTTTTTTTTTAGAGATTTTATTTTTATTT
>CM053617.1:26121546-26132239 GCA_028646535.1 Procyon lotor | reverse complement strand
TACCATTCCCTCTGCTTGTGTTCCCTCTCTCGCTGTGTTTCTCTCTGTCAAATAAATAAAAATCTTTAAAAAACAAAAAAATCTAAATTCAAGGGGAACAAAGAGTAAGTATTTTGTATGTCTACTCTAGCATTAAAGGCTACTATTTGGGGGTGTCTGGCTGGCTCAGTCAGTAGAGCATGCAACTCTTGATCATGGGGTCATGAGTTCAAGCCCCACACTGGATGTGGAGCCTACTTTAAATAAATAAACAAACAAACAAATAAATAAGAGATAAGGCTACTAGTTTGGAAACTATAACTGAGGATTTCTTACCCGTTAGGTTCTGTTTTAGGTACTGTTTCCCCTCATGACTGCATTGAACCTCCAATTTAAGTATAATTTAAGGGGCATCTGGGTAGCTCAGGCGGTTAAGTGGTTAAGATGACCTGCCTTCAGCTCAGGTCATGATCCCAGGGTCCTGGGATCGAGTTCTGCATTAGCCATCTGCTCGGCGGGGAGCCTGCTTCTCCCTCTCCCTCTGCTTGCCACTCCCCCTGCTTATGCTATCTCTGTCTCTCTCTCTCTCTCTGTCAAATAAACAAATAAAATCTTTTTTAAAATAAATAAATAAATAAAATTTAAGTTTTACGAATTAAGGAACAAGGGCCCAGTCCTACAAACCCAACTGATCTCAGGTTTGCTGACATCAGACCTATCTACATTATATTAAATGAAACTCATGAATTTTTTTCTTTTACCAAAAAGAGTTGCTGAAGATTCTTCCAACCTTCTGTAATAGTCAGCAAGACTCTGCCTTGTTGATTTTGGCTCTGGTTAATACTGATCAGAAAATAAGCTCTAGAAATCAAAATCCTAATCCTCACTACCCAAAATGACTAATTTTATTCTTCCTTGTCCAAAAATGATTTGAAACATGATGGAAAAAGTGGCCCTGCTCTAATCAGTACCCTCAAAAATCACTGTTTTTTTTCTCCCTAACAAAGCATGAATTGCCACCACACTTCAAAGAAAGAATCTAATTCTCAAGAAGTGAATAATTTACTCCTGAGTGGGAGATGATGTGACATCAGTGAGTTAAAATTAAGAGGTTCTCATTTTTTTTCTAAAAATGACCCATGGCAAAGTTGAAATGAAGCTGCACTTTTTTTACACTGGGAATTTCAGTTAGTTACCAAAGTTTTTAAGAGCCTGAATTTTGGACAATTCTGGTGATTTAAAACAGTAACTGAAAGGACCACCTTAGATTCTTCCTGGCACAGAGTGAGTTTTGAAAAATCATTTAAACATATTACACTTTAAAATAAATAAATAAAAATCTTTTTAAAAAGAAAAGAAAAGGGGTGCATGGGTGGCTCAGTGGGTTAAAGCCTCTGCCTTCAGCTCAGGTCGTGATCTCAGGGGTCCTGGGATCGAGCCCCGCATCGGACTCTCTGCTCCGTGGGGAGCCTGCTTCCCCCTCTCTCTCTGCCTGCCTCTCTGCCTCCTTGTGACCTCTCTCTCTCTGTCAAATAAATAAACAAATAAAAATTTTTAAACATATTACACTTTAATGTCATATCTATTAAAAAAAAAATATCCATGGGAACAAAGTCTTCTAAGAATCTCATATATACTTCTTTTGAAGGGCAGTATTTATTGTGGAATTAACAGAACTGTCATTAGCAGCATAAGAAGTATATTAATCCTGGACATGCTATAAACCAATTCACTGAGCAACCAGGACTAGAAGTCAATTTTGAGATATATTTATAAAGAGTGAAATAACCATAACCCAGCCATACTATGTACCACAAAGCTTTCAGTTAAACCACGTCACGCCTAAGTACCCAGAGTACAATGTGGGTATGAAATAGGAGAGGAAAAAAAATCTTCATTTGAGTATTTTCTTGGTAAAATCTCAAATTTGGGGAAGAGAAAAGTCTCCACCAATCTCTTCTCTGGGTTTCTGTTGTTGTTGTTCTTTTTTTTTTTTCTTTAAAGAGCAAGTGTAAAAAAGACCAGATCTAGGCATGCAGCACTGGGGACAGCTGGCAGGGATCTGGTCACCTCCTCCAAAGTCCCCTTCATAGCGAAACTCTTAGGAGTTCAGGTTTTAAATGAAAAAACCACACTGGCTTGGCTCTGTCCCACGCACAGCAGAAAGTGGAAGGACAACCGTAAAAGAACTCCTTTTTATATGCTCTCCCAAGAACTGAAACACTCCTGAAATTTAACATAGAGTTAGATCTAAAGAACACGGAATAGTACTGAGAACCACAGAGTTCCTCCTGGAGATAATCAAAAGGAACTTCAGTAGAAAAAGTGAGGTCCTACAATGCTAGGCTCTAGAAAAATCTCAATATGGGACTAAGGACTCGCTCTTGCTCGCTGCTCAACCTACTCTCCCTTTTCCCACTGATACTTTCCCTCCCCACCCTTTCCACTCTGATGGCATTTCCACCCCTTAATCAGTGTTTTAAACAAAGATGTTTCTGGAAAGAATAAACTGGGCAGTAGAACAAGATCTTACAAACTACAGTGAAGTGACGAGAGAAAGTTCTCTACCCCTGAGACTTCAGGTAAGTTACCCTCCCCGGCATCCGTTCCTCATCTTTAAGAATACCTTCCCAGCCCTAAAATTCAATGCCACCTATGTGCGGATAATCAGATGTACCAACTGAAAGATCACTTGGATCAGAGGGGAAATGTCAGTTATTCTAACATTTTGGGCTTTTCTCCAATTTGAGGGGAGGGGCTAAAATGTCATAAATGCCTAAATTTAACTCCAAGAACTATGTCCTTTACTATATTGGCTGCTAAAATAAAACATTCCTAGACTCATTAAGAAGCTCACATATTGTCAAATCACTATGTGTACACCTGAAACTAATAAAACACTGTATGTCAACTATATTTCAGTAATAAAAAAAAAACACCTAAAGTAGAATCATTTTAATTAACTGATTCAATCTTAAATCATGTTTCATCTTCATAATAGACATTCTAATAATAAAGAAAAAACCTCACATACTTATTTTTTCAAAAATGAAATAAAAATCAACCCTTAAATCTTAGCTGTCCATAGTTAAGAGTGATTATTATAGGCTCACGTGTTCTAACCAATATTTCCTTCTTTGGCAGGGTACAGAAATCTGTGCAAGACATCTGAGTCAGTCACTACATTTAGCCCACCACCAGCCTAGGCCTTCAGTGGCAAGAATCCACGTAAGAACTAATTCCGAATAACAGCAAGTAATGACTCAAGGTGCAGTTTGTAGGAGCGCCTACATAGGGTTCAAAATTTTTAGGTTATCGCTTCTCGGCCTTTTGGCTAAGATCAAGTGCAAAAATTTTTAGGTTAAAATTTTTCTCACTTCCTCTTAATTCTCAGCATGCATCAAGAAACAACTAATATAAATACAAAAAAAAGGAGGGATTAAGTCTAGATTGCTAAATTTACAAAGAGCAGAATTAGAATTGTGTATAATTCACAAATTTGTTTGTTTCATCATGTACCCTAAATTAATTTTTAATGATCACTCTACAATGACTGTTGACTTCACGAGGGAAAAATTGTTATTTTCAAAATAAAATGAGGCGTTTAAACTCAAAGTACTTTTAAGTGTGTAACGCTGTCATTTGAATGTAGGTATAAAAGGTAAAATCAGCACCTACTGCATTGCCTCTTTGAAAACTTAACTTATTCGGCAAGACACGCTTTTACCAAAAATGTTTTTCCACTTACTTTCTTCCCCCACTTTTCTAGAGGAACCATCACTTTCCAGGAGAAAACTGCACCAATGGGGAAGCATGAAACAAGTATGGTAAGACAAGGTTAATTCTTAATTGGTAGGGTCGAGAGGAGGTAAAAGATAGCACGTGTTAAATAAAAAGGGGACCCAGTGGCCACGGACAGACGCACGGTCTGATTAATTTACTGCTCACAGTCAAGCAGTGAAAGACGCATAATGCCACTACACTGAAAACCAAAATTCTGGTTACCGGTTTCCATTTTCAAGGTAACAATTTTTTCGATTTATTCTTGCCACTAATAAAAACAATCACGCTTAAGGGGTCGGGGGAAATAGAGTGGATGGGGATGGGGTGGGAAGTGAGAGTTGTCATGTACATCTTCTCACAGCATTTTGATTGTTGAACCAGGTAAATGTAGAACAAAAGCAAAATGAGTTTCAAAAACATTTCTTGTTCACTCTGATGTCATCATGTACTTGAGCTGCTTTGGGCCGAACTAATTTTACTTCCTTTCTTCCATTCTGATGGTTAAGGGTTGCAGCACCCATTAACAGTCTGGCTCCTTCCAGATCATCATAAAACTGAGACAGCTACAAAAATGTCCACGGTGAGGACCAGGTCCGTTTCCCTTGTATATTTCCCCAGGGGCCTCATCTTTGTCCTGAAAAACTCAACTGACCACATCTTTCGTTAAAAAAAAAAAAAAAAAACGCATCTCTCAATGGCACCGGTACTAAATAAAGCTCAGCGACCCCTATTTACTAAATGATGGTTAACCTTTCCCCTCCAAACAGAGAAAAACATTGAGGGTATAAGGCCTGCTCTTTTTTTTTTTTTTTTTGCTATTTCTCATCTGCTAGAAGCAAAGGAGCGAGAATAAGGCAAGAGATTAGGTTAGGGGAAGGTGAGGTCATAGAGAACCATGGCTGATTCACAGATCAGCAGAACATGCAGTGAACCACGGACTGAAGTTAGGAGACACTTTAGATACACTTAGCTTTTCCCCTTCTGATTTTGCAGGCTAGGATCACTGTGAAGGACAGGTGCCCCATCTAAATTCCTGAGCCTATTCATTTTCACAATGGGTTGAAAACCTCCATGACACATCTCCAAAAGCAAAATTCCAGAGCCTTCAAAGGAGACTGGGAGGAAATGCAAATAGAGATGACTTGGGCTGGGAGTTTCATTTCCCAAGAGCAGGGTCCACACAGGTCACCTGGAGGTCACCCAGCTTACGGAGAGAAACTTGCCCCTCAAACAAAGTCAGTGGGAATGACTTGGCCGAAACGGTTCTCAGGAGCTTGTTCAAAAAGATGAAAGCACCCACCAAATATAGAAAGCCTGATACCCCATCGCCACGTCTTTTCTTCTGCTTTCCCCAAAGAAATCACTCAGTGTGAGCCAGAGTCAGTCCGCCCGGCACAGCCCCGAGTCCCAGATGAAACGACACTCTGACGAATATTCGAGCACAGTGTTACACACCGGCACACGGAAAAAGGCACAGCACACAGCACAAGAAAACCTCACAGACATGCTTTTTTCTCTTTTGAAGCGAAAAAGAGACTGGAGGGCAAGAGAAAGCTTACCTTCTAAATGTGAGAAAAAGAATACAACAAACAAGAGAACAAAAAAAGATGCATAAAGAAGTCATAACAGGGAAGTGAAAGTTGTCAAATATGCAAAAGCAAAATTAAGTAAAACGCGAAAGACTTAAAATGATTTCACCGTCTAGATTTAAAACACAGTCTTAAAACCCATTCAAGAACTTTGTGCCTCTGTGAACAAATCCAGAGTTAAGAGAAGCTAATTTCCTTCTGCATATTTAGATTCACTTTTTGGGCAATGTGATTTTTCAGACCCCAGCTATGACCTTACCTCACTGGTGTCCTGGGGAACAAACACAACCCTACTGGGTACCCAATGGAAGCCATACGACAAATCCCCTCTTTGCTACCAGCCTGCAGGGGAGCCCTGGAAATACCATTTGGGTCACACATGGGGAAGCTGGATCCTGGGGACAGCGTGTTTCCTCCACTGCTTGTATCTTGGGCTTCTCTAAGGAAAGTGTAAACCCAAGGACCTCTGTTCTCCCAGTCCCTAGACAGGGAGAAGTAGACCAGAGCAGCAGCAATGTAAGACCACTGTGGCAAGGTTCTGGAAGGAATCCACCGACCCTTGTGGAGGCCAGGAGGAAATTCTAGATAAAGGGTGAGGGGACCCCTCAAACTCACGAATGTGAAAACTAATATTCTAATTGAGCTTTCCTTAAGGAAAATGGTATGACAAAGGGACACACCTAGAAACGCCGGGAGTTTCCTCTGTAGATTTCTTAGGTCAAAGGTTGGTTAAGGAAAAGTTTCCATAAAATTCACAGTCATAGTCTGTATCTTACTTAGTCACCTAGCAACAACCACCCACGTAAAAAGGCAGGGTTCCCACCCAGGGGAGTATACGCCATACAAAAATTCCTCCACCAGCCCAATGAGTGTCCAGTTTGAAGAAAAAGCTACCCATCTCAGCCTTCAACCCCACATACCTATTTATTTGCTCTAGCATGGGGCAAAGGAAGTTTGCAAAAGCAGCAAGTAACCCACGAAACCCATGAAAAGTGAAGTAGAAATTATTTCATAATATCTGAGTGGTCTTACACTTCCCGCAATTACAAGATAAAGGGTGAGAGGAGAATTCAGGAGTTTGCTTATTTCTCCTCCAGTAATACTTACCTTGCTGGCCCAGGCATCTTCATCCCAAGAAGTGAGTTGTAATACACGAATGATCTCATTAATTTCAGCACTCATCTTCTCTACAGTAAAATTGCGATTTTTCAAAGCTTCTTCTATTCCTTGGTTTTTTGAATTTTTAGTTGTTACAAAAATCTTCATAGCTGTAAAAACAAACAAATGATCAGAAACCAAGCTTGGAACTTCAACTTGCCGTATAACAACATTCACACAAGATGTTCGACACTTCAAGGACATGTGCTGGGTTTCAAAGATCTTAAAAAGAATATACTAGGGGTGGCTGGGTTATGGACATTGGGGAGGGTATGTGCTATGGTGAGTGCTGATGATTCACAGACCTCTACCCCTGGGGCAAATAATACATTATATGTTAATGAAAAATAATAGCAATAAAAAAAAAATTACTTCTAAAACAAAAAGAATATACTAGGCTGATTCAGTCAGTAGAGCATGTGACTCTGGATCTCAGGGTTGTAGGTTCGAGCTCCAGAGTGGGCGTAGAAATTACCTAAAAAGATAAAATCTTAACAACAACAAAAAGGAATATATTAAAAACAAAACAAACCAAAAAACCACTGCACGTGTGCCAATAAAGTTCTAATATCAGCAACTTTAAGGTACAGGACATCATTAAAACATGATCTAACACACATATACTGATGACCTACCATCACAAAATAACCGATATCTCTCCAAATCAGTTATCATCCCAGCCCTGACACTGACCCCATCTAATACACACCTAACAGGACAAGATGAAAACAGTCAGTAAAACTCTAACTGAAGTATCCTGCTGCACCCAATCCTAATGGAAGACCCATTTCTCTCAACATGTAGCAGGAAATTTCTAACCCCCAAGAGTAAAGAAGAAAATAACAATAATTTGAAGCACGGGAGAAAGAATATCTTCTCATGAAATCATTGAAATTGTTAAAACAAAGACTGATCATCACTTTATTGAGTTACCCAGATGAGAAAGAAATCTTATTCCCCAAACCTTTCTCTCTCATGGAACAAGTGGCCTCAAAAACATATTTCCACGGAGATTTTATGACTCTACTTACAATTTTTTTTCTATTTCTAGTTCCTAAAAGGGCTTTCTGAGCTCTAACCCTCACCTCACTTTTTCTAGCTACTATCTGAAATGCAGGAAGGCAGGAGCTAGGGGTGACAGTGACATGTCTCGTAAGATTCTGAAAAGACAGCACCCTCTGATAGTTAAACTAATTAACCCATAACTTGATTAAGATAACTTATGTAGGGGCGCCTGGGTGGCTCAGTTGTTAAGCGGCTGCCTTCGGCCCAGGTCAGATCCCAGGGGCCTGGGATCGGGCTCTCTGCTCTGCAGGAAGCCTGCTTCTCCCGCTACCATTCCCTCTGCTTGTGTTCCCTCTCTCGCTGTGTTTCTCTCTGTCAAATAAATAAAATCTTAAAAAAAAAAAAAAAAAAAAGATAACTTATGTAAACCCAGAGGTGTCTGGTATAAACCAGCCACCCAATGAGTACAGCTCCTTTGGCTAGCTGAGAGAGAAGCCATGAGGCTCTACCCAAAGAGGAAGCGGTCCCATGTGGTACAGACCGCCAGCTCTGTAATGCACAGAACAGTTACATTTCTTTTAGGAAAAACAGGGTTAGCATAACGCTGAGAAGGGCTTTGGGTTCACTTCTTTATCCTATAGTGCTCTATAATGTCCATTCCAGCTCCTAATTTATTTTCATAACACAAGTAAAAGTGTGAAGATCCCTATATGTCCAAGGGGCACCTGAGTGGCTCAGTCGGTTGAGCGTCTGCTTTCGGCTCAGGTCATGATCCCAGGGTCCTGGGATAGAGCCCCACTGAGCTCCCTGCTCAGTGAGGGGCCTGCTTTTCCCTCTCCCACTCCCACTCCCCCTGCTGACGCTCTCTCCATCCAATAAATACATAAAATCTTAAAAAAAAAAAATTTCATATGTCCAAGACTCAAGTTTCTAGATATTTCACCTCCCAGCAGAGGGGCCTCCTAGAACTTCAGAAGAGAGTGAAGAAACAAGAAGGGCACCTTCAAACAAAGAACAGGAGCCGGAGAGCATTTCAGGAGACAAATATTGGTTCTTAGCCAATGAGCTGCAGCCATCAGGTAACAGCCAATCTATCAGGCCTGGTTTTTACCCAGCCTGAAGGACAGGCAACTAAGCAGTAAAAGAAAATTAACGTCAGAGTTTAGAATACGCTGACTTTTTTTTTTTTTTCCCCATAAGATCGTGTACAGGCAGAACATACCTGAAATGAGAACTGGCAGCAACTCTTTCACAGTGTTCATTGAGTTCACCAACATCACTCGGTGCTCCTGGTGAGTTAGCTCCTGCTGTCTCTCATCAATCATCTTGGCCATCTTTGTCATTCCTGGGGCACAAGGAATAAATCGTGCAGGGTGAAGAGTGAAATGTTCCAGACTCCGCGGTTTGGAGCCTAAATCTGCTACGAATGACTATGAAAAATCCAAACTGATTGCCCAGATAACTCTGACAGACCTGTAGCATTTACGATATGGAGTGTTCTGGACAGGGCCAACATGATGCAACCTCATTCATTTCAAGTAATTTACGAAATGTAAACCCTTCATGTGGCATCGTTTTCACACGTCTGACAGAAATACATTACAAATACAAAAACATACTGAAAAAATAAATATATATTTGTAAAAAATAAATGGAAATCTTTTTCCTGGTCACCACGCGTACCAGGTTCATGTCACTCTCTGGCCACTGCGCCTACTTAAGAATCTCACGCGAGCCTCGTACCGAGAAGCCAGGGGCTGAAAAAAATCTTAAGAATTGCAATAATGTGTTTTGTTTTCATCTTTGTATTTTTCTGTCCTTTCCAATTTGTCCAAAATAAGCATGTGCTATTTTTATAATTAGAAACAAACAAAAATATTATAAAAATGATTATAGTTAGAACAGCAATCCAAAGCAGCTGGGTGTTCTGGAATCAGGCTGCACGCCCTTTCTGTTTACTTTGGTTATTATTCAAAGGTGCTAGTGATTGTCTAAAGCTTTGGTTTTCAAACCGCTTGTAGGATTTCTTAAGTAGTTTCACAGATCATCAGGGGGTACCCAGTGGAAAAGGAGAGGCTGTCCCTGCTCCATCCGGAGTACTTCCATTTTTGTCTTCTCTATGTTGGGATTCTGCATAAGATTTGATCTGAAGAAATAAGCTTCTTCTCTCAATGCTATGGGAAAGTGTAAAGAACACCGCTCCAAAGGCATTTCCTGCCGATCTTCAAGGACTGCTCAGAGAAATTCTTTTCTTTTTTTTTTTTTTTTTCAGAGAAATTCTTAAATGCCCTAAGTTTACAGAATGACTGCAACAGAACCTCATGAAAACACTGTTAAGAACTATTTTACCTAAGACAAAAGACTTTTATGAGGTGGCACGTGATCGTGAATACTGACAAGTTAAATGCCTGATGTGTCTTGTCGTTGGTCTCAGGCATACTTTTAGAACCCGCCCGTTCGTGTTACATGGCTCTCACAGAAAAAGCTGGTAACTGTTCATGTATTTTGAATATTCGATTCTCAGGTGACTAAACAATCATTTCAAAATGAGATTCAGCCACAGTAGCTCTTCTCTCCTTCTAGGTCTCATTATATTATGCAGCCCCAGGCTAGGGCATGAATCCGTAATAGTAGGCGGGCTAATTAACGAGCTAAGAGGTCATAAAGAATTACAGGCCAGCTGGCAGACAGTGAGGGAATGCTGTATAATGTGGAATGGAGAGGTCAGAATTCAGGGTGGCCTTACGCATTACAGTAGTAGAAAAGTATTTCCTATATTCTCCAGCAACATTTGCAATGTCTAGTTTAATTCATTAGGCAGGGCCAGGATTTGTAGAAAGCGGATTCAGCTTTCAAAGACAATGATATCTCCTCAGTAGAAACACAGTGTCAGCTCCATCAACGGAGCAGAGATACATCAAAGCCCAATGCACCATTACTTATCTTCTGCAAAAAGCAGGGGGGAGTCCTCCTTTCACCTCGAGTAGACATGGACAAGCCATAAACAACTGTATTATAAAAATTGGACATGACTGACCTGGTCCAAGATTCTTTGTGTAGGTAACCAAATCTTCCATGGTTTCCACCACCTCTGCCACTGTAAGATACTCCAAAATCCCTTTGCAAACTCTGATAATTTTACGAACCTGAAAATATATTTCAGTTTTTAGTCGAGTGAG
>CM053617.1:26084618-26114016 GCA_028646535.1 Procyon lotor | reverse complement strand
GGAAGGAGGTTGAGATTAATATGTAGGTACCGGGGGTGATTGGGTGGCTCGGTGGTTAAACGTTTGCCTTTGGCTCAGGTCATGATCCCAGGGTCCTGGGATTGAGCCTCACATCTGGCTTCCTGCTCAGCAGAGAGCCTGCTTCTCCCTCTCCCACTTCCCTTGCTTGTGTTCCCTCTCTCTTGCTGTCTCTCTCTCTCTGTGTTAAATAAATAAAATAAAATCTTAAAAAAAATGTGTAGGTACAAAATTTTTTTCATTGTATTTTTATCATAATTAAAGTATTACGTCCTTCATATAGTAATATAAATCATATTGAACTGTGTACTGTTATCATGCTGAGCCTTCATATAGTCTTCCAAAGGGAACAAAATTTTTCTTGTTACAAAAATATTGCATTTTCATTGTTGAAATTTAGAAAATCTGTCTTCTCTCAGTTTTCTCAGCCTTTTCAGTCTATTTGAACTTGACTTGTCTTACTCTCTCATTTTCTTTTCTCTCTACTCCCAATCAATTTGTGTTCCCCTGGATATAAATACAAACTGAACTATATATAGATACAGCCATTCTTATCGTTTTTCACTATTTAAAAAAACCCCAAACTTTTTAATTCGCTTTCCTGTTTAAAAATTTGCAAAGAAAAGTAAGGAGACCGATACACTATCCCAAGACTTTGTCCTGTCCTGTCCTTTAAGGAGTCATGATGTACTAAGCTAACTGCTTGTTTTAGTAAGTGTGGAATGAAGTGACTTCAGAATAATGGGTTTGATCCTAATCTAATCTAATCTAATCTAGGTTAGATTAGAATTTCTAATCTGGACATGCTTGTTAAAGATACGGGGGCTTTAGTGTGATTAAATCTACTTAAGTATGTGCATCATATGCGGACAAAGAGATAGAATATGATAGAGTAATGGATAAAAAGGGACTTGGATAGTTAGACACAGGAAGTTGGGGATTCATTGACTTCTTTCCAGTTCCTTGGTAGATTTTGTGTCCTCGTATGCTGGATCATTAGTCTTTGATGATTGATTTGTGACTTTTCTTCCTCCTTCCCCCCGACTTCCTCAGGGTATTTCCCTTTTAGAAGGGAAGGGCAAGGTTTCTGGAGGGCAAGGACTGGGCTATATTCTTGATATTTCCAGTGCTGTTCTTATCCTAGTCCCTTGCTCATGGTATTCCTTCCACAAGTGTGTTGTGCTTTGATACGTGCTACCCTAGCTACTAGCGTTCTGATGAGGATAGCTCACTATCTCTTGCCTCCTCTGGAAGGCATGGTGATTCTCTTTTCCTGCCTTCAAATGTTCCTATATATGAAAAACAAAGATTCATAAATGATGTTATAATGTGTTGTTACATATTTGGACTTCTAGACTCCAAAAAATTTTATGTCACTTTTATTAGAAGTCAGCTCACTGTATTGGTATGAATGTGGGATATGTGTGTGTGTACAGAGGATGAGAGGTAGTGAATCTTGGACCTAAAAATGTTTTACAAATACTGTTAAGTTGCAGAAAATAGAATCTTTGGCCCTTAGAGAATTTCCCACTGATAAGATTTCCAGTTGAATGACTTTTAAGAGGAAAGTGGCTGAATTTCATTGCAGTTGGCCACAATCCAAGTAAAAGTCATTCCTTCTTTTGAAATAAGTTTAACTTATTCCCACAGAAAGTAAGCTTTCTGTGAAGAAAGAGAAATAGCACATTTGTTCTTAGAGTTGGGAGGTGAGGGACCTCTATTATCTAGCTCCCCATATTTCAAGCCGGCTTTCTTTCTCCAACCTATCTCTGAAGAACCGGCTCATCTTTTATCTGTAAGGTAGACAACATGTTTTTATTCATACAATTAAAGTAGATAAGGATATATGAATGGGGAAGTAATTCTTAACATAGAAAAAAATCAAGACTACTAACACTTGAATTTCTTAGAGCTCTTCTCCCCAAATGGCAGAATTAGTCATCACACCCTTGCTATGCACGTTGCTAGGTGTTCTGAATGATAGTGGGATATGTGAGATGCGGTCTCTGGCCTCAGGTTGTTAAAATACAGAAGAAAGCCTGGGTGGCTCAGTGGGTTAAAGCCTCTGCCTTCGGCTCAGGTCCTGATCTCAGGGTCCTGGGATCCAGCCCCGCACCGCATCTGGCTCTTTGCTCAGCAGGCAGCCTGCTTCCCCCTCTCTGCCTGCCTCGCTGCCTACTTGTGATCTCTCTCGCTGTTAAATAATTAAATAAAATCTTTAAAAAAAAATACAGATGAAATTTATAATCTTATAAAAGATGTATTTTATCTACATCCTCTCCACTAGTAAAATGGTTTGCAGAATTTAAGTTATTCATTTTAAAGGGTTGTGCACTAGTACTGCAAACACTTTATTCCTTGGAGCCATGGAGAAAATAAGAGTGGGCCAGCGGCAGAATGAGCAGGTGGTGGGCCTCATAGTGAGGAAAAGACCTTTGAGCATTGGCCTCAGCTGCGGTCTTCTTGTACTCCAGGCACACTTGATTTTCATTTCCTCCAAAACGCAGTGCTATTTCTTTGCCTGAACTGCTCTGCAGTACTTCTTTATTTGGGTAATTTCTACGAATCCTCAACTTCCATATTAAATGTCAGTGTTTTAGGGACACCCACCCTGACCCTCACCCTCTAAATTGAGTTAGGTCTGTCTATCATATGATTCCTATGTTTTTTCCCTTATTTTGCTTATCACAGTTATACGTAATTATTTGTGTGGTTATTACTTATTTAATGTCTTTCTCCCCACTAGAGCCCCAAGGGGCAAATATTTGTTCTGCTGTGTTTGCCCCTGAATTGTCCGCACCCATCAGCGTGCTTTGGAACATAGTAGAGTCTTGAAGAATATTTGTTGATGAACAAATGGGAAGGCCATTTACTGCTTCACTACCAAAACTGTTTTATGCTTCTTTGGAAAAATATATATCAAAAAAATATATTTATATGCTGTGAGTGAATCTTTGGTGAAATTTAACTGCTAATTAAGAAGTAGCTGTAAATTGTTGCTTAGCACAGGGCATTGCATGTGGTAGGACCATCCAATTCCTGTTTCCTGAATGAATAAATTCCAGGCATGAAGTCCTGAGGTGCAGATGAGAATAATCCCGCCCAACACAGAAATAATTAGAATTTGTAAGTGTAAGTAAAAATATAACATGAATTTGGAATTCTCTATTAGTTTTAATCCTTTGCAAATAAGCGGAATAGACAACTTGGGCAAAATGCATCTAGTATGAGTTAGCAAATCCCAAAGTCGGACTTTAGATACAGATACAAGGCAAATCAGCATATAAACATGACAAGAATCTTGGGAGGCAGTAGAGTGATTAAGAGTAAAGGCTCCAGGGGCGCCGCCTGGGTGGCTCAGTGGGTTAAAGCCTCTGCCTTCAGCTCAGGTCATGATCTCAGGGTCCTGGGATCGAGCCCCGCATCGGGCTTTCTGCTCGTCAGGGAGCCTGTTTCTCTCTCTCTCTCTCTCTCTCTCTGCCTGCCTCTCTGCCTACTTGTGATCTCTCTCTCTCTCTGTGTCAAATAAATAAAATAAAATCTTTAAAAAAAAAAAAAAAAAGAGTAAAGGCTCCAGAGCTGAACTCCTTGGGTTCAAATCCCGATATTGATTGATACCTTTGAGGTATGTAAATTGGGGAAATTATTTAATCTCTTTCTCGTGGTCCTCTCCTGTAAAGCAAAGCTACTCACAGTACTACCTGACTCATCGTGTATTTTTGGGAGGATTAATGAGTTCATAAAAATGGTTAGAACTATGCCTAATATAGAGTTAAAAGCTCAGTGAGTGTTAGATATATTAATATTTTTTCCATGGTATTTAAGTCCTATTTTAAGTCCTATTTCAAATGTTAGTCTAATGAAAAGGCAGTGTGCATTTTTTTTAAATGTCTTAGCATAACTTCTAACTTTTGCTTAACAAGGCAAAGTGCCAGTGCAAGCTTTCAGTAGAATTCCATATGTTGTGGGATATACAGTTTTACCAACTGTGGAGAAAATATCACTTACAGTTTAGGTGCCTGAGCTTTTGATTGCCATTTTCCCATGATTAAAATCAAACATCTAATTTTTTATTCCTACCTCCTTTGGAGCAGTAGTGAGGGGAAAAGCATATATATAAATATCTTTTTTCCCCAGCTTAGAAGCAAGAAATGAGGCTTAGGATTTTGTATTTTATCCCAAGCATTCATTTTCCTATTTTTTTTTTAAGATTTTATTTATTTATTTGTCAGAGAGAGAGAGATTACAAGTAGCAGAGCGGCAGGCAGGCGGGGGAAGCAGACTCCCTGCTGAGCAGAAAGCCCGATGCGGGGCTCGATCCCAGGACCCTGAGATCATGACCTGAGCTGAAGGCAGAGGCTTTAACCCACTGGGCCACCCAGACGCCCCCATTGTCCTATTTTCTAAAAAAGAAAAAAATTGAAGGAATAGTCAGGCCACTCACTAAAATAATAACATGGAATCAGCTTTCTAGGTAGCGTTGAAAAGTATAATCCACTTGTGGAATAGGATTCATTTAATTCTGGAACAGCCAAATTAATGTAACAAATATGTAATGACTACATACTATGGTCGACACTAGATGGGCTTAGTATCTTTTGTCTGAAAGGAGGACTAGAATTGCTTTCAGATGTCCTGTCAGCACGGAAGTAAGGGTTGAACGTGATGGTCACACTACTAGTTTGGAAGGTATAACTAATATTTCTGGTCTTACAGTGATTTTCTGGAAAATTTTTAACATGTGCATTTAACTTCAAAGTCTTAAATTAGTTAGCATCTTCACTGTCGTCCTGAGTCATGTAAAGATTGTAAAGTACTTCTAGTTTCATTGTCCCTTTATATGTGGCTGTTTAAGATTTCATTTCTGTCTTTTTTCACCCCATAAGTTAGATACTATTGTTTTCTTATACTGTTGTTTTCCCCCCGTTTACTCACATTTGCTATTTTCTTTAAGATATAAGAGAAATGATGAATATCAATTTCTTTAGAAATATCTATTTCTATGAATATCTATATCTTTAAGATATAATAGTAATGATTCTAGGTATATCTCTCTACTTCCTAAGGTCCACTCTACATGAGTATCTCTAATGGGCTCTTTGGGCAGTCCACACTCTTAAGTTTTTATTTGTCTAAAATATCTTTCTTTTGTCTTCTTTTTTGAAAGATAATTTCATTAGATCAACAAATCAGGGCTAATAGTAATTTTTTTCCAGCACTGTGAAAATATCATTCCAGTGTTTCTGCATTCAAATTCAGCCATTGGTCTCATTGTTGTTTTGCTGTACATTATGACGTTTTTCTCTGGGGGTTTTAACACCCTATTTATTTTTCTTAGGATTTTTGGGAGCTCCCTGATTTTTGAGGATTGATTTAATCAATCCTAGAAAATTCTTACCCATTATCTCTTTGAATTTTTACCTCTTCCCTCATTTTACTCTCTCCCTTGGGAACTCTAGTTGGAAAAATGTTGTACTTTCGCACTCTGTCCTTCATATCTTTTCTCAGTTTATATTTTCCATTTGGTAATTTCTTCAGCTCTTCTAGTTTGCTAATTCTCAGATAGCTGTGTCTAATGTACTTTAATCTATTTACTGTGTTTTAAATTTAAATGACCGTATTTTTTACTTTTAGAATTGTTTGTGTCTTTTTCAAAATCTGCTTGCAATTCTGATAGTCTCTTGTTCTTTCATCAGACCTTTTTAAAAAGATTGTTTGTATTCTCTCTCTCTCTTTTTTTTTTTTTTTGGTTTGATAAGAAATATGTTGGAGCATAGAACCTATAAGAGCTAATACGAGGATGAGAATAGAAAGGTACTTTTGAAATCTGAAGAAGGGGGCACTGGGGTGGCTCAGT
The DNA here is from genome assembly GCA_028646535.1 of Procyon lotor. Classification (NCBI taxonomy): domain Eukaryota; kingdom Metazoa; phylum Chordata; class Mammalia; order Carnivora; family Procyonidae; genus Procyon; species Procyon lotor. Next base: position 26,108,141 of record CM053617.1, on the reverse strand, counting down.
CATTGGGCATCTGCCTTTGGCTCAGGTCCTGATCCCAGCGTCTAGGATCGAGCCCCATATCAGGACTCGCTGCTCAGCGGGGAACCTGCTTCTCCCTCTCCACTCCCCCGTGCTTGTGTTCTCTCTCTCACTCTCTCTCTCTGTCATAAATAAATAAAATCTTAAAAAAAAAAATCTGAAGAAATGTCAGGATAATGTTACTGTCTTGAGACTTGTAGAAGTCTCTGATTCTTTTTTAATTTTTAAAGATATTATTTATTTATTCGAGAGAAAGAGAGAGTGTGCACCTAAGGGGGGGGGTGGACAGAGGGACAAGCAGACTCCCCACCAAGCACAGAGCCGGACACAGGGCTTGATCCCAGGACCCCAAGATCACTACCTGAGTCAAAGTCAGATGCTTAATTGACTGAGCCACCCAGGTGCCCCTTCTTTAATTTTTTTATTGCAGTAAAATTATATATAACACAATTTTATTATATATGTATTATAATATATAATTATTATATATTATATATTATTCTATAATTATATATTATATATAACATATATAACATAATTTTAACTATTTTTAAGTGTGCAGTTCTGTGACATTAAGCACATTCACTTTGTTGTGTCACCATTATTGCCTTCTACCTCTAGAGCCTTTTCATTGTACCCGCCTGAAGCTCTGCACCCATTAAATCCTAACCCCATTTCTCACTCCCTTGAGTCCCTGACAACCGCAATTCTACTTTCTATTGCTTTGGGTTTGGCTTCTCTAGGTAACTCATATAAGTAGAATCATACAGTATTTATCCTTTTGTGACTGGCTTATTTTACTTAGCATGATGTCTTCAAGGTTCATCCATGTTGTAGCTTATGTCAGAATTTCCTTCCTTTTTAAGGCTAAGTAATATTCCATTGTATGTATGTACTGCATTTTGCTTATCCGTTCATCCACTGATGACTCTTGGATTACTTTTTTTGGCTACCATGAATAATCCTGCTATTTCATCACTATTTTATTGCCTTCTGAGGTCTAGACTTTGTCCCTGGGGGTAGGACGTTCTCGTGGAGTCAGGTAAGAGTGTGAACCCAGCCACTGATGCCAGGGAGCAAACATGTAATCAAATCAGGCCAAAGGGCCTTTTGCACAAAATGGCAGGAAGACAGGAGGGGGAGTTTATTCTGTCTTTGAGAGCCGGTATTTGAAACATGAAGAAGTTTGCCAGCCAGACAAAAATGGGAAATCCTTCTGTGCCGGGCAAGAGTGTGAATGAGCAGTGAGGGAGTGGGGCAGCTTTAGTAAAGAGACTACTAAGGTAGATTTCTGCTAGTTTGGGAAGGGACTTAGGTGCCATATTAAGCAATCAGAAAAAGACCCAACTTTAATTTTTGAATAAGTAAAAAATTCACTGGTTCAAAAATTTTTTTTTCAAAAAAATTTATATTTTTTTGAAAAAAAAATTTTTTTTGAAAAAATTTTTATTTATTTGAGAGAGAGAGCACACATGCACGCATGAGCAGGGGAACGGGAGGGGAGAGGCCGAGGGAAAGCGAGATTCAGGGAGCCTGATGTGGAGCTCCATCCTAGGACTCTGGGATCATGACCTGAGCTGAGCAGTACATTAATTGAACCACCCAGGCACCCCCACCTGGTTCCAAATTTAAAGGTTTCGGCAAGGGATTTAGTAAATAGTCTCTCTCCCACCCTTGAACTCCAGCCACTGTTTCATTAGGAAACCAATGAACATAGGAAACCCATTGTCTTGGGTGTGTTTCTAGAGATGGCTTATGCATATTCAGGTGATATGTTTTCCCCTTTTATATGAATGGTGACCTATCATACCTGTTCCTTGATTTTTTTTTTCTTTAACATACTTTGGAGACATTTTTTATTACTGTATATTGAGTCTTTTGACAGTTACATAATAATCCATTGATGATTGTAACCTAATTTTTGTAACTAGGTCATTATGGAAGGACCTTAGGTTATTTGTGATCTTTTGCTGTTTCTGACTGTGGCAGTGATGATACAGTTTGGTCATTTTATGCCTGTGCAAGTGTATTTGTAGGGTAATTTCTAGAAGGGGACCATTCCAAGTATTGGATGTTAGTCAATGGAAGGATTTTATTTATTTATTTATTTATTTATTTATTTATTTATTTATTTATTTAAGAGGGAAGGGGCGGAGGGGCAGAGGGAGAGGAAGAGAGAGAATCTTAAGCAGGCTCCATGAGCAGGCTCCATGCCCTGTGTGGAGCTGACAGGGGGCCCAATCCCATGACCCTGAGATCATGATTTTGAGCCCAAATCAAGACCTGACCACTAAAGTGACTGAACCACCCAGGTGCCCCAGCAATGGAAGCATTTTAAATTGAGGTACAACATGGGGAGTTTTGGGTTTGGGAAAGATAACCGTATAGTGGTGAGAAAGATAGGTTGGAGAGTAAGACACACGTTGTTGGAGAGTCATCTATCCAAGAGATAGTGAAGGCTGCCTTTAAGCATTGGGGGAGTGCAAATAGAGAAAGAGGGGGCAGATTCTAGAGAGCCTGTTTATTACTTTACACTTGGATTCGCAGTGTTCTCAGTTTCAGGAATGCATCAGTAAAACAAAACAATTTTAAGAATTATTTTATTAAGTACGTCATACCCGTATCTTTTTGATTTCCTATGGAAGAAAGAAAAATTAAATACAGTGGCTAGTAGCGTGGATCTACCTGTAGAGGTCTTGAAAGAAAACAGAAAAAGATCAAGTTGAAGTGGGAGTTCCAAGGAAAGGGCTCTACTTGGCCTTGAACTCAGGTATGCCAGGGGTTTTTAATCACTCCAGTATGTATTCCAGGCTGGCATGGACAGACACCTGTACTAAGATGTCAGGTAAGAAAAGTAGGGGGATATAGTTAGAATGATCCCATTTTGTATTATCCTGTATGTGGAAGAGCATACACTAAAATGTGGTGGGATTGAGTGGTGGGATTTCAGGGTACACACTTTTTTTCTTACCATAATTCATGTTCTTCCCTTAACAATGAACTTGTATTGCTTTTGAAGTAAAAAGATAAATCCCATATTTTCCCACATCTTTTTCTTATTACTGTTTGCACTGTTCTCAGTGCTTGGAATCACCCTTCCTCTCTTGTTAAAATGTTGATGTCACTTTCTCCATGAAGTCCTTTCCAGGCTGCTCAGTGGAAATTAATCTCTCTATAAGGCTTGCCTGTGTTTCCTATCAGATACTGTCATGAATTAGAGCTACTTATGTACATGTGTGTTTGTACTCTTTGTCCCTCCAACGTCATCCACCTTACAAATATGAGTTCTGGAAGGCATGCAGTACTCTCAATCAGTGGGATTACTTGCACTTGGGAGATAGTGTAATGCTAAATCAGTTGTGTTTGCAGCACTGCAGTGTTTTCTCTGTCAGAGGGAGAAGAAATACATATAAATTCCAAGTCACAGTCAGCAGAGTGATTTTGAAATTCTGAGTGCAACGATGTATCTATATTCCCCAGATGAATACTGTTTCCCAATTTGAGAAGGCTGCTGAAAAGTCCCTGGAGAACAAGGAGCCATAAATAATAAACATCATCTCTAAAACTGCTATATCTATTGCATCTCTAACATGGAAATTTGAATGTTACATTTTACCTGAAATATACAAGAGAACTTTTATCTTTGAACTGGGAGCTCCACCTTGGGTTGTTTGTTCTGAAGTTTCCATACACAGGCCAGGGAAATTTCTCAGTCTACTGCAGTCATGTACTGATGACACAGGAATAGGAATGCGAAATCCCCATCTTCCCCCTTCTTGTCCAGAAATTGACTCCTTTTATTATGTTTGCCAGATAAACCTTTTCCTCTTTTTTTTTCTTTTATTTTTCTTGTTCTTTTTTTTCCGAGTAGTGTTCTGTTGATCTTTCCTTCCATGTCTTTTTTCTTCTTCTCCTTCCTCAATGCTACCAGTCTAGATTAGGCTTTAATACTATCCCTCCTTGACAGTTACCTGCTAGTCTCTCTCTCCATCCATTTCTGCCAGTTTACTTAGTAAGTCTAAATACAGCTCTGTCTCAACACTTTTCTTGCTCAGAAGCTTGTACCTCCTCCAATTGTCTTCTAAATTAATCTAATTTCCTTATTCTAGTTCTTGAGGGCTATCATTTTAAAAATGAGAAAAATATATTCTCAGACATGGTCAGTAGGGTGTCTGAAACAGGTACCTTTAACAGTGGAAGAGCCTAAATCAGAATCCACTGCTGGTCCTACCCCATCGTAGTGCCCCTCCCTCAATGCCTGTACTAGCCCAGTGAGGTCGCTTGGCGTTTCATGAGCAAATTCAAGTCCTTCTCAGTTCTGTTTCTTTTCTCTCTCTCTCTCTCTCTGTCTTTTTTAAAGATTTTATTTATTTATTTGATAGAGAGACACAGTGAGAGAGGGAACACAAGCAGGAGAAGTGGGAGAGGAAGAAGCAGGCTTCTTGGTGAGCAGGGACCCCGATGCGGGGGCTTGATCCCTGGACCCCCGGATCATGACCTGAAGGCAGCTGCTTAATGACTGAGCCACCCAGGCATGCCTCTCAGTTCTGTTTCTTTGCATATACTGCATTTCCTTGCATCTAAGATACCTTCTTCCCTCTAGAAATTATATCCACACTTTAAGGCTCAGCTCAGATACTGAAGACTGCCCTAATCTCAACAACTGGTTGTACTGTCTGTCCACTTACCCCAGGAGTGCTAAATTCGATCTCCCTGTTGGCATTCATGTAGTGCTGATGCTCTTCCAGGCCATAAACTCCCTAACTGTGTCTTTGTGTCACCTGCATATTGTCTTACACAAAGAATTCTCAGGACGTAAGTTAAAGAATAAATTAACCTAAAAATGTCAGTACACAGGAGATGCCTTTAATATCTCTAGTTTATGTCAATTACCAAAAAAAAGTACAGCACCACTGAGTAATATTTTTGATGGGATCAGCTATATAGAAGAATTCATGGTGAGTTTACCTACACAGTATCTACCTAGCAATTGATGATGTATACCCTAGGGAGAACTAGGATTTGTCCTAAGGAAGATCACCTAATCATGTGATTATTATTTAAGGTGAATACACACACACACACACACACACACACACACACACACACACTCGCTTGTTTTGTTTTTTTGAGAGAAGGGGAGGGGGCAGAGGGAGAGCTAGAAAGAGAATTTTTTTTTAAATAATATTTTATTAATTTATTTGATAGAGAGAGAGAAACACCAGCAAGGGAGGAGGGACAGAGGGAGAGGCAGACTCCTTGCTGAGCAGGGAGCCTGATCTGGGGCTTTATCCCAGGACCCCAGGATTATGACCTGAGCCGAAGGCAGACACAATCAACTGAGCCATCCAGTCACCCCAACACGAATATATTTATTGATTGCTAGGCTTATGGAAACTTGCCTACTAAGGTAGGAATTCACATGTTAGACAATGGAGGGAGGGCACAAATTCAACAGTGATAACCTTATACAAGGTTATCTCCTTGGATTCTCTGCAATTATATCTTCCATGTAAATTCAACTTGGGAAGTTTTCCAATTACGAACCAATATAGACTTCTGTTGTTCTGTAATGAACCTTTAGGACTGAACTTAATATTCAGTGTTGACTGAAGATAAAAGGATTGTAGTTAAGTGTATAGGTGCTTTGCCAGCATTGACTTTTCATACTTCACTTAAAACAACATTAACAGGGCGCCTGGGTGGCGCAGTCGTTAAGCGTCTGCCTTCGGCCCAGGTCAGATCCCAGGGGCCTGGGATCGAGCCCCGCATCGGGCTCTCTGCTCTGCAGGAAGCCTGCTTCTCCTGCTACCAGTCCCTCTGCTTGTGTTCCCTCCCTCACTGTGTTTCTCTCTGTCAAATAAATAAAATCTTTAAAAAAAAAACAAAACAACATTAACAACAACAACAAAAAAAGGGAGATGAATGGTCTTCCATGATAGTGTAATTCTTTCAATTCTGACTAATTCTGTTTCTTCCTCTTGTCCAACTGGAAATAAGTTATCTAAGATGGTAGAGCCAGATTTACTCAAGGATTTGGTTATCTGTGACAACTATTCAACAGGTAGGTTGTAGTACTGATCTTTTGTATTAGTAAGCAAGTGAAACGAAAGGAAATAAACTTAGTATTCCTACAGAAGGCTTCTGATGAAACAGAGGCTGTGTCTTATCTATTCATTTCGTATGAGGAGCAGTGATGAAATACAATCTGCCAGAGGTACAAACACTATTGCTGGGGATGGTTGACAGCTTTTTTTCTGTCTGTACATCTTGGCCAGTTTGGTCTGTGCCCCTATTTCACTTTCAGCAAGTTTAGACTTGAGTCTTGCTCAGCCCATATGTCGTCCAACTGACTATGTTTGTAGTTGTTGAGAAGAAGAGGTAAAGGGGCGCCTGGGTGGCTCAATTATTAAGTGCCTGCCTTCGGCTCAGGTCATGATCCCAGGGTCCTGGGATCGAGCCCCATGTCGGGCTCTTTGCTAATCAGGGAGCCTGCTTCTCCCGCTACCATTCCCTCTGCTTGTGTCCCCTCTCTCGCTGTGTTTCTCTCTGTCAAATAAATAAAATCTTAAAAAAAAAAAAAAGAAGAAGAAGAAGAAGAGGTAAAAATATGAGAAGCAGAAGCCTAAGGTAAATGGTGGGGGTTTGTTTAGTGTGGATACCATTAAACAGGTCTTTTCTATGGGCATTTTAAATCCGCAGCTTTAACCACTTGCCATGTGAATGCTAAAAAACATTGGGTTTCCAGTTCCTGCTGTTTGTAAGAAATGTGTTTGTGGCTTGAGCAGAGAAATAGAGTAATTTTGCTTCTGGCCCTAATTTAATGGGTCAGAGTGTCTATTACAGCCTGGAGGCAAATTTAATTACTAAACTATAAAAGTGACTCTGAGGGATCTCCAGTTAGCAAACAGGATGGCTCCCAACATGAGTAAAGACACTTAAAGACTTTTGCCATTGGGTTACTCTTTCAAATTTTGAGCACACCTGTAGTTTAAAAAAAAGTGAAAGGCAGGGCACCTGGGTGGCTCAGGTGGTTTGGTGTCTAATTCCTGCTTTGGGCTCAGGTCGTGATCTCAGGGTTGTGAGATTGAGCCCTGCATCAGGCTCTGCTCTCAGTGTGGAGTCTGAGATTTTCTCCTTGTCCTTCTGCCCCTCTGCCCTCTCCCTGCTCATGTGCACTCTCTAAATAAAGAAATCAGTCTTAAAAAAAAAAAGGTAAAAAGCTACACTATTTTTCAGTCCTGGTTCAATTTTATTTTATTTTTTTAAAGATTTTATTTATTTGACAGAGAGAAATACAGCGAGAGAGGGAACACAAGCAGAGGGAATGGTAGCAGGAGAAGCAGGCTTCCTGCAGAGCAGAGAGCCCGATGTGGGGCTCGATTCCAGGACCCTGGGATCTGACCTGGGCCGAAGGCAGACGCTTAACGACTGAGCCACCCAGGCGCCCCTGTCCTGGTTCAATTTTAAAAATGACTTACGGCCAGGTTGACTCAGTTGATAGTTCCTAAGCCAATAACAGTTATGGAACTGAAGCCTAGTGAGTCTAACCTAGTGAGTCTAACCCGTCCTGCCTGCGGAAACCTTCGAGCTTCTGGGAAAGGAAACCAGAACAATTGGATATGAGTTGATTAGACTGCAGCCGGATGGGTTTATGTTTGTCTGTTGTGAGCCTGAAGGTTTTCTTGTCCTTGCTGTCTGATGGCTCCATAGAGTTACAGATTAATGCAGTATAACAGTAGGAAACATTACACATCATTGGATCCTTCTCCTTCATTAAAACACACACACACATACACAGTAGACTGGTTTAGAATTAGAGCATGCGTCTGCTGCAGTCAACACCATTATCTGAGGAATTTTAGGCAAATCAAAGAATCTCTCTGGGCCTCTGTGGGCCTCTGTGAAACAGGATTGTAATGGTACCTAACTTATAGGGTTGTTGTTACGAAAGATTGAGTGAGCTAATAAAGAGCTCCTAACTTACAGCATGTGCCCAATTAAAAAAAAAAAAACTTTTTTAAAAAGGAGAAAACAGAAATCACAGATTAATTCCACAAAGGCAGAGGGGAAAAGGGACTAATTTTTATTTAGTACCTGTTATCTTCCAGGCCCTGGAAGATACATATGTATTAGGTACATTTACATATGTATTACATTCTTTAGCCCCAAGAGAGATTTTGTTTTTCCTGTTTTACTGGTTAGGAGACTGAGACTTCAAGAGATTAAGTTACTTGCCCAAGGAGACAGTGTTAATAATAGCAGAGGAGGAGGAGAGATTCATTCTAAAGCCCTAGTACTTTTCCCACAGCTCTGTGTTACCTTCCACTAGGTCCCCAGTTTTCCCTACATAAAAATGGGTTGCATTTTGAAAATTCATCTACAAATTGGTTTGGAGTTATTTTTCCATAGGGACAAAGTTACAAATGGTGGCTACATACCGAGACTTACCTGCAAAAGCTACATTGTTACTGAAATTCTGCATATCTGTGAATTAAAACTATTAGGAAAAAATACATTTGCAATTCTGACTATTAAAGCAGAAAAACCAAGAAAAGTACATTCTAAATTCTGTGGACTAGCAGTTCTTTGAGAAAAGCAGATTTGGTTAAAGAACAGTAAGAAGATGGAGACTGTTTTGATGCTGGTGAGGACTTCGGGATTTGAGGGACTAAACATTTATAGCACAGTCTATATTTGATAACACTTTGATGATGTACATAGCACATTCTTATGCATTATTTCCTTATAATCATGTGTGAGGCATATAGGACAGGTGGTAGAGTCGACCTAATTTTCCTTGGCAATAGTTAGCTTTCTTTTTTTCGTGATTTCACCCATGATTTTTTTTTTTAAAGGAGCCTCGCTCGTCACTTTAGGAGGATTAGCTTGTAAGTGTGTTGAAGAATGAATGACAATAAAAGAATGTAGGTCTTCGTGAGTTAATTATGCAGAAATAGAAGGAATTAGAATGGAGTAAAGAGTATATGTGGGCAGATATGCAAATGGTAGAATTGAATGTTAATTTTGTTTTTGTTGGCACTTTTTAATTTTAATTTTTATTTATTTATTTATTTATTTATTTATTTATTTTTAAAGATTTTATTTATTTGATAGAGAGAAACACAGCGAGAGAGGAAACACAAGCAGAGGGAATGGTAGCGGGAGAAGCAGGCTTCCTGCAGAGTAGGGAGCCCGATGCGGGGCTCGATCCCAGGACCCTGGGATCTGACCTGGGCCGAAGGCAGACGCTTAACGACTGAGCCACCCAGGCGCCCCTAATTTTTATTTTTTAAAGGTGTTATTTATTTGAGAGAGAGTGAGAGAGAGAGATCGCACATGCCCGCACGTGGGTGGGTAGGGGGGCACGGCACAGGAAGAGGGAAAGGGACAAGCAGACTCCCTGATAAGCGTGGACCCAGATGCAGGGCTGGATCCCAGGACACTGAGATTGTGACCTAAGCCGAAATCAAGAATTGGTCATTTAACAGACTGAGCTACTCTGGTGTCCCTGGTTGGCACTATTTTTTGAGCATTTTGTCAGCCACTGTGTATCATGGCTGTGAGGGAAGAACAATCCAGACCCGACCCCAATGGAATTTATTCTTTATGTGAAGCATCTGCTGAAGATTATATTCAGATCATGCAATGATCTTTTCCTCCCCACCAGTATTTATGACTATGTGATAGTTATTTAATTATAAGACTAGTGTGACTACTACTGAGTTCTTGTTTAAGTAATCTTTTTAATAACTAAAAAAATTAGAAAACTAAAGCAGATTGAATGAAAAACTACCCTTTTATTTTCCCATAATTATTGCTTACTTTCCTGTTACTAAACGTAGGACTAAAGGGTGAGAATTGGCGAAACTTTATGTGATGTAGTAACTGCTTCTGTAGGTTTCAAAACAAAATAGAAATCACTTTAAGTAGGATTTGGTATGCTGTAAATGAGTGTAGGAATATTTGTCATTTAATGTCTTGCTCGCAAGTTAGGAAGTGTACCTAAAAACATGGGAAATGAAGCCAAGAGGCTTGGATTCACATACAAGTCCTGCAACTTTCTTAGAGAACTTAATCTCTTTGAGCCTCCTTTCTGATGTGATGCATTTGGATTAGACTGCCACATTCCTTTTTTTTTTTTTTAAGATTTTATTTATTTACTTGAGAGAGAGTACACGCACAGAGGGAGAGTGAAAGGGAGAAGCAGATTCCCCACTGAGCAGAGAGCCCAACATGGGGCTCGATCCCAGGACTCTGGGATCATGACCTGAGCTGAAGGCAGATGCTTAACCGACTGAGTCACCCAGGCATCCCCCAGATTCTTTCTTACTCTGAAATTTTCTGTGAAATGGAAGGAGCATATTTTGTCGCTTGAGAGGGCTCGGGAGAAAGTGTGTGTTGGGAAGAAGTTCCCTTGCTGATGATGTGCTTTATTATTAAATTAGTGGCCATCCAGAGCACAAGTGTAAGTAATTGTGACATGTCCAGAAGAATCCAGAGTTGAGGGAGAGAATGAAGTATGGTATTTGCAAATTGGAAGCCTGCCCATAGCATCTTCATAAATAGGAATCTGGTGAGCAGGCTGCCCCCGCTAACATTTATCTAGTCTTAATTGATACAGTCAGTCTTATGTTGGGTTACAATTAACAGCTGCTACCAAGGCAACTCAACTAATTCTAAGGAAAGTATGTTGCAACAAATAAGCTTGCTTGACACTAGAACTTGCCACTGATATGGTTCATCAACTGTTTATCTCATGTGATTGTGTTATCATTGATGCACATATAAATTCAGTTTTTGGCTGTTGGTCAAAATTTGAACCTTTTAGGCACTGGTGATTTCTCATCATTTTATAGATGAGTACTTACCAAGAATATTGTTGACCTATTTTGGAAATTTAGTTTATATTTTTCTGATTATGAAGACAACATATAGTCCTTTTTAAAAAAGATTTATTTTAGAGAGGGAGCGAGAGAAAGCCAGCATGAGTGGGAGGAATAGAAGGAGAAGGCGAGAGAGGACTCCGGATGGAGTGTGCCCGTTGCAGGGCTCAGTCTCACAACTCCAAGGTCACAACCCAATCCGAAACAGAGTCAGCTGCTCAACAGACTGTGCTACCCAGGGGCCCCCATAGGCTATTTTTAAAAATCTGGAAAGTACAGAAAAAGATTAAGAAGAAAATAGAAAAAAAAAAAAAAAAAGGAAAGAAAGTAGAGATCATCTGAAATTCTTTCTGTGCTGTGCTTCCTCCCAGTCTTTTTTTTTTTTTTTTTTTTTGAGGTGGCTATATATTTAGGGGAGAGTGGGATATTTCTTTCTTTCTTTCTTTTTTTTTTTTTTGGCTATTTCATTAGGGAGATAGCTGAAGCATAAGTAAAATTTCCCATGACACTCATGATGTTGGGAATCTTGCCTCATGCACTTTGCTAATTAAGAACTGAATGTTTTTGTTAAATCAGGTGGCACAAACTCAGATGCCTACGCAGCCAAGTAGGTAAATGTGTGAATCAGACCAGTTAGAGGACACCGGGGAGCGGTAGGGACTGTGGTCAACTGAAAAACGCAGGACCTGATTGAAGAAAACTTCTATTTATCTCCAGCTTATTGTTACCGTATGGAAACAGAGCATAGTGTTACCAGATCTTCTTGATATCCAGTGAAATCTAGAAATCTATATTTCTTTTCAGTTTTTAAAGATTTTATTTATTTATTTGAGAGAGAAAGAAATAGTGACAGAGATAGTGAGAGAGAGCACAAGTGGGAAGGAGAGCGAGAAGCAGGAGCCCGACATGGGGCTGGATCCCAGGACCCTGGGATCATGACCTGAGCTGCAGGTAGATGCTTAACTGACTGAGCCACCAACGTGCCCCTATATTTCTTTTTAATGTGAAGCTTTCCATTTTAAAAAATACTGTGCAGGTCAAACGCAACAGGTCTGTAGATTGCACCTGGCCCATACACTGCCATTTTGTCATTCCTGATGTAATGCTTCTCTTGGTCTTTCTCTCATAGCTCTCATGAGAAGAGCACTTTTATAACAGAAAATATTTAGAGGACTTGGATGAGGAATTTCTAAGAGTGGCTTTAGGATTTTTCACTCTGTAGAGACACTGAGAGGGTTGCCTAGTGTGGAAATGATAAATCCAGATCCCCACAGGGACTGGGAAGTGACATAAATGAGTGAAAAGGTCTAGATGTTAAGATTACAGGGAAGGGTATAGAGAGTATATGTTCTAGAGGGGACATTTGGGTCCTAGCAAATTGTTTCTTTGCTGAAATGTGATCTGATATGGCCAAATCTTTTGATATTTCAACAGATGTCAGGAATTTGTATTTTTATGAAATTTCTTGATTTTAAAAAAAAAATGTGGCCAAACAAAAATTACCCTTGGTCCAAATTCTGCACAAAGGCCACGTTTGTAACTCGTGGTCTAGGTTACTGTTTCCCTAAGTATACCCTACAAATCCAAATTCCATGATAGGTTAGTAAGTATCAAGAAATAAAGAATTTGGAAAGTGGTAGATTAAATAAAATTAAATATTTCCTGACTGAAGGTTATCTTAGATCCTTAATGTTTTGTAAATTCCTAAGAAGATATAGCTCATAGACCCCACAGTTACAGTTAATATCTCTGTTCTACTCATTTACCTCACCATCCCTCTTGTTTCCGAGGAAGAGGTGATTTCCTCCTGGTAAATGTTAGTTTCTCTACTTATTTTTGAGGTTCTTTCTCTGCGTCTTCAGAGACCTTGCTTCGTAATCAGTGTCTTGTTTCCTGCTTCCTTTCCTTCAGACTATCAACATGCTTGATTTTCTCCTATTTAAACAAAGTAATAACCCTTGCCTTACAGCATACACAAAAATAAACTTCAAATGGACTGAGGACCTAAAATGTAAGAGCTGAAACTATAAAATTCTTAGAATAAAATATAGGAGTAGATCTTCATGACCGTGGTTATGCAAAACCTTCTTAGATACTATACTAAAAGCACAAGCCTCAAAAGAAAAAAATCGGTAAACTGAATTTCACCAAAATTAAAAATTTTTGTGCTACGAAGGACACCATCAGGAAAGTGAAGACAACTCACAGACTGGGAGAAAGTATTTGCAAAAGACGCAGAACTAAAATTATAAATAAAGTATAGGTAAAGGATCCGAATAGACGTTTCTCTGAAGAAGGTATACAAATGGTTAATAGGCACATAGAAAGATGTTCAGTATTATTAGCCATCAGGGATATTCAAACCAAAACCACAATGAGACACTACTGCAGTTGGATGGCTATGATAGAAAAGACATAATAATATTGCTGAGGATGTGGAGAAATTGGAACCCTCATACACTGCTGTTGCTGGTGAGAATGTTCAGTGGTACTGCCTCTTTGGAAGACATTCTGACAATTCCTCAAGAGTTAAACATAGAGTTACCATGTGACCCAGCAGTTCTCTCCCTAGATATATACCCAAGAGAAATGAAAACAAACATCCACGCAAAAACACGTACACTAATGTTCATAGCGGCCGTATTCATAAGAGCTAAAAAGTAGAAATAATCCAGATGTCCACCGATTGATGAATGGTCAAATGTGGTATAGCCACATTTGTCAATAAAAAGCAAGTATTTGTCAATAAAAAGCAATGAAGTACTGATACATGCTCCAACATGAAAGAAGCCAGTCACTAAAGGTCATGTATTGTGTGATTTCATTTGTATCAAATATAGGCAAAGTTGTAGAGACAGAAAGTAAATTACTGATTGCCTACAGCTAGTTGGGGCTGGAGAAGGGTTGGGGATAAATGGATTTCTAAGGGGTTTCTTGATGGGGTGATGAAAATGTTCAAAAATTGATTGTGATGATGGTTGCAGAACTCTCTGATTATTCTAGAAACCATTAACTCCAGCAGTTGATACTAATGACTCGTCTCTCACATCTTTGAAACTCGATTCCTTTGGCTTTCACTGCATCGTTCTGCCATTCCCCCCACACTGCTCTCAGACGTTTCCTCCTCAGCTCTTTTCACCAACTAACTCTTCCACCAGCTACAGTCTGTTTCTTCAGTTCAGGCAAGTAAACCGAGGAACCATCTCTTCAGTTGCTAATGGAACATTTGCTTATCTCCATCTAAACACCGCATGGGTCGTAATGAGTTTCCCTCTCAGATCTGGTTTGCTCTTCCTATGTTATCTCTGTTCTCAAGATCATTTGAGTCTGGAGGCTGGGAGTCATTCTAGATTTCTCCCTTACCCTCCACGTGGACTGTCATGTAGGTGCACCTCTTAAGTCTGCCCTTGTATCCATCCATGCCTTAGCCCATCTGTAGTTTATCTTTCACGAAGACTCTAAGCTCTGCAAGGTCAGGGGCCACATGTATTTTCTTCATTACCATCTTTAGTACCAGGCACATCATATGTTATATAAATATTTGATCAAATAAATTAACACATCAACTTGTCCTTGCAGTTTTTTAAATCTTTGGTCCATTTTCACTGCTGAATTTTTCTTACTGAAATGCAAGCCTAATAACGTCTTTTGCTTAGAACCATTAAATAATTTCCTGTTGCTTAGAGAATAAAGTCTAAGTCCACTGCATACAAGGCCCTCCCTAATGTCCCTTTCTGCCTCTCCAACTTCCCATCCTCTCTGTACCTCCTCCCTGTGGATCTGTGTTCCCTGAACTGGCCATACCTTCACATACACTGCCCCACACTACCGGAAAGCTATCCTTTCTTCCCCAAATCCTTTTACTCTTAGAGAACTCTTATCAGCCTTTCTAGAGTTTCTTTTCCTCTGTGAAACCTCTCCTGCCTCATTGGCGCAGAGCTGAAGCTTGGATGTAACTCTATGAGAGCACACCTTACACTGTGTTACAATGATTTGTTTAAGCATTTGTCTTGGTCTTTCTCTGAAGGGCAAGGACTGAGTCTCATTTCTTTTTCCTTTTTTTTTTTTTTAAAGATTTTATTTATTTGACAGTGAGAAACACAGCGAGAGAGGGGACACAAGCAGAGGGAATGGGAGCAGGAGAAGCAGGCTTCTTGCCGAGCAGGGAGCCCGATGCGGGGCTCGATCCCAGGACCCTGGTATCATGACCTGAGCCGAAGGCAGACGCTTAACGACTGAGCCACACAGGCGCCCCTCTTTTTTTTTTTTTTTTTTAAGATTTTATTTATTTGACAGAGAGAAACACAGTGAGAGAGGGAACACAAGCAGAGGGAATGGTAGCGGGAGAAGCAGGCTTCCTGCCTAGCAAGGAGCCCGACGCGGGGCTCGATCCCAGGACGCTGGGATCATGACCTGAGCCGAAGGCAGACGCCTAACGACTGAGCCACCCAGGCGCCCCTCATTTATTTTTCTATTGCCATCACACAAGTATTGTACACAGTGCCTACTAAATAGGAAGTACTCAGTAAGTTCTTGATTAAATGAGTGAGATGGAAATCGGAGGAGGTTAGAGTCCTAGTTTTTCTGGATATATGGCTTTTTAAATACAGCTCTAATATATTATCTGTGAATGATGCAGAAATTAACGTGGGGGTGGATGAATCCCAAGTCCATCACCACTGCAGGAAAACAACAAAAAAATGTTGCTGATGGTGGGCACATATGTTACTGTCATCCTTGTATGACCCAGATATGGTACTGGACACAGCTGCATATCATAATGGCCATTGATCAGCCTAATATTACACTGTAGAGCCAGTGATTTGAGCCAAACTAAGTACAGGCAGATGGGTGCAAATTCCCTTGTCAGGTCCCAATCAGTTGGTTTCCATCAGTTGGCTCCATAACTGACCTACTGTAACTTTAACTGTACATCAGGCTTACATTTTCATCATTTGCATCTTCTTGTCCAAATACATTAGGAACTTGTATTGAGTACCATCTCCTTGCGTCCTTTAAAAGTGATGTTCTGTAGATGTTCTTTGTTCAATACACTTACACTGTACAAATCTGTAACCCAAGTCCTCCCTGATGTGTTTTGTCTTCCTGTTTTCTTAGTTTAGCTAAGGGAGACATCTACATTAACATATTTTTTAGTCTGGGTAATGACTTGAACCAGCCAAGCTTTTTTTTTTTTTTTTTCTCTCTCTCTCATTTTGCTGGAAAGAAACCAAATCTCTCTACATTACTGAACCAAATTGAGTAGATTGTGATAAAAGGAGTAATAATAACAACAGTAGAAGACAAAAGGCCTCTCATATGGAATTTTGAACTAAAGTCACATATTGAACAAAAGATATTTAAATTAACTACTGAACAAAGTAAGAGCTCTTCGAAAGAAACAGGGCTTCCTGCCAAGCCCCCTAAAAATGCCCCCAGGCCTCTTACTCATTCGCTACCATTATTTCAGCTTATCTGTCTAAGGATGCTTTATTTCTTATCTCATTCTCTTCCCACCACCTAGTGGATGCAGAGTTGGCACTTCCAGCCTGTTGATTGAATTGAATGGAATTGGGCCTCAAGAGTTAGAGGCAATTCTCTGAAGAAAAAAATAAAAGAATTTTAGCAGTGAAGAGAACCAACAAATCTTAATTTCAGCAATGGAATAAAGCTTGGAAGTAATAAAATGTATTTACTGTGAAGTTAGATTACTTTGAAAGGGTTGTTTTTAAATGCCAATCTGGAAAACCTGCTGAGAACTTAGACTATAACTAAGACTATTTGTCATTCTTTTCTTTGCCTTGTTTTTTTTAACCCTTTAACTATGGGTCTTTTTTTCAGAGAGAATAAGATTTAAGGTTAAAAAATCAGGCATCTACTTTAATCTCACAATCATAAAGTGTATAGATAAAATAAACAGGAATTGAGCACTTTTAAATTTTGCACTTGTTAATCATTTCATACCTTGCCTTGTTCCTAAAATGAATTTGAGGTCATAATGAGGACTTAAGGTAGAAAAGATAAAGATAGATTTCCTTTGTCAGAGAGTTAAATGGGAGTCTGGCCAACCTGACAGTAGACAAGTAAGGAGATACCTAAAGAGATCACATAGCGTAGAAGGAATATTTGAGTAATGATTTATTACTCAATCAAATCAAATTGATTTATCAATCAAATATATGATTTATATCGTATATATGTCATCAAATATATATATATATATATCAATCAAATATATGATTTATTCGAGGTCACATTACCATTATTAGCTAAGCTGGAACTGGAAACCAAGTAACCAAATGTGTTCTTAACATGTATGTAGCAAAAACTTTTGTCTTAACTAGTCAAGTGTTTCGGTGACTGGTGCTGCACAGGTTTGAGAAGCATTGATTCAGCTGGTTAGGCATCAGACTCTTGATTTCATGATCTCAGGGTCATGATCTCGAGTCATGGGAGTCTGCTTGTCCCTCTCCCCCTGCTCCTCCCCCGACTTGTACCCTGTCTCTCTCACTCTCTATCTTTAAAATAAATATATAAAATCTTTTTAAAAAAAGATTATTACTGACCTGCTTGTTTGCAAAGTTTAGCCTATATTATGAATCATACGCTTCCCATTCTAAGGCTGACCTCCAGGAGTATGTTTTTCCGCAAGCCATGAAGATTCCTGCTAGTTAACAAAGAGCATTTTGTGAATTAATCCCCTTCTTAATTGTTTTACCCTTTTTATTGGGAAAAAATGGGTGCTAAAAAAAACTATTTCTGTTTAGATAGTGTGGGGAAGGAGGATAAAAGTGCATTCCCTGTCATTTCTTGGTTAATGGCTTAAAAATGCCAAGCTTTGTCTTGGTTTTCCTAGATAGACTTTGCCAGTTGATCACAAATAGAAGATGTATTTCTGGTCCTGCGTATCTTTAGGAACTGGCTTCTTTGGAATTTCTCGAGTTGATCCTTTAGTGGTAGAACATTTACTTAGAAAGATCTAGAACAGAGGGTGACAACCTTTGGATAAATGGGCAGGTTGAGTTACATAATCCTCTCTGCCTTTGCTTGGCATACAAAGCCCTTCCCAGGGTCACTGGAGCTTTCCTTTCTAGCCTCATTTCTTTTGCTGAGGCTCAACCAGCCTGTTTTTCTTGTCTAGTCAACCATGTGCTCAAACGCATCTGAGCCTTTGCTTGTTTTCTCCTTTCTGCTTAGGCTGTCTTATCCTTCTCTTCTCCATCTGGCAACCTCTGCCTTTCCAGACCCAGCTCCTTTCTTCTGTGAAGAGACCACATAGCAAAGGTAGAAATGAGAGGAGCTGTGTGAAGAGTGAATTAGAAGAAGGAAGCTGGAGGCAGGAAGGCCAGTTTTAGGAGATGGTGAAAATCCCACAGACTTGAGCTGTGCAATATAGTAGCTAGTAGCCACATGTGGCGCTTTATTTATTTATTTATTTATTTATTTATTTATTTATTTATTTATTTTTAACGATTTTATTTATTTATTTGACAGGGGGAGACACAGAGAGGGAACACAGCAGAGGGAGTGGGAGAAGGAGAAGCAGGCTTCCCGTCAAGCAGGGAGCCCAATGTGGGGGTTGATCTGGGGACCCTGGGATCATGACCTGAGCCAAAGGCAGATGCTTAACGACTGAGCCACCCAAGCACCCCGACATGTGGCACTTTTCAATTGCAATTAATTGAAAGAAGCCAATCTGTAAGGTGTACATACTGGATGATTCTGACTGTGACATTCTGGAAAAGGTGAAACTGTGGAGACAGTGAAAAAGATCAGTGGTTTCCAGGGATTTGGGGGCTGGGAGGGATGAATAGCCAGAGCACAAGGATTGTTGGCATTGTTCTCTTTGATTCCGTAATGATGGATACACATCCTTATGGATTTGTCAAATCCATAGAAGGTACCATACCAAATGAACTGTCATGTAAATTATGCATTTTGGATGATTGTGATATAGTCAATGGTAGGTTTATTGGTAGTAACAAATGTACTTCTCCGGCGGAGGATGTTAATGGGGGAGGCTGTCATTGTATAGAGCAGGGAATGTTTGGGAAATCTCTGTACCTTCCCCTCAGTTTTGTTACAAACCTAAAATGCTGTAGGAAAAAAATAATCTCATTTAAAAAAATTAAAATTAATTAGAATTAAATTAAAAGTAATAACTCAGTTCTTCAGGTGTATTAGCCATATTTCAAATGCTCAATAGCCACATGTGGCTAATGATTACTGTATTGGGTAAGACAATTTAAACAGAATATTTTTATCTTAAAAGAAAGTTCACACTGGGGACAGCATTGCTAAAAATCAGTTTCTCGAGTGAAATGGCATTCATTCTACATAGTCATGCTTTATGTGTTGTTCCTTAAAAATGGGATCATTTATTCATTGTACCTAACCTAATTCTGGACTGAGTGTATGAAGATTGGACTGATTGTGGATATCACTACAAGTATGAATGCAGCTTAGCATAGTGAATCCCATTTAGTGCCTGTCACTTAAATACTTAAAAACAGCTTCTGGATAAGTGGCTTCGAGCATTTTTAAAAAAAAGATTTTATTTATTTATTTGGGAAAAGTGGGAGGGGCAGAGGGAGAGGGATAATGATGCTTCCCGCTGAGCAGGGAGTCCTACTTGGGGCTCGACTCCAGAACCCCAAGATCATGACCTGAGCCCAAGGCAGATGCTTAACTGACTGATCCACCCAGGTGCCCGCCTTTGAGTAAATTTTTATTATTTATTTTTCTTTCCCCACCTTTCCCTACCCTTAAAAAAAGAGACATAAAATAATTAAACAAAATTCATTCTTTAGTAATTATCTCCACCGGGGTCAGAATATTGGCTATTTGCGAAAATGTTTTAATGGTTCTGTCAGGTTTACTCATGATTATTTTATTTTTTTGATGATAATTTGTAGCTATCAGTCTTCTAGCATTGCCACCTTCAAAGACCTTTCACTTAATTGATCTAGAAGACTTCCCTGATTTTTAACCCCTCAATCACTCCACTTCCACTGTACCTCCCAGTCTAAGCGCACATCCTATTACTCCAAAAGAACGAATTCTCCATTTCCACTTTCCTGTCTTGTCTTAAGGCACTGCCCTCTCTCCTCTGGATGACCGTGGTAGCCTCCTAACTGGTCACCATGGCTCCCCTTGCCTGCTAAGATCACTTTGCCATGTAACAGGCAGAATGACTTTTTAGAAAGAAAGTCAGATCATATCAGTCTCCTGGTTAGCACTCCTGCTTTTTACTGTGTTTTGAAAAGACTTCCCACATCTTAACCTGGCCTAAAGGGTTCTTTATGATCTGGCCCTTGCCTTCTTATCTGACCCTATCCCCACACCTTCTCCCCTCCCTGAGCTTTAGCCACTCTGGCCTTGTTCTGCTTCCTTGAATATATCAGACTGTCCTGCCATAGGGTCGTTTTCTTCTTTCTCCCTCTGCAGTGTTCTTTCCCAGCTCTGGCATGAATGGTTTCTTCTTGGCTTCAGGACCTCAACTCCAGTGTTACTTCCTTAGAAAAGTACCTTCTTTATCCACTCTTTCTGAGGTAGGCTCCCTCCCTCTACTCCTACCCCGTACTCTTTATGGCATTGCCCTTATTTGGGATGATTTTGTTGGTTTATTTATTTATTATGTACTCTCTATCTACTACTGGAATATAAGTTCCACGAGGGCAGGAGACTTATTTTTACTCCCTGCTCTACCTAGAACAGTGCCTGGCTTACATAGTTGTGCTCAGTCAATGTTTAATAATGCTGAATAACTGAATGTTTCTTAAAGGAGATCTAAGAGGAACTCACTCCTCTTCCTCCCTTGCTCTCTGTCTCTGCGCCTGTCAAATAAAAGAAATCTCCATGTGTCTAAATGTGAATATCCTTCTAGGTCCTTTATACTTCGTACGAACCAGTGACTTTGTTGCTGAACTTCAGTTTTTACTTTATGAAATCATGGCCCACGGTTTTTTGAATGGTTGATTTTAGTTGGAAAATAGAGTGAACAATACATCTGGAAATAGTGTGTCATGTTTTGATCTGAGAAACTCTAGAGAACCAGCTGCTGATTTGAAAGTCTTTTATTATGATACAGACGGTCTATTGTCTACAAGAGTACTGGCTATTACACAGTGGTATGTGTGTTTTGCTTTTTTCTGAGCTTTTAACTTGAGAGAAAAAAACTTGTATTCATTAACTTATGCATGACTTGTATTCCTGGAGAATAGTTTATTGTATTACTTTTCTTTAGCTGATTTACTGTGCACTTAGGGACTTTTTTCTTACTCATTTTTCTTCTTTAAACTCAATTGAAAGTTAAATGGTTAAATAGTAGGATGGAGATACTTTCCATTCTGGGTTTTAAAATTTTTCACAGATTTCTGCGCTAGACTGTGGCTTATACTTGTGATTTAGCACTTTTACCTAGCTTTATATTGATAAAATGGGTGAATTTCCCCATTCACTATATTCAAGTTTAACCTTTTTTTTTTTTTTAAAGATTTTATTTATTTATTTGGCAGAGAGAGATCACAAGTAGGCAGAGAGGCAGGCAGAGAGAGAGGGGGAAGCAGACTCTGCTGAGCAGAGAGCCCGATGCGGGGCTTGATCCCAGGACCCTGAGATCATGACCTGAGCCAAAGGCAAAGGCTTTAATCCTACTGAGCCCAAGTTTAACCTTTTTTAGAGTACTCTAGGATATGTGATATAACTGTAGTGAAAGAAAAATTGACATCCAAGTCCTACACAGGAATAATTGAAGAAAGCGAGTATGTGTTCTATTTGTGGGATAAGTACATCTGCACATATACGCAATCTGGCTAGTGTGACTTTAATATATTTTTAAAAATTTATTTATTTATTTGACAGAGAGAGAGAGAGCACAGGTAGATAGAGAAGCAGGCAGGAGAGGGAGAAGCAGGCTCTCTGCTGAGCAGGGAGCCTGATATGGGGCTCGATCCCAGGACCTTGGGATCATGACCTGAGCCGAAGGCAGACACTTAACTGGCTGAGCCACCGAGGCACCCCGACTTGAATATTTTGATATATTTAGATATTTTTAGCTATTACTATTTGGAAGATTTATATAAAATGACATAATTACTACAGTTATTAGGTAGAAAATAGTTGCATTTAAATAACCTAGAGTAACATTTTAATATAAATATAAATTATAAAAACTGTATCTTCACATTTCAGAAAATTAGAATATAGGCTATACAGATACAGAATTTCCTAAGCATCATTATAACCACTGTTAATATTTTGCTTTGTATTCTTTCAGTGTTTTACTTCATGCATATGGATTCTTTTGGTTTGTTGTAATCATTCTGTATTTGTTATTTTTATTCCTTTTAAATGAAATATAATGTCATAAACATCTTCCTGTAATGTTTGTTGTCTTTATAACCATTGTTCTAAGGGCCCTATAGTACACTACCTAAAGATAGATCTTAATTTGCTTAACTGTTCCTCATTGTTGGATTAGTTGTTTAAAAAACACTTTAGCTTTTATAACTAACATGATCGTGAATATTTTTGTAAATATTGTTATTACCACATTTGGTATTATTGCTCATAGGGTATATTCTCATTAATGGAATTCCTATTTTTTACATATATATTTTTTAAAATTTTATTTATTTATTTGACAGAGAGAGAGATCACAAGGAGGCAGAGAGGCAGGCAGAGAGAGAGGGGGAAGCAGGCTCCCTGCTGAGCAGAGAGCCCGATGCAGGGCTCGATCCCAGGACCCCGAGATCATGACCTGAGCCGAAAGCAGAGGCTTTAACCCACTGAGCCACCCAGGTGCCCCTATATTTCTTAATTCATACTAGCTAATGCTTTTCCAAAGAGAGTATACCAATTTACAATTCCACCAGAAAGGTATAAAACTATTCCATTGTAGAATTCATCATTATATATTATTTTTTTTACAGTTGCTCTATAATTAGGGGAAAAATCATGTTGTTTTAGTTCGAATTTATTAGATGACTGGTGAAGTTGTGTATTTTTGTATGTTTGGTTTCTAGTTTCAGCATCATAATTACTTCATATTTTTTCAGTTCCAGTACTGTTTTTTTCTGTACAGACAATTGGGCCTGCTTACCTTGCTTGATTCATGTGCTCCATGGATTGTTTTAGAGATATAGGGGTGCCTGGCTGGCTCAGTCAGTAGAGCATGCAACTTGACTTTGGGGTTGTGAGTTCAAGCCCCACATTGGGTGTAGAGATTACTTAAAAATAAAATCTTAAAGGAGCGCCTGGGTGGCCCTGTGGGTTAAAGCCTCTGCCTTTGACTCTGGTCATGATCTCAGGGTCCTAGGATCGAGCTCTGCATCCTGCTCTCTGCTTGGCAGGGAGCCTGCTTCCCCCTCTCTCTCTGCCTACTTGTGATCTCTCTCTGTAAAAAAAAAAAAAAAAAGAAAAATCTGAAAAAAAATGTTGATATACTAGTTTGTCAATTAAACATATACACATAAATCTCAGTGATGAATTTCTTTCTCTTTTTTTTTTTTTACTGTGCTCAGTGATGCCTTCATTGTTCTTTTTTTTTTTTTTTTAAGATTTTATTTATTTATTTGACAGAAAGAGAGATCACAAGTAGGCAGAGAGGCAGGCAGAG
>CM053617.1:26068526-26084118 GCA_028646535.1 Procyon lotor | reverse complement strand
CTGTGGATAGGTCTGCTGTTAATCTAATATTTTTGCCTTTGTATGTTACAGATTTCTAGGACATGGAACAATTTAAGTGCTTGTCAAAGAGTAAAGAAAATGTGGTATATGTATAGAATGGAATATTATTTACCCTTAACAAAAAAGTAAATTCTTTCATTTGTGACAATATGGATGAACCTGAAGGATGTGATGCTGAGTGAGATAAGCCAGACACACAAAGATAAAGTACTACGCAATATGTGGAATCTAAAAAAGTTGAACACAGAAACAGAATAGAAAGGGTGTGGGAATAAAAGGTACACATAGGGAATATAGTCATTGATATTGTAATGGTGTGGTATGGTGGCAGATGTTAGCTACACTTGTGGTGAGCATGGCATAATGTATAAACTTGTGGAGTCACTGTGTTGTACCCCTGAAACTAATGTACCATTGTGTGTCAACTGTACTCAGATGGCAAAAATTAAAAAAAAAGAAAAAGAAAATAAATAAGGGTGATAACCAGGGGAGGGGTGTGGGGGTAGTGGCAGAAATGGGGAGATATTTGTCAAAAGGTGCAAACTTTCAGTTATCAGATGAGTAAGTTTTGGAGACCTAATGTATAGCATGGTGACTACAGTTAATAATAATGCATGGTATACTTGGCATTTTCTAAGAAAGCAGATCTTTTTTTTTTTTTTTTTTAATTTATTTTCCAGAAAGAGAGAGAGAACACAAGCTGGGGGAAATGGTAGAGGGAGACGGAGAAGCATACTCCCCACTGAGCAGGGAGACTGATGTAGGACTCAATCCCAGGACCCTGGGATCATGACCTGAGCTGAAGGTAGACGCTTAACCAACTGAGCCACCCAGGCGCCCCTCTAAGAGAGTAGATCTTAAGTATTCTTACATTCAGGAAAGAATGGTAACTGTATGAGATTATGAATGTGTGAAATAGCTTGATTGTGGTCATCATTTCACAAGGTATATTATATCAAAACATTATGTTGTACACTGTGTGTGTATATGTATGTATATGTATATGTCTGTGTGTGTGTGTGTGTGTATATGTATGGTTTCATTAATTATACCTCAATAAAGATGGGGTAGAAAAAGAAAAGAAGATCCATGTTGCTTTCACAGTGATGGGGGAAGTGGTTGTGGTTTTGGGTGGGGTTGGGGGGCGGGGTGTGGTGTACATGCAACATTCAAGGAAGAAAAGGAAACAGTTCTAAATGAGCTACTATGTGGTTCTGATGTGGGGACAGTGTGGGGAAGAGGTTGGTGAGATGGTCTGAGTAGTGAAGGTCCCTTTGTGCGAATCGGGGGATGCAGTGTGTGTGTGTGAGTTGTAGACTGACTGGTGTGTGTGGTGTGTAGGTGGGTGTGAAGTACACCAGAGAACACTGAGAAGGTGTAAGCCAATCCTTAGGCACATCATTGAAGTAGAGACGCCCAAAAGCCAATCGGGAGGAGAGCACAGAAACCAAACAAATACATACAACTAAAAACAGAAGACTCCGATTTTATATCCAGCTCTTTCCTTGATTAAAATTTCCCCAAACTGTATTCCTACTGACAGTTGGTACTATGTCTCAATTTCCCAGTCTGTGTAACAAAAGAAAGCTGTACTCCTGGTTTTCTACCTGTCTCACAGAACTGCTGTAGACTACGAAGAATCTGAAGTTCCCCATGCCGGTGGGCACTTTGTAAAATAACTGCCACCATCCAAAACTCTTCCCCAATTATTTTTAACTGAGAAATGCTAAATTTTTACATCTCTTACAAGGTTCCCCATCATTAGTGGCCTTCAGACTAATTATATGGCGGAGTGATGCTGAGCCCGCTGCGACCATAAGAAAACGTTACACAGTCCTTAACCTCGGTAGGTTATAATCTTGTGGAAATTTACCTTCATTCTTATCTTTGAGCTGTGCGAACGTTCACTGTTCTCTGAGGACAGTAGTCCCTGTCATCCGAAGCTTCACTTTCAGGGGTTTCAGTTATCTACAGTCAACTGTGGAAGCAGTTAATCTTCCTTCTGACAGATGACAGAAGGTTGATAGTTGCCTGCCATTCACCTTATTCATTTCTTGTCACGTAGGCATTTGATTATCTCCCAGCATCACAAGAGGAAAGGCGAATACCGTACAGTAAGACTGAGAGAAAGACCACATTCACAAACTTTTATTGTAGTGTGTTGTTATAATTGCTGTTTTTATTGTTAGTTATTGTTGTTAATCTCTTCCTGTGCCTAATTTGTAAATTAAGCTTTATCATAGGTATGTACATGTAGGAAAAACCAGGGTATATAGGTTTGATAGTATCTGCAGTTTTGGGCATCCACTGGGAGTCTTGGAATGTATTCCCCTGTGAGAAAGGGTAGACGGTTGTATTGTAATCACTGTCCCGGAATGTGCTCCCACCTCCAGGCTGGCTCATTCTGGAACATCTGCCTAACCAAACAGTATTCTTCCTTTGAGGCCAGATTTAGTTTCACTGTCCCATAAACTCTTTCTTATCCTTAGGGACATGCTGGATCTCTTCTTGGTTGGTACATGACTACAAGGTCTTCACCACATTATTTGTTACTTAGTTTCATGAAGGTTCTTAGTCCAGCGTCAGCTGTGAATTGACCTCACTTAACGTCTTTCTCATGCTGACTATGTGCTAAGCCTTTTGTATTAAAAAAGATCGAAAAGATCATTATCCCTGTTTTAGAGATGAGAAAAACCAAAGCTTTGTAATTCACCATGTGTCAAATTGGAATGGTGTGGCTAAATGCTTAGCTATAAATCTGGGGTTTTGTTTTGTTCCTGTGGAGAAAGAACAGAACAAATATTGGGGGCATTTAGCAGCCTCTAAAATAGGCAGGAGAGAAATGTAAAATGGTCATGTGTTAAAAGGACAATTGTGGCAAGTGTTATGAAGGAAAAAGGATTTTTAACAATAATTTGTGCCAGGGTTTTATGGTGGGAGGTCATATAGAAAGGACTAGAAGTAGGCCTCGAAGGTAGGTACATTAGTATTCTGTTGCAATGTAACAAATTCCTCACAGCACATTATTGCAATGTAACAATTCCTCATGAATTGTCTCACAACTGTAAAGGTCAAACTTTTGTCCTGTGTGGTGCGGCTGGGTTCAATGCTCGGAATCACAATCTGAAATCAGGGTGTCAAATGGACTAAGTTCTAGTCTGGGGGCTCTGCGGGAACATCTGTTTCAGGATCATTCTTCTGGATGGAAGAATTTAGTTCCTTGCAGTTGTGGGAATGAGGTCCACATTTTCCTGCTGTCTGTCAGCCAGAGTCCACTTACAGCTCCTAGAGACTGCCTACATCCCTTGACATGTGGCCTCCTGCATCTTTAATCCATCAACAGCTTGTTAAATCCTGCTGGTGGTTCTAATTTTTAACTTCTTCCATGGCCGGCTAAAGAAAACTCTCTGCCTTAAAGGGGCTGATGTAACTAGGGTCAGCCTTGCCTGGATAATCTCCCTATTTTAAGGTCAATTGTACTATATCAAACATCACCATGGAGGTAGAATTCATTACATTTACAGTCTTGCGGATTATACCAGGAATAGGAAATCTAGTCAGACCTCTTAGAATTTTACCTCTCACAGTAGGTAAGACTTAGACAAGCAAGTGGAGCTTTCTAGTTGAGAAAGAAATGTAGGCAAAAGCTCAAAAGAGAAGCTCCAGCAGTGATATTTGGAGATTGTGAATATGTCTTGGTCCTCTATTCCCACCCCACATCACCTCCCTCTCCCCTCTCTTGTCCAGTGATCACAGCTGGTTTCTGCTCTTGGGCAGGATTTCAGGTGTGTTCCCCATAGTGTCTAGGGGGTGAGGCATTATGGTGGCCATTCTCAACTCAAGCTATCAGTGCTAAAGCATGTTTAGCAGTTGTTAGGTGGCTGTGGGCCTCTTTCCCTCCCTTGATCCAGTTACTCAGCAAGCCTCAGTGTGGAGGGAAAGAGGCCTTTTGAGATCAGGCATCTGCTGTGGCTTGTGGGGGAAGGCCTGTGGGAAGGGGAGATGCCTGGCTTGGTTTCCTTGCCTCTAGCAGGGAACAGCCCAGTCTAGCAGCTGGCAGGAGGGGGCTCCAGGCAGCCAGGGGGTTGCATGAGCCCCCAAGTTAATGTGGGGGTTCGGTATTCACCTAAAAGGTATCTTTCAGGTTACTGTGACATTAAATAGTAAATTAAAAATACCATCACAGGCTGAGAGAGAGAGACTGCCAAAGAAAGGAACAAATTTTATATTTTGGAAATCTTTTTTTTTTTTTTTTTTAAAGATTTATTTATTTTAGAGAGCGGGAGGGGCAGAGGGAGAAGGAAAGAGAGTCTCTAGCAGAATCTCTATCTCACTACCCTGAGATCACAACCTGAGCCAAAACCAAGAGTTGGATGCTTAACGACTGTGCTGCCCAGGTGCCTCTATTTTAGTGTCTTTAACAACAGCTGTCTCTAGATTCTCCAGGGGATCCATGTTTTCATTTTGCACCGGGTCCCACAAATTGGGTAGCTTGACCCTTGTGAAATTTTGGATAAACTAGAGTTTAGTTTCCTTATCTGTAAAATGGGGGAGAATAAAATAGTATATACTGCATATACCTCAATTTGAATAAGGGCTTATCCAGTGCCTAGAACTTACAGAGTACTAAATAAATGTTAGCTTAAAATAGAGGGATAAAGAATTCCATTGTCTATAAGAATAGGGAAGCCATAAAAAGAAAGTGAAGGTACTGTGAAAGGAAAAGAGCAGGACTTGGCAACATGCACAGCAGAAGCAAGGGATATATATCACCAGACAAAAATAGCTTCAAAAACTGATAGGACAGGGGTGCCTGGGTGGCTCAGTCAGTTAAGCATGGGACTCTTGATTTCAGCTTAGGTTATGATCTCTGGTGGTAGGATTGAGTCTGAGTCTTCCCACTCAGTGGGAGCCTGATGGACTTCTCCCTCTGCCTCTCCCCACCACACTCTCTTTGTCTCTCTTAAATAAATAAATCTTTTTTTTTTTTTTTAAAGATTTTAGTTGTTTATTTGACTGAGACAGCAAGAGAAGGAACACAAGCAGGGAGAGTGGGAGAGGGAAAAGCAGACTCCCTGCTGAGCAGAGAGTCGATGTGGGGCTCGATTCCCAGGACCCTGGGATCATGACCTGAGATGAAGGCAAATATTTAAGGACTGAGCCACCCAGGCGCCCCTTAAATAAATAAATCTTAAAAAAAAAAACTGCACAAGACAACACACACATAGTTTATAGCCTCTTGTAAAATGAGGGACCTTGAGAAATATTTTCTTTTTTTCCCCTTTTAAAAAATGATTTTATCTCTTCATTTGAAAGAGAGACAGAATGAGTAGCAGGAGGGGTAGAGGGAGTGGGAGAGGGGAATCAAACACCCCACTAAGGAGGGAGAGGGATGTGGGACTCCATCTCAGGACCCTGAGATCATGACCTGAGCCAAAGACGGCGCTCAGCCAACTGAGCCACCCTGGCACCTCGAGAATTATTTTCATTTGACTTGAGAATCTTCAGCTTGGATGTGTTAGTGAAAGTGTTACATCTGCATGGGAAAGCTTGGGCAAGAGAGAATTTGAGATGAGGAAGACATTCACAAGATGTACACAAATTGCACTGTGAGAGGATTAGTAGTTTGGTCCTATCAAAATGTAAAATGTATATACTTTTTTTCATTTTCACTTCCTTTCTAGGTATCTGTTCTAGAGAAATACACACGTGCACAATACAGAGACAAATACAATGATACTCATGCAGAATTGTTTTTTAATACTGAAAAACAAAATTCAACCTAAATGTCCATTACTAGGAAATTAGTTATGTAAATTGTTTGAGTTCATTCATTGGAATACCATGCAGCCACTAAAAAAAAAGAGTCAAGTAGATCTATATCAATAGAGAAAGATAACTGGGGAATTTTAATTAAGGGGAAACAATATCAAATTCCAGGACATATTTAATCCAACTTACTTAGAAATATGTATGTACAAGAAAATGAATAAGCAAGAGTCAAAAGGCTACACACTAAACTGTTAACAGTGAGTATCTCTGAGGAAGGGAGTCAGTGGAATGTGTGTGTGAGTGTGTGCATAGAGACACGTTTCTCTATACACTTCTGTTATTTGACTGTTTTACCAAAAACATTTCCATGTATTTCTGAGAAGAAATGGAAAGACTATTTTGAGGGCATTGTGCAAACGGAAAAGTTGAGGAGGGGCGGGGAGACCTATGGCTCTGTGGTCTCTGGAGACTCCTGCGCCGCCGGAGGTGAGGAGACCCCGCCCCACTGAGGTGATTCTGCAGAGGGGCGGAGCTCTGCAGAGCCCTGGCGGGAGGTGGCTCCTGGGGGCGGGGCCACTGATTCCAGCCGCACGCTCCGCTCCCACCATGTCCTTATAAGGAGCGCCCCGCGTTAGGGCTCCGGAATCCGGTTGCAATCCCTGCGGCGCAGCCCCAATCCCAGGCCCCTCCCTTGGGAATGGGGGCGGGGCGGGGTCTCGGCGGCGCGGTGGTGGGGGCGGAGCATCTAGAAGCAGGACCAACAGGAGTGGCGGCTCCGGTCTGAGCGGTGCTGCCATTGGGCGCGGCGACGCGATGGGGGCGGGGCGCCCGCGGGGCCGGTTACGCCGAGGGAAGCCCAGACTCCGTAGTTGCTGCTCGCAGCCTGTCTTTCAGCGGGTTCCCAGCCCCGCCGTTCCCAATTCTCTGTAGCCCGCGGTTCGCCGCCCCGCTAGCCGCCGCGATGCCGGTGTTTCATACGCGCACGATCGAGAGCATCTTGGAGCCGGTGGCGCAGCAGATCTCGCACCTGGTGATCATGCACGAGGAAGGCGAGGTGGACGGCAAAGCTATCCCTGACCTCACCGCGCCCGTGGCCGCCGTGCAGGCGGCCGTCAGCAACCTTGTCCGGGTGAGCGCGCTGGGCCTGGGGTGGAGAGCGGGGTCAGGAGACATCCCAGTGGCTCCCCTTCGCCGGCTAGCTCCCTGTGGCTTTGCGCGTGGGCTCTGGAGCCAGATGGCCATGGGTTCGAATCCCGATTCCTCCCACTTTGTGACCTTGAGCGAGCCCCCAAGCTTCTGTGGGCCTCAGTTTCTTCATCTATAAAATGGGGGCAGTCATAATAATGCCTGCCTTGCGGGTTTGTTGTGAAGATTCAGCGAGGTAGTATTTGTAAAGTGCCCAGCGCGGCGTATGACCCATAGTAGGCGCTCCGTAAATGATAGCTGTTAGGGTGTCTGATGGCCCCTTTCACTCAGCAGACTGTCGCCCCTCACCCTGACAGCCTTGCTCTCAGCTCCTTTTTAGGCCTCCCCAGTCTGGCCTATGGGCTGGCGCGCTCCCCTACGGATTCCTCGCCTTTCCTTCCAGGGATTCTTATTTGAGCCGCGTTGTTCACCTTTCTGATACTTCTGCCCCTCCCCCTGAAACCTGCCTCCCCCGCACCACCCTTCCCCGGTGCTCCCCGAGTCTGGCCCTTTTGTCCACTTGTCTTCCTGGCCGCCCCGTCTCCCGGTCTCCTCCTTCCTTCCTAGGCATGTCTACTTCTGCTCACACCTCTGGCACTCTCACACACCGGGTAATTTCTTTATATTTCTTTATGCAATAATTCAGGAGCACGAGTCCTCTTTCCTCTTTCGTTTCACCTGCCGCCTTTCATTTTATTCCTTCCCGTGGAGATTTCCAC
Organism: Procyon lotor; assembly: GCA_028646535.1. Taxonomy (NCBI): domain Eukaryota; kingdom Metazoa; phylum Chordata; class Mammalia; order Carnivora; family Procyonidae; genus Procyon; species Procyon lotor. Next base: position 26,076,421 of record CM053617.1, on the reverse strand, counting down.
CTGGCTTTACCTGCTGTCAAACGGCTTCCGCCCCCTGGGGCCTTTCCAGACTCGGGGGCCCTCCTCCTCGGTCCCTCCTCCTGGCAGGAAGCAAGATGGAGTGCTGGGAGAGGCCTGTGGAATCTGGGATCTGCGGCCCCTGCCGGAGAGAAGGACGGGGCGTCTCCTCCCCGACCCGCAACTTTCGTGGGTGGCTGAGTGGCCCTTGCAGACCCCTGTGGCCCACAGCTGTGACTGTTAACTTAGGTGGTTCCTAGGGGAGGCGGAGCTCACTCCTGAAATGGGAAAAGAGGTGTTGTGACCAGTCTCCTAGCACCCCCCCCCCCGACTAATACCACACTTTCTTCCCACCCTGGGTGGGTGACTCACACCCCTGCTGCCTGTGAGGGACAACTTTGGAAAAAGTTCATACCGCTCCCCCTCCGAGCTGTGTAAATAGTTTGTGTCCGGGTAGTTGGCAGGTTGGGAGGCAACTGTGGGTCTGGGTGGGGTTTGGGTTACTTATCTGATTAGAGCCCTGACTGTACCAGGGGCACTGTAGCTGCTCAAAGTCTTCCTCAGGCAGTTGAGAAACTAATCATTAGGAAGATGGGGGGAACTCTACTGACTAAATTCCTCTTCTTCCTTCTGTGTAGATTTGGTAAGAATCTATTCAGTAAGAATACTGTCTTCATTCAGAATACCTAGTTCTACATTGTTCTTGTTCTTTTTATAACTAATTTCAATCTAAGACTCCAGAGTACATTCTTATGTAGTGTTGTCTAACATGGCTGCATTCCAGGCCTCCATTTTTCAACAAATAGGAAACAATGTAAAGAGACAGGGTAATAGTGTCCCTCCATGGAGTACTTCAGGAAATGAAATCTTAAAACCACATGTTGCACTTGGAACAGAGCTAGTTTAGTCTACAGGTTGATATCTGGTTAGGCTATTTAGAGGAAAGTTATTTATGAGCTTCATTGCATGAATTAATAAGAATTGAATGCTGTGTAGGGAGTATTGTAATAAATCCGCGGTTCTCAGGTTGGACTTGCATCAGAATTACCGGTGGGGCTTTTTAGTAATAAAGATGTCCAACTCCCATTTCAGACTCAACTGAGGAGCCCTTCATGGGGTAGTCTCAAGGCCTTTTGTATTTTTAAGAAGCTCCGTAGGTGGTTGTGATACATGCTTCGTTAGGAAACACTGCAAAGACATTGTGAGAGAAATACAAAAGAAATAAGGCCAGTCAGGAGCTGAAAAAAAATTACATATAGTTATATATCCCAGTGCTTACAAAAGAAGGGACTTGGGATTGGTGGTAGATCAGAATTAGAGAGAAAGTTGGGAGGATTGTGCTGTTAGTCAATAACGAACAAAGGTACTGGTAAGTCATGTCCAGGTTACAACAAGTATATTGTCTGGACTAGCTCAGGAAGTAAATTGGAGAGAAATGACAGACGAAGTCAGTGTGTGACATATGGGCACTTTAACAGAAGGCCTTATCCAATAAGAGGAACAAAGACAGTGGGAGAGGGGAGGGGATGAGAATAGTGTTTGAGGAGACTGTATAGGTTGTGTTCTGTGGAGGCCAGAAGACCTGCCCACTGCTTGAAATTCTCAATGCCAATTGTCGCCCTTATATATTGCTACTGAGTATTGTGACGAATTATGTACATGTGTCAAGTTCCCAACGAGGTCGTGTCTGGAGAACAGGCATCCTTTGATATTTCTTTATGTGCTCTCCAGTTCCTACCCTCAACACTGGCCCACACGATGGCCCAATAAGTATTGTTGAAGGAAAGAAGAAACTGTGGGAGGGGAGATAACTTAGGAGACCTTTTAAATTGGTTGGTCATAAAGCTAATGAGGCCCTGGACTTTGGAAGTGGCAGGGAAAATGGAGAAGGAATTAATTAGAAATATAGTAGAAGAAGAGTTAAGAAAACCTGATGATAGAACTCTCAGGTTTTGCCAGGAAAAAACATGTGGTGTTATTATAAAATAAGGAAACTGATTTTTGAATGAATATTATGGAACTTACATAATTCAGGTTTCTTTCAGTTTCTTTCGATTACCTTGGGAGGTTATATTTTTATTCCAGTGCTTCTGTTTGAGAATTTCTCTCAGATTATTTACATACATATGTCACATTAGTTAAGAAAATTTCATTTGTAGTGGGCTTTTTTTTTTTTAAGATTTTATTTATTTATTTGACAGAGAGAGATCACAAGTAGGGAGAGAGGCAGACAGAGAGAATGGGGAAACAGGCTCCCCATTGAGCAGAGAGTCAGACTCGGGGCTCCATCCCAGGACCCTGAGATCATGACCTGAGCCGAAGGCAGAGGCTTTAACCCACTGAGCCACCCAGGCGCCCCTGCAGTGGGCTTTCCACTAGTTCTACTATTTTATGTGCCATTCTTGAGTCTAAATGAGCTTTGGATAGTTCCAAAGTTAAAGTTTACCAGATGAAGATGAAATTCTCAATCGTTAAGCATGGTCACTCCTTTACCAAATAGGTATTTATTGAGACCCCCTTTTAATGTCAAAACAGTGTAGAATTCTGGGCAAAATAAGTACAATACTGGATTGAAAGTGCTAAATGACCCTAAGGAAGTAAAGTACCCTGGAAGTCCAGAGGAATGTAAGATTACTTTTGAGGGGAGAATCCAGAAGGCTTTCTCGGAGGATGTAACATTTGAGACAGGTGGGATTTGATTTAAAGATGTGGCAAGAAAGGCATTCTAAACAGAAAGAACTACCCAAACAAAGGCATAGAATTATTGAGAATCTGAGGACCACATTTTGACTTAAGACATCATTAAGGTGACTACTTTTGGAGGGGCAAGACTCATTTGTGGGGCGCCTGGGTGGTTCAGTGGGTTAAAGCCTCTGCTTTTGGCTCAGGTCATGATCTCAGGGTCCTGGGATCCAGCCCGGCATCGGGCTCTCTGCTCATCGAGAAGCCTGCTTCCCCCTCTTTCTCTGCCTGTCTCTCTGCCTACTTGTGATCTCTCTCTGTCAAATAAATAAATAAAAAGTCTTAAAAAAAAAAACTCATTTAGATTTGTAACTTCATGTATATTTGTTAAACAAACGTAGTCCGGTCACTTAACACACACATGTTATCGCAACTGAGTCATCACTTTTACTGCACACTTAGGGAGGAGTAGGATGGGGGTATTTATTCACGTGTCCTTTTTTCAACTCAGGACTCAATCCTGAACTCAATCCTGTTTTTTAAAAAACAGTTTTGTTGAGATATAATTCACATACCGTACAATTCCCCCCCCTTAAAGCATACAATTAAGTGTTGTGTTGTTTTGTTTTGTTTGTCTTGTTTTTTAAATACATTGACAGAGTTGTGCCACCATCACTACAATCTAATTTTAGGAAGTTTGTGTCCCCTTGAGGAGAATCCTCATACCCAAAGAGTCACTCAGTTTTTCCCATCCCCTGCCTTCCGTAGTCCTAGGCAACCACCAGTCTACTGTCTGTCTCTGTGGATTTGCCTATTCTGGACATTTTATGTTAATGGAATCATAAAATACATGGTCTTTTGTGTCTGGCTTCTTTCACTTTGCATGTTTTCAAGGTTCATCCGTGGTGTCATGTAGTATGTATTAGAACTTCATTCCTTTTTGTTGCTGAATAATATTCCATTATATAGAATACGGCCATTTTAAATACAGAGAGTGATTCTAATGCAATAATAAAACAAGGAAGGGGAGCTAAGGGAGAGAAGGGTGGGAAAGGAAAAACAGACGAAGGGTGAGAAGTTCCAAGGGTGAGATTCTGTGAGCAGTGTGAAAAAGTCCGAAGTCTTAGACTGCCTGTCTTGTAGCATGGTGTATAAATTTTTCTTTTTTTTCTATTGAAGTGACCCATGGCCATCTGTCAGTCTTTGTAACTCTATAGTTTTATTAATGGGGCTTCAGACCCTTTGCTTTCTCCATTGCATCTGAGGGCATGTGTTGCAACTTCTCCTTGGGCTCATGAAATATTTATTTTGGGAGTTTTTGTGGCCTTGACTTTTATGAGCCTCACCCGTATATCATACCCTCTTGAGACCAGCTCTGGTAGAAATAGCAGCATTGTCTTTACTTTAACCTGATAGATGGGGAAGACTGTTCTTATCTTGAAAAGAGATTGGCAATTAATTTTGTCATTTGTAAATGATCAATACTAGCATCTGAAATTATTTTTGCTCTAATTTTTTTTTTCTTGGTTGATGTTAGATTTTTTTCAGTTAAAATAAATAACAACCGGGGCACCTGGCTGGGATAAGTTGGAAGAGGATGTGACTGACTCTTGATCTCAGGGTTGTAGAGTTTGAGTCCCATGTTGCCTCCAGAGATTACTTAGGGAAAAAAAAATCTTAATAAATAAATAAAATAAATAATAACAATGGTGATAGGACTGTGGGTAATTTTTTTTTTCTTTTTAATGTTTTTCTCAGTTTTTTTTTTAAAAGATTTTATTTATTTGACAGAGAGCGAGAGAGAGATCACAAGTAGGCAGAGAGGCAGGCAGAGAGAGAGGGAAGCAGACTCCCTGCTGAGCAGAGAGCCCCATGCGGGGCTTGATCCCAGGACCCTGAGATCATGACCCGAGCCGAAGACAGAGGCTTTAACCCACTGAGCCACCCAGGCGTCACTGTATTTACCAGTTTTTAAAATGAACATATTTCTACGTTAAGGAAAATGTTAATCAAGTGAATAAAAACATTTGTATAATCCTTTATAGTTAATAAAATATTTTCATACACATTATTATAGTAATCCTTTAAGGTGGGTATTGTGATGCTCCCAGTTTTACAGATGAGGATACTGTAGGTCAGAGAATTTAATTAAGTAACCTAACCACAGTGGTGCGGCTAGTTAGTGGGAGAGCTTGAAACCAAACTCTGTTTCTCTTACTCTGTACCTTTGCTTTCTCTACTGCACTATTCTGTGTCCACTTTGAGCAAAGCTGTTAAATATCAGTAGAAGGTTTCCACCTAGAATTTGAAGCAACAAGAATGCCGTTAGTCATAGAGTTTCCATGTATCCTGGGCCTGGCAAGATTATCTGTTTAAAGCCTAGCTTTGGCATGGCCTGCACGAAGGACCCATATATGAGAAGAATGATGTGAAGGTAGGGTTCTGTTTCACAGTAGCATTCCATTTTGCAGCATTTCTTTAGAAAAAAATGTAAGAGTAGCTACAGGTCAGCATAGAAGTATTTATGCCTGCAAAACGGATAAAGGCTTTTTATAGTATATGTAGCTGCTCAGCTTGAAAGCCTTTTAGAACTAATAGTATTTAAAATACTTTAGTAGGATTTCTGTATTTACATAGTATTTAAGGTAGGTTTGTGGGTTCTTTGGGCAATCATGAAGTTTCATTTGAAAAAAATGAAAAACCTTGGATCAAAGAGATAAATGAATGAGTCAGATTGTGAACTTTGTTCCAATAATACTGAATATTTACTCATGTGATTGAGAGAACAGAAGAGTTCTGAAGATTATAATGTTTCTACAATTACATTTTTAATTTTAGTAGAGCCCCAATTTAAATATTTGTTGAGGGGCACCTGGGTGGCACAGCCGGTTAAGCATCTGCCTTTGGTTCAGTTCATGATCCTGGGGTCCTAGGATCGAACTCCATGTCCTTGTTGGACTCCCTGCTCAGCGGGGAGTTGGCTTCTCCCTCTCGCTCTGCCTCTCCTGCTTGCCTGTGCACGTAGGCTCTCTCCCTCTCTCTTTCAAATAAATAAAATCTTTAAAAAAATATTTGTTTATATATCTGTGCAGTAGAAAATTGGGCTTTTCCAAAGTTGTTTTACAAATAGCACTGGTATAACTCTAAGTGGACATAATAAAAGTTAGAGTAAAAGTCTTGTGGTATTAAGCAGAGTATCTTAAGTTGCCTCCTTCTATCATAGTCCAGGAATAAGGGCACCATTAAGGCAACTACTTTTTTTTTTTTTTTTTTAAGATTTTATTTATTTATTTGACAGAGAGAGACACAGTGAGAGAGGGAACACAAGCAGGGGGAAGCAGGGGGAGTGGGAGAGGGAGAAGCAGGCTTCCCTACTGAACAGGGAGCCTGATGTGCGGCCTGATCTCAGGACCCTGGGATCATGACCTGAGCCGAAGGCAGATGCTTAATGACTGAGCCACCCAGGCGCCCCTAAGGCAACCACTTTTATGGAGATGGGAACTATTCGGATTTTAATATTTTTTGTATATCTGTTAAAAAAGGAGTTAGATAATTTCAGATACTTATTTAATTACTGGTCATTTATATACATATAAAATGCTTATGTTTTACATGTATCACAACTGAGAGGGTTTTTATTATTCCTGTTTTGTTTTTTTTTTTTACTGCTGCTCAGCATAGCATGTATACACAGTCCGGTACTGTTCACCATACTTGGTCAGCGTTTGTTTTCTCTGCTAGATTGTAGGTTCCTCAGTGTCAGGGACCACATCTGTTGTGTTCATTACGTTATTTCCAGTGTCAGGCTGTGACCATAGTTGTACAATAGGAATTTTTTTTTTAACTAAATGAATATATACGTAGTATTTATTTTTATGTGCAAACTATTGTAATAGAAATTTTGTGCAATGAATATTTTTCATCTCCAGCTTTTAAACATCTGATATAGCTGAATTTGAACACTCGTTGAATTTATTATGGGCTTCGTCTGAAACAAATATATATACTAAGAGGAAGGCATGAATGGCTAACTGCCCACTGGTTGAGATAACAAAAGTGTCCAGGCTATTTTGGGTTGTGGTTCTCTATTTCAGAATGCTTTCAACTATGCAGGCCACTTCCCAAATTCATAAAGTGAGAATATGTTCCTCTCTGAAAGAGGCATTGAGATCTTGCATTCTCTTAACATTGGAAGTGTCTTTTTAAAATTTAACAGTTTAAACTAGGTGTTGATACATTATTTGGAGTCCTGCTGGTTACGGTGTGGTAACATACTGTGAGTCCTGTATTCCTTATTAAAAGATCCTCACTTTTTTTTAAAGATTTTATTTATTTGACAGCGAGAAACACAGCGAGAGAGGGAACACAAGCAGAGGGAGTGGTAGCGGGAGAAGCAGGCTTCTTGCCGAGGAGGGAGTCCGATGCGGGGCTCGATCCCAGGACCCTGGGATCATGACCTGAGCCTAAGGCAGACGCTTAACGACTGAGCCACCCAGGCGCCCCAGATCCTCACTTTCTTGAACCATATGGCAGGAGACAGAGATCATCATAAAGTTGAACTGCCTCTTTTTTGCTTTTTGACTGATCTGGCCCAGCCTTTTCATCGAACCTTATGTCCTGGTCCTGACAGTGGGGTACATTTTTACCTAATAAACCAGCATTAGAGCAGTATCAAAAGAAGTAGTAGTCCTGAATGAGCAAATGTTAGAGATTAGCTGGTATCACAGCAGGATTTCTTTCTCGAATAATGCTGCATGCTCAGTATTCTTGCTGAGGAAGGGTCATTCAATTACTTCATGTTGTTTTGGGGCAGGTCTGCCCTTAAACCTTCCCATACAGACAGGACTAGAAGGAGAAAATAAAAATTTCAGCCTTGACTTTTTTAAACTTCAGCAGCCTTCAGTGCTGTATATGTAGTATAAATACATCAAAGGGAGGTTTAAGGAGTGAAGTTTGACTATATAACAAGACTCTGAAACACCCAGAGAAGAAAGTTAATGTATTGGAGGTAGGGTCTCCCATTGGAGGCTTACTTGTCTTCCCATTCCTGGTACACCAGAACTGTAGAATTCTTGCAATAGGTGTTTGGGATATTGGGCCACAGATGAGTTCAGATAACATAAATTTTGAATGATCGAAGTGGTTGCTTCTCTGTCTTTTGCAGCCATTTTATTTTATTTACTTATTTTTTTAAAGATTTTATTTATTTATTTATT